>CAJRST010000002.1:14973297-15000928 GCA_907169785.1 Menidia menidia | reverse complement strand
ACACACACACACACACACACCCACATAAATACACACCTAGACGCACCTATTCATATGTGTTCAAGCTGCAAATTTCACCGTTGTGGAGAATTCTGGGAAAGATTTGAACGGTGCTGTGATGTTACCTCAAATGACTGCGCACAGTCATGGACACACACGTAACCACACACATGCACAACACTCCCACGCCGTGGACCAGGGGTTTTGCAAAGCCCGGATCATCCCTGCTAATCCACACTCATTAAGGATGAACTCCATGATAGTGTGCCACCACCAGCTTTCATGGCCCCTGCCCCATTTACCCCACTTTCACACGAACACACAACACACAAAAACATCGGATGAGTGGCAGATTTGATTGCGATTTTAATAAATTACTTCAGATTGTTGCATTGCGCGTTTGTTACTGCCTGACATGCCGCACCTGTTAGAGACAATCAGGCCCAGCTTGATTTAAGGGACTTATCTTTTATTTCACGCAGGCAAGGTGTTTGACCAAATGAAGTTGAGCGCTCACTCTTCACTGCACTCTTTGTTAATGCTTCTTTAAATGGAAGAGTAACTTAAGAAGAGAAAGAATTGTTGGATAAAAGAGCCAGTGAATCACTTTTCAAGTCGAAAATGTTAAAATGTTACGTTATGTTAAATGTTAAAATAAAGTTAGCATTTAATTAAGTTATTCAAAGACCTATAATGTTCCTTGGAATGGAAGTTTTTTTTTTTTTGCACTCATCAGTTTTTAGGACTGGACCATAAATAGACTGTTCATTCCCCATCCTCTCCCACATCAGAGAGAAGGTCATTTCTAAGTGGATTGTTCCTGCAAGGCCCTTGAGCAGAGGGTAAAAAAAGAAAGATAATAAGGAATAAAAGAAAGCTACCACATGCTTCCTTTCTAGCTGTTTCTAAAATAACCTTCTCTCTCTCTCTGTGGGGTTCTTAAATAAATTACAGATATGTTATCCTCCCAAGATGCAATCTCTGTTCTCTGGAAGAAATTAAAAATTTAAACCCATTTAGGTTGGCGTCCCACGTAACCTGAAACAGTGTGGTTACAAGTGATGATATCCAGCCAGAGATGTGTCACCGTGACGCTTAGAAGTGATGCTTGCTGCCCTGGGCACTTCATCCGGGAGAGGAAGCAGGGTGGCCTGGTGTTAGAAGAATATCGCATCACCGTGAGGATGCAAGTCGGACTAGCTGCTGGTTTTACCTGCAGCTATGTGTCAAGTCAAAGTGTCCACATGCTAGATTCTGACTAGCTCACCGTGAGTCAGGCCTGGTGACATCATCTAACTCAGAAGCTGGATAGAGTATGAAATGCAAATCCCACAACTTAGAAGACAACCTTCCTGCTACTATATTCTTTAAGCTAAACACTAACTATATGACTATTAGTGAATATCGATGGCTGAATAGTTTCTGGTGAAGTTAATAAGACTTAATATAGTTCAGATATAATATGAAAATGAAACATTGAGATCATTTAATTTCTCTATAGATTCCACACCGGCCTCTGGTGGTCATGTTTGACTGAAAAGAAGTCATTTAAAAAAATCACAGTAATTCAAATCACCGAAAATCAATTAATAAACTGAACAAATCCATTTGTCCTTATAAAAATAAAGGCAGCATGCCAAGAGAAACAGGATTACCACCAATCTCTAATGCTTGATTATTAGAAATAAATAGACTATTAAACATACTAGAGGATTGCCTAGAAAGGCTGCATATATGCAGAACACATCCTATTTATTTAGTGTTTTAGAAATGGGGTGAGACCAAAAAGGCTAATTAGGCAGAAACTGTACAAAGGCATTATCCTACAGAGCAGGAGACACAGTGTGGAGTAAATGTCCTCCAATCATTCAGTAGAAAAGGGGCTTATAAAAATGTGTGCAAAGATGTGTGTAAAAAAGTATGTGTGCTGGTCGGGGCCATTTAATAGACTTAATCATACTATGAAGCAGGAGAAAGCGTTTGTCATTTGACCTTCATTAACATCTTCTATTCATTGCTCCAACTCTGGCGATAAATCAGGAAATGGCTGCCATTGTATCTTACAGTGGCACGCAGTAAAGTATTCTCATGCACCTGACTTTCATTAACTTCTGTCCCCTCACACAATAACCAGAGTTGTAATCGAACTTAGGTTTAATGAGGTGTTTGTCTTGTGGGGCCTCCACCAAAAAATAAAGCACGAGGCAGTTCTGCAAAAGGTCTTAAAAATGAGACACAGCCCCTACGTATCTGCTGATATAAAACACTTTCATGTATATGGGGCACGTGGATGAAGAGCAACACCTTTAACCCTGAACTACTTATAATCAAAAAGAGGCCCGATGAGGCCTTAGGAAAAAAAAAAAGAAAAAAAGTTCCTTTTTGTAGTAGGAGACTTTCCGGAGGGGGATGGCTTCCAACCATGAAGTATTGCTGGATTAACCTAATCAGAAGATTAATCAGACTTGAAACACTGGAGGCGGTGCTGGTGGCCTCTTTATCTGCCTGTGCTGGGCAGCAGAATTAGGATTGAGAGCAGGGAGATGGTGTTCCCACAACCCCTCTCTACGTTAGAGTTTGCCAAAAGACCTTGGAGGCAAAAAAAGGAAAAAGAAGCTCCCAGCTAATGCAAACTGCCTGTATGGGACTAAATAACACTCTTTTGTATGTCATTACCACTCAGACAGAAGGCTATTACATTATAACTTAATTCTACTGTAGCTATTTTTGTCATGGAAAACATGTATTTGATTGCATAATTCATATTATGTTTTTAAAAAAGGGACATTCGAACAAACTGACGTTGAATAGTTATAGTTAGTAACACCAGTGTTTTTATTCTGATTGTTATCATTTTGTTTTGTGTTAAAATTGTTTTTCTTTTTGCATATTATATCATAGTAAACACGTTCTCCAGTAAGTGCATAAAGTGTTACCTTTTAAAGGGCACTCAAGCATTAGCATTAAAGACACAATGATACAACTGCCACTAAAACTAGGGTTTTACATGCAAATTAGCAGGCCACAGAGTAATATTCTTGAACATATAGTAATGAACAGGGTGAATAAAAACAAACAAAAGCAAAAGAAAAGCACAGGCAGACTGCCCTGAATAAACAATCAAAACTTAGTGTACTTATCTGTCTCCATCTGCCTTCTTGAATTATGCTGCAACTAATCTCACCTCCCAGGCTAAGCAAAAGAAAAGTAGGACTGCACATGTCCATGAGAAAATAACAACAGAAGCCTGCAGCGTGAAAAGAGAAGACATCATTGATCCCAGGTCTCCAGTCGGCAGGTCATTGATTACAGCATACAGCTGTGATCCTTGGCACCCCATGCTGACTCCAACTACAACCTTAAACGTGTAGCCAAGAGCAAAGCTTTTTTTTCCCCCTTCACCTCGACCGTATCATTATATAGGTGGAGGAATGGGAGGGTGCTATCCTGGCTGTCACAGTATAATTGTATAGAAATTAATTATCATTGTTACTTTGTTAGACAGCTTTTCTCAAATAGGGATTGTTAGGTTGGTGCGGCAGAAAGTTCACCTGAAGCCTCTGGGCACAGGCAGGCACATACTGCTTGGAGGTGTACAACTGGGAGAGCAAAGTAGATGAAGAGCCCAGTTTTGATTGTTGTTTTTTCTATTCCCTTGAGATGTATTGATCGTAGAATCTCATCAAGCCTTCTTTTGGACGGTTAAGTAAACCACAGGCATCAAAGATCAACTTGTTTTTCCTTTGCATCCCTCCCTCACTAATGCCTCTCCCACGCCCACTGCTCTACTTAGAGACGTGTATCCTCCAACGTTCAATCTAGATATATTTAAAACGGCATATGTTGGGGGGATAGGACAATAAGAAAACACTTAAAGCAAGAAGAAACTGGCTGTATCTAATGGTTGTCTGGTCAAGAAGTGTTTCATGTTTGCCCATTATTTCAAAATCCAATGTAGTCTTTTCAGACACTGAAAACATAACAAATTGCTGCATCTAGATCAGCCCTGACTTAGTCAGTATTCCACTTAGTTAGTGTTGTCAGTGTCCCGTCACCTTGTCTTCCGAATCCTAAAACAATTCGCAGCGCATGCATTTCAAATACGTGAAGCCGATGCACAGACACTGATGTCTGGAGTAGAATTACAGTTTCACTGTATGTTAGACGTCCGTCTGTCAATTCACAGCCCTTCTTGTTATTGACTCTGACAAATTCCGGGATACTACCGATAACGTCTTGACAAATGGGCCCCACTCTTCCGCTTCCCACATCCAATATATCTTCCTATGTCCTCCTGTCGACCATCTCTATCAGATCCCATTATGTGATATGATATCAAACCCTGGATAAGCACAGCCTGGAAGTGCTTGTGAGAACAGAAAAAGCATTTCGGTATGATATGAATATCCAATGCTTTTGTGAGGAACATAAAGAGATAAAAAATCTTTAGATCACGTCCAACGGCACAAAACATCATCAATGCAACATGCAATTGCCTGTCTGAGAAACTGAGCAAGATGCAGGACGCATCACTCGGAGCGAGAACATGATGGGTTATGTGATGAAATGATCCTGTGCTTCTTGAAATTAACTTTTGGATCCTACCCAAACTTCCACAAGGTGAAAGACAGATTACAAGTGCACTGCAAGGCAAACCTCTGAGGTCAACTGAGAGTCATCCATCCACCTTTTTTGGACGGTGGGAGGAACCCTGGGGACACAGGAAAAACCCACGCTGGGACAAAAAGAACATGCAAACTCCTGAGGAGCGACTCTAGTTCACCGAGTAAGGGCATGGTGTCAGTGTACGAAGACTGGGTTACAGAAAAACACAGTTGAGGTTAAACTTTCATTCAACATAAACAATATGTGAACTCAAGTTCAGTTGTGGAACAGAAATTTAAGTGTGTCCAAAATCATTTCAATGACAACAGTGAGTAAATTCAAACCGCTTACCCCAATAAATAATTGAGCTATAGTATGGCATTTCTCAATGTAATATTTCACATTTGTTTATCTGAATCAAAATGCTCATCACATATCAAAGGATTTGTGATTCACTAAGAAACAAGCCCTCAGTGAAAAGCTTCACAGCTGCTATTTACAGACATAGAAATTGCAAACTGGTGATTTTTTTCATTTTTTTTTCACGTCTCTTAATCAAAGTGGTGTGATACAAACATATGTATGCAGAGATAGAAATAAGTACACGCCTCATGTGAATACAATTAATTCACAGTTATTTAGTTAGCAAATGATTCAACACCTTCCAGACCAAATACTTTTTCATGGCTAAATGATTTACTTTAGCACATTTTGATCCTGTCAAATTGAAACATTTACATAAAAAAGGTAACACCAAGCCACAATTGAGCTCAGATGAACCATCTATATTTCTATGATGTAAATACACCAAACCTCCAGTCATATATAGACCATCAAAGAATTAAAAACAGATTGTAGTGTGTATGTGTGTGTGTGTGTGTGTGTTTATACACACATTTTCTATCAATGATATTTTCCTTGGATTTCATCATTGTAATCTGAACTCAGTCAAATGGTGTCTGAAAGTCAAATAAAAAAAGAGAAATAAAAAAAATTCAGCAGTGCAGCTTACTATGGAATGATACACCAGGGTAGAAGAAAAATGATCTATGAGGATGAGGGAAGCAGCAACAGATAAGAGGATTACTCCATTACTATCAACCCCAGGGGCTGTTACCCCAGAGCAGAGGAACACTGTTAAAAAGGGCAAGACCTTGATTTTTTTCCCCCTACTGACATGCTCAAATTGTGTGAGCGAAGCAAAGTCACTACATGACATACAATCCCACTCTGAGCGGGGTAAAGGCATGTTTTCAGCCCACCCTCATGTGCAGCAACCTGAGGTGTGACCTTGCTCCCCTGCCGGCCCTCATCTAAACTTCCTCCAGAGACATTGAGACATATGATATGACGGTTGGGAATCTGAACTTTAAATAAGATTGAGACTTTTAGAAAGTCTGTCTGGGGCAATAACCTTAGTCTGTAATTTACCTAAAATATATACATTCTTTTGGGATACAGGTATTTATTCATATCTGTTATCCAAACTGACTGTCGCCCCTCTAACACATACTCTGGATTTCTGATGGTTAGATAGTTTCAAGTTGTGAGCAGTCCCAGGTGCCTCAGGGAGCAAGTAGCAAGACTGGATAGGCAAATATATTGTAAGATGTAAAAGCCAGTAGAGTTCACTATTGTGGGTAAAGGTTACATTGAAAATTCCTAGGATATCCAATATCCTTTGATAAGGTTATAGAGCATTATAGAGGTTATAGAGCATTTATTGATATTTATGAATGGTTATTTTGTGCCATTATAAATGTAAAAAAGGACAACAATAAAATAAAATATATATGTCATATCAATTATATATGTGTTTATATATTCTTATATATATATATACATACAAATTCTTGTAAATGCAAAAGCATGTTGACAGGACTTGAAGGTTCTTCCCAGTGATCTGTATAGCACTTTTTTTCAGGAAAAAGGAACCTTTTACATATGTAAATTGCAATTTATCGAGCGGTTTCCTGTCATTAACATTGAAGACTACACATACTGGGACACTCAAATGTTTGTGTGTGGACGACTGAAGCAGGGCTCTCCCTTCGGTTTAAACAAAGACATCAGAAGTGTTTGCGTCTCCACGTCAAAACTGAAATGATAATTACTGTCATTCAAGCAGAAACCTCATAACGCAGGCGGGAATTAATATATGTCTTTATGAGATAAACTTACACCAGCTGTCTGAGGACCCATCTCAGAAACCACTATTTGTTTCCACACCAATTTAAAATATATTGCCTTGTATCCATACTACATTGAAGAACTTCACAGTTCAGCAACCAACTGATGCTTCTGTAGAAATAATTGAGACAACAAAGTCAATATATAGTTTGATAAATGAAAAAAGGAATATGTAAAACACCATCCTTTAAAGATGAGTAACAGAATTCTTTTATCTTTTAAAAAACAATTACTAAAATGTCTTTGAGTATTAATTATTGCTGATGAAAAGGGATTTTTTCTTCTTTCAATAATGACCATCAATATCTTCATAGCTGCACAGTCACCTTTCTTCCAGAACTGGGATCTTTTTTTGCGAGTTCTGAGCAAATATTTCATGCCTTACAGCCTACAACAGTGATATTGTAATCATTCTTAATGAACTATAAATAACAAAACAGTGTTAAAATTATATTAATAATGGGGTAATACTGACAATCTACAGCATGTCTTTTGCTTCATAAAGTACATTTTACACCCCTTGAAATGGAGTACCTCAAGCTTATTTCTATTTTTCAGGATGTATTTAGTAAAGTTACAAAAAAAAATGTTTCCATCTCTCTCCGTGCAAATGAATTTGAGAAATGGTCTCCTGTAAAAATGATATCAGTATGAAAACAAAAACAAAAAATCTGGAGCTCAAATTCAAGTCTGCCACAAAAATCACTCATGAGATTATTATTTTTTTTCTAATTCAGTCATTGACAATAAGCAGATGTGGTTCCTGAAGAAAGAGACAGATGGAAAATTGAGGGAAACCCTGCTGATTGATCCTAAAATACTGTTGTGTGCAGCAGGCTAAATGTAACTGTGAAAGCTCAGAGTTCTTTTCCTTTAAGAGGAGCCTATCAACCGTGAGGGAGAATCTGGAGATGGCGAAGCGGGTGCATTTGATAGCATTGTGCGGAGAAAAATTGGAATTATTGTTACATCTTTTACAAGGCGAGTGACCCCTGCCTTCGGGTGTCTCTCTCGTCCTATTTCTCCATTAGCAGTTGGAGACACACAGGCACGACGTTCAGACACACGCAGACATTTGCAATCTCTCTCTAAAGTAGCCCTCCAAATACACACAGCCACTCACTGTCCTGCAGTCAATATTTTTTGAAGGATGGCCTCTTTCAGGAACGAGAAGGCGATCTGAGGGGGCCCCGGCGATGAAAGGGCCCGTGATTGCATTCGACCGTAGCCTTTACAAAGATGCCGTACATCAAATGCCAACGGATAAAACGCCATCCACAAAGAGTTAATCAGCAGAGAAGCTTTCATGGTCGCGCGGCAATTTGTCTCAATCTCATGAAAAGAAGACTGGCTGTCATAAAACAGGAAAGGGCCAATATAAATATATACATAGCCTAAATACGGTGCTATATTTGTTGCTTTGTGAAATACTGAGTGTGATGCTGTCTCAGACTACTCCATGGCTTCAAGTGATGCTCTGCTTTTATCTTACCATATGCCAATACTGCCTGACCTTGAGAGTGAGCCAGCCAGTTGTGTGTGTGTGTGTGCGTCTGCTTTTGTTCACTTGTCTGTGTGTATCTCGGTGCGCTGACGCTCCCCCTCCCCTCTCATTCAGCTGATTCAGTTGGGTTTGAGAGCCTGACCAATTTGCGTTGTGAGTCACAGTGGAAACGTCTGCATTAGAAGCTGTTAAGCTTTTTTGCATACTTACCACCTCATACCTGATATGATACACTGCTGATTCTCACGGTGTGGCCTACCGGGTGAGAACGAGGCTTAATCACAATAGCTACTGACCCCTTATTTCTGACCTGCTTGTACGAGCCAAAGCATTTCAACCAAATTGACCCGTCTGGCCTGCCAATGCTGGAGACACAGACGAAAAGATCAATGTAGGAACAAAGTATTTAACCCAGGGAGGAAGCTTGCCAAACGCTCCAAAAGGCACTGAGGCCCCTCAAAAACAAGTACCGGCCTTATAGTTTTGAGTACGATAATGGAAAGCACTCAATTCTAAAGGTATTTTAACATTACTCTTAAAACTATACTTTCACCAGAATAAATTCAGGTTATGCACATCGTAAGCACATCACATTTATACCTAATTTTTGCATGTGACCTTTTTTGAATACAGGACATTTGGAAATCATGTTGAACGCAAGCCAGGGACACATTTGGCAAGACACTACATGCTGACCTAATACAAAGGAAAAACGTGATATAACATGATTGACGTGTGGGAGCAAGAATTTTACATTTTCTGCTCTGAATGAAAGAAGATCAGCAGGCACACTGAATGTTAACCAGAGAAACAGTTGGCAAGACACAAAAAATGTGACTTGATACAAAAGAGAATATTTTATGTGAGGGCTGAATATGTGATGAGCAGCATGTTGAAATTCAAGGAGCACACGAGGCAGGATCTAAAAAATATAGGAAAAAAAGAGCATGACAGAAGAATACAGAAAGTCGGATATTAAGAAAAATCCATGAACCATTTACCAATGCAAAAGGTGATAGTCTAATGATTTAAACATGTTGAACAAATATTTGAAAAAAAGGGAACATTTGGATGTATGTTGCATGACACAAGCAGCAACTGAAATACACCTACGAATTCAGATGCTTAGTCCTCAAATGACAGAAGCAAGCAATCTGCCAACAGATGTCCAATACTCTGTGTGCCTGCCAAGATTACCACAGTAACGAAATGCTTAAAATCGCATTAACGTCATAGGTCAATCATGTGGCGAACAAGAAAACACAGCACATGAGACATCTCCTTAAGAAAGAATCTCTATGCATAATGTATGAACGTGAACTAGTGGATTGAAAGGAAGGACTCAGCCAAGAGCCCATTCTGACCAACTTGACAACATGCCTGCTTGAACTAAGGCATCACCTTGAAATTAACATTATATGTCTATACATGGTACAAGTCCTCCTCCCTTTGAAATATTCCGATTTGATATATCTTGTTTGCAAGGTGTGAAAGGGGCAATGAAACAGCAAGGAAATGCAGGGACAGAACGACTGTCGGTACAAATATGCCTTGCCAAATAAAACCTTATCATTCATATGAATTGCCCTCCAAATATGGGCATTTTTGCTTATTGCAAAAGAGGACACATGAATAGCAGTATTTTCATTGAAAAGTCTTACACTGTGATTTTATCAGTGCAGAACAATGAAAAAGCAAGCAAAAATTATCCCATAAACAAATAAATTCATCTTGCCATTAATATTGTAGGCTTTTCTGAGTCATTATAAGCTTTGCAGCTGTGAAATTGTTTAGCATTCTTTAAGTTCAGATTAAGAACATCTTTGGCAGTCTTGCAGGAATGAAGCAAAGAAAAAAAAAGAATCAGCAAAGATTTTCCACTGTTTTTGTTGGAAGTAATCTCAGTTAGTTGAACACAGTTTGGTATGCTATCCACATTCTAATCTTGTTTTGGCTCTCTTTGGAGCACTCCATACACTGTGACTGAAGACAGGCTCGATTATGTTCAAGGCTGAAACATCCCAAGGGGAAAATTCTTCATCTGTACCTGAAAATCTAGACGGCCGCTCTTTTGCTCGCAGGACACGTCAACACACACTGTCAGCATCGCTTGTGTCAGTCTGAACTGACATTAGCGTCTGCCAACATCCATTGACCGATACAATGAAGGCAAGGTGCAATTCTACTGTAATTCTACTTCTGAAAGTAGTCATAATGACTGATGAAAAACAAACACACTGATTTTGAATACCAACTATCTTTTTAGCAGTCAGCTTTGCATGAATGTTACTATGTTTTTTCAAGTTCAGCTGTGTTCCGCACTTACTTTGAGGTTTACTTTTTGGTCAAAATCCAACTCGTGAAGTTAAATGTCATGAACTGATTCACGTTTGATGTTTCAAAGTTTTATGCTTTGCACTCGTGCAAACATGCACATCTTGTCACTGATCAGGTTCCGAGGGAACTGCGTCCTTGGGAGATCGAAATTTCGTCAAGCTCTACATCAGACATCTGCTAAGCGCCTAATCATGAAAGGGCTGAGGTTTATTCCCCTGCGCTTTCGTGCCAAGAACAACTGGCAGGCGCCAAGAAACCTTCTATTCTGCCACAAAGGTTAGGTGAATGACAATACTGAGTTACTGAGACTCAAAATGAGAATGGAGACATTGCAAGAGGCCGGAAAAAAAAAAAATTAACAGACTGAGGCTACAGTCACATTCCTCTTTTTCCCTGAACTTTTTACTTCCACTTTTTATGTAGTCCCGAAAACTAATAGCTTCCCAACTAGTTTTGTATAAATCATATAATTTAAAAAATTTTCACTGTGCAAATCTTCCAAAAACAACACCAGTATCGAGTAGTTTCCTTGTCTCATCTCCTCTTGTTTCAGAAAAGATATGAGCTGATGGCATATCTCAGCATTATGATGAAACAAACAGCAAGGACAATTTAAATAATCCACAGGTAGCTCAGACAGGGCAGGTCATGAACCTAACCCAGCTATCACCCACATTCTGTCTTCTTTTTTTTATCACCGCTAATCAAAAATATGAGTCTGAGGAATGTATCCCTTATCACAGAAACCAGCTGATCCAAAATGGATATACAAAGGGAAAACAAAAAACAGTCAACAGAGATTTTCTTTCCCAGCAAGCTATTGAAACTAAAGCGGCATGTGTATAATATAGTATTGTAAACTTATCACATTCCCGAATAGCCTGCCTACATATTGACTGCAACTTTTAAATTTCTTCAAAGACAAAGTTGACTGCATTTATCTCTGGCCACAAGACCTTTACATGGTTTTATGACCGTTATCAAGTTTGTGGATAACTCCACATTGATTGGCCTCATCATGGTCATTGATGACGCAGCTGTGTGGTGTGATGTGAAAAACCTGCTGCTCAACACGAAGAGAGCGAATGGAGTATATTTTACTTCAGAGGGAGAGGTGAAACACACCCTCCCATCCATATCAATGGTTTAATGGTGGAGTGTGTGTCCAGTATCAAATTCCTGATGACCCCAGGACATCTCAGGGGATTTTGCCTTTTACACCAACTGCTCCAACCTGGAGAAAAAAAAAAAATTCTGCACTGCCCCTTGTTGCTAAAGACTTGGAGAGAAAGAAAAAAACACCCCAGGCATCCTGAGGAATTCTGGAATGGGATTTGTTAATTTAACAAATTAAATTGTTAATTGAAAAATAAATTAAATGATAATGTTACTGACAAGTTTGCTAAAGATTTTTTTCATAAATTCAGTCTTACATGATTATTTCACATCTTTTTATTACTTACAGACAAATCCTTTGTATTATCCATGTCACATATGTAATTTATGTTTTTTCACGGAAACAGGTAAGAAGAAACATGGTGAGGGAAAATAAAGTCTGACTGCAAAGCTAAAATACCACTAGATTACACCTACTGCGTGTAGAGAGGAAAAGATATTGTCAAATGAAACTGTGTCTTCATGAAAAATACTTAATGTCCTTTAAATAAAAAGGGTGCACACAACTCCCAGACATCAGGCAATAGCTGTTTCTCAGAACTGTCAGTGTCCCTGTCCAGCTCTAAAACAGGGACATTGCATCCACCATCTGTGAAATACATACACCAGGAGCCACACTGTATGTCCCAAGATATATGGGCTGTAGAATAAGCTCGGGATTCCCCAAAGGGGTCTCTGGCATGTCAGTAGGCTAAAGCTTTTCCCTTACAATCCAGGGTGAGATGGACCATCCATCATGCCACAACTCACACTACATAAGGCAGGGAGGTTTGAGGGGAAGAATGATTAGCGCACCCTCCGTGTGGTCAGAAAATACCCAAATGTGAAAGCCTTCTTACAATAAAAAAAACAATTACAGGCATCATCATTTGGCTTCTTACATGAGTGCTTGACCAAAAACAGAGAAGTACACAAGGACCCCCATATTCAGAGCACTGTATTACAGCCAAAGGACAGTAGATGAAAAATGTCTTAGCTCAACTCTGCTCTTGGCTAACCTCCATGGTGAATAGGGGGTTATTGACTGAGGAGCGAGGCAGCCGGTCTTTATTTATAAATGGTACTGCTGAGCCAACTGCAAGCATCGCAGCACAATGAGCAAAAACACACGCACATGCTAAAACTCTCCAGAGTCACCATGCTGCATGATCCATTACCATGACAGACCAAGCCTCATCAGGCGTACTGAAATGTGATTGTGTAAATGAAATGGCAGAAACAGAAGCTTCATATAGAAAAAAGATATAAAAACATTGACCTGGAAAACAATTACCTCTAATTCCAGGAATGGCATTGAGAAGCTTGGTCATGGTAACTATGGTTTCCTCGTTACATCCCATAACTGGGATGAATGATATCAGATAAATAGTTTGATGTGTAGATTTATTTTTGATAGATTTTGGCCTCTATGTGCAATTACTTTTACATGTTTCGTTTTGCATTTGATGGTGAATCACAAACCAATATACGGAAGAGCTTTTCTGATTCTTCTCTAATGGTTTTCCAAGTTTCCTACTCTATTCAACTAAGTGGACACAATGGGATCTTTTCCATTGTAACGGAACAAGATAGTTATGCTATAAAGAGCAGCCACACTCAAGTGGATTCATCTTTGTCTGCCCACAAAGGATGCCAGAGAGCTTATAACCCACACATTAATATGACCACAGATCAATGAGGCCGTGAGTGGTCTGAAGGTATTGTTGATGTATTGGCTGGATTTATGAGGGAGGAGAGATAGAGACACACTGTCTACTCATGTTCAAGAGCTGACTTTTTTTTATTGTCGTTAAAATTGTATTATTCTTTTTTTTATAGTCTATTTAAAATAAATGAGATTCTAATAATAATAACAATAATAGTAATATTTTAGGAAACACTATTAGATCTTTTTTTCCCTTCTTCCCCCTTTTTTTAACACATAAAGTTGTAATTATATGACCCAATGATTTTCTGTCTCTAATGGTTGCAAAGCTAAATTAATTGCCAAGTACAATCAAATTAGATATTTTCACCCACATTAAATGAAAAAAAGACTATTACAAAGATAAACATAATTAATTGTCAAATTAATTAAATGAGGGTATGAGTAAACATACATTTAAGCTTTATTTACAAAATTGGGACGCGGAATAAAATGCTCTTTTTCTGTTTTCAGAAAAAAAATATGGAACAACTTTTGTGCTGCATCAAAAACAATGCAAATCAGTGCAATGTTTCAGACGTTTCCATGAGATTAAAATAACGTTAAAATCGTGTGTTTTGCGATTAACCCAACTCAAACATGCAACTTTGACAGTGCAATGCCTTCCATGATTGAATTGTTCTCTTGAGTAATGAGAAAAAAATTGAAGTTTAATATTAAATGCCAATGTCAATGTCTCTCATTTTGTTTCCATTTGTACTATTTATTCATTTTTGCTGCACAGCTCTTCTCAAAAATCACGTGCCTAAGCAGCACTGAGTCCTTTCCTACTCTAATGCATTCAACCTCTTTTTTCCCCCCCTTACTCTGCTTAGTTACAGTGAATGGTTATTTCAAGCAAGGTGATGATTGGGGCGGGCTTTCAAACAGGACTGAGTTTGAGTTATCTGAAACGATAACGGAAAAATATACAGAGCTGCCCAGGTTAGAGAGGTTTTTAGGACCATTCTGTCTGTTACTCTGTCCCGGTCTGGGCGGGGCACCTCTGGCCCAGGGCCATGGACTATCAGTCAGGCTGATGTATAGGTCCACGGGATCCAAATGAAACCTGTCACAACAAGGGTAATGATGTCAGAGTCACAATAGCTCACCATTTCAGCGGAGGGAGGGAGATGAAGGGATAAGAGGATGTGGGCTGGAGAAGAAGGTTGAGCTGAAAGAGTAAAAGTGATAGAGAAGAGGAGGAGTTGGAAGAAAAAGGGTGGCGACATGAAGTCTTAAATGTGCGGAGGGCCATGAAACAGAGAGAGAGCAAAGAGGGGAGAAAGATAAGTGAGAAGTAAGGAAGTAAACTTCCTCCCACCTTCCAAATGCATGCATGTTAGGTCAACTGGACACTCCAAATGACCCCTAGGAGTGAATGTGAGTGTGTTATCCAGGGTGCACAGCTGGGATCGGCTCCAATCTACCTGATTTGTATGAACGGATGGAAATAAGGAAATGAAGAAAACAATCCTACTATTATTAGTGTGGAAGTTCAGCCTTTGCCTTTTAATTTTTGTAAATCATCATTTATAGATTTAGCAATTAAAATAAGACCAAATTCACAGTCCTGAATGTTTTGTTTTTCAACACAACTGACCTGATTCTGAGTTTGTGAAAAATAAGGGAGAACAAAGTCTGCGAGAGGTGCGTTTCCCGCAAAGGAGTACAGTAACTTACACAGACAGGTTCTTAAAATGACTTGGGCGCTCTTTGTCCTTATCATAATTTCAATATCACTTTCCTTCTATGATTCTTCCGTGTTTCCCCTTCTGTCCTCATCTTCCATTATCATTGACATCATCCTTTCCATTGCACTCTCTACACACCATACCACCCTATCTGAAACACGTACATACACATACATGCTGTCACTGCCTTTGCCTCCCCGGCAATCTCTTCCCATCCCAAGACGTGGTCATTAATGGATTGAAAGTCTTGAGGAAGAGGCAACAGTCATTTAAAGATTAATGTCAGCCTTAGTATTCTGAAGGGCAGTCAGCCAAGTCTCCGTGTGTGTGTGTGTGTGTGTGTGTCCAGTAGCGGACATCTTCTCCACCAAGATGCCCTCTTCATCATCTGCCATTAGGCAAAGACTGGAAAAAGGGAGGCAGCAAGAGAGAGTTAGCCTGTTGGACCATACAAGTACATATCACAGCTTGTCATTTCTTACTCACTTAAACAGAGCCTTTAAATTTAAAGATGAACAATTACTCCAAGTGGAAGTACCAAAAATGTCAGGTTCTCTGTTGGCAGTTTTGATTGGCTCAAGCAGCAATAAGCAAAAAACAGATTAAAGAAAAATAACAGCTAAATGATATTAATCTAAATATAATTCTAATTTAAGCGTTGGACTAAATCTTGGCTGCTGTCTGAGTAGCAAAGCCACAATGGGCAGCGCACTACTGGCAGCGCTTAACATTTCTCTGATCTGTTGGAGTTAAAGTATCATAACAAATTGGCAGAGATGGGCTCACAAGTGTTATTTTTAGAACAGACAAAAAAATTCATTGAGCAAGACACTGAACCCCTAGCTGCCAGCTCAATCCACGTCCTTCAGAATAATAACAGCTGAAACAACAAAACCCAATCATCCTCCAAGGCCAGAGAGACTTCAATAATGAATCTAACAGCTTCTCAACTTGTAAATTCCCATCAGCATTTTATTCTAAACTTGAGAATTAAGGAGGAAAATTAACATTGGAAACTACTTCAAATTCCAAAAATCAAATTTAAGAATGATATACAGCTTTTCTTGACAAACAATAGTTATACTTTCCAGAATATATCAAATTGTGTCATGTATAGTTAAAGAAGACACTTAGATGTGAAAATCATTCTGAAGAGAAATAATTTGAGAAGCTAATATCCCACTGTGTTTTTATATAAATCAATGGCAGAGGAGCTTATTTATTGTTCTCTCAAGCAAGTGATCATTCCAATTCCTCCTGCAGAGGAAATTAAGGGTGGACTTGCATATAAATTTTCTGATATTGAACAGCAAAGTAATCTGAGGGGCAGCCACTGGAAAAAACACACACACAGCAGGCAAAGAAATTATTATAGCTGTAAATACAGGCCAGGGACCAGGGATAAACAGGCAGAATATCACCACATACAAAGGTATATGCGCTGGTATCTAAAACACAAAGAAGCACATGTGCTCCAGCAATGTTCTTTTTGGCACACCCGCTCCACACATACCCCGTGTCAACTAGCAGCTTTTATTTATGTGCTCTTCAAAAAATATCTGTGTACGGCTCTGCTGCAGAGGCACAGACACTTCAAATGTCTGCGGTGTGTGCCCCTGAGGACCCGGGGAGAGCGGCAGCCTGAACTCTACTAAATATTTAATGTGCCTGTCTGATGGTCATAATCGCTTTAAGAACAATAGATGAAAACAAAAGGCGCCACTGAAAAACTGCACCAGGGGTTAAAGCCACATCTCAGACTGACAGGACGAGCTGGTTAGGGGGAGGGGAGGAGGAAAAAAAGAGAGCAGGAAAAAAAAGAGAGAGAGAGAGAGAGGCTCTCAGAGGAATGAAATATACATGACAGGTGACTATCGATGATAAGAAGGATTGCTGTTTGACCTGCGAGCAGGATACTGGGTCCCATGACAGTATGCGAACATAGGGACTATTTCTGGAGTTGAAAAGCTGAATTGTGTACCTAGTGAGTAAATTATACACAATTCAGGTTGTTAGAAATCTCTTGACATTTGAAGCGCTCAAAAGTAAACTGTTGTAAGTTTTTCAATATTGAAAATAATATTTTCATGCAAACCAGGGGTCATTATTTTGCTTGAGTTAATCAGTAAAACATTTTTTGTAGCTATTGCCATCTAAGCCTTTAGGTCTTGAAATTGCAGAAAGAGCAGAAATGTATTCATTATCATATTTTTAGCACTCAACACACTTAAGAGTTAACTTGGAAAACCAATCAACTACACAATACTTGATCAAATCTACTCAGTGTAGTTTAAATGATAACTGTTTTTCTTTTAGTGTGTTTTCACTTTGTGCCCTTCCTCCTATAGTAAGAGCTGAGGATGGAATAACCTACTTATGACCACAATGAAATGGACAAAGTCTCTCAGAATTGAGGTGCAGTGGGGGCATGTTTCAGCCTGCTAACTTAACAGATCTACAAGGAAATATATGCGTTTCATTTTCAGGGCTGAGATGGCTAAACATGGGAAGGAGGCACAGAAACAGCAATTGGACAAACTCGATGTAGGACTGCAGGATAAGAGGAGAAAATTCACCTCTGTCTCGTCTCTGCCATGTCAGATGTCTGATATTGCTAAAGTGCGCTGACAAAACATGGTTGTTTTCCACAATGGCATGATCAATTATTAAAATTTCTCAATATAGACTTTTGAATAATTTAAGATGTTTTGTAGATCTATTGTTAATGAAATGCATGTAATTTAAACACGACTACACGTCTTTTGGTAATGATTCCTGAATATTTTTTTCATGAAACATAACGTGAAAATGATTGTGTGATACAATTTCTGAAAGTTCTGTATATTAGGCATCTAAATCTTGCACAAAACTATGTCATATTTTGTAATGGATCCATGTGATTCATTTGATGTAAATTATTACTAATAATCTAACATATTGATACTTATATATTATATTAAATGTCACTATTGTAAGTATAAAAATCGGTGTAAAAATCTAATATTTTCAGCATATCCATGTATTTAGAAATAGAACAATTCCCATTTTTGTAAAGATTGATATTCTGGATGACCACATTGTAACACTGACATCTTTCATCTTAAAACTAGAAAAACAACTGCAAATAACTATTAAAGCCAGATTCAAGAAAAGAGCAGAACACCAAAGACAATATAAGACAGGGTGAGCAGCAGGGAGATGCAAATCGCTTGACTAAGGGTAAGTGGGAGGAGAACAAACACCAGAGGACACCAGTGGGGAGTAGGATGGTGTTGAAACTGAATGAGGAGAAACAGAAAGAGAAACACAAAGAACAGTAGAGAAAGCCTCTGAGAACAGAGACACAGAGGAGAGAAATGATGGACAAGGAATGGAAAGAAAAAAAATTAAGCCATGACATGATACAGTGGCACGCAGAAAGATAAAAGGATTTTTTTTCTTTTCTTCGTGTCAATTAAAACAGCACCTTACCAAGGTACACAGGAAGAGGAGAAAAAAAAACAGGCTGTAGTTGAGCTGAGGTGTAAAAGAGGTCAACATTTGAGCTCACCCTGCCATTCTCCTGTCTTTTTTTTTTACTTTAAAGCTCGCAGCAACTGGTGTCGCACTCAACTGCCTGCGTTTTCAGACAATAGGATGCAGTGACCTGCCTCTCACGCTAAGTCACCGTCAGTGAATGGTGTGTGGTGCTGTAATGGGGGTGGGGATGGAAGGAGAAATCATGTCTTCTGTCTCGTGGAAGATGAATCAAAGTGATGAACAGGACAGCTTTGTAAAATCGACAGATCTATGTGGGGTTCGTCGACAGTCTGACTGATTTGGCAGGAAGTGTCAGCAAGAGAGATTCTCCATTTCCATGTTTCAATTTGGGATAAACAGAGCAAGATGAGAACAATTTCAAGGACGTTTTGTGTGCATTTCTTGCCCTTCTAATTCAGGCAGAAGTTGTTCAAATGATAAGGGATGGGTAAAACTACTGGCTGAAAAGTAAAAGGGGTCAAAAGAGAGATTGAGGACAGAGAAGTGAAAGTGATAGGGACAAGAAGTGGATGAAAGGAGGGAGCAAATGTGAGGGAACCAGATGGAGGATAAGAGGCAGATAGGTTCACCTCTCATTAGCTTGCCTGCCACACACTATGCCACAAAAGCAATGCACCTCCCAAGGACATGAATTAAATAGAGAGCCAACTACCTCAGAGAAAAAGAAGCCCTGCCAGCACTTAGCCAAGCCTCATAAACAACCAGCTCACATTTGTCACTTCCTCTTCACCCAACAAAGCGACAGCGGAAATAAATTACTCTTAAGTAGACCTCACTCCTCCTCTACCTCAGCATCCTGTTCTTGCCTCACCAGCTGGTTTGAGTAAAATGTTGAGCAACAAGGAGGTAAAAGTCATCAACGCAACTCAATCAACCCACTGAGACCTTAGCCAACAAAAAAAGTCTGAATACCTATAAACAAACAAACAAACACCCAAGCAGTGCTACAGCAAAAAGACTACAAATATGTCTAGTGAAGATGAGAGGAACTAGGAAGAGTAAATTGACTTCATCAGACAATTTTTTATAGTATGCACAGACTTGACTGTACTGCCCTGCAAGAATGGCCACCTGTCCAGTTAGCTCCGCCTCTCGCCCAGTATCTGCTGGGATAGGCTCCAGCCCCCCCCGTGATCTTACAAGGAAAATACACTATGGATGGATGGACTTTACTGTAATGAAGAAAAACGCAGTTCACACCCTGTCATCAACACAAGTGTCCATTGTGACAGCTCACAATGTATCTCTGACGGCTCACTATGAATTTCCCCCCAATGCTAAATTCAGAGAGAAGACAAGCTGTTGCCATAGTAAGGGGTAAAATGGCAGAAGAAGCCACGAATGAACAGTGAAACGCTGTATAGATATCAACAGCTATGAAGGAACATTTGTAAATTTGAGTTATGCACAAGAGCGCTCGCCTCCCACAACTACTTGCTTACATCCCTCAGATTAAAATCATGACAGGAAACTGTGATCTGTCCGTTACCCTCTTCCAATTTCCGTCATCTGTCTGTACATCAGGAGCTTCACACCGCTTCACTTGATATCTGTGAAGCCTTTCTCAAAAGAGAGTAAATATGAAAAAAGAAATAGCAGGTTGCTAAAATTCCTTACATATCTGTGATATCACGACTTGAACAGACACCCATGCATCTGTCATTAATCACATCACAGGGTACTGGAGAGCACCCAAAACAAACAAAAGCACCTGAGTGCATCAGCTGGAGGGACCACCCACGTCCGGTGAATTACATATGGAACAACATCCTGAGCACCCTCATCTTATTTAATGAGCTTAGATGTCCTGTTGGTGTGGAAAAGGCCCCCACTCGACATCAATATGAGTAAATGGAAGTTTTCCTTTCCCTTGTCTTCCTCTCCCTTGGCTTAATTGCTATAGTAATGCACTGATTGTTGGGACTGAAAGTTTGCTTGGGCTTTTCCCATTAACGGTTGTTATTGAGTGAGCCACTAGAGAAAACACAGGTTTGTTAATCAAGCAAATGCACAACAATTACTAGAATCCTATAATCATTTTGTCTGTGTACCAACAATAAATCCTCAGTGGCAGCTTGGAAGAGCGATAAATGGTGGGGAACAGGATTTTACTAATTGAAGAGAAATCTACTGGTATGCCACCGCTAGTTAACAGCTTTAGTGTTTCACCATTTAGCCCATCTGATTAAGCTGTCTTGACTTGGCTTGCGTAATTTCCCCTTTTCTCACACTGCATGCTGTCCTAATAACTACCTGGAGAAACCTTGCACTGGATACAATTAAAAATATACCATATATACAAGAAACATTTCCCAACAACAAAAACTATACATACATATATACACATATATAAACAGGAGACTACGTTCATGAAAACTGTGTGTGCTTCTTAATGCAGAATATACAGTAAATGACAATAACAAGTTAACAAAATAGCAATAAATGATATCTTACTTGAAACTAAATTAGATGTTGCCCAGAAGCATCTTGTTTTATGTAATATCTTGAAAACCTATTAAACGATGCTGTCATCCTGTATTATATCATGTTAACTGCCTTTGTCCTGCTATATACAACTGACTGGACGGCTGCTGTGGACCTTTGAGAACAAAGCATGAGCTAGCAGAACTGATGATCAACTGAGCGCTTCAGGCAGTCATGCTGGCTTGTCTCTATTTAGCACAATAGCAACCATAACTCTGTAATGATCAATAGATGTTCATGACTTGCTTTAAAAAGGCCCCATTTGCCACCCTCTACCATCCATCTATTCGTGCCTCCATTCCAGTCTTCTTTTTCCTCCTGCGTTGACTTTACATTTACCTCTCACGGTTCCTCACCTCATAAAGAGAATCTGTTCTCTACTACTCTTAAAGCTTTCTCTTTTAACACTTGTCATCTTTATTACTGCTTCGCATCTTTTCAACTTAAGTCCACCTCTACTCAGATGCAGTTTCTTCTTTCATCTGCTTACCACATTTTGCTTCCCATGTAATCCCCTTTATGACGGTTATCTTTTCCTTGCAATCCTTCTCCTCTCTTTCACTTCTACTTCCCTCAGTAACTCTCCTCCTTCTTCTCGCTTCTCTTACAAACATGAACTCTTATCTCCTTTCTTATCTTTGCTCCCCCTGTCACCTGGTTCTTTATCTGTCATTTTTCAAACTATTCCCTTCCATTTCATTCTCAGCTCTCTCCATCCCTTTTCACGTGGCCTCTTGGTTTCCTTTCACCACCTTTGATTTTCTCACCATCTAGTCGTAGGCTTCCATCTGCCCTTCCTCATTCTCCAAGCTCAGTGTCTCCCCTGCTCTTTTGCAATCTGCAGTTCACAGGTTTCACAGGGCACATTGTTGCATCCCAACGGAAGCTTGAGCAGCATTCTTTCATAAATAATTGAAGAGGCCCCACATGGCCAGGCACACTCAGTCTAAATGGATTATTCTGGGAGAGATCAATGCAGGCCTGTGAGGGTTTTATTAGAGCCTGTAGATGAAATGTACAAGGCCACTCCAATGCACTCCTCTCTCTGTCTTAATTCTGTCCAGCCATCATGTGGTATTTTGTCCATCACCTCTCTCTTCACCTGCACCTTAAACCATCCACCCACTCCTGGTAATGACCACAGCACACCTTTTGGGGGACACTTCTGAATCGGACTCAAAATATTAATGTTTTATGTCATTATTTCTTTGTCTATGTTGTAAAAACAAAACTGTTGAAGCAGCATTTTGTCAGTATTGTTGTCCCAACTCGTGAGGTTCACTGATCCACACCTTTGTCAGCCACCACAACAATATCTGGCGGCATCCACTGGAATATCATGGCCAAGATAATGAGGGAAGCGAAATGCTACAATGACCTTCAATAATGACAACACCTCAGGAGGGGATAGCAGGAGCAATGGCATATAAGCCTCTGCAAAACAGTCCCCAAAAGGAAATTTACATCTGTTTCATTCAGTGAGAGAAACTGCAGAAATAGTCTGCTTTCCAGGAACAATCCTTCCCAACAGGAAGCCAGGGTATGCTGGCTACCAGTCCAGATCCACGGGTTCCAATGATGAATAGTTGTTTAAATATTATATAAAGTCCTCTTTTGAGACTTTTATTATCTTAATGTAGTAGGCTACTTGCATTCCCATTATTTATCCTTGCCATAGCCTTTATGGTTAGCAATAAATGGGTTCAAATTTTAGGCTGCATTTGAATAAAGTAAAAAGCAGAACAAGACATTTTTTTGGTACTCATAGTCATCGTTTAGAGTATACAATGATAATTTTTTCCTACCTATAACTAACTGACATCCTGTGTTTCCTTTAGACTTCTGAGATAAAAAATAACATTTCATGACCAGCAAACAAACAATATCTGCAGTCACTTAACCTTTTCATATCTAATTATTGGAAACCAGATGGGGCGCACAAATAAAAGAATGAGCTCCTATTTTCCTCTATTGTTGCTACTTTTACAAATCCAATACAGATTAGATCTGTTGCATTTCATGTTGCCTGCAACACATAAAACAGTTTATTTGAAACGAGTCGAACTGTTTTAAAATCCTGCATTGCCCAGTTAATTTGAATTCATATAAAACTGAAAGAGAAGACTAAATTTTCATTTTGGGGATTCCCTGACATCCACGGAAAGAATTTCTATACAATTCCAGAGGGATTGAAACATATGGCTATAGTAAAATGTGGACAGTTGTCAACCGTGATTGCAAACATGCCAATGGATGTTTGGTGAGATACATTGAATGTTAAACATTTAAGAATAAAACATGAATTGGCAGGACTGCATGGGAAAAAAAGCAGTGTAGCAACATAATGAGCCCGCAACATCTTTCAAATCTAGTTTCCTTTTTTATTCATCTAACCTGCCCAGAGAGGTAGATTTATTTACTCTAATGAGAGACCTACACCTGGGGCAAGTGACTCAAACAGACCAAGAATAAGTCAATAAAACCAGTCTGCACAGATAAAAAAAACAAGGGTTCTTTCATCCAATTGCTTTTCTGATATAGTTGAAAATAAAGACTAACCTGAAGGCCACAGACTTCAGTTGTAATGGTCATTTAAATTGAAGCCACAGTTCCCCATCCACTGATGTCTCACCTTTAACTTTATACTTAATCTAAGAACAGCATTTGTTGTCCGTACGTGAACATTAACAATTCAGTCATCCGTAAAGAACATTTCAGTGCTTAACATGCCGTTTTAACCTGAACTATGACACCTAGTGACACACCATGGTGTGTTAAATTTACCAGTAAAATTTAACTATGGCAAGGTTACAATTTTCCCTCCAGTCTTCAAGATTTTGTGATTACTATGAGAGTGACATAATCAAACATTCGTGGAAGGTACTTCTTTCTACCACTTAAAGACGCATAATGTTTCTTTTGCAACTGAGATTTGCAGAGGCGAACAGACATTACTGTATGGAAGTGTTTCTGAATTAAGCTTTACACATTACACACAAAGTAAAGAGCCCAAAGACTCTTAACCCCATCCTGCACTCAATTCTTTTCTTTCTTAGGCACAGAGGAAAAATTTTAAAGCATTTCAAGACAACCCAACTTCTACGTTCCTGTCATCTTGGCATGTACCGAGAAAAAAAACTACATATCAAGGCCATTAAAGTGTCAAGCTTCTGGGTGGGCTCCAACCAGGTCAGAATCCTCATGGAAAAATGATGTATTTTGCCCCCATTCTGACAGTCAACACTTTTTTTTCTGAAAAGCTTATGATAGAGCCATTTAAAATAACAATCCAGTGTTCAAAGATACAAAGACAATTTCTGTATAAGCTCTTAGAACATTCAGATGCGATTTGCATACAATTCGAGGACCGTATGCTTCTTGACAAGATTTGCAGTACAATATGACGCGTTATACAAACTGTTTTTTCTTTTTCTAGATGTTATATTTGTCATAAACTGCATTCTTTCACTAGATTCCCATTTACCCTGATCATTCACATGTACTGAACATCTATCCATCCATTTTGTGAACCACTTATTCCCAAATGGGGCCGCAGGGGGACTGGAACCTACACCCTGGACGGTCTGCCAGTCCATCGCAGGTGTACTGAACACACATGACATTAATGAACATGCAGTTAAAGGCGTAGGGGAGAGGTAGGTACGGGACTCTCTGAAATTGGCATTCTGCTACTTAGAATTTCAAAATGTCCTAAAGACGGTGGAAACAGATGAAAGAGTGGGAAAAAGCAGCCCACTGTTTATCTGGAGGTGACAACTAACAAGCGCTCTCCTGGTAATTAGACTGCCGCAGTGCACATGGACGGAACTCTCCATAAAGTGTGCTCATGATTAAATATTTTCTTCTCCCCCTCTCATTTCTGTGTTGAGGTTCCCTTACACAGCTCTGTCAGACATCTGCATCAATTTCCATTTTGACTGCATTAACGACATGGCTAAAACACTTAGGCTTGGTGGCATGTAATGAGACTGCACAATGTTTGACTTATGGCTCATCTTGTATATGTAATATACATATCCGTGTGTGTGTGTGTGTGTGTGTACAAGCAGGTGCACATCTGTCACTATTTTTCACACTACACTGTGAACACTGGCTGTAACATGCCTGGAAGAGTTGACAGGTAGAGCATGATTAAAGTATATTTATACTGGGACAAACAAGGGATGCTTGGACATGCCATCCAATCAACCATCTCATACATACAGAGAAGCAGATTGATTGATGTCAACCTGTGATGTATACATATACGTACTGTATGTGTGTGTGTGTTTGTATATGAATGTGTTACCAACATCCACCTGTCTGAAATTTCTTCGACCAACATCTGGTTTTTATATTTTTTACATGTCCGAGGGCTGGCTGGGTCCAAAAAAGGAGGCAAGAAATTGCATATCACTTTACCCTGACCTACCAAGGAACCAAGCAACCACTGATTTTTATAAAACCTTTCAATATAGAGAAATAAATAATAAATAAACTCCACACAGACCTTTGTGGAACAAGCAGCGGACCACTATGTTGGTTTGCTATTGCAGTGAGGTCACTATTCAGATCGGCCTACTGCTATGTGAACAAATGGTTTCCTCAGAAATGCTTTATAAAATCTTACCCAGAGTCTTACCCATTGAGGAAAGGACGTTTGGGCTGTGCTCCTTCTGAATTGTTGGTTGTGATAGCAGACAGACATTACAACTGGTAATTTAACATTTAGGGGATTAGGGATATAATTAAAGCCAGCATAGTCACCACATTCGCACTTCAAACAGTAGCCTTACTTAGTGTTTGCAGTCAACCATAACAAAGATAATATTGTATTATATTGCAATGACGAGCAGGAACAAAATCTGAACCCTAACCTCTCCTGGTGCTATTTTGAACACCAATTGATGCATTACATCATTTGTTTCGTCACTCTTCCAGCTCCACAAGTTTTAATGTTACTGGTGCCTAAACTTTCCTGAGGATTTACATTAATGGCATATAATATGAAAAAAAAATCTCAACAAGTATTTTATTAGTTGCTAGAGTCAGTCTGTGACGACATTAGTCAAAATATAATTTCTAAAGGGTTGTGGGCTATTTAAGCCTTGGCGGTAGGGGTGTGTTCCTACCACACACACATTCGTTTTTTGCCCAAACTGTCTTGTTCTGATATTCCAGGGAATTCTACGTGCGTGTGTGAGGTATGAAAGGGAAGCTAGGGTGGAGGAAGTCACTCCAAATTTCTCATGTGACGGAGCATAACAGGGAATTGTAATACACAGCAACATCATAAATTTGATTACATTACATAGCTGTGCACGCCTGTAAGCCATTTCCAGGCACAATAAAAACGCTATAACTAAGTTACCACGGGCAGAGAGAAAAATGAATAAAGCCATTTTCTTTTAACAGCCCTGGCGCGGGGCGAGATATTGTTCTCTCCTCTGGCTTTTATGAGCTTTCTACTCCCGCGATGCGCTCAGTGCGATCGAAGAGGACTCGAAGGAAGAAGGGAAATGCACAACTTTCACGAGGATGCTCGTCAGATTTGCTTTCGAAAAATCAATCGAACGATGTACACTATACATTTAGAAACGATGCAAACATATTTGACACTTGCATATTATCTGAAAACTTTAATTTGCAATCCTTCAGGCAGGGAGTTGAGGCAGAACTGTGTGGCATTAAAATAGCAAGAAACACATCATTCACATGTAAAGAGGGAGTCGTTCAACGGGGGGAAAAATACAAAGAAGAGATCATGGAAACAGCGAGATATCATGCACAGGAGTGAATTGATTTTTTTTTTAATCGGACTTTCAAGCTTTTTTACAAGGGCATCATATGCAGGGGGAGAAAAACTGTCTCTTTGCCTCTGACTCCACCTCGTTGAGGCTGTGGAATGCTCGACTGGCGCACCTCGACATAAGCTCCTTTCCAAACGCTGCCGTTAACCTGGTGCGCTAAAACCAACCCTTCACATGGGTGTAGACCCCCAAAAAGCACTCTTTAAAAGTCAAACATGTATGGCCCTGCGTTACGTTCGTCTTCGTGATCGCATCAAACAGCCAGTTGCAACTTCCGAACACTCAGACAGGGGGAGAAAGAGAGAAACAATTAAATATCACTTGCGATAGAAAACTGAAATGGGCACTGAGCGTGTCGTGGTCTAGTGGTAAGACGATATCAGAATTCGAGCGCAGAGCATCTCACGACTGACTTGGTGAATGAGAAACCCCTCCTGTGGAGATGAGCTTGGCAGATGGAGAGCATCGTGAACCCCCTTAACGCATGCATATACACTAGATAAATCAGATATGTGATCCCCATCTGAAGCTTTATCGAATCCGGAGTAAGGGAATCATCAATCAGCCTCGTTCATGTGCCTGCTATACGGTATCACGATGATTCCCC
>CAJRST010000002.1:14931280-14951865 GCA_907169785.1 Menidia menidia | reverse complement strand
CTTCTCCACCCCTCCCCCCTGCAGCTGAGCGCCACGCCCCCTCCACAGTCTACAAAAGCTGACCGGTATTTTGCACTTGATTGAGTGTGCCGAGGATAAAAAAGTCATAACTATGAAATCATGAGCGTCGGTGTCTGTTTGTTCATGAAGTGACTCATAGCCTGGACTTTATCATCCAAACATTTCCTCTGGCACCTGTCAGCTTTCTCTCTGTCCTAATAAAGATAAAAGAAGCTGTCCACTCAGTACACTGCACCTTTTTCTCGGATTTTCTCACAGCAATTCTCCGCTCTTCCCATGTCAGAAGCTCTTTGTCTTATCACCCCCTCCTCTTTCTCAGTCACACCATCCCTTTCCCTCCACCGATTCTCCTCATATGTTGACCTCACCTCTTCGTAACTTCTTCTTTATTCTTTTCTTTTACATGTAAGCTAGTGTGTGGGAAAAAGACGCCAATCAGAGTGACTGGATGAGCGGTTTAATTAAAGAAGAAGCAGTGTTCTGTCACTTTGCACTGAGCACCGGCAATCAAGAGCCAGTGACTGGAAGAAAAGTCAGACAAGGCCATTCATTGATTGGCGATTTCAGCAGAGTGACTTAGTCTACATGATACACAGTCAGAGCTTTGACTTAGATTAGGGATAAAGATAATTCACCAAAGGGAGGATTTTATTTGACCGAGCAAGAGACATTTTCCTCAGTTCCACTCAGTTTAGTTTTTCCAGTTTAATGTAAACCATATCAACATGAGTCTGTGAAATAGTGCTGAATATCACAACTAAAAAAAAATTTATTATCTAAATCTAGCTTTTTTTTCACTTATAAGCATTTAATTAATGTCTGCAAAGAGGACTTCAGCAAGGATACATTTTCAAACATCTTTTTGAAGAAAATCCTTAATTTCATATTTTATTGTGTAAATGATGCGGTTAAAATCAAACAACAGGCTTTTTGAGTAGATTGCACAATGATTGATGAATGAAGAATTAATGATCTTAGATCTCTTTAGGAGTTCAGTTTTTATAAAGGTTAATGTGCAGGATACCATATTTACGATTTGCACAGCACTTAGTTTTAATATAAATGTATATAAGAATACTTCAGTTAAGTGTTTTCAACAGCCTTTCAGTGGCCCAGATAATCAATCATTTAGATATATCACTGTTGCATAAATAATAATAGATCAGAAAAAAAAATCACGCAGATATTTTCTGATGGAAAAATTATTAATGTTACTGATTTTAAAAGTAATTAACTAATCTTCTGTGCATCCTGACGGCTTCACTGTCTTACTGACACTGCCTGTGATCAATTCCTAACAGGCTGCCATGCTAAAGTGCTCATCATGCCCAATAGCTTTTTGGATAAAGTGTTCTACAAATGGCATATGGACTTTCCAGCTGCCCGGATCGCACTTGATCAGATTCATAATTTAAGTAAATGTGAACAGTTTGGATATTTTACGCAAGACAGAATATTTGATTTGAAATAAGTTTCTTTCTTGAATTAAGAAAGAAACTTAGATGAACAAATTGTACATTGTTTTGCATTCAATTCTTGTTTGTATTGATTAAATAATGTCAGAGAAACTATTAAATGGACAAGTTGCCTCAGAGAAAGAGGCCAAAAAATGTAATTTGAGATTATGGCACACAGAAATTGAGGATAAAACTAAGGATGGGAAACAGGTAGAGAGAAACAGAATCAAGCTACAGAGAGAGCCCATGCTCAGCATAAAGAAACAGACATAGAATGAGAATGCAAATATACCAAAACATTGTTACAATTTTTTGTGAGTCATTTGTAACCTGAGACATGGTTACAGCTCAGAGCTTCTGTTTAACTGGACCACTAACCTTTTGAAATTTTACATTGACAGCAGCATAATTAAGTTTACTGACCAAAGTTGTTAGGCACCACAAATCTTTGGACCATTGTGTAAGACCATTGTGCTTGTAAGCCTAGTCAAATGCCCTTCTTATTTGATTTTTCTAAAGTTACAAAATTTACTGGATTTTATCAGAGCTGAGTGACAGTTTGTAAATACAATAGGTGACGCAGGATAATTTTAAGTCAAAACACATTTTGTCATCCTACATATACGGTTAAAAAATAGAGAGACAAAGTACATGTTTATCTTTAATTTAGGTGTGTATAGAAAGACAGACACTCTTTGAAAAAGATGACACTTTGGAGCATGTGCAGAGTCCTATCACACAATTCATATAACTACCAGAAATCTTGGCAGCAAATAGATAGCCCACCCTTTTTAGAACTTGATTAGGTCTAGAGAAAGGTCATGGGTTGTGTTTAAATACTCACACAAGAGGCATCACTCTGTGAACGAGCACATGGTAGGGATATCAGTCCCATGCCACCAATAGGCCCAAATCTTTGCAGTTCTGGCACAGTGTTTTATAGAAACAAACCCAGGACCCATTGGCATCTCCTGTAGCATCAGGGAAATCTTTTCCCGTTGAAAAAGTCGGTGCGCGGTAACACGACAGCATGAAGGTTTCAGGTCATGATAACAGAGAAATAGAAATAGAAATGGCGTGTTCAGGGCGATAAATTGTCGCCCTGTAAGGCAGACCTATAATGGCTGTGAGACAGTGCTGCTGTATTGCAGAAGCCAGTGAGAGGCACTTGGCTCATTAGTTTGAGGTACTGAGGGGATGAGTATGTGGGAGCAAGTGAATATATGACACGACAAGGCTTTGATGCGTTGACAGGTAGAGAGCTCATTCTCCTGCTCTTCCCTTGTCATCATTCCCTCTTTTCACTTCTCACACTTTCTCTCATTCTTGATAAACTCACTACCAGATGGATTATTCTCCCCCTTTTGGTGTCTTCACTGTTTCACTCTTTGTAAGCTCTCTCTGCTTCCTGACTCCATCTCTTTTCAGCGTCATCTCTTCACTTTTCTGCTTTAACTTTTTCTTGACTTCTCCCCCTCACTGTTCTCTCCGCGGATATCTATAGCAGACGGCTGACAGGATATTCAGTGGGGTAAAAGTGTGATCATCCTTAATTGGAAAAAAATACCGGCCATTTTATTTGAGGACCTACAGGATCCTCATAAATTTGGATCCACAGGAAACCACACGGAATGCCATCATTGTAAATGATATGTAGAGTCATGGTTGATTCAAATAGCTGTGGGTGGACTTGTATAGATTCATAAATCTACAAACAGGAAATTGGATAAATAATAAATATGTACCTGCTATGGCTGTATGCTGGATTTGGCCCTCTTGAGGAGTTCCAATTTAGAATCTGTCATTGAACACCAGGGCTTTGCTTTTTTCAAGAGAATGTTGGATATTATAGAAGGCAGTGTTAATAGATTATTTTGCCAGATAAATGTTGCAATTTTGCCACTCACTGTTTCGGAAATTTCGATCATACTTCAGTCACAGTAAGATGTTATAATGCCGATTCCAGAGATTGAGCTGAAAACTTTGCTGATCATGATTATTGCAGTAGTTTAAATTCTGTACTACTGTGAAGAATACCTTCACAGAAAACACGAGGACCTTTACACATAGTCTCTCACTGAATGAGACTGCTATGCTGTGTCTCAATCTTTTGGATATAAGATTCATAGCAGTATACAACTTTCTTAAACTGTTCTCATATCTAAGTTATTTTTCAACTGACTTTTGATCTTATACAGCCTCGAGCAAAAGCTGTAAAGGTGACATGGTTCCTATTTCTCTGCAGGAGTGAGCAAGAATATTTTCATCCCTTATTCTTTTTCGCTACCTTTTTCTGACAGTAAACAAAAATATATATTTTGGAAAAGAGGGGCAATCCGCGACAATTTCTTGCTGGAATAAAATCGGTCATGCCACAAGATATGTTGACAGAACAAATTATGAGGTGTGCCTATATTTTATCATTAAGTGAGCAATTTAGGGCAACACAGATGTATTTATATACTTGCATACGAACATGATTAATTTGAATCACGTGGTTGGGCTTCCAAGCTCAGGATGAATCCAAACCTCCCCCCAAAAAAGCACATCATTTTGACAGAATCCCACTAAATGACAGATTTTTGACACGTTGTGTCTACTATTTAGATCAACATTGCCAACATTCTACTTTTAATATTCCTCGTACGTGAGTAGCTAAGAATCTGTAGTCAACTTCACAATGTCAAATTAATTTGCATGAAACGGCTGGCTGCAAACACAGAAAATAAAAACACCTGTGACCCAAGTTTGCAAAAGCCATTCCGACAGAGACTAAAATGTACACTGAAGATTAAATAAAACAACACAAAGCAGAATACCAAAACGCTCTGCCATCGCTGTCTTTTTTGCTGGAACTGCCTGCAAGACAGTAGCTCTTTCACACTACTGCGTTGATAAGATCTGACTTAACCTTGGTGAGGTGCATCACCTCCAACATCACAGTACCTTGTCACAACTAGAGAACATCACCTTAAGGGGATAAGGGTACCATTAAGAGAGGAATAAAGGCTGTAGATTAGGCTGTATTTTTGTTTTAGGCTTGCACGTAGCGTGCAGTGCTTAGTTTGGCATCGTTTCCTTTTCACGGTCTTATGTGAATGTGAATGTTCAGTCAGTCAAAGCCTGCAGACAGGAAACTGTTTATTTTTCACAACAGGTACTGAGATTCACATAGAAAACACAATTAATAATTCTTTGAATTGTTGAACACATTTTTTTATTTTTCGGTTCAGATTTAACGTGGGGTGATTTCTGGTCATTAATTTCCATTTTTATCTCTGTTCCTGTGTTTTAGTTATTTTCTGCAGAAACAAAACTCCTCAGCTCCTGAACCAGTCGGATATATGTGGAACCAGCTCTATTAAGCGGCCCCACAGACCTCGAGTTCCATAAACACAAGGTCAGGGCCCTTCTCTATGACTTTCGTGAACCTGTAATTATTAATTTACTGCACATATGAAGCTGAAATGTTATTAAAATGTGAAAACTCAACCACTAGCAGTGATATTTTACACAATAATTAATGTTCCCCTCAGGTAAATTCCAATTAGTATGATAATCCCTGACCTTTCTCCTCATGCCATTTTTTGACAGGATTTTTTGGTTTAGTATTTCAATTTTTTGGGGAATATGACAAAGTTACAGCAGTATTAATGTTGCTTTCATCACCCTCATCAGTAGTTTCTAGATTTAAATCCTTAGTACTCAAAATGTAATAAGCTGGATTTCTTTTTAAGGCTCTTGAACATGTTTCACCTCTCATTTAAAGGTTTCCTTAGCTGTAACCAAATGGCAAAGAGTTTCAGGCTAATATGTTTTGTTGGGGCATTCATACAAGAAAAAAAAATCAAAAGTGTGTTATTTCCCCGCCAACATTTTTTGGGACTGTTAACATCTGTTTGTTGTAACTGTTTGGTCAACATGTGAGACGTTAACGTCTCCTGATTCATTTTAAGTACTAGGGATTTAGTTCAGAGAAACCCAAAGGCCACCCCTGATGTATGAAGTTGTCTTCCCTGTTGTGAAGTTGTGCATTACCATCCTATAAAATGTCCCCTATCTTTGAGACTTAGGTGGACATATGCCTAGAATTTAGGAGCCAGTAAAGACTCAGCAGTTACTCAGTGGTAAGTTTTATACAGAGTGCTGGCAAAATAAATCAAGTTATTAAGTCTAATTTGCATTGTTATTCAATTTTCATTACATCTACATTTGCTAATCTTTTTTGAACTCCTTTGCTTCCAATTCTAGCCTACAAGTTCCCAGCCAAGCTGTGTGTCTTGGTCTAACAAGTAATGATGAAATGGGTTAAGCTATTATTCAAGGTTTTCATAACAGATGAAATCCTCAATAATTAAAAATTAAAAGGATCCCCTTTAGTGGGTACAGTAATTAAAAGTTAATGGAAAAATTGTCAGAGTACAGACACAGCAGCAGTTGTCAGCTGGAACGCACCTCAGAATAATAATTCACTCTGGGTTGCCAGAGGTCGCAGCGGAGCATTCTAAAGGTGTCTCAATATGTTTAACATGTGCAGGCTCTTCCCTCTGATAACACTGATTCACTCTCTGCTCTCTGATCAACATCAAATATACATCCATGTCATATTTATAAAGAAATACTCAAACTGCTCGGTTTTATATCCTTGACAATACACTACTATACACTATGAATATGGTACGTATACAGGAGAAAGATTGTGGTGTTCATTATAAGCCAACATACCCATGGAGGCTAAAGAATGGGTAAAGCGTAAACATATATCCATATTTTCTGTATTGCATAAAATCAGACATTCACAATCAAAAACAGTAAAGACAAAATTACCAATTAAAGATAGTAGTTTTCAGCTTCATATGCAAAATAAACAGTCTTTGCTTTGAGATGCTGGTGGCATGTCTGATGAAGGGGCTTGCAGATAAATATTTTAACTGCTTAAAAGAACCAGATTAACAGGGAAAGACAGAAATGAGTTTATGACTACTTAAATGTGGAATGACCAATACACGAGGCAAATATAACTTAATTTAATCAACTCCCTCATGTGAATTATACTACAAAAACTTAAATATTCTAAAGCAGCTCAGTCCTACAGTTCCTACAGGATTTTCGTGGCAGGTCCATAACCCTTTTGACCTACGGTGGCTTGGCACTAAATCACTGACACATCCATACTTTCCTGCCATTAGGTACTTAGGCTTGCCAAAGTGCTTTTCATTTCATTTCTCAATACATATGGTAACCCCTTTGCCTCACTTTCTGACACTCAGAAGACTGCTGCATATCTGCGTCTGTCCTTCAGCAGTGGTGACGCACTGGCTGTGAAGAAATACTCTATTGTACTCCCTTATCAACAAATATTTCTTCTCCATCCATTGTAAATACTCGGTTGAGGTTAGCTAGAATAAAAAATGTGTTATTGTAGAATGCTTTGCGATAATATTTTTCTTGCCATGACAAGGTATCCCAAGTATCCCTGCTCAGGAATCCCTGCATGTCCAAATAATTCTACATAAAGACAATAGAAATTTGTCTGCCACTGAAATTCCAAAGAATGTGGATAAAGTAATATATCCCAAATGTCCTTTTGTTTTTCCCCTGGAATAAAATGGATATGTGCAATGCTTAAAAGGATGTGGATTTGATCCAACAGGAGTGTCTATTGAAGAGTTGTTTTATATGGACATTGTTTTTTTGTTTGTTTGTTTTGTTTTTTATGAGATAATCCCCTTTATTGAATATATCTAAAAGGAAAAAAAATATTTATTTCAATTTATGCACCACACTGCTGTTGCTATGAAACTGTCAATTAATCTTTCTTCCTTTACTGGCCACACACTGTGATATATCTGTATTTAAACTTACTAAGACATGTTCGTAAGGATAGCCAAAAGATAAGAACAATAAAACCTGATCCAGTATCTTTGTTTTTTCTTTCAGTTTTACAGTACATTCAGCTTATGTGACAGAAATACATATAATAAGATCTATGCAAATTAAATCAAGATGGCTAAATAAATAATGCAAATGACATCAAGATGTCATAACTGCTAATGGTTTTTGTTGCTAGGCGACAGTGCCTGGTTAGACACACAAGATGAAAACACTTGTGGCTCGAGAGCAGCTTTATTGTGTCAGGCAACTTTATTGTAACCAGTGGCGAAATAACATGCACTGCAGGCCCACTGATGAGGCCGGGTTGGTTTCTCTGTGAATTATGCGGAAAGATTGTAAGCTTGATTGTGGTAGTTCCTTTCCCTTCGCATTACTACATTTCTTTCATCAGGTTATTGCTGTTTTGGTTTATCATCATTTTACATTGTGAATTGTATTTTTTTTTAAATGATCAGATTTTACGTCTGTATTTAAGTAATTGGCTAAATATTTTAATTAACTCTTGCAGAAAAATGTTTTGTTTTAAGCTAATATCTTATATTCTAGAGAAATCTAGTCCCTGTTGACTTTGATATATCTATAAGTTATTCTTTTTTTTAAAAAGACTGACATTATATTGCCTTCAACTGCAGTGCAATCCCAAATTGAATTTAACAGGGAAAAAAAGAAAAAAGGACATGATTGATTCCTTCAACTGTTGACCCAAAAAGTATACTCCCTAGTCAACCATCTTTGTGCATTTTTCATGGAAGTCTGCATTAAACCTACTTCTGTTCGGTCTGATTTCTATTCTTTTCAGACGTTCTAAACATCAGGGCCACAATTCTGACATCACAACAGAGTCAGTGTGTTTGTGGGATATGTATAAACACCCAAAATAAACTGCTTTCAGCCCCAATATGGGGGAAACACTGGGCAGAATACTCACACACACACATACCTCTTGCTTTCAGGTTGGCACATCACCAAGAGATCTTACAGAGTACACAAATGCAGCAAAGAATCATCAAAAGTGAACAACTTTACTCCTTTCTTTGAGACCCTCTGAGAGGTATCTGACACGACGGTGGATTTATTTGCCCGAGCTCCCCCTCAGATATTGTATGCCTAAGATGAATCCTTTTATCCTAAGATTCAACTTAATCAGAACTGTATTCTGGCAGTGAATCAAAGAGGGGAGGCAGTTGCTCGTCAGTCACTGAACTTGTGTGGGTCAACTGAAATACCATCGAGGCAGTTCAGTTTAAATTTTTATACACCTGGTCACTGAAAAGCATGCAGTACATTCCAGTTATCAATAAAAACATAATACAACTTTAGAGCCACTCATATAAACTGGTTTGACCCTTCAGCTGAAACATTCTTCATCATACAATCGACTTAGTTATAAGTACACCAAAAGCTTTCGATACACTTTAGTTCTTACAAGCCACACCTGCCATTATTTAATGTGTTTTTCTTTGAAATCTACATTTTTTTGCCGTACGTCGTGGTAGCTGGACTAGCTGCACATGCATGTTAATACTTATGCGTCCCTGCCAATCAACACAGAACAAACATTTGAATAGATAGAAATAATGTTTACTTAAAAAAACAAATGAAGCAGAGGATTTGTGTTTGTGACTAAGGTTTCCTGAGCTAGCTTACTGTATCTTTTTCAAATAACATTACTTCAAATCTGTTGTGTTAAAGTCAACTTTGATCCTAGTTGCAGCTATAATTTCCATGATAAAAGTACAAAACACTGCTGACAGATTATGTGGCTCAGTATGGTGCATATCAGTGAAGTCGCTTAATTTCCTTTTCTTTGTACAATTTAATAATGAATACACAGCATAGGGACTCGAGATTTCCCCATTAAACCAACCCAAACAAAAAGACGCCCTCCACACATCTGTTCAACATCTTTTTGTGTCGTACTTAATAAAAAATAAGAGAGAAAGGGCATTTTTTAAAAACAATAACGGCAATTTTAGAACTTACACGCTCCTTAGTCAACTAAAGTGGTTTATTTATCAGCGTGTTTTGAAAGTGTGCTCTGAGCGAGCAACAAATTGTGATGCAGAACCACTGGCTTGTGTCTAAGGTTAGAATGACTTTCTGTGCATCTCCACATCTCATTGTTATCCTGGAATATGATTTCAGAGGCTAGTGGAGACACAAGCGCTGCCAGCGAGTGTGTTTGGGCTATCGCCACAGTCTATTTTACACCTCACTAGCTTTGGATGAACCCATAAAATTGCTGTGTCGGTCCGGCCCCAGCTTGGTAAATCTGGCAATGGCAATGCTCTCTTGTGGTTCATTGCTGTGGGAACGCCGATAAATTCACGACCTCTTCTCTTCCGTCTGTGCCATGAAGAAACAGTAACCTCTCTGTTGCCTTATCAACAAGATTCCCTGAATGTCGTCATTTAACAATATTGAATTAGTGCTTTACTTGATAATGTTTCCAAGAGGTTTTTAAATCAAACGTGAATAAAGATGAAGTGTGTTGGAAAGTGACTTTGCTAATGATGTTGCTAATTTGATAGACATGCACGTTGATGGTGGAAGGGTTGAGATGGAAGGGTTGTTGGGAACATCACAAACACTTAATTTATTCATGCAGTCTTAATTAGTCGTCCTATTTTATCTCATTATTTACTGGCCACCTGAGATGTCTGCTGGCAAAGACTATAAATAACACACATCCATAACTAATCCTTATACTCCAATTGGAGATTAGATTTCAACTGCTTAGCAGCGTCTTTGACGGAAGAAATCCAGGGAAGGTAAGGATGAAGAGGAACCATCTTATATGGATAAACCTCTACACAGCATGTACCACAGAATATGGAAGATGTGGCTGACATTGAGAAATTCTTTCAATGGCCACAAAAGATTCTGTGTAATTTTCTTGATTCAGATTGAAATCCTGTGTTCACTTGTAGTTATGGACTATTGACCTATTCAGAATAATTATCATACACCTATAAGTGATATAATCTAATATTTATATATTTTTTGTATATGTACTATCACTACTTTAAATATAATTGATTAGGTTGTGTTACTGTGCATTCTCGAGGTAGTATTTACATTGTTAACAAATCATAAAATGGGGAGAGGCATAATTACATATCAAAATCTAAAGAGAAAAGTACATAGATGACAGTAGCATTTCCATAGACAAAGTATATGGAAAAATAACACTTTCTTTTGTCGATGTTTACGTGACAAACATATTATGTTAATTTATCAAAAAAAGTCATTGTCAGTTACGGAACTATACATAAAAAGAACTGTAATGTGACTGTGTTGTTGCCTCTTCACATGTGGAAACACCAAGAAATGTCACTGTTGTCTTATTCATCCTCAGGCAAGTTGAACTAATCTCCATGGGTTTTTGGATGTGGTGTAAATGCCAAGAGGATTTGTATAAACTGCCAGGTTCATAGGGCTAATAGTTAATTAATATGGTAAATGAAACCGATAACTGGGGCATTTCACAACTTCTGATCTGCATCGTGGAGATAGCCAGGTGCCCTTTGTTTTCCTGGGGGGAAGCTTTTGAAATGGTTTCATGTGAGAATGAAGTGTCCACTTTAAAAAGCTGTACTTTGGCCATAAATGGACATGTGCATGCCATCCTACCAAGTAGTACTTCAAGAATAAAATAAAAGTTAAACAAGAGGTTTGTGCTGAAGACGTATTCCAATGGAACGTTTTTGCTCCCACAACTGTTCTGTGCTGTTGAGCTCCTGCTTATGAATGTTTAATTAAGTTTGATACAAGTGTCAAACTTGTGCAGTATTACAAATTACTGTTCAATATATTGATAAGAACATTTCACAGTAAAGCACAGAGGACCACACAATGTACCAATGCACCCCAGGGAAAGGAATAGTTGGTTAAAAATACATTTTGTACTATCATATCCATGGAGACAGTTAATAATCTCTCTTGATAAATTACTTGTGTCAAAATGCCCTGAAATGAACAAGGAAATAAAAATGTCTAAATAGAGACTGGAAGAAACAGACGTTTCAGGAGATTATTGTTTAATTAACTAGTTCTGATGTGCCTGTTGAGTGAAAATCCAATCATCCTCGCCTTTATGTATAAGAGAAACAACTGGAGCCAGAATTCAATCAGTTGCAACATAAATCAATTAACTTTTTCAATCATTACTTGTTACTACAGGGAGGATAGCAGAGCTTCGGAAAAGCAGACATTTTCCAATATGGCGTTTCTGTGTTTTCTTCTGTGGTTTAAGTCTTAATAATCTCTTGTTCAATCTAAAATGTGAGTTGTGATTGCGAGCTTCTGATAAATTGGTGCACCTTTCCTCCCCTCTTGTTTCGATGTAAATGTGATTTGATTCTGGTAAGGGCATGACAAAGGGACGGCAGACATCCAGCTATCCCTTTACATTCTAGCTGCCTTTGTAGGGTGTTTAAAGTATTGTCTAGTCACAAATGGGTTGTAATTACAGCGCTGTCACTTCTGGGCAGCCTTCTTCTGACAGCCTTCAAATGGATTCTGCTACGGTGCATTGGCAAACACCTGTCAGCGACTGGACAAAGAGAGCACGGCCTGCCTCGTCCTTCTGTATTTCAGTCATTATTTCATTACTCATGCTGTGCTTACATTTCTGTCTTGCCTCAGGCATCCCATAAGCACCCCACTAACACCACCACCACCACCACACACACTCTCTTGTTCTTTCATCTTTAGAGTAAAGAATGAATGTGGTATGAAAAATGAATAACGGGTGTGTGGGGGAGCAGATACTAAGGAATACACACAGAAAAAGGGCAAGTAAAACACAGGAAACAGAAAGAGGAAGCGTGTACCAAACAGGCAGGTTTGAGTCTGGCCTCATGCACTCCCAAGCTAACATATAACACCAGGACACCAAGGGTCAAAAATCAGTTTGGAGTGCACCTAATGTACTGGGTAAACTGGGTAAATGATGTGTATAATAGTTACACAAAGTAATCCAGTAATTTAAATGCTGTAACTAATGTGAGGGCTACCCAAGAGTGGTCTCAAACTGTAGTTCCAATAGGTCCTCGGGCTTAATCCACCAGTACCACCCCTCCAACCTCATTATACTGACTTTTTTGATAAGGAAATATTTTAAAATGGCATTGAACTGTTTGCCCTTGGCCTCTTTAACTTATGTAGCCCCATTTCTTCATTGCTTTTCATCAAATGGTATCCTCTGAGGCGTAGTTTATGCTAACTATTTTAACCGAGATAATTTTGTTATACTGAGAGTCAAGGCAAACTCAAGCAGGACTCTGAAATCAATGTGAAAGCATATATAGTACGTACATATACACACATGTATGTATTTCTTTTGTTTATTCTCATAACAGGTAGAACTGCATGGCAGAGACCTGAAAAAAAGAGTTGGGAGTTTAGACAAGCAAAAACTTCTGTGTAAGACTATTGATGGTTACATGTGTCAGATAAACATTCCGCGACATGAGACAGAAGATGCATCGCATTCATATCTGAATAGCGATAGACGTAATTTGTCAGTACACTAAAATAAGGCTTTGATAGTTTATGCCACAGTAATATCTTCAACATGAACAAGTCAAATAACAACACGTTACGTCAGATGTTATTTTCATGACAAATCAGACGATTTTAAATGGAGCTATTTACTCTGCTGGATGATATGTTACACAAACATTTAAATGAGTCCTATTCCTTTTTTTAAGACAATTGCTGGCATTCTTGATGTTATAACAGCATCAGTGCCAAAGGAAAAATATTACATTTTTCTAAAACATCCAACATAGAAAAAGACAAGCTTTTGACACCTTTAGATAAGTTGAAGGTTGAATCTCTCCACAATGTAAAAACAAGGGAGCTTAACAGGCCTTCAATCCCTCCAGAGGACAAGGTACAGCTCCCTTCATTGAGCTACACTGGCTGCCTGAGACCGCTAAGTTCAAATACAAATCACTGACACGAACCCACAAAGTGATCCCACTTACCTCAATATTCTCACACAGCTAAAATTGTCTGGTGTTGTTACTCCAGACTGTTCTTGTTCAAAGTGCATGTAACGTACTTGAAGTTCTGCTGTCCACCCCAGACAGACTCATAATAAAAATAATTCTTTACTGTAAATTGCTATCTAAAATGTATTTGATATTCCCATGTTCTTGCAGGTCGCTTTGGATAAAAACAAATGCTGAATAGATGAATGGAGAGATGACTAGGGATTCCAAGTTCGAATAATTATATATGTAATAAATGGTTGTAATAGTTGTTTTTAGTCTTGAAACAAAAAAGCAAACTCCATATCAAAGAATGCTAGCTGTCTACCCTCAGCGCTAAAACACATACTTAAGCAAAGCTGAAACATCTTTGACGTGTTATTGAAGAAAATCAGATCAAACATTTCCAACCATAAATGACTATTCTGCTGTGACATTATATTTTGTTTCCCATCATCCAATGTAATTTTACACATTCACGCTAAACTGTGTTGGATTGAATTCAAGTACAGTGCTCCCCTTTCCTGCTGTAACCATGGTGCCGAGCTGGTACTCAATGCCTGAAGATGACATCGCCAAACAGCAAGCAATTGTGCAGCCCTCAGGCTAAACTAGTGCTAATACGTTTAATTGTGTTCCTGCACAGCACTGGACCGGCATGCCAATTGACTCTCCTCAAATGACAAAACGATGTTTTATCTGCTTTCAAATATGGTATTCCTGCATGAACGTTCGTCTTTCTTTTGAACAAGTTTAAGCTTAAAAACGATTTATTTTCTTCTTATTTTTTTCGTTTTAAACAAATTGGAAGTGGAAAGAAACTTGACAGAAATTCAAAAAGTGACAGGTAGTATCATGGCAGTATACAAAGATACCGGATAATCTACACTTATGCAAGATTTAAATTTGAACCCACTGAACAGATTTCACAACATATCTCATGACGTACTGTGTGGTTCGACAATCACAGCACTGCCATAAGCCAAATTACAGGTGAGGTTTAATGACATAGACAGAAAAAAGTAATCATTAACACCTTGCTGTCTGTCCTTCATAGAAGCTCAGACTGTTTTCAGTGTGGGCTTCCACATGTTAGGCAGAATCAGTTAAGTGTTGACTGCGTTTTTTAGAACGGCTTGCTCCGTGCAGCCAGTTTATCTTTACACACATTGCCTGTTGCATACTGGTTAACAACTCTATTGCTGATTCTGAAGTGTTGTCCTTTTTGGTGTAAGTGGTGAGCTATACCCGAGCAGTTTATGCAATACAGACCATCAATATGGAATTCCTGCAAAACTGGGCATGTGCTTGTTGTTCAACATTGACTCAGGTGGAATGTTGTAACCAGATGATGAAACTTAATGTAATTCTTTTTTATGTACAGCTACATCTGTGTCATAAAAAAGGACTTGTAATGGTCATTGAGTCCTTTGTAGCATTTTAACCAAATTCCAGTGTTGCTGTGCTGACATGGTGATGGTATGAAAATGCAACACTTGACATGGAAGCTTGTTATTCACCAGCTCAGACTGTTTTCCCCCCTAGATTTAAATATATCAGAACAGACACACTTGCATTACACTTGTACTTGCACAGGCTTTCAATAAGTTGTCAGTTGGAAAACTAACATCCATTCATTTAAGCTTCTGTTTACACGCACACATTTGTACTTGTAAACACAACCATATTTACATGCAAGATTTATCAATATGTATGTAATATACACTACAATTAACCACATACATGAAAAGTTGTAGTAGTAGTCATATGAATGTGCAAAGTACTTAAGGACACACACACTGTCATGCAGACCATAATGCACAAAAGCCTCCCTTAAATGCATGCACACATTTAAACAAATTCACATGCTAGTTCGCTATTTTTTTCTATCACTTTTTTTTTTCAGAATTCACCTCTGAGGCATAATCAGCCTCTCTAATCCATTCCCCTACATTAAGTGCTGCTTCCTCCCCCGTTTGGCCTCCAGCACTCGCTGCTCTGGCTGATGACAGCACCGTTGTTTTCCTCAGAAAAACCCTCTCCCAGTCGTGGTGGGGAGATGTAAAGGAAAGAGATCCCTCCGGCACTTCTTCGTAGATGTCCTCACATTTAGTTTCGCCCCTCAAAGAAGATAGGCTTCTTTTTTAGCTTTTGTTTGAAAAATGTAATTGAACAAAACAAGCAAGTAGTGCAAGCCTCTCTGCCTTTGGAGTGGAGTTATTTCGACTGTTGGATTGGAGGAGGGATTGTTTTATGGGTTGTTAGAATTTCCTCTGAGCAGGAATGTTGCTACATGTAGCAAACGCCGACACACTAGACAAACTGCCATGGAAGTAACACAAAATCATTTGATTTACAGTAGTTTTTCTTTTTTTTTCTTTTTCTTTTGAAATTACTTGGTTTTTGGTACTTTTCATTGTCATTACATTACTTTTAAGATAATGGCAAAAAACTGTACTTAGTTTTCCCTAATGGAAAACACGTGAATTTTTTTTTTTTTTGTGTGTGCTGATGAGACACTGGTGCCGCACAGCTCTGGTGGATGGAGTGTTTCAAGATAGCAGTCTTAGTTGATTTATATACGTTTATTTACCATTCTTCAATGAATGAAAACAATTTTGAATGATCTAGAATCCCAATTATGCGATACCTGCTACACATCTGCATCCGGTAACCAATCAGAATTTGATCTTTGTCAGACTTTATTTGTTTAGCTCTTTGATTCAGTTGAAACATATCCAGATGGTATCAAGTCATTTTTTGTTACTGGTGTTGTATTTGAGTACAGAGGGATGTTATATCATTGATAGGCAGGGACGTAGCTGCTGGCTTGATTTAATATCGTTTTAGTTATTGCAAAAATCTGTGGCTTTAAACAGAGGTGGCTGCAGAGATTGTGGACTGTTATGTCCATGTGAATGCATGAAATGAGTGTGTTTATCAGTGGTGTGAGCATATTATACTCCACAAAAAACAGCTAGTTTTCAGCAGGCAATTTTGAAATTCATAGCCAGAATAAATTGCTCTTGTGACCATTAAAAGTGGGAAATTAATCTGTTGCAATCAGAGATTGTTTTGAAATTTGTTAGAAATTTGTTTTGGATGTAGAAAATACCCCAAGTCATCAGTCTGGGAAAATGAGAGATTCTCAAACACCAATGCCCTGAATTAGAAGAGAGTGAGCCCCATCCTCACGCAAATGATATGGGGTGGGATTCTTGTTTCATTACGCTGAGAGTCAAATAAACAACCTTGCTGTGAAGTGATGGCTGACACCTCATACCTATTTGCTGAAAATGAATCGGACAAATTTGGTGATAAGAGAACCTCCTACTTCAGGTGAAAAATAGAAAACAATTCAGGATATATCCTTTAGGATATATAACTCCTGTCCTCCCTGATCCATGAATTGGTATTCATTGTAATATTTGTATATGTTAATGATCATATCATTAAGTTTTAATAACTCCCTTGTAAATTACTTTTATTTACTTTGTTGAGTTGTTATTAACCTTTATTCAAGCGTCAACTGTGCTTGTGCTTTTTCCCTTTTTCTGCTGTAACTTGTAAATTTCCCTACCGTAGGATCAATGAAGCATTCTATTCCATTCTATTGAATTTTTAATCCAGATCTGTTTTCTATAATAAGAATACCCATGCCAACGTTTTTAACTTCAGCACACTACATGTAAGAATAGAAAGGCGTCGTTAGCTGGGTGTAGGTGATGATTCTTGGTCTCAGGTGTGTGTCACATAGGTGATACAGGAGTTTTAATATGAGTTGATGTGTTTTCAAAGCACCCTCAGCAATGAAAGTTTAATATTTCCAGATCTCCATTAAACAGTTTTTCCTGTCACCCTGCATGTTACCTATGTCCCTGGCAAATAATCTATTAGTGTTATTATGCTTTGGAGGTGTTCTTGCCAAACAGGCCTTAGGGACCTTGATGTCCTGTGAACAGAATTGCTTTCAGTGTTTTTGCTGTAAGCTAGTTTGTAACAAAGTTAAAGGAAGATGTATCTCAGTTAACTCATTTAAAGCGTCATAAAGCTGAATAAAATGAGAGATTTTCTTTCTCCAATGCTTTGACATAGAGTTTTTTAAATCCAAAGAGTGGATGTTGGGAGTGTTTTAAAAGTGCAAAATTATGTGCTGCTGTTTAGCTCTGTGGGTTAAACGTGAAAAAGATGTTGACGTGTTTTCCTAAATGATCCAGGATTATGCCAAGCCTTGATTTGTTTTTAATGTTCACACTTATCATGGTAAATCACAACAAAGATGTAGATGGTTGCATGCTGCCTTTTAAAAATGTTCGAAAGAGTGATTTTTTAACTTGACTGTGAATGTTTCTAAATATGTAAGTCATTTTGTATGATTTTTTATTACTTTTTATAACACATCTCTTTTCTTATCCTTTGTTGTTTTTCTGGCAACAGTTATGCAGATGTATAGTTAGTGTATATCTATTTACTGATCACTGAAAGAAAGTCTGTGCCACAAATGGACTTTTCCCTGCTCCTTCGTAAGCTTCTTCAGTGGGCCTCAGTGATATGAATCTGCTCTGAATGAGAACTTATTACATTAAGCTTTAGAGATATTAATAATTTACATTAATCACAATATGTTATATTTAGATATCATAACCAATTTCTCATAAATGGCAACTATATAGAACTGTCATACCTAATTTGAATTGTAATGGAAACTGTACAATTTAAATAGACAACATAGCTCTTTGGCCAACTACATCAAGGCACTACTGCAGCTCTTTCAACTTTACACTTTTGATTTTCTTGAAATAGATCTTCTTCTAGTTACTGATTTGTTTATTTATTTCTTGCCACCCACTTGAATTGTGAGAACATCCAAAAGCCCAAATCTTTTGGTTTTGAGGATATGCCAGTGAGACATGTGGGTGGCGATTAAAACAACATTGATTTTCAGAAAGGCACTTGGTGGTAATGAATTAGCGCTCACATTTAAAATAGCGATTGTCATCAAGTCTTATGCTAAAGGTACAATATGTGTTTGAGTTTCACTTTTGAAAACAGTGCTTATTGTGTTATGTGTCTTAAACATAGTGTGTTGGCTTTATGACCTTTGCTCTAAAAACAAAGCCTGAAACCTTATTAAACTCGTATACTGTATGTAATTTAAAAACGGTGCAAACCTGCCTGTCAACCTCCTGCGGTTGTGTTATTTTTGTACAGACAATTAACCTGTGACTAATCAGATGTCAAGGTGATACTTCAAGAAACAATGTTAAACATTCAGAAACACCTAAGACGTTTTAGCTCTCATGTACAATGCACTAGAGTAGGTGAGCAGGTTATTTATATACCATATAAACTGATAGCTAATCGATTGCTACTTCAGTGTACATTTGTAGAATCAAATATGTTTTTTGGGAGAGCCGGCAGAAGTGGCAGGGAGGAGGGAAGTCTGGGTTTCCCCGTTCAGGCTGCTGCCCCCGTGACCTGGCCACATATAAGCGGTGGACAATGGACGGATGGATGGATGTATAGTTAGAAAGGTCAAGACAAAAGAAAAAAATACCAACTCTCACTTGGTTGCGATAGTTCATCTGTAATTCAGTAAAACATCAATACAAGTTTGACCCTCACTGGGGGAAAAAAAATTGTTTTAGGTACGATCAAGACGGGTGATGAGTCTCTGTTCTGCTTTTTCTAATATCATCTTTAATCCATCTGATCTGGCTGCTAAACTCAAAAACGAAGTTTGAGCTACTCAGGGAAAGTAAATAGTCCATTTGCTCCAGACCTTTCAGAACTGTTGAACCTCACAATGTGCAGCAGGCCAGACATGGATTAGCGGGCCATGAATTATTTATTGAATCTCACGATAGGCAGTGTTAGAAGAATATGAATACCAGGAAAATTTGGACACAGGCTTTTTTGCTGATGGTGGAAGTAATCGTCTGGATGTATACCGTGTGAATGTTTTTGTTTATTTTTCATGGACAAAGTTATTTTTGAGACGTTTTTATCTCTATTATTTTCATTGGCATTTGTGTGATGGCAGCTGGGAAATGTTAGTCTTTTTTTATTGTATCTAATTTCTAAGTGTGCCCCTGAAATGAATGATTATTTCAAGACTGGAGAGGGCTATTACTGATCATTACAAAATTGAGTTGAAATTTATTTATTTTTTATTGAGGATCATACCGGAAAAAAAAAATCTGAAAAAGTCATCCCTCTTCCCAATTGCTCTAATGATTCATCTACAAGTTGTCTTTTTGCATCACTGCCCAGGGGTTAGAATGTGATGTCAAGGGGTTCTGATCGAGCTTTGATTTGTAAGAGAGCAGGGACACTGAGGAAATATAGATTAAACAGGGGACCTCAATTTCCAGTTCTCACAGTTTAGTTCCATCTATCCCCAATAATAAACTTTAAAAACGTAGGCGCATTCGCGGTTTGCTGCAGTGTTGCAGGTTTGTTGCTTTACTCCCTGAGGAGAATTCTTTGATCATTTTTTTTTTTTTCCGGACTGGACAGTCAGTTTTACACACACATGAAAGAGATGAGAAAGACCGGGAGGAAGGGTGATGTAAGAACTGTCCCATGTGACTAATGTTTTCTGTATGATGAAAAATATGCAGTTATTTTTGATACATACTGGAAGAAAGGCGTAATAGTAACGATAATAATAATGATAATCATCTCAAGATTGTTGAATAACTTTTGCAGTGGTTCAGTTTCATTCTGTTGACCTTTGCCGGCGCGCGGCTGAACTGATTGAGAGTTGAAATAATTACCCTTGAAAAGAGGGGTAAGCTCTTCATTTGAAATGGGAGCGTGTTGTTCTCTGAACCATGTAAAGATCCTGCCACAATCTCAGAACTGACACATTGATAATTACACTCTGCTTTCATCAAGATCTCTCACATTTGGAAATTGTTGTGATCCGCAGCTACAAAAGAGAAATGCGGCATGGAGAAGAATAAATAGTGGTGCTTAGACAGATTGCTGCTCCACGTACTTCATGCACCGATAAACTCAATTATAAACTACCCCAGCAAATCCGGCTTGAAGAGAAAAAAAGATGTAAACTCTATGCAAAAGCCTTGACATGTATACAAACTTTATAGGTATGCCATGTATGTTTTTCATCAATCTGTCTACAGACTATCAAAGAAACAATGTTATTATCACTTCTAAGTTAGTAATTGAAAATAAGCACTAAACAGTT
>CAJRST010000002.1:14898317-14921280 GCA_907169785.1 Menidia menidia | reverse complement strand
CCGACCTATAAAATAAGCTAGTGTCTGGGCTGTGAAAGAAAGCAACAAATGGACAAACTTCAAGAGTGTGAGGGAGGTGCGGGCTGTCACAGATGGATGACTAAAAGGAAGGAACAGAAAAAGGTGGATGTGAGGCGGGTGAGAAGTGGCATGGAAGAACAAGCATGACTGGATGACTGGAGAAAATAAGGATAAATGACAGCAAAAGACAGATGTGCAGCTGGCTCAGTAACATTTCCAAAAGGATTGGGTGCTGGTTTCTCAAAGGGAGTTAACCGCAGATATGCAAACATGATCAGCAGTCGAACAATCGTGTCTTTATATAGCAATTTAGAACCACTGGCTGATTTGCAGCTGCAGTAATCAGGATTGGATTTGAAAAAAAAAAAAAAAGACATCAGCAAAAATCTTAAAAACATCCTCATGTGGACAGATGTTATCCAAGGAGTGACAAAATAACACTCAGGCGGAATTGTTGAAGTGTGCATCAGCCACGACTTTATCTGAAGGACAGGTGATTTTACAGTCGGTCTAGTCGAATAACTCAAGTGATGCCAGTGCATATGGTCTCTGCAGATGTGACCATGTGAAACATCTGGTATGTAAATGTGTGCATGAGAAAACTAGAGGTATAAAGAAAAAGAGCCACTGGGTCCTGTGACTTTGGTGACATCACTGGATCAGATATGACAGTTGTGAAGTCTGATGACATCTGCAACGAGGGTGTTTGTGACAGCCGTGGTAACGCCACTGAGAGATGACTGTTTTAAAGTTCCATTTTATGCGTCTCCAAAATGTCTCCCCATCTCTAAAGATACAAAAGGCTATCAGTCTAAAGTCCCCCCCCCAAAAAAAAAAGACTAAATAAATAGAAATACATTTTGCTGAGTACGTGTGGTTTCTTCCACATTAATGTAACATATAACTGGCTGAGATAAATTCTGACATAACCTCAAAGTGAATGCTTTTTTTTTTACTGCCTCTGCATTTATAAACATATTAGACGGGCATTCATCTTCAGTCCATGGGGTTTTTAAAGGGAAGAATATCTGAGCTCAGTCTGGGGAGGGTGAGAAGTTGTCTTCTGCTGTCTGCCTTGTCTTTAGCAATTTTTGTCAGCATGTTGAAAGACCAATATCCTGTGAGATCCTTCAAGAAGAGAGTGTTGAATTCCCCTTCTCCTGCCGGTAAAAAATATATATTTTTCATTTATTTTCTATTATACATAGGCTGTAAAATGGGTTTGCCAGTGTGCTCTCTAAATGGATTTTTCATTGTTTCATCTGGTTTGTGTAGGCTGTGTAGTTTCTCAACTTGTCTGTTCAGGTTGTGCACCACAACTTCCCTCCTCTAAACATTTTTCACATCAGAAGATGCAGGTTGGTGTTTCATGTATGCATGCTCATGCTGTTTAACAGTTCATATTGACATATTTGTTAAAAAATAAACCCAAAATGATATTGTCTAAAGGTAAACATGCAATAATTTTGTCAAACTCTTTGGAGTGTAGGCTTGGTCAAAGACAGAATAGAAAGTTTTTATGAGTATTTAAGAAATACCAAAACACTTGTCAGGTAGGGAGAAAAAAGTCATTATATAGAAAATATCAATGTTGATGTTCCACTCCACCAAAAAGTCTCTATGGAGCACAGAAGGAAATTGTGAAAGCGTTGTTTGTCATTAGTTTGTGAATACAAAACAAAATCCTATATTTGGAATTATCCTCACAGAATTGATATGCAACACCCATGAGACTGTATTTATCTATAAATTTGTTTTTGACCCCCAAGTTAATTCATTGCAAGCTGTTACTCAAATACTATTTTGATCCTTTGTTTAGGAAATTCATATGTTCAAATGTGTTGGGATTTGCTCTGGCTGTGCACATGACCATGCAGACCAAGAAATAACAGAATAATCTGCATGGTCAAACAAACTGGTTTGGAGCAGAGAATATTTTTCACCGTCTGAGTACACATGATATGACGAGGCATTTGGGCTTTGCTGGTGCCCCTTGGCCTGGTCACCTACTTGGCCCTTAATCTAACTTGTGCTTGGAACAAAACGAGGTTTGCAATGATGCATTGCCTCATCGGCATAGAATTTCCATTTAAACTTGCAACATGAAACTGCTGTTGATGAATGCACAGGTACACTTTTACATGCATTCATACCAACTGATGATAGTTCACAGAACTCAACCGTGATGATTCTGTTGTGTTTGTGCAGCTTATATCTCAGTTCCATGTTTTTGCTTTGGTTCGTTGTTCTTAGCCTTGCGTTTCCTGTTCATCACCCCTTAGGTTCCTCAGTATCCACTTGCCCACGCCATCAGCTTTTCTTTCATTATTCCCGGCTGCACTGTTAAACACACATCATTCTCTTCATTTCCATTTGTGTTTCTGGTAGTCTGTTTGTTGATTTTATTTCTTGATTCCTTCTTTCATTTGAACATGACACTGTTGATCAGGAACTTGACAATTTTGTGCCATATAATGACAATAAATCAGCAGATGTAGAAGAAGTTGGCAGACAGTTTATTTGTTGATGAAAGAAGGAACAATGTCAAGTCATTATTGCCAGTACAAAATTAATGATGTTTTTTAATGGAAAATCTCTGCAAAATTTGTATCTGCTCTGTATAAATGAAAGGTTTTAGAATACATGACAAAGATTAAGTTGATTTACTAACATACTCAACAAGATCACGTTTAAGTCATCAAAATGTTTTATAGTTATCTATACACCCCTGATGCTACCAAAAAAGCAATGGAAATGCTGAATCGCATTACCATGAATGTGATAACCCTCCTGACCCTTGACTCTGTTATAGCATCTGCCTAACAAATGTCCTGACACAGACACAAACACTTCCAGGACATCTGTATTTAGCAGGAAGTGGACACTTTCTTATAATGACAGAAGAGTTTGGTCCCAGGTGAGGTAACAAATCGTGTGGGGAATCTATAACTTTAGCTGACATTACAGTCCATCTGGTGGGCAGAGTCATTCACCCTTACACCATTAAATATAGGATAAGATGATTTATGCTTAAAACCTCTATGGGTGACAGTTTTGTCAAGGGGACAGAACATTTTATTTCCAGTTCCTCAGCACCTGCATTGAGGGATCCCTGCACAGCACCAATGTCACATTGGGAGATTTCACTTAGTTCCTGCTAGATGGATGACACCTTTTTGTCATTTTTTTGTCAATTTTTTTAATATTCCATACTGATGTAGTAAGTGATGTCAAAAATGTATTGTAAACCAATAATAAAAAATATAAAAGCTCTTCTCAATCAGTGTAGAAAGTCAGTCAATCAAGAAATGAGTAATGTGTCTATAGCTAACTTTAGTTTCTTATTTGTACCTAATTAGAACCTTTGTTTCTGCAGTCTTGGCAGCACCATAACTTCTTGTTTTTGTGTCTTCATCTGCCCCACTCAGGATTGTGAGCATTGCATTTGGTATTTTGTATACTCATTCCATTATTATGACAGTTTAAAAAATAATCGAATGGATATAACTCTGAGATAATAAAAAAAAAGTTGTACCTTTAGCTCAATGTAGCTAGTATGATTTTTTTTTGAGAAGGCACTTAAAGCCCAGTAGCCTGAGAGATGCTTATTTATAATAACATATATTATATACATGTCTAAATATCTTCAGGTCTGTACTGGTTATATCTAGTTTACACATGTTCCTACAGACTTCACCCAGGAAGATCTGATAAGAAAGTACCAATAGGAATTTTTTATTGAAAACAAATACCTTTGCAATATTAAGTCATGTTTTTGTGGTTCTCTTTTATAGACATGGATTGCTAGATTTAAAAAACAACAACTTTTAGATATTTGTGAAATATGTCAGGTTATGATAGAGACATAGCTATCTATAAAAAGAAATGGCCACCATAAAACATTCTGTTAATCATGAGAATAGTTCTGATGTGCTTCTGAATGAAAGTAAGATAGGAGCTACATGTTGACATTGTGCCTTTACTTAGTGCTTCAGAGCATCTGTACCATGACAAATGCCAACACATCCATATATTACCTTCCATTGCAGCTCACCAATGAGGTTCCAGCTGTGCTTTTCTCCATTTACCTAAATCATTGGGAGATTCCCTGTGAATATTTTATGGAATGTAAATTAACTGAGCTGCAGCACTACATTAAAATTAATGTCATGTTTGTGGCTGCCACATATTTTCACCCAAACGATTGTAATGGAAATGATCATGCACCTAAGCCTGTGTATGAAGAGCAAAGCTGCTCTACCTCTTAGTGTCCAGGGTACTAATGGATTGATGTATTATGGTCTGACAGACACATATACGATCCAGAGGGCAAGGCTGGAGCAACTGAACACTATCCGATAATGGTATGAAGGAAAATAATTAGTTTGGTCCTCAGATGTTTTAGGGAGAAACACGATATCTGCAACAGTGTGGGGAGATAGAAAATATCAACAAATATAGTACCTAACCCAGTCACTGAAAGTTAGTTTCCTTAAGTATCTTTTCCAATAAATGTTGTATAACAAAATCATAGAAAATTATCAATAAAAAAAAAATATATATATATATATATGAAGTGTGACGTATGAGTGGAGGTACAACTGAAACTGTGACCTTTGTTCTGAAACACATATGGGCTAAGGAAAGGTCACTCTTTTGCTTGACATCCAGCACCCTAGGATGTGATGGGAGTGACAGTAGAGAGTAAAAGAGATGAGAGGATTTCTATCTACTCAGTGCATGATGGACGGTCCTTCAGAAGGCTGGGCCTAAAGCAGAAAAAAGAGGGGATTGTTGCACGCTTCTACGCATGAAGACTGGGGAGTAACGGCAGTTTGTGCGGATGAATTAGAAGGTGTGCCACACACTCACAGATCCCAAAGCCTCATATATCACTAACTAAATAGCAAACATAGTAAAGTAGTCCCCACCCACACTATTGAACTGCATATCACCACTCTAATTGTCTTCCCTCCGAGATGCTGACGAACTTTCCAGCAAAGTGGGGAGGCATGTTCGGCGATGACAACCATATGGCTGTTATTATTGAATGAATACACAGTAGCGCCTCATTAAACACAAACCCAGCAGTCTTTTGTCACCGTAGCTAACAGGGGCTGCCTGTCGACATCATGGGTCGGGCCGAGCAGGGGTGTGCTGCCTCTCCTGGCAGGACGCTCCATCAAGAAGGGAGAAAGCAGATGGAAACGCGGTGGAGGAACAACAGAGGTCACAGGGCTCGAATTAGGTACACACATGTGGGGAGAGACATGTAGTTGCAGTCACGTGATATGAAAATAGTCAAAGATGGGATCCTCATTACTACTTGGTGGCTGGTTGTTTAGATATATTACACAATTTCCACTTATTCAGATTTGCCTTGATGTGAGTAGTTGACTATATTTTCAAGGACACTTATTTAAAAGGACATTTATACAAAATGCACAGATTTTTATGTTGCCATTTAATTTCCAACCAACAACATCAGCAGAAAGTCACTGACGCCGCAGTTCCACCATAAAAGGCTGCCATTTTGCATTTTGCACTGTCATAGGCTGGTACTACACAAGCTTCTCGACCTATTTGTTCCTCTCACTTTGTTGCTATTGGGATTTATTTCTTTGTTTGATTTTATTTTATTTTCAACTTATTAGAAAAAGTAGGATTTCACAAAACAACCTGACATGAGAGAAAAACCTTGCAATGACCTGGACAATGAAAAATGAAAAACAGGCAGTGTGACATATGGACAGAGGTAATTTATAAATGCACAACAGGTGTGAAGCAACCACCAAACTGAGATCTGGTGTGAAAAAAACATTGAGAAGCCATTCAAATCACAATGGACCAGGGGAATAAAGCACTACAATACAAAACCAGAAGCCAAGCTTAGCAAAGAACAAGAAAAGACCACTTACAAAATATTGCTTAGCTATTATAGGGATCCCTGAATTCTGTAAACTACTAAACAAATATTTGAGACAGATATTTATGAAAAAAAAGTGATGAATACAATAAACCATCAACAAAAACAAAAATCCATGTGGTTTTGTCTAGAATGCTTCAAGAATTGTTTCTTGCTGAGGTCATTTTGTAGTCAAACAGGTATTTTTACAGAATAAAAAAAAATGAATTGCCTCTAAGTGTTTTTATCTCTTTTGGCCCTTGACTGGCAACATCACCAGGTTTTCACCCACCTCTCGCCACCAGCTTACTTATGGATCTCTTTCAACTCCCCAGAAACTGGAAAAGGTGGAAATTGAAAATAAACAAAGAGTCCAGGCTGTTCTTCCCTCCTTTCCTGTTCTATGCGGATGTCATGATCCAAGGACTGACTCTGGTGCAGGCCCAAATCACTAACCAGACGGAGTGAAGATGTAAGTTTTATTTTCGCTTTGAGAGCGAGATGACTAGCGTGGAGGCGCGTGAACGGACGGGGGTCTGGAACAGATGAGCAGAGAGGACTGACAGGGGTGAGTCCACAGGACTGGAGCCTGAGAGGGAGTGAGTGGTACGAGGAGGATAGTTTCACGTTAGTCCTGATCTAGACAGAATGATAGAGGGTGAGCGGGAAGGCCAATAGTCCAGAGAGGAATCCAGAAACTGAGGACTGACTTAGAGGAAACACTGAGGATTGAATTAGGAAAAAAAGTTTAGTTTTCTCTCAGGTGGACAGATATTCCCTGGAGCTGTGGTGCTAACTGGTAAGTTACCAACTGCATGGAAATTAACAAACACGTCCCTCTAAATACTTTCTCGTGATTGTAGCAGTTGGTAACAGCTGCTGGTTGGCCCTGCCCAAAAACACCCTGAGGAGGAGAAAGGTAGGAAACACTCAAAGTTATAGCAGGCCACCCAGTGGCCCCTACAGTTGAGACGTTTGTTTGTACTGTCCACACAGTCACAGTCAACATGGCAATTTTGGGGCTTTTGTGGAAGTGCTTATTTGTGCCATAGACAGAAATTACTGTGTAATGTTTGGCAAAAGTCATTTATTATACCTAAACCAGTTGTGGTTAAACTCTTGACATAACTACTACTCTTTCTGGAAGAGCACAGGAATAGGTTAACACTACAAGTTTGAATGCATTCGGAAACACAAAACATTGAGTTTGCATACAGCAACCTAAAATTATCCAAGATTATGGAGACTCCATGCAGTGACACAGCAGAGCAGAACCAAGTCATTCGAAGTCCTACAAGATTTGGATTTGGATTTTATTTCTTTTTACATTGACCTACATTGCTTTGTCTTTTTTGTGTCTGAGATTTAATTAGCCTATTTTTGGTCAGTGAAGAATAGATAGAGCCAAGCCCAACATTTTTCTTGACTCCTAAAGGTTGAGCTATCCTTAGAAACATCACAACGAACGACACTGTGGACAAAAATGTTTTTAATAGCTTACAAATTTAAGTAAAACAAGTTTTTTGTGGAATATAATTTTTACCCAATTAATTAAAACAAAAAAGGCATCAAGATTTTCTTTCCATGTTTAGAAAATCCTGAGGCACTATATCCAAGGGTTCATTATCCGAAACACACACTTCACCTGGTGCTAGCAGGTTGGATAATTAGAGCATTGCACAACACGTCTGCAGCAGAGAAGTCATGGTTTACTTGTTAGGTATGTCTTCAAACAAATAAGAAAGAAATGTATGCATTTTTGTTCAATTCAACATTATCTTTAAAGAATTAGATAGTTTTTTTCCCATTGGCCACAACCGTTTGCTGTTCCATACAGCATTTTAATTTCAAAATAAAATATTTAGCATGCATTCTAAAAGGGACCAGCGTCTGCTGAAATTAAATGTATATTCTGTTGCACCACACACAAATCAGCAGCTAAACATACACTGTATGTACCTTGCACTCGAGTCACAGCTTCTGAAAACTATCTGAAATGAAGGTGTTCGCATTTTTAATCAGTAGGGAAATTCAAAAAAGTTATTTCTTTCTTTTTTCCTTCTTTTTTTAAACTTACCTGGGAGGCAGTGCAGCACTGATGGCAGAAAAAGGTAATTAATAACTTCGCCCCACAACAGCTACCCTTTTCATAAATGAAAAAAAATACTGCAATCTACAATAAAATGCTTCCTCCAGACATGGAAACACACTCTTACCCACATGTTCACCAAAGAAATAAACTCCCAATCCAGAATAATTGTTTTCATTCCATACAAAAAGTGCAGAACTCACAAAATCCCTCTACTTACTGCAATGTTTAATTAAACATTCGCTGGTAGTCGTGTAATATATTGCTGAATAAAAGCATCCAATTACCATGTTTACTTATTCCAACATAATTACTCATGACGTTTGTGTATTTCATATCTCGTCGGTTAAAGTCCTGACACTTCATCAGGTGTTATATTATGGATGTGTTTCACATTGAAATAGATGAGGCTAACCGACGAGGTAATGCCAAATATTCAAAGTGCCTCTTTAATTACCTGTCCTTGACTCGTGATAAATGAGTATCAGTGCAACACATGCATATTTTGATCATTTTCATGTTTATTGGCATCCAATATAAAACCATTTGTTTGGATGTTAAAGACATGTCAAAGCAGAGACCTTTACAGTATGGATGCAAAATTTAGAGATAGCTTCCCAAATCAAAAACTATTCAAATGTAAGAAAAAACCAATTTCTTGTGAATCGGTGCCCTGCAGATCCACTGATAGATGTAGATAGAAAGCCGATCATTCTGTTGTAAGAACAAAGTAAATCATTATTCTATTACAGATCTTTGACAATAAACTATTATTAAAATGCACAGCTTTACTATTGCTGCCTATCTGGGACTTATTTTTTAGAGGTTTGCTTACTGATTTTTTAGATGCTTTCACTTTTCTAGGAAATATAACAGTGTAGTAAAGTGTGTGTTTGTAATTTACATTTTGCAGTGCTTAGTTTCACACTTACTAGTTACTTTCACACCGCTCGTCAGATGTGTTAAATCATGTGTGAACGCGCAATTTTGTTACTCCTCATGTGGAGTTTTGAATTAATGAAAAAGAAAATCAGCCTGTATATATGTACATTATATAGATGTTTCATTTCCAAAACATTTTTTTTTCAATATAGTCAATTTTTTTAATTCTTTATTGCATCTAATATTCACTGACTCATTTCACCACTTGTCTTAGCTTCTCAACTTGTGCATCATACTGTAGTGACTGAAAGGGATTAAACAGTTCATGATTAACAACAGCAATGTGTATCACCACTCCCGAGTTGAAAGTACGGAACTCTCAAAAAACAAAACATAAAACATTTAAAATACATTTCAGGTCATTTTTCAAATCTTGGACTCCAGACAAAGAGCCACTGGGAACCACATGTACCCACTGATGCAAAGGACAATCTCCGGTATGTGAATCAAAATGGAAAAAAGAAAAATGTATCACTGAACATTTTGCCAGACATCACTGATTCTTGTGATATGTCTTTTTTATTCTTCAACACGAACAGCAGTGAGGATAAAGCACGTAAGCTTATTTTGTTGGTGTCATTTTTCCTATGACAAATGTTCCAATGGCATGTGTAATTCACAACCCATTTCCTCCCAGTACGGCTGATATATTCATAAGAATATATAAAGGATAATTCAGTGTGTCGGGGATGGATTAAATAGCACTCACTTTTTGATTAATTAACTGAATTCATTGATTAACAGTGAGTCTTTGATATACAACTGTGGTAAATGTTACGACAAAAATGTAATTGGAACCAAATCCAGAACCAAAATCAGACTGATATTTCAACAGTTAGTGAGGTTTTGAATGACTGAAAGTGTGTCTACTCAGCTGTCACATTATACATGTATGAAAAAGGAAATAATACCTACAGAGCATTTTAAAATAATTTGAGCCTTAGCTGTTCTCATAATAACTTCCTGTGAGGTGGTTTTTGTCTGTTCTCCACCTCCACAACTGCTTAATTTGCACCTTCATTTATATTTTCTTACTTTTTTGGTATGACAACTTTAGAAAATGACTCACCAAATGCTGCGCTGATTCAGAGTAGATGGATTTGTCTCTCGTTTTAATGAAATCACAGATCATTTTCACACTGCTTCTTTGGTTTGAAACTGAAGAAAAAAGGCCAAATGTAATTTCCCCGCCATTTAGTTTACACCCTGTGAAAATCTCTGTGAATGTTTTTTTCATAAAACCAATGACTTTCATAGAACGGATGAATTTAGCGCAATAAGAATTTATTGCAAAACATTAAAGATATACTGTGATGAGTTTTATGAATTTTGCTGCAGAATGAATTAATAAACATGACCTTAACTGTTTGGCAGTGCTTAAAAATAGGCAAATGACAAATTCCCCATGGTAAAAAAAATCGTCTTTCTGCTGAATTAATTCACTTAAGGAATCAGATTACATTATTAATTTGCCAAGTCCGTCTGTAATTTTAAAGCCTTAACTATAATTGAATATTTTCCCTTGTAGGACACAAGCATAAAGAGCCTAGGGACTAGTTAGACCATATGATTACTTCACTAAAAATGAGTTTTTTTTATTTTAGTCAAATTCATGCCACACACATCTGTATAAAGAAAAAAACACATTCATGACATATGTTAAATCATCTTGTATCATCTTAAATGGCTGCAAGAAAACTTTATACATGATCTTTGCGCAAGAGGTCAGCTCTCACTTCTGACATAATTCATATTCTCTAATGCAAAACAACCTTCTGTGTTATGCATTACATGTACAGTCAAGTTACTGAGCATGAATATTCATGAAAAAGTGTCCACAAGGTGTTTAAGTTTGCCTTTAGTCAAACTTGCCAAATTAATCTAAATTTTAATTAGGTGTAATAATTTCTCATAGTCAGTGAAAGAGAAACTGAAATAATAATTTTGCAGTGTAGAACGACACACCAAGTATGCAAACACAAAAACAACACACTGGACGCAGCCCTCCGTGTCAGATTGTGTCATTAAAAGGAAGGATAAGTTAAAGTGGGTAATACAATTCAATGGATAGACCAAGAGACAGACAGGAGGGCAGTCAGATAGGAAGGAAATTTGACTTAAAAAATGAATTATTGAACACTGGGCTGATGACACAGCTTCCTGTGCTGCACGCTGACCTTCAGAGAGAAGTTGACTTGCTCAGATCAAACCATGCAACACAAACCCCTCTGGATAGTCTAATGATCTAGGTAATCAGGTTAAGAAATGTGTTTAAATAAGCCCTTTAATATATTAAAATATTCAATGCACATTCCTCATTTCATTTGAAATAATGAGAGACAACGAGAGAGGGGAAAGGCGGGTGTGGGGGGGTCGGGGGCTGGAGAAACTGTAGGAGAACAGCCAAGAATGAATCAAGAGACGACAAAATATAATTTGTTAGCCCATTCAGACAGCCGGAGCCTGAAATGAGAATTAACAGAGAATGTAAAGGAGTGCACTTTAATTGGACAAGGCCACTTTTGACATTTCAAAGACTAACTTTGGTGACAGTGACAGAGAGAATGTGTCAAAACTACAAATGATTCCCTTCTTCTCTGGTGCTGATGAAGATTTGTGGATACCAACATATTTTGATTTCCCAATCTTTAAATGCATGTATAAATCCATATATTTATCCCAAATGATGCAGTTCTGTTAAAGGAGTCTGTGTTGTGTCAATTTGCTGTGCTTGCGTTGAACTTGAGAAATGAGCAACATATTGTCCGTTATGGTTGGTGACTGATTGTTTTCTAGCCCTCACCATGTCAATTTGATTTAAAGTACATTGCAGAACTCTGACCTGGTTATGCATTTCCTCATCTCAACAGGAAGTTAAATCTCTTCAAGGGAAAAGTGTTATCTTTACTCTTTACCTTCCAGGATGTTGTTTTGGTCCATATTTAGTGGTTGTGAATATATATGGTGGGACAGAGCAGGTTGACAGGAAACTTAGTTTGAACCCTCAGGACAATATTGGATTGATATGTGCAATATTAAATTAGACCAATTAGTTTATGATACCGAAACCGTACTGTTTTCTGATTTCTCCATAGGAAAGCCACAGAAGAGAAGCGGTTAGAAATTTTATTGCATAATTAAAGCATGGAATAATTCAATCTCTGTCGGACCCCAGAGGAAGCCAACTGCTGAGGGAGCAGAGTAACTTTTTATTATTACATGTTCTCAATTGGTTGACATAATTTAGGTTGTTTGTTTTTGTTCTCTTCATTTTTTCATTAACTTTTTGCGAGTTTTATCAGTAGATATACTGGTTACAAAGTTACATTCTTAATATCTTTCAGTGTCTTTCCTACAGTGAGACCGCCACATACAGGGAGAAGAAAATGACAGTGAATGGAAATTCCATCACTTCAGGGACAGTTGGCCGCAAAATTTAGATTTTTGTAAAGTTTGATTAAGTCTATCAACAAATTATTTTTCAGTTTCCAAAGTAAGTACCCTGTCTGAAAACAGTTTTATACTCCCATCTCTCATTCAGGACTCTACTCTGATTTGGAAAAGTCTCCTTTCAATCTGTTGAATCAATGAACAGATTTTTATTTGATTTTTTGGGGGGGCGGGGTCAACAACTGAAATTTCCAAAAAGCTTATAAATTGTCGACCTTTTGTTGGAGATAACTTAGTCCTTTACCAGCACAGGATAATTTATAAATTCAGCTAAGCTTCGAAACCTTGATTTCAAGATTGCTTCAGAACCCTAAAATTCATACTATTTTAGATCGTCTAATGGAACGTCTGCCAACTGGCTTCAAAGACCATGTGTCAGCGTCTCCTTGGCAATACACTAAGGACCATATTCTGATCCAATGTGGTTACTTTTTGTGTGTAAAACGAAAAGACCGCATTACCTGTGGTACTTGTGTGTGGTTTGTCGTGCGAAAGGTAGTATAAGTAGCAGAACAGAAAACACAAAATAAATACGGCTCATTTATTATGTTGCCATCACAACACATGCGCAACCTCTCAATTGGAAACATTGGATAACCCATCTGGCTTATGAATTAGTGGGATATTGAATACAAACATACAAACACACTCACATACGTGTGTATTTACATACTGTCCGATGGTCCGCAGGACTGTGGTAACTTCCCACCTCTGTTCAACGACATTATCGTCGTTTAACATTTCTTTGGTCACAGCTGCCTTCTTCTGCAGTTTTTTTGAACACCACAACAATCATCAGCTTTTTGTCATTCCCAGTTTCTCAGCTTTGTCACTCCCCAGCATCTTTGCAGTTATCATCCCCTCACAGCCCTGCATGCATCTTCCATCCTCTAATTATGTCCTAGACTCTCTTGGAGGTCTTTTTATGCACAGTCTGGAGACATGCTGTCTGTTGAGGAAGGCCACTATTGCCCTAGAGTTCAGAGCCTGTTCTCTGTCAACATTAGTGTCTCTGTACCGTCTTTCAGGCCAACTAAACACATTTCTTAACCTGATTACTTTTCTTCCTAGCTACTGCAAGGGCTGCTGTACGCTCTCTTCAGTTTGTTTGTGGTACAGGATGTACAGGATTTTTCTTCCATGTTGGTTCCTACTCTTCCTCCTCCATCACACTGGGCTTCAGGTGCCGGAGGCATTCACTTAGCAGTTCATCACTAGGGCCCATCCTATAAATGCACTCCTTTCTCTCTGGTAGTATCTCTGATGCTTACAAGGCCTGACCTCTCTCTTTCCACTTAGTGTACATTCACAAGGAGCTGGACCTGGGTTGAATGCCTCCATGAATTTTTAGATGTTTTCTTTTCTTTTTTACATGACCTTCTTTGGCCAGGCCAGTAGATAACAGACATATGCTAATGGCTGGCATGCATAATGATGGCTCGGGCTTTGTTATTGCCACTCAACAGACATATCAGGGCCTGGCGCACCCTTTGTCTGACCCGGGGCTGTATGCACATACAGGTTTTTATATTAGGTAAACCTTTTTCAATACACCTATTAAATTTGGGTTTTTATAATATATGTTTGACTTTTTTTGTTAAAAAAAGTTTATTTATATGTATATGCAATCTTCTTTTTTATTACATTTGTTTTCCCATTTGTTCTCTTTCTTATTTGAGCTCATTTTCTTATCTTTTGTTTCGCTCTGAACTGTTTGTACTTACCCTTGTCATTGCACATTGTACACATGGTACAGATACTTTCTATACTCATACATATTCATCGCCGCAGATGGCCATATTTAGTTAGACATATTTAGCAAGCGACAAATACTATAACAGCTGGGATCTCACTATCACACCTCCACTTAAGCGGTAAAGTGCATTGTGCATGTGTAGAGGTGTCAGCTCCACAAAGTCACTTTGTTTATTGCATACATTTTTTTTGTGATAGCATTGGTCTATTTTTTTCTAACACTGTAACCAGCATGTCATACAAACAAACAGTCCTTTTAATGCGCTCAAAAATTCATACAATCCTGTTCCTTCTTTAGCAGTACTGAAAACGCCAAATCGTATTTGAATAAAAGACAAACTCATAAGAGTGTATATCCCATTACTGGTCAGATACTTAGTAACATTTTATTGAAATGCTTTGAAACTGAGGTTTGATTTTTATTTTTCTCCTCCCTTCCCATGTTTTTTAAACTCAGTTTTGTAACCAAGTGCAGCACCAGGCAAGAGGTGCAATTGAGTCCTCTTCTGTTAAGATCTGGTTTGGCTGTGCAATGTGTGTGGTGTTTTAGGGAGTCACAGGTTGGGCTGAGCAGGTTCTGCAGTGCTCCTGGGCAGAGTCTGGGTCCCTCCTGCTCCCACATCAGAAGATCATCCGGGCTCATTATCTTTCCTTCCTAAGTTGTAGCAGGCCAACCAGCCTTTGCCAGATTGTTGTACGTCCTCTGTGGTAGAGAGACCGACTCTGGCTTAAACCCTCTAAGGCAGTCTCTGCCGAGATTAGAATTGTTTATCTCTTCTTTAGTATGTGCTCTCAGCGTCGTGACAGCTTGTTCCTGGACCTTCCTGTTCCACTTTGCAACCAAGAGTGTCACTCTTCTGGACTTCGTTTCGATCCCTTCTGAAAAATCAAGCCTGCAGATAACACCTGCCTATTCACAAACTCCAAGCCGCTGTGCAACAGCCAGCTGCCTCAGCAGTATGGATTCCCCTCTGCCAGAAGTTGGAATATACTTCTAACTGCTTATTCATGTTGTCCAGCACCAGCCTGGCTCCGGTCCTCAGTACCAGCTTCACGGCCATCCAGTATGTCCCTTTTTTTTCACTTTAAAAACATGTATTTTTACGATAAACACTGTTTGCATTCTCAAAAGAGCCTTGGTATTGTGTCATTCCATGTTCTTGTTCAGCCACATGTGACATCTACTGAACTGTCATCTTCTATTCCAGAATGCATTAAATGATATGCCTGGATTATCCAACGTCTTTATAAAGTTTTACACACGTCAAATGGAACAGCTAATTGACATACAACTGCACACAACTGTTATCCATGCTTGAGTGCAACTGTTTGTTTTCAGGCAGCTCTTCAAGTGGAGGGATACTTTTAATTGCCCTTAATTAGATGTTGAGTACAAGAACCTGTCTGCTTATCAGTTTCAGGATAGACATGAGACATACAAGACATCTGAAAAAGTTATCTTCAAATGGAGAAAAAGTCTATTGTATAAAAAAAACCTAAACTGAAGGATTAGATTAAGTACATCCACCCAGCAGTTGGTTTTGCCTCCTCAGATCATAGGGTATGTTTATAGTCTTCATCCTGGCATGCCAAGTGTAGATGTGGCATTGTTTTCTGGGAGGTATCCTCACTGATGTCTCAGATTAAGCTGAGTCATGCTTAATCTAGACAGATGGCTGGTGGTGGTTTGCCATCAGTGTGAACATTCTAGGGATTGGTACAGTCTCCCCTTTCAAACGCCTTTATCTGTCCCCCTTGATTGATTCTTGTCTGAGAAATCAAAGTTTGATAGTCATACTGCACCTTGCACCCAATGTCGGCAGGGACAGACTTTAGCATCTGCAAACATGCAGAGAAAATCAACATCCCCTCAAAATCAACACCCTAAATCTTATCCAACAACAGTCCTAATGTGATGAACAATTGGGGTCTACCACCATTTACCTATTTGATTAGTGCTACTTTGGCTTCGCTACTAGCTCTTGTCCGTAACTCTTAAAGCTAATTGCAAAGAAAAAAATTATACAAAAATACAGTTTTTAGTATAATCACATCATTTGCCAAGAGTTGCATCTGAATTACAGCGGGCTGACTTTGGTATTTCAATGAGAGCGTAAGTTGAAATGGCAGCTGATTAACCAAATATTTACTCCGAATGGGTGGACTGATAATGTCAAGCTCTCCCTCCTGTGGGACAACTAATCATAAGCTATTTGAACAGTTTTTGAATGACTGAAAGAGGAGTCTTCCAATCTGTTGTTAATCAAGCAGCTGCCTGTGACGATGAGATGTTGGCAGTTCATTAGCAGTTTGATTCTTGTTTGAGGTAACCGCCACACAAAATTCACATGAGAGCTGAATAAGATACTTAAAAATGAGGCATGTAAGGCAGGATTGCAGGGTGCATTTAAGCTGGTTTAAGATCCACAAATGGAAAAAAAAACACTGCTCAATTATATTCCATTATTTTTCATCTATATTTAAAAATATATAACTTTGTCACTCTAAATTATTACTTAAAATGATAACAGAGAAGACTCACAGATCATCTTCAAATGATCCTCGATTAAATCAAAACATTTGGATTTTAGTTTCCTTTGTTGCTTTAACGCAATATGGTTTTTGGATACATCAGTACCAAGTTAACAATGCCCAGACTAAACTCATGGACACATGAAATATTGGCGCTTTGATGAATTAATTTCAATCTGAGACCATCTGCTCTTATAAATGCCCAGTTGACCGAATGCCAATGGGTTCCGGGTGCTTCTGTGTTCACTGATCAGCTTTGTCCAATTGTCCAATTCCAGATGGGAATACATATATATATATATATATATGTATAGTTGTGAGGTAATTAGTGATTGTGGCATGATTATCATTATTAGTATTAATATTAGTATTTTCAATGTTATCTTAATTCATCCTGTGTAAAACAGACAGTAAATTATTAAAATATGGGAAAACACAGAAAAATGCAGGACATGTCCTTGGCACAGAAAATACACTTTTAATAGTTAATGATTGATCAAGTACTACATCAGAAGTATTCAGCCAGTTCCCAGAGCAAAGGGATGACATCCATACTGTAATGATACGATTATAAAGTGTACAAGTTCTCTAAGTGAATAGTTCACTGAGCAGCACCACTATTCTGTCAAGCTGTGCCATGTCTCAGTTTTCTTTAAATGGGACACATACTGGTAACAATTAACACCATCAGTCAGTAAAAAGCCTGAAGGGAAATATATTTTGACATTGTCATTACCACCCTTATCATTTAATATTAACTAAATCTATGTCATACTATGTCAAACACTTCACAATGGACACAAACACTATAAAGGCACCAATCAACTTTGTTGTGATTATGGCCACATGTGGTATGCCTGTCACCTTACGGAAACTCCAAGTAGCCAGTAAATCTAGCAAGAGGTGGATTTATTTATAACAGTGTACTCCAACAATGTGTTGGTTTTTATGAAAACTGGCATTGATTGGTAAAAATGTTCATATAATCCTTGTGCAGCTTTCTTGAAAATAATGAGTTTTCTTCCTTAATAATTATCATTAAGGAAGTAATTACAGTACTTTAATTATCCATCAGTTTAAGTAAAAGTCATCTGTGTTTGTAACTTATGTAATTACAACACTTCCAATGCTAATAACTTACAGGGAAGAGGTGTATGCATTATAAAATCTTTTTGTGTTTTGTTTCTAATTCTGTTTTTATGGAGACTTTAATACATCACCAATCTAATAGTTTTGTCAAAACTGATTGACACAGAATTATGGGAGATGTTTCAAGGCCCTAACAAACCATTGGAAACTTGTTTGATGGCAAATAGTGTTTCTAGTGTTCAACAGCTCTCACTTTGTGGTAAATTTGTGCTTTGCCGGTCATTGGGTTATTTCTGAGCAGCTGAACTAATTTCCCCTCTGCGGAGGATAACAGTCTGGATCTCCTTCCAGACCTTCTCCCACACTAAAAATAGCTCCCACTTATGTGCTCTTGAATTAATTGACGTTGCTGGAATCTTTGGCTGAAATGGTTCCAGAGGTCCTTCCTAACTTCCTACTCTAAGCCTCTTCAACTTTGCATGCTTTGTTTTAGTTAATGTGAAGAGTGCAGCTCAGCAAATCCTATTTAAGTCCGAATGAGAGGCCACCGTAAGCCACGGGCTTAAACAGTAAGTTCAAAGACCTTGGAAAGACAACATGTATATATCAGCAGTTTTTTAATCATCTAAATGGATAGATCTTTCTTTGTCACCTATTTTGCATAATTATGACATCATATACATGACATTTATTTTCCCTCGATATATAATATTATGCAGGGACTGAAATATATACCAGACTGAAAATGACTTTCTATCCCTATACCCAAATTCACCTCCCCAGTAGGTATTTCCCTTTTTTCTCCAGTCATCAGGTGGAGGTGTGCTATTTAAGTGTAAGAGGTTTTATTGTTTCAGGTTCTAATATAATTCATTATTTTATTCCTTTTATCCAATGAATCACTAACAAACCTAACTTAATTATTTGATCTTACCTGGGCCGGCACGTACATGCAGCAAGTAGGAAAGAGCTTTTTATTTTTAATTTCTTTCTCATTTCAGACTGCAAATTCATTACTGGCTGCTCAGATCCCCCGTGGTCACTGGCTATTCTGGTCAAGGTTTGTTGCGACTCTAAAGAAGAGCTGCCTGGCACATTCACTCTCATTAATCCCCCAGCTGCACGCCAAGCTGGAACATGAGGCCATCGTCTCTCAGCATTCATCTCTCTGGCTCTTTGTTGTTTCAAGCAAAATTGCACGCTACGGTTAACGAGGTGATAAAGCATACATATATTTTCTTGTTTCTTTTCATTTTTTCACAGAACTATAATGAGGAAATGACTTAAACAATAGGGAGGAGCCTTTACATTGGTTTAAGAGCATAAATTCCACTCCTAGCTTGACAAATAGCATTCTTTCATGGAATAATGGATTCATTGTGTGCACTTTTACTTTGCACTGCTTCTTTGTTTCAGCCAACAGTGGAGTCACTACATTAATGTTACAGCAGACGGTTCAATTATTTGAGGCTAATGGCACACACTAAAAATAATGAATCTCTTATAAGACCTTAGTAAACATAGAGTTCATCATGAATTAATGAGTTCATGTGGGCTTAATGAATAGATCATCATCTGTCAAAGCAAGGTTTATCCATTATGTAGATCTTGATAGATCAGAAGCTCATTAACATTTTGAGACATGTTTTTTCCAGTGTATAATATGTAAATAGAAGCCACACCGACATCTGAAAATATAAATATTTTCTGCATATTAAACCAAATCAAAGCATTTCACCTACGTTTCATAGGAAGATATATATATATATATATATATATATATATATATATATTTAATGTTGCAACAGGGAAAAGCTGTGATTCTTTCCTAATCTTGACCACCTTCTTTTTTAGATCTGCAGGAACCATGTTGGCTAGATTTCATTGTGTGAGGCCAAATTAGTGAAAAACTGACATCTGATTGCAAATCCTATAGTCTGAAGTAAAGTCATTTGAGGTATTAGACACCAGCATGGAACTTAACACTAACTCTCCAGTTGTGAGGTAACTTCCTTTAAACCCTCTCTATCATAAACATGGAGTTCGTCGCATATCAAATCTGATGCCACAGTTAAAATATTACTTTCTCACTTGATTATTTTACTTTGTTTCTTTATTAATAATTTTCTGTTCAATAATGCAATAATGACATAAACGGAGAGAAATTGACTTTCTAGAATAAAGAATTTTTCACTCTTCTTAACTTTGACAAATAAATAAGCCTGATCTGTTGATACACATCATTTATAATGAACTTGTTCTCATTAGGTGCTTTTTATAATTTTGTTATTTCCTCACTTATTTTGGCCCACCATTTCCCTTGCAGGGCCTCTGTATTGTGGGCAGAACAATGTGATGACAACGCTGTCCTTTGGGAACATCTAATTAGTTCCACTAGGGGAGCAAAGCAGCACCACTATGTGCCCTGATATTTGGCTTGTGCACTCAGTGGAAAGATAGCCAGAGGGTCCACTTTAATTGCAAAAATGCCACCAGAATGTGAGCTTGCAACTTCACCTGTCCCTGATCATGAGACCACCAGGGAGTGCTCGTCTCTGCATGTCAACACATGCAGAATGACTGAACATTTGTGTGCGCAAATGTGTGAACCAAAGCCTAGAAAGTATCAACACTTCATATTCTGATTTGCTTGTCAGTGTCAATCTCATCCATTTGTACTGTATTAATGGAGGAGGACAAAGGAAGGGCTTTATTTACCCCTTTAATGACCTTGCAGGGTATTTAAAAGCAATTGAAAATATTGAAAATATAGCTTTTTTCATCTCCATGGCCAATGGCAAGAAGAATAAATGTTTTAGTTTTATCTTGTTTCTAATAAAAGGTTGAGATGTCACTTAAAGTTCAAGTAAGTTTGGAAAAGCGCTGGTGTGAAATAGACTCACTTTAAGTAACAAGCAGTTGTGACAAGCTGCTGAGATGGTTCTGACAGGTCTATCTCTACACGTTTTCAATATAATACAGTTTAGTAAAAAAGTGCAATTTCAAATTAAAGAGGTTGATGTTAAACAGTGACCTTCAAATTTCAGATGCAAACAGATTCGATCTTTGAGTTCTTCACTGAGCACTTGTAACAAGTTAGCACTGCATTTGATCATTTACGCTGCAATAAATAAAAGTGCACAGGGAAACTGACTAAATTTGAGCACAGTAAGGAGTTGATTTGAATTGCTTTCAAAGTCAAGAGCATTGACGAAAACATGATATAGTCATGGGAGAGAGAATTTAACATGCTATTCCAGTTGTAGCGCTGACAATTTTGTACAGAGCAAATTACAAAACTAAAAAATGTGTGTATGGCACCAGACACTACCAAAACATTGAACAATAAAGGAATAGGATGGGTTTCTGGTGTTCAAAAAGGTATCATACATATAGGACTTTGTTAGATTTCAGTGAAGCATGCTGCTTGAATCTGCGAGGTGGGGAATTTTTAACAAAATAATGTATATACATTTTTTTTCTGTATCTATTTTGTTTAATCTATTTTTTAAATGTATATTTTGATGGCAGGACTTAAATGTTCTACCATTGCATGTATTAAAGATGTTTCCAAAATAATGGGACCTGTGAATTGTTGAAAAGCAAACCACTGGCCAAGGTGGGAGTAGAGAATAAAGAAAATCCCCCTCATCTTAAATACAACCTCAGATGAACTGCAACTTGGACATATTACAGTGTCATTAGACATTTCATTAAGTTGAAGCCAAAATGTAGATATAGTGTGTGCAAAATTAAGTACACCCCATGATTCAATAACTAGAGAGTCACATGTAGAATTTATAATTGGATTTACATCTTTTATGAGACATTATATATCATTGTGGAAGAACTTTAAACATTTACATTTTGCAGGCATTAGTTTATGTTGAAGTCTCACAATGTCCTTCCATTTCAGCTGGAGTGAGGTCTCGACTTTTGGGCCAATTCAACGCCTCCATTTTTCTCTTTCCAGCTGTTTTGTAGTGGATCTGCTGCTGCGCTTTGGGTCAGCGTCCTGCAGAATTAAACAATCTTGACTAAGCTTTTATTGACAGACATTTTACCAGGGAAATGTTTTCAAGCCAGTTTAATACGGGTATTTAAATTGCAATTACTCAGCAGAGTCACAGTTCTGAAGAGCAGTTTTGCATTAAAGCTAGTAAAAAAACAACAACACATTTCTATTTAGAGAGTGAAGCAATGAAAATGATGCAAGAAACACCTTCCAAATTACTGATGTATGAGGTATGTCGATTCACAAATCCATTCAATAAATAGTTTGTAATATGACTGTACAATACATCTGATAACCATACAAATGTAATGCCTATGCTCTCCTCATGCTTGTTGTCTACAGCTAGCAGTTTTTTTTCCTGCATTTTCTAAGATTACAATAGTACAATTCCTCTCTGGCTTTGAAAACAGTTCGACATTGACTCATTTCTACACAGTTCTGGCACGTTTACACGCTGATATATGCATAGTGTCTTTCAACACAAACAGATCTCCATTCTCTCAAAGTGAAATGTAAAACCAAAAGGGGACAAAAAACTGTGCAGATACCATTACAAAGCCATAATGTCATGTCATATAAAAGAGTTGATTGAATTGGGAGAAGTTATGTTGTAAAAGTCACATTGTCTACCACCTCTGTGGGCTGTTGGGGTTAAATAAAAGCCAAGAGTCAGCGGCTAGAAAGGTTGCTTTCCCACTAGGCAACATGAAACGCCTCAGAATATTTATTGGGGCCCACAAGGGAACAATCTGGCAATGTCAAACAGCTCACCTGAAGGAGCCGGGTCAGATTGAATTCAGCTATTCTGAAAAAAAAGAAAAAAACCTTCCCCATCTCAAGAGATGGATTAGTTCTTCAAGGGGGGACTTCTTGGGGATCATATGATATTTGTTAATTGGGATACATTTGCATTTTTATGGATATTTACACACTTAATTGTTTCTGTATTAGTTGTCAACACCACCTTACCTTGATTACTCACAAAACAAAATGCATGGTGAAAAATGCACTATTAAAGCTTATCAGACCCAAAAAATAATATTTGGCGGTTTTGTGTGCACAATTTCTAAGACTCAATTTGTACAAGTGCTGATGCTCTCCCTCTCTGTCTCTCTTATTCTATCTATCTATCTATCTATCTATCTATCTATCTATCTATCTATCT
>CAJRST010000002.1:14647008-14898307 GCA_907169785.1 Menidia menidia | reverse complement strand
TATCTATCTATCTATCTATCTATCTATCTATCTATCTATCTATCTATGAGAAACGTATTTCTTATAATGACTAATCTATATTAAGTCTGGTCGATCTTTTGTGCATAGGCAACAAATTTGCATTTTCCAATCCACGGGATCTTATTATATTTATATCATTAGTCGTACTTAATTTATCCCCCAGAGACATCAATCATCTAATCCAATTTTAGCAATAATGCTCATCTTCATAGTGTTTATAATCTTGATCCAGATGTTGGATGTGCTGGCCATTGTGAATTGTGTGAATCACCAGATGTTAGTCTGTGCATTGTTAACTCCTAATTAAAAACAATGCTTTCAGTCTGAGTTTTTTCTTTTTGTTGCCCAACGCTAACTGGGTAAATCCCATAAACAACCTAGCTTGTTCCTTTGAGTTATCCAAGAAACTTTTTACTGGTGCCTATTTATATGCATATGCTTGACTTCAGACTGCATTGTGTTAATTTTGCTATCAAAGTCTATTTGACAGTGTTCTCATTTTCTCCATAATATCACGGGCAACGTAAAACAGAAAAAGCTGACTCAACAGGGATCACAGAATCCCACTGGGACTCTGTAACATCTGCTGAAAACCCTCCTACAGCGTTCAAGGCTCAAAGAATCAAAGCATTCTACCAACTATTTAACCTTTTTTTTCCTGAGCTGTGTGGAATATAACAATTGACAAATGACAAGAACAACATGTAAAAAAACAGCATAATGCTCATAACCGCCCAAATTAAATGTTTGCTGGTCTTGTGGAAACTTGGATGTTGAACGGCAGAATAAAAATTAAATGCCGAACAGTGTTTTGTATCTCTTATAATGACATAATCGATCTTTGCTCTGCACAAAATTGGATGTTAGTAATGATATAGATTGTCATGAAGAAAGTTAACTCAGAATATTTTCACTTTACCAAAGATGAACACATTTTTTCCAATTATATGCTGTTTCCTCACTTGATAATAATCAGTACATCAACATGTAATCATCAATAATTTCATTTTTTGTCAGTTTTCGCATTTCCTGATTTACCTGATATTTCATTAACATGGATACCATCACATGATAGGTCGAGCACACCCTGGAGTGGTTTTGAGTCTATGTCCAATAACCAAGCACAAGCACATATATCCAATATTCAGTGTATTATTTTCATCATAACTAGAGTTGGAGTCTCACCAGTGAACCAAAGTCTGTCCTGCAAAGAATTTCTAGCAATCAACTCATATGATTACTCTGACTTCTCCCTGAAAAGGTGGTTGAACATCACTTTGAGTGACAACTATGGATTTGAATCTGTTCAGTGGTTTAATTACCAGGAGCAACTCTGAGTAAGTATAAAACCAAACCCGAAAAAAAAAAGTTGCGAGTATAACATCACCACTATCAGCTTTTTGGTCTTCCCAGCACTGTTCCCATGCTATCCTCTTCTTTAACATTCCTAAGTTTATCCCTGGATCGATTGGTAAACTCATGCCCACCTCACTGTACGTTTTTGCCCACTCAGCTCCTCTGAAAGGCAGACATCAACAGTATTACTTTATCATGATTCCTGAGAGATTCACTCTGCTAAAATAATTCTACTTTGATCAGTGAAACACTTTATTATTGTATCGATGCAGCCAGTTGAATCTTTGAAGTTGCTGTCTTTCCTTCGCGGCCAGAAAGTTATACTCTGGGAAGTTGAATATCTACAGCTTGGTGTAGTGGTGAAGCAGGCCAGGGGCTTCGCACCATGCATGTCTGTTAAACTTTTATCCTTTCACTATGAAATAAACAAGTGAGCAAATGCCTTTGGTCTATTTTTTCTCGTTCATGTGGTTGGGATCCTGAATTTTGTCTGATCTATTGACATACTTCTAAAGAACCAATTAATGTGAGCTGGTTCTGATTAGTCCTGATTATTATTGATAACCAGATCTATACAATGATTGCATAGTTTCCACATGCTGTAAAATATCTACTCATGACTCATGTTTCATGGAAAAACTAGTGATACACACCAATCTTCAAACTTTCTTACAATGTTTAAAGTTTAATCATATAGAGTGGGTTTAGCTGTTTGTATAACCTCAAACAATTTATTTAATGAAAAATCCTGACCTAAATTACTTTAGATTTCCAAAAATGGGACAGAAAAATATTTTTTTCTTGAGTTTGAGTCTTCAATGTGGATATATAATTCAAGGGACAACGTTTCTGAAACTCTTTTTTTTTGTTTTTTTCATAATGCAGCTCAATTTTGTTGCCTCAGCCTACTCATCAAGTCCAGTAAACTTCTGTCGTTACCTCAGAGAAACTCATAGCCAGCAATGCACCGTCCACCGAATGATGCAGTATTGGGTGTGTAACATCAGATATCTGTAGCATTCAGCTGTGTGCCAAAAACAGAAATATTCAGAGACTCAAAGTTTGATGTGTTAATGTGATCTACTGCAACATCAAGAGAACTACACGGGAACATCAGAGTATGACAGACATCAAGAGAATGAGAGGTAGAGGTTGGCCGGGTTTGACAGAATCGGGGGTTTGGAAAGGCTTCTTAAATCTTTGTTTCCTGTTGTGGGTGTCATTGTTTCTGGATAATATTTATTGGGTAATATTCGAACTGGGAATTTGCACATATTTGATTTGCTTAATTCTTCCCTTGATTAGAGAATTGTGCCTGTGCCACTTACAAGACATGCCTTGGCATAATTAATAGAGGAATAAATAAAAGAAATACTGATTCCCAAAATGATTTTACCCAAAGTGTTCTTTTGCACCATGCTGACACAGCAAACCCATTCCCTTTCTCCATCTCACTGTAAATAAAAACAGTTTGTACTGACGGGTGATGGAGAGTATTTTTAGAGTGTTTTAATTTTTCTCCGCCAATAAAATCTCCTTAGAAAAATAGCCTGGTGTTTAATAAACTTCATAGATGTAATGAATTGTAAAAGATTTACCTGCTATTTTCCAAACCTGAAATGGATGCAAATGGAACTAGTTATCTAAAGCTACCCTTAGGCAGAGTAGAAGAAAGTGTTAGAGGGAGGTTAAATAAGTACAAGAGATGATTGGAAAATGAATCGGAGAGCTAAATAAGTTATTTTAGGAGAAAAGAGGAGGTAGAGGAAAGATATCAAGAAACGTCATCCATCCTGTTGTGCTGTGAACCACATATTTTCTCTGAAATGAGTTAAGATCAGTATAGCTATCAAGCTCACACACAAGGCTTTTAACAGCCATTCTCCCCTTGCAATAAGCAAGCCTATACATTCACCTTCAGGTGCTATTCTTGCCGTAATTCTAATCTGCAGTGGTGAACTATATATAACTGTCAGGATGTTGCGTGAGAAGCAGCCATTAATCTCAATTCTAACCACCCTTCTCTTTTGAGTAAAAAGCTCAAGACAACCGATAGACTTTATAGCATTGAAAATAACCACCTTTTCCCCCTGTTTTTAAGCATGTTTCTGACTTTTACGCCAGTTAGTTTTCTTTGAGCAGTAGTAACGGAGCATGTATTTGTCATACATTTATTAATTTGTATTTGCAAAAAAAGGAGAACCCCTTTGGAAAGTATTGTGAGACTCATGCTAATCTTCTGCTTACATCTCCCACAAGCAGTGATACTGTCTGTAGTCAGACCTTGGACTTCGCGCTAAGGTGTTGATTAATTCTAATTTTAAGACAATGCCCCTGCCACCAAATCAATGTGCCATTTTTAATTGGAGTTTCTTGGCTTTCGTGTTAATTTCCCCCCTCCGGCTCTAATTGGGTGCTGACAGGCTTTGTATCGTTGTGGCTCCAACCCCAGGCTGAGGTTGGCTCTTTATTGTCTGGATGTTGTTAATGAAGGGATAAAATATCTGTTGCTGAAAACATGTTTAAACATGTGTGTATATTTTCTTGCCGAAGAAGTGATAGACAATGGATAACTGATTTATTGAAAATACATCAATTTAAATATGTGAGCCAAGGATACAAATTGACAACACTGGATGTCATGTTCCCTTTATACTTTTTGCATTTAATTGCAACGCTGAAGACCTTTTGCTTGTTCAACCAACGTGAACCTTTTTTTCTGTGTATCCTCTGATTACTTGGTGAGGTATTGGGTCCACCTCTGAACTCTGTTTTCCCAACTCAGGTGCACTGCACAATAAGAAAATTACATGTGTAGCAAGCAACATTGTTGCCTGAAAATTACATCCCAGCATAACTTAATTGTAGCCGCAAATATGCGTTTGGCACCACCAGAACACAGTGATTATCCTGTAAAGGATTATTTGTCTATTCCTCTTTTAAGATAAAGTAGTCATTAAATGCTTTAATGTACAACAATCAGTTCACTAAAATAAAGACAATTATGTGAAAAGATAGAAATAAAGACTTCCATTTACAGTTCTTGCGGAGATTATCATTAAGCATGATTACAGCTGAGCTGTAGCTCAACTGATCTGATCCATCAGACCTCCATACTTTAGCAGTTGACGTGTGCGTGATAGCACATGCTTTTGGTCAGACTAACATGTTTAAAACGTTTTTTTATCACGCCCATTTGATTGGACAAGCGCAGCAAATTGTTCACTTCAAGTGTTGTGTAACATGCCTATTTCATGGTATCAGTATTCATTGCATGCATCAGAACAATTATTGAAAGAGGTAGCATGTAACTTGCAAAGAAAATCAGGCTACAAACAAACAAACAAGAAAAAATATAATTAATATTTTAATACTCACAATTTCATTTGGGTTTTTAAACAAGAACTTAACAGCCTTTGATACACGCTGTGGGATAGTAAATTACCCTAGGGCCCTGCCTCCCCCTCATGTCAAAGCAGGTGTCAGTGTTTACAGCCTCAATGAGGAATTACTTGTGCTTTCCCTGACCATTAAAACAGAGGCGAAAAAAAACACTAATTGCTGAAAGAGTAATTAGCTAGACTTCTAAACGTTCAATCCTCTTCCAGTTTGACGTCAGAAAGTACCAGTAACATGAACTGTGAGTGCCTGGCCAGGATGTACAGCTGTCAATTTATTCTTTCTATCGTGGCATATAAGTGGTTGTCCATTCTCACACCACATCCAATACAGCTGGCAACACGTGTGTATTCCATCGTGGGATAGCACTACTAAAGGAGAGGACTTTGTCATGTATTGACTCTATATCAAACAACAGTACTGGCGAGCAACAATCTTTCCACAGGGGCGATTTTCAGCATGCTTTTATCACATTCACCTAAGTGATCAACTTTGACATTCCATAGAAAAGGAAATATTGGTCCTTCTCCAGAGAATTGAGCTTGTGGTGGTCGCAGGAGTCCTTTGATAGTTTAGAGCAAGTTTGAAAATTCTATTTAGTCTCATTCAGTCTGTCTGGTGTTTGCACCTGTCTGACTCTGTACTAATAAAACGTCAGGGTGCCTTACAGACTGTGACTATTTTTCTTTTCTTACAGTACACAGCGCTGACACAGACCTTGAGTCAGCAAAGGGTTCCTACCACCTTCTGGATTTCAGCAAGGAGAGATAAGGCGTGTGTGTTTCTGTGTCTTGCTGTCTGTTGGTGATAACAGTCTCTGAGGATGGAGCGGAGTGGGACTTACTGCAGCTCAACATTGTCCAAAGTAGTGGATTGTTTTATGCTTTATTTAGGTGGGGAGGATAGTTGCTTAGCCTCCAACACCTAAAGAGACCGCAATTATCAGTCTTCATTGGAACATGACATTAAATAGTTAATGTTTTCGAAGTAAAAATGAATAAGTATAAAGAAATAGAAGAAAAAAATGTCAAAACAGTTATATCTCAACCTTATACTAACACAGCTGTATACGAGGTTATGAGGCACTCCCCAGGTCAAACAAATGCAGTTTTGAGGCTTCCATTCAACCTTTTGGAGTGCTGATAACAGAATCATGAGACAAATCAAGGGGATCATACTTCATTTCCATCTGAACAATGTGAAACAAATAAAATCCTATTAGCATGACCTTTGTAGCAGCTGGCTGCTGGAATGAAAATAAATAGATAAATAAATAAATTCTAATCTCCTGTGTGGACAATTACAGAGTCAGTAAAGCAGCTTGTTCACCAGATACAAGCTCAAATATTAAAATTTGACATTTAAATCAAAGTGTTTTACACTGGCAGAGGAGTGTCCATCCTCTTGTGTTGTGATAGTGTACAGAATACTAAATAGCCAACCAGGAGAGTTAACATGAGCCAGTATCCCCAGTAACTTCTTTTGTTGCAAAAATCAACAGCAAGTTGAGATGGATCTCTTCTTTATGTATGTCTAATATAATATACAAACATGTCATAATGGATGTTATATTATATCATAGCAATATATACTATTATTTATATATTGGTTATGTGACTTCCTTCAGATTTGATAATATCCAAATACAATACCTGTTTTCTTTATTGCTTAGTCTTACGCTCCCAGTGAAGGTGCCTTTTGACCCAGACAGAACCCTATCTGCCTTATTGAGGTGGGCAGACTTTCAACAGTCTAAACACCAGTGCCTGGCATAATAAGAGATGCAGACAGTACATTGATGGTGCATGGCAAGCCTGTAACATCATCACAAGTAATTATCGTCTGTGGAAAATTATACCCCTGCAAGTATAACAGTGTAATTATGGGAAGGTAGCGTGGGCTTTTGTTAACTTAAGTCTGGAGCATGAAAAATAGAAGGTTAATGAGTGTTTGCATGTCTGCTGTCTGATTCCAGTGGCTGACCTGAGTTTAAAAAGCTTGCACCCATAAAACAATCAGGAGAGTGTCTCACTGTAGTCACTGCTGGCTCGTGCATTATGATACATACATAATTATCCTGACATCCAGCATACAATTTCCACCTCCACATGAAAAATGACTATCTAGCACAATACTTCATTTAGACTAGTGTGGAGCCACTCTAAGTTAGAGTAAACTGCAATGACTGAAGCAGCGGTCTCAGATAATGTCATGACAGCAAAACAAACAAAAGTCCATTGCCAGTTATTTCAGCTGTTGATAAGAAGTGAATGGAGCCAATTGGTAATTTATAATATCTTCTCTGATTCCATGTTGGGGTTGTCAAATTTAAACAACTGTAAGAGATACAGAAAAATATTATACATTCTCCAGTTTTTAAGTAGAAGTCTATTAATACTTCACAGAAGATTCCAGTTGCTCATCGCTGTGGTCTGATCCTCCTCACGCCGCACAATGCAACCACAGGACACATATCCATACTGCAGGCAGGTTAAACAAAGACACACGCATTGAGACTATAAACCATCCTGTTGTACAGACCATGCGACTTGGCATGGTTCTGCTGAAATGATGACGGACCAACTCAAAAGAGATGTCGCCCTGACGGTAGCATATGTCTTTTGAAAATTTTACTCTACACTTTTGCACCAAATAACACTTTCACACATTTGTTGGTTATCCTTTCCATTGGCACTGATACAGCACAGATGGTGTGTTTTGCACCTTCAGCTGATAATAGACTTGATGGTTTTTCTCATCTTTGACATGTAGACAAGTAGAAGACATATTTTTTTCTCAAGAAGTTGCACAATGACGATACAACCTGTGTCCACCATCATTTCTTATATCTGACGTGTGTCTTATATCTGAAATCATTGCTATGGTTATGGGAAGAGACGACATATGGCTTCTTCTTTGCATGACTCAGCTCTGGGTGATATTCATCAATGCAGTGCAACTGTGAAACAATGTATTTTCCAAGCTGTCTCTGAGGGTTTTTGTATGATCGTGACAAGACAAGCTTCTCATGCAGTGCTGCCCGTTGGTTCAAATGTTCTATGTTTATGTACGATATATATATACACATATATTCATAATGTCATGACTTCTCCAGGAAAGGTTGGCGAGGCCTCAGCATTTATTGTGTGCTATATAAATAAAAGAGGATAAAACAATGAATACAATTTTTGTAGTACATATAAAACAGATTGTTAATTGTGAATATTTATCTGGAAACAGCTGAGACTACATATTTGTCATGTCAGAAGAAGACGGAGAAGGCCAGAACTAACCCATAAGCAGCTTTCCCCCCCGCACCTGATAGACTTCCACTGCAGATGGAAGAATGCCCACAGTTTGGTATAAGCTCAGAGTGGCCCTCACTGCGTCCAGAAGATATACACACACTGTTGGGTTTGGCGTCTACATGTTGTTATGAAGTGCAGTGGGGCAAAGAGGTCTAATCTAACCCTCAGGTGTGAGTTAAGTCCTGGTGGCAAAAGAGGGAAAAACTTACTTGCAGCACCTGAACAATGTCAATATTGGCAAAACGAAATATAGGAAAAGGATAATATGCTGTGAACGATGGGATTTTCTAAAAGAAAGACATGTCTGCAGAAGCATGTTTAAAAGTCTGTCTTTGAACTATTAACAGATCTTGTTTGATAAGAAACACAACACTTAATGATAGGACTAGGTATGTGGGATATTATAAATATATTGTCTATGATACAATCTATATTTAATGAGTTTTACAGAGACCACTCATCTATCATGCCAAGTAATAAAACTTAAAGTTTGATAACAATCAGTAATTCAATTCTTTCAGTATGGCAGCACAGCAGCAATTAAACTAAATGCTGTTTTGACAAATATGGAAAGTGGAAAGTCATGGGCCGTTTTAATAAGAATAACAGGGAACTTGTATAGAATAACTCACTTCAAACATAATTACATTTTGTAATTTATATAATATTGAGTGTGAAACTTAAAGACAGATGCCATTTCTAACAAGAATAGGGCTGATAAGTATGTCATGTTAATTTATGTTTTGCTGAAATTGACTTAGTCTTTTATAGTATAGCCTAATACAAATTTCAACAAAAAAAAGAAAAGCAAGAAGAAGACAAAATATCAGTTAAGTCAAGAGTGAATATCATTTTTTTGAATTCCATGTATACACGCCTTGTCAAGAACACAAATCCAACAATATCACTTTAATGCTGCTAGTTTTGTGCACAGCTTAAACCTATAAGTTGTTAATTTGCTCCATTTCTGAGACAAATAGATACACTTTGAACGTATGTATTTATCCAGTTGATTGCCTTGTACATTGTGACCCTAGGGAGAAAATAGAGGAAGCAGAGATAAAGCGGAGTTTGAACGTAGAAGAATTAAATGGAAGGCATTGAGAATCAAATACATATAGCTTTTCAAACATCGCTGTACTGTCAATTTAAGTTGCACTACTCTGGAATGAAAGTCAGTGTTATAAATAGGGAGTGGGGCTAGAAAGATTTGTGGCCAGATAAAGATTAATGACATGAATGCAAGAGTAAGAATCCAGTGATTTATGCACAATGAATTGTTCTGACAGTAGTAAAATATGAAAATGTCACAGACTCCAGAAATCTTATATGGTTCTGCACATACAGTTCTTTGCGCATACAGAATACCTTGTCTCTCACTTATGAGTACATTCAAGAAATGAGAGGATAAAACTTAAAGGGGGATATAATATGAATCCATTTTTGTGGTTGATGGAATAAAATTTGGTCTCTGAACACTAACTCGCAAACATAAAAAGCTTGAAGTTTGAAAATATCTCCCTTTATGACCCTTTGACGTGTGCAATCATGCCACCACAGGCTGAAAGCTGGAGTCTGAATGCGCAATCCATCCCAAACTGGGCTCTTGGTGTCTGTCTGCGTATAGCTGCATGTCGCCAATATAATGTTTGCAGGAGGGGTCAGAGCCGGGGTCCGGTAGGGGGCTACCGGTAGGGGGCTACCGGTAGGCGTAGGGGATGCCGAGTGCCAACATACGAAATAATCTGAGCAAAATTTTTCTTTTCCAAGGTTTTCAACTTTATGTTTGAAAGTAATGTTCCATTGAGAGTTAACTGTGCATATGCTTTTCCCCTTTTATCAGACTGTTTTAATCAACTTTGACCAGGTCGTTGCTGGACTTGCAAATTGCCACGAAGAGGCATCAGTGCCTGAATAATTAATGAGGGAAATCTAAGTGAGTGAAATGATTTCTCCAAATGTGGTTACTTTATTCATTTAATTGTGTTAAGGACCAGCTAATAAACAAAGTTAAACACTTGTTTTACCTCACTTTACCAACTTCTTGGGAGTTAGTGGTGTCACGTTTTGAAACATCAGTATTAATGTTGCACCAGTAGTCTATAAATTGAATACTTTCTAGTACAATGGTTGTTGTTTGTTATGTAACTCGGACATCCTGTAGTCGTAGCACTCACGTCCTTTCTACAAACATAGTTATTACATTGAATGACACGCAAACATGGCAATATTGCATTATAATTTCTTCATAATTGAACATAGGTCTTAGTAGATTTTGTTTTAAAACTGAAAGCTTGAGGAAACTCAAGTGGATGGACACTAAAAATGGAAACCAAAACACAGCAGACCTTGCAAACCATAATCTAAACTGTGAAAACAAGAACAAATTGCATAACACGCCAGATGACAAGAACAGACAAGCACTGAACTCAACTACTGAGAAGAACCATTGGGACAGCAATAGTGAGGATCTGACAATGACTGAGATTCACCAAGAGGGAATAGACATGAGGTATCTACTCATAAATACAGCATAGGTTTAGGAGAAGTGTTTCAGTAGGGGTCACAAAGCGGTTTCCTATATCAAGTTTAATCAAAGCTTATGTCTGATATTTTGACATGACCACATGAAATGGCACAATTTGGTAAAATTCCATTTTATTTATTTAAATTGCATGATCTTCACACCATGAAAATCAACCCCACATAATTTTTGTGTTAGCAATCATATGCTTCATTCTTCATCAACTTATTTCATACACTTATCCAACCTCCAATCCACCTAGCTCGCTCGTTTTTTGTCAGAAATGTTCCTACACAGTCTGAGTGCTTTACTCTGCCTTGCATGAGGGGAGAGAAGGATCCATCTATTTGATTCTGTGTGCACAATTTGAGTTGACAGGCTAAGTGGCTTAACTACCCCATGGGCTTGCTAATACAAGAAGGAAAGACTGAAGACATTGATGGTGGGATATACATACGTTGTGGATGGAGAGAGAGTCAACCTGGTAAAATGAAATAAATAAGAGGTAAAGTTCCTTTTTTTATATATATAAATGTATCAAATCTTTCTCCATTTCCACTCTCACTACAACAGTGGTACATTATATTAAGGATATACAATTATATCATTGTTACCCATACAGGTTCAAAGGGATTTACTTTGCTTGTTACTGCTGGCATAGTAAATAGAACAAAATGGTTTATGACTAAATAACTTGAAAAACACCTTTCCAGCTTCTGTAAGACAATAGAGTGGTCTCTTTGTGTCTTTGTATTTAGGATGTTTGCAACATTGATGTTGCTTTACCTAAAATCCCCACTCTTGACAAGCTACATATAGCAGACACCTTCTCTAACTTTAAGATTATGATTAAAATAGTTATTTCTGATAAAACTTATACTTAGTAATGGCCCTGAAATATCCAATTATTATGCTGCCATAGGCCGTGACTGCTAGAGCAGATCCCATGATGCACTTTTCTTATCTCTGTTGCTCCTTTTTTTTCTTATTTCTGCATGCAGACGAAACATTGCTGTTTTAACTGACCTGTGTTTTTCCTTCTCTTCAGGTATACCTGTTGCAGCGTTTGTTGTCCCATCTTTCATGTCCTTTCAAACCTCATCCAGTTGAGGCAGATGGCTGCCCTTCCCGAGTCTGGTTCTGACCGTGGTCTCTTCCTGTTAAAGGCATTAATGGGCGATACTGGGCATTACTGGGTGGATATTTCAGTTCACGTGGCAGAGTAGTACTTGCAGCAGTACAACAGTTCTAAATACTGCTGCACTGTTATGCTTGACTTAAACTTTTCTGCATGATGATTACCTCATGAATATACTAAACTTTTGATAAAGATCTGTAATTAAATTACGTATGGAAAAATGAATTAGATTTGTGTTTTCACGGTAGAATCTCAAGTCAATATTCCATAAACTACATTTTCAGCTAAAATCATTGTACGAATGGGTTTTTTAAAATGTTCTTTTAATTGTCTATAAAGTCAGTTGAGCAGAACTTGGTAAAACAATTGCTACTAATATTATTTTGAGCAGAAATACTTTCACACTGGATGAAGATCCCTAAACTTCATTGCCTCTTTGTCTCTGCAGTGCCACAGACCATCTATACCACTGAGCCACTGACTGTGGAAGCTGACTCTGGAGCACTTGATGGTTTCAGATGCAGTCCATAGCTCTTTGCTCGTGCTCGCTGTGGACCAAAAGCAAAAACAGTAAAGCAAACACATAAATGAAGCATTTGTCTGCAACCCCTCCTGGATTGTGTGACAGGCAGCAGGGTTGGGGAGATTCCATCAACCTGACAGGCTGCTTCTTGCAGGAGAAGAGTTAATTGCTGTGGGACCAAAGCTGCCTTCAACATCCATCAACAAACCTCCTTCCTGCTCCATGGGGTTGGAGGTTGGGTGAAGCATTCAGAAAGGGATATAAGAAAAGGGTACAGAGGGCAGGGAGATGTGAGAAACATCTGATTTCCTTTGACATCTTGGACAAATAACCTCCAAAATAATGCTCTACTCTTGAGCTGCTGTCCATTGTGAGGTGAGTTTTGATTTTGGTCAAAGACACATACGGTAGTCAATGAAAGGATAATTGCAGATAATAGTGATACAGCCACTAATGTATCAGTTTAGATAAATATATATATTTTTTCTCATCATGTAAAAAACACAAATCATAATCAGTTACAATTGTTTATGATAATCTATATGGACACGACGATTGCACGGTTTGTAGTGGTTAGCACTGTTGCTTAAAAGCAAGAGGGTCTTGGGTTTGAATAATCAGGGATAGTAGGCCTTTTTAAAACGAGCGATAGAAAGTATTGCCTGTTTCTTTAAAATGTTTATCTAAAAGTTTTCGTTAAGGTCTTATTTTTCTGCGCAAATATCAAGCATTTGGTTCGGAACTTCTCATTGCTCTATTGCTGACTAGGAACACAAAACATGGTCAATGATAACTCTGTGATATTGCTGCACTGTAATGCAAAGTGGAGCTTAGTGTGAGATAAAACTGTGAAAACTGCAGGTTGAAGAAATAGTTGCCAGTAAATTAGTGGGAGAGATGTGCTTGAAAATGTGACAAAAAATATACTATTGGATACCCGGTAAACCATTTTCATATTTTACGTTGATCTAATTTAACACCGGGTCCCACTTGCTGACTATTTTGTCATTTTTGCTTACTGCTCTATGTTTGCAGTGACTGTAGAACAGCAGGGTGACATAGTGCAGAGTCATTAAAAAGTAATGGAGTCTACAAAAATATATCAGTGAGCTAAGACAAAGCAGAGTCAATATGTATGTAAGGGAAAAGTTAATGTCATATCAATGTGGTATTGAGTAGCACTGCAGTATATTTTATGGAGTAGAAAAACAGCTTGCTAAAAGATACAGTCTGAGGAACAGAGCTGTGAACAATTCTACATCAAATGTTGTTTATGCAGCACTTACAAACTGATGAGAATCAATAGTCCTTTTTTCATTTATCATAAGTTGTATGAACAACAGTAACTTGGAATTGTAGGATTTCTCGATTAGTTTCTCACTAAAGTAATTTAATATAATCTTGTCTGATATTTTCCTCAGTGTCAAATTTAACATGAATATATTTCCTCATAACTGTTTACATATTTTTGTTTGTCTTGACAAATAATAGACTTAATGAGGAATGTAGATGATCTGGTACTATCAAGTAGGGATTTTGAGAGTGAATTATCCAATCCGTTTGTTTAATCAATTTCCAGTGCTTATCGAAACTCTTTTTTTACTCTATTAACAGCCAATACAGTGGCAAAAGCCCAAGTAAATTAGTGCTGAACTGATCTCTGAACCTGCCCAAAGGCCATACGAAATGACGTTTGAATCCCAGATATTAGATGTATAATGGATTTGGAATATTGTGAAAGTTGTCTACCATTAAAACTTATTAAAATAATTTTATATTTGTATATATCGAAATTGTTGCCTCATACTGAAATAATGACTAAAACATATGGAGGTGGAGGTGGAAGACAGCTAGGAGGCACCAAAGTGTGCTAAATCCCTTTTCCTGGAGTGTTAAAAAACTGTAAGTTAGCCTAATAATGGTATCATTTTATTCATTTCCTGTTTTTTTGGGTTAATTTTCTCATTAATGGAGCTTTCCAGCAGTCCAAAAAGAAACTGCTCATTTAAAAAAATTAAAGAATTTCCAAGCCACCTTTCTAGTCCAGTTTCATCCCTGCTTTTCTCCTTCCTTCCCATTTGTGCTGAGTAGCTCAGATAAGAGTCAGACTTCTGTAGCATTCATATCTTTGACCATCGCTCTTTTGCTGATGTAGACACTATATAAACTGGTGGCTTTTAGCAGATAGAATCAGGGATTGGTCGACACGATGGCGGAAGATAACCAGAGGGTGTTCGGGGATGTACCTGGCTGCTGGCTTACCTTTACTTGAAGTGTGTATGAAAAAAACAAACATATATATATATATATATATATATGTATATGCCAAGGTTTCTTTTAATTTTTGTTCCATGATATTTATATGGCAGCCAGCCTCCTCCATAATATTTTTTTTTAGTCATGGTTAAGACCACTGCGATGCACTGGCAGACCGTCCAGAGTGAGCCCTGCCTCTCACCCATTGAAAACTGGGATAGGCTTCAGTCCCCCCGCGACCCCATTTGGGAATAAGCGGTTTTAAAAAAAGGATGGACGGATGGGTGGATGGTTAAATCCAAGCCATTGCATTCTCAACTGATCATAAACCCTTTTTTAAAGTTTTTCTTTTCATTTTGCTTGCAGTGTAAATCATTTGTACATTGGTTCTGGGCTTATCTGGAAAAACTTTGGTTGTGAATGCACCTGACAAGTGTTATTTGAGAGGTTGGTTAGTGGACATTTGGTCGGACTATCCTTTTCAAACACCAAAACACTATTTGACAGTAATGCATAAGGCATTACTGCCTTTTAAAGCATGCCTTAAAAAAGCATGTACCTTTTTTTGATAGATTTTTTAATTTTTTCGCATTATACTTTTCTTTCTTTTAAATCATGAGAATTGGCTGATGTTTTATATACTGGCATTACGACAAAAAATGCCTTTACTAATTCTCAAGCTTGTGTAGTTTTTTTATCGCTTAAAAGCTGAATAACACTTTCTTACTCCATTATAAACCTCTTAATAGTCCATATAAACCTGGCATTTGGCTTGATTGAGATGCTGTCCACTCACACTAATTGGTCTGTAAACATTTGAGCAGGTGCTCGCGTGGTGTGTTGGTGAATGTTAAAGGTGGCTCATTGTTTCACATGCCCCCCCCCACATTATTTTTCCACAAGCATGGCTATTTAATGTATCTAATTGCCAGAGCAAAACATTTTAATTACATTCCATTATGTATTTTCAATACCAACTTCATTTCAGTGGCATCACCAGGAAGCAGCTGGTGATTGTGTGGACATACTTGTCTGTCAATTAATGCCAAGGTATGATAGGCAGGTGGTATTTTACAGGCATTTATGATATTCTTATATAGCATACAATGCTCAATTAAGAAAACCACTGTAGCTCTGTTTTGTTGTTGTGTCTGAATTAAATATAAGACAAGTTTCTCCCCCCTTTTATCATATTGAAAAAATATTGACTATATTTTAGCCTGTGATATATATAAATCTGACATAACTTCTGTCAAGCTTGCTGTTGTTGATTAGTTTTGCAGTTTGTTCCTGTTAGTTGAATTAACCTTCCTCTAGTCACATCAGTCAATAGGGGCTGAATAGTTGTGTTTTTGGTTTACAATGCACGAATGCTCTCTGTTCTCAGAAACTGTTGATTGGAACCTTTCTGCAATGACTTTTAATCATCTCTCTAAACTATTAAGGATTGTGCACGGGTGCTTCGACTTATTCCAAAAATTCAAAACCCACTACAGTGAAACAGATTAATTGATCACTATAATAGATATTGATAGAAAGGCTCATAATCAGGGTACAGTCTTTCTAATAAAAATTACCCATGGAGGGAAATAAATGTCAATAAAATAAAATGCCATTGGCATTTTGCCCATATTTGGTTGGCAGAGGGCCCGCATGTACGGGTAATTCCAACTATGTGACAGGAAAACTCTTTAAAGTTACCATTTACAGTATAGGAAAAACAAGTGAAAATGAAATAAGCCTGTTGGGCTGGTGTTTAGAAGGGGGGGAGTGGAATATAGTGGTGGAGGAATGGGCTTTGCTCCTCTTTCGCTTCAAAGTGGCTGGAATCCTCTAAAAATATCTCCGCGGCAGCTAATCACAGATTGACAGTCAGTAGCAGGAGAGATGCTTCTTGTTGCTGGACTCTTTTGGCCCAAACAACATGATGCACCAGACTGGGGAAAAGGCCTGGCAAGATCTAAACGCTTTGATCAATAGGGTTTCAGTCCATCTGAGATCCAACCTTGCATGAGCAACAAAGAGTGTGTGTCCATTGATGAACTTTGCATTTGGCGGTGACGTATATGTATACAAGAGAGTAACGGGATTGACAAATAAATAAAAAATAAAAACTGTTTAACACTCAACTGCAAAGGAGGAGCCTAGGGGTCATGCAAAAATGACTGAGTAGCCCTAGTGCCACAATTAACCATTATTTATTCATAACTGCTCCTTGTTCAAATCAGTTTTGGTATTGCTTTCCAGGTTCCAAGGCTAAACACAGTATGAACATTTTTTAAATTCCTTTTTGTACAAGTTTTTTTTTTAAATTTTTGGTTAGTTTTAAAATGGAAACAGATACCACACAACATAAGAAAACAAATTTGGTACTCGGACTGTTCTTTTCAAAAAGGAAAAAAGAGGATTGCATTCTGGACCTGGTAAACGTCAAAATGCAGTGTGTGAACCACTGACCTTGAATGTTTTCTGAACTATGAAGTTAAATTTCCAACTGTTGCCTCTCAGCTGCCAGACAAATACAGAGCATTTTAAAGGCAGGATGGTATTTCTTACAGTATGATAAATTAAGAAAGAGACAGAAATTAAAAGGGTCTCACATAGGATACATCTAAAAGGTAAAGGCTGAGAAACAAGTCACTTTCAGAGCTGACCTACATGCTATGACCAGACCTCCTGACAGACACTACTGTAATTTTCTTTTCTGTGACCCTTTCCCTCTTTCACATTGATTCCTGTAAATTGACCCACTGAAATAGCATCCCTGGGCAAGAATCAAAGGTGAGGTTCTGTATGGGAACACACAGATACAGCACTTAATACTCTACATCCCAAGCCGGGTGCACTTCTTGAATCCATTAGGCCAAATGGACTTACTGACTCTTGGAAGAAACCTGAATGTAGTAAAGACCTGCCCTTACTTTTAGCTTGCCTGGCCAAGGGTCGACAGCAGCAGCAGCATCAAAACAAGACAAAACCACTCCAGAGAAATGCAAGCTCCTGGGCCGCATGTGTACTTTGAAATAGCCAGAGGGTGACGGTCTTCACACAAAAAGAGACACATTGGTTTTGTTCATTTAAAGTCTTGCTACACAACAGACAGAAAAGCCCAAAAATATGTGTTAATTTGCATCCACATTAGATTTATATAAAAAAAAAAAAAAAAAAAAAATTAATGGGGAGTTATCATGTCCCTAATGACTTTGCATGTTGCCTTCTCCTTAAGAAGCCGAAGATAAAGGGGAGGACAAAATGATGTAAAGCGCATTATCATTGGCAATGGGCTCCTGGCGACATTACTTCAAATAGAGCTTGATTCCTCCTTTGTAGCGGGCACTTTTGTGAGATATGAGAAAAGCCCTAATGAGTGCCCACACTCCTAATTTGGAATATGCCCAGACTAATTTTTGCTCTGGAGGGGAAAGGCTGCTTTACAAAAGAGAGGGAAAAATATTTCTGGTTGATGAGAATAAGAGGTCTGCAAGAATGCCGACATACTCTGATAACAAACTAAAAACTGAGATGGAATTTGGTACTTTAAGATAAAAAGCATGACAAATGATGATGATGCAACGGCTGATTCTTTTTTTTTATTGTTTTTAAGAGTTCAATAAGTATAAGTGTTTTTAAAATATAACACATAAAAATAAAAAAAGAAATTCCAGCAGTCATTCAATAACAAGGCCACACAGAGACAACAACTATTGATGCTAATACTCAGTCACATTTAACCTAGCATTCATGTTTTTAGGGCAGTGGGAGGAGTGTCCAGAGTCCACGCATACATGGAAAAATGGTCACTCATCATGATTTAAATTACAATTATTGCACTGCTTCTAGGACTTGGATCTTTATAGTATCAGCAAAGGCATGTTCTTTATTTTTAAACATGGCTTTAACACCCCTCCATTTGATGGGCCGCATTACCTAACACTCTTTATGGGAAAGGGTTTGGATCATTTGGATCAAGGTTACTTTGAAGAAATGGAACAGGACTTAAGAATGATCTAACTTTACACACGACACAACAGTACACTATGCCAAAAAACACATAACATATTTTGTGGGCTGCCTACTAGTTTCAACATTTCAGTCTGTGGTCTGCTGCATGACGGTGTTGTCCAGTGTTCATGGCCCTCCATAAAAACTAGATATGGCTAACCTGCATACGTATGCTCTCAAAATTGATTTTATTCATGGACCAAATTATGCAAATGCATTTTGTTTCAAGGAAATGGTTCAAAACACACTTATAAAATAAAGTTTTAAAGAATAAGCCACTTGAGACAGTATCAAACAGTCTTCACCTTTTCAGAAACAGAAATCAAGTATTTTAGAATAATTCAGAAACATCTTTAAAACATTTATTCTAATGTTTTTTTTTTAAATAATATTCCATAACAAAGAGTTCTGACTCATTTGCTATTCCCATTTCCCTCAGAAATGTCATACACTACACAAGTCAAAACTTACCTCGTTCAAACTTCGAGAAACAACAAATTACGCCAAAGCAATTATGACTTAAAGCCAAAGGAAAATTTCCATTCATTCCTTCCTCCATTTGACTAGCTATCCATCTGCACGGGTATGATTTGACTATAAGCAACTGAAACCCAAAACTAGAACATATATCACTGATAGTTTGCACCTTTAGAAGATAAAATATAAAGATTCAACCTTCAACGCTGGGTATGAATGTAGATGCAGAAGATCCCAATTTTGCCTGAAACATGACCCCTCTGAGCAAACATGTACACAAACACATACACTTTATTTGAAAAGAGTGCATCTGGAGAAATAAAGTGACCAGTTTAACATCTACCACACCTACCAATGGAAGATAAAAGGCAAAGCTGTCGACTTTATTACAGGCTGTAACCAATAATCTTCCAGCACAGATGAACTATAGGGGACTCACCACTAAAGTAGCAATTTTATCTAAAGTGCACTGTATTCATGGTAAGACCAGATAAAGTTTATCTGAACTACATCGTTATGCTACAGCTCTGTTGCTGATTATGTTCTTAAACATCTTTATCTTTATCTTCTTCATTCCTCTTCATTAGAGGTCCCCTGACACACGTATTTCATTACTTTTGTGATTATGTCTAAAGGTCTACAATGGACTCTGTAACATTTTTTGTGGAGAAAATGCCTTGGCTACCTTGTTTCAAGCCATTCTCGCATGGTATAGAAAGATTTCTTCGAAGACTCCGCTCGATTTGCGCCAGTTTTCATGAATATTCAAAATCCTGCTCTGCTTGACTCTGATTGGCTAACACGTACCAAATGACAGCCTAGCCTAATTAGATTACATACAAAACTTTAATAACCTTAAATGTGTTTGGTAAAATGGAAAAAATACCAGCTTTGTTTTTATTTTGCAGTCATCATAATTTGCAACAGCTTATCATGGTGAATCATGGAACCCATGTCAGTGCTTTTAGCTCACATATTTTAAAAAATAGAAGTAAAAATGGCTTACCCCTATGGGTTGAAATCAATGTATTTCAACTTCAAGTGTTAACTTTCAGCCCTGATGTCTATTGAATTGAACTGGTTAACTGATTCAACTTTTTTTTTAAATTGTTTCTCTCGTAGTTTCAAATAATCATCTATTGGAGGATGCACTGATGATTTTAAAATCTGAACTGTCATATTCTCAAACAGACCCATTCAAAGACTCATGAAAAGACTCAACCAAATCCTCTGTGAAAAAAAAGTAGAGTTTTTTTTTTTTTACTGTGGAAATTGACCCTAGAAGGACATTAAGAGAGAAAAACGGCGTATGGAAATGCGGGGAGTGATTCTCAGCTGCCACAGCTTCAGCCCATATTACATATGCCATAAAGGCTAAATTAGGCTCATGTGCAACAGGTCAGGTGGAGTAGTGTGCACTGGCAGATATCTTATCTTACTCTGTCAGCAAGTCTCCACTGTCCCCAGGATTAATTGTGTCGGTCCACTTGAGACAAGGATGTCAAGCTAGTGTGTGCTCAGCAGCCTACTCTGCCATGTCATCAACTGGAAAAGGGACACAAACACAATCGTTTTCCTTGTGGTGTGTAGTTCTGCAGTGCCAAGAGCATGCTAACCATTGTTCTCCTGTTTTTTTTTTTCTTTTTGTTGTTCTGCGTTCTCATGTTGCTATTCACAATTTTCAACGGCATACATGACATGCACAGTGTCATTTTAATACCAACTTACCGAACCTTATTTGCTCAAGTACTGGATATCCTTATCCTTAAACAAGACTAATCTGAGAAAAGAAAAAAGAGAACAACCTACTGGAACTCTGAAAAAGCCTGATGTTCCATACAAAATGTTTCTTTTTAGTTGATCATTTTGAAAATGTTCCTTCTTGGTTATGAATAGGACCTAATTAATAATTGTGAATGAATTTTTTCTCTTTACAAGAATTGATGTGATAGCTGAATCATGTACGAGCAAAGTGTTTTTTTTTGTAAAGTAACTCATGAAATGACAGAAACAGAAATATAGTATAATTGCTGACAAAAGCAAGACAAAATGTAATTAAATTTGATTTCCAATTCAATATAATATGATATTCTCTTCCACTAACTTCCAATTCTCAGCAACAAAAAATGCAATTCAAAAGTGGATCAAAGGGCTGCCATTCGAAGCTAAATATTTGCTGTGTTGTTAAATGTTGACATTCATAGAATCATACCTTGGGCACATCCCATTTTCCTCTCCCTGTTGGTGTTGCATCCTAAGGGTTTCACTGAACGGTCTTCACACCTGCAGCTCATCGCCTCATCAGGCATGGCAGTCCATCTTCCCTGGGCTTCATTCCCCATGATGCCAGATCATTCCTTGCTTCAGTGGTTAACTGTTCTCGTTTTTGCCCGATTTCTCACGTACCTTAGTTCCTGTGTTACACTAATCCTTTTTTTCACATGGTGCCTTGCATGATGCCTGCCTGCCCCTCAGTTACCACCACCTCTACTGGAATTCTGAAATTCCAATAGAGGAACTTTGCTCATTCTTTCTTTTTCTCTGGATACATTGCAAGCTGAAAAAGTATGGGCACCCCTGGTATAGATGGTCCATTAACAACATAAATAGAATAGATTAACTACACCATGTAGCTGTTAAAGAATCCAACTTAATCCATCTGGAATGGAGAAATGGACACAACTAACTATGTGGCTGTATGCTTTTTCCTGTATGTCCATGACCATGGTTAAATAACAAGAAAAACTCAAATCCAACATTAGAATCACGTGTACAAATTTTGGTCTCACCTGCTGCGTGTTTTATTAGTTGCTTTGGTTGGTGGTGTAAAAGCTGATGAAGCTCGATTTTAATAAACATAGAGCAGCCACATCACCGCTTAACCTAATTGTTCTGAAATCAGGCTTATTTCCCTGATGCCAGACACAACAGAACTTGGGTTGTCTATTCAAATTCCAGAGGAATATTGGGCAGACAAAGATGTTAATTAATCTTGAGAAAGCAAAGGGGAAATGCTGCAGCACTGTAAATCTGGCGGTTTCAGTGAGAGAATAAAAAAAACATGATTAAATACAGTTGAAAGCTGATTATCTTGTTGGACAGGGTGTTCTGTATCAACTCTGAGAACAAATTTTACAAACGTGATATGGCTGCGTCATGCACAGGTTAGGGTACACATGTTTATTTGTGGATGTTACATGCGTAATTCTGACTTTAAGGATATTTAAAAGTGTTGTTTATCCTTTTTAACTTTGGATCTAGGTGACTTGTCCATTAGATTTGAGAGAATACTTTCCATTTGGACGCTTCAGCAGTGGATCGGCTAAAAGATAGATCAAAGGAAAAATGCTACTTTTGAATGTCTATGTAACAATGAGTAAAGCATTGTTTCTCCTGTTTTAAGTTATATATTTTTCATGCAACTGCAGACTACACAGAAGCAAAACCTGTTTTGAATTCTTCCAAACCTTCCAGGCAAAGTCGTCTCAGTGGTAGGGAAGATGTCAATAGTTGCACAGTCAGTCCGGTTAGCTGCATGCTCTGGCCTTTTGTTAGCCAGCTTCTCCTTGTTCGCAATTGAGGCAATTATTCGCTCCACTTGGCAAATTTGTCCTCCTTTCACCATCTGAGCCGACAGATGATTTAAAACTCACCTACAGAACCTCTGAAAGCAAAAGCATTCCTGACTGGTGCTTTAATTTGTCCAATTAGGCAGCTAATGAGCTCAAGTGAACCTCAATAAGTATGAGTGTAACCAGCTGTAGGAAGATCTAGTTTTAGTACTTAAAGGGAGTGTTTTATTCACTTTTGAATGAATGTGGACACTTCAGAAATCTTTTAAAATTTGTTGCAGCCTCTGAGAAGAATTAACCATTTTTTAAAACCTGCTGATGCAATGAGGGAGTGGGGGTTTGGATAAGCCAAGTGTTACATCTAAGAAAAGAGATTCTGGTTTGGATTTAATCAGATTTGAAAAAAGGTATAGTTCATTGTTGTGAATCTAGAAAGTACTGAAGTGATTTTTATATATTTTTAATCACTGAATGTTTAATGCAGTAGTTGTCTGTTAAATATTTTGTAAACATGTTGAATTTTAGTAAAAGAAAAATGACAGCTTGAAGGTCTTGTGGGCGTCTTGTTTTATTTCGAAACATTATGCGGTTTCTGTACTAATACCTGTGCTTTATTTTTATAGGTTATGTCTCCAGCCCTCTACTCTCTCCAAAGAAAATAGAGGTCAACTTCCAGTGTGCTGTTGAAACAGTAGCTTTAATTGGTTGACACAGCTCATATTCTCAACAACTAGCTCTTACACTGCCACAATGGAAGTTTTGGAAGTTCATGGTTTGTGGTGCTGAGCATTGCCAGTTTTGGACTTATTATTTTTGTTAATATTTTCTTAGTGAATAAGATTATAAAACAAATTTGGCCATTTTACAAAAAGAAGCTTACAGAAAAAACTGTGTTAAACAGGCACTAACAAAGCCTTTCACAATCCTCCAGAAATCTCTCTCCCCCTTTTTCAAATCCACATTCACAATACAATCTTCAAAAATGCATTATTTTGCATTTCCAAATTTGAATATAGTCTTATCTTCTACGTTACTCATTCCTTTGTCTGAATTCCTTTTTGAAGAGAAGTAAACAGAGGAAGCAAGGAAAAGCATGAGGATGAAGGATGTGAAGTGGGAAGCACTTAACAAAATTAGTAAATTAGTCATCTTTGCTTTGGAGATGTCGTTTTAAACCAATGGAAGTTAAATGTGATGTGCATCACATCTGCATCACCTACCCCATATTTTTTGTTTTGTCAAAAGGAATTAAACCGGTGGTTTGAAAATATATTTTCAATTCAGTACAGACTTCAGACTTTTACTTCAGTACACAGTGTGAGAATAATATATTCGCATCAGTCATCATGCGTTCCAAAATACCTTTGGAAAAGAGCCTCAAAATTCTCCTCACTTGCAGCTTTAGTGAGCTTGCTCTAACCAAGTTCATTTTACGTATTTTGTGTCTCACTGATGACAAAACACAATGGATATGGCAGGAAATTCCAATTCACACTAAGCATTCAGTAAAGCTCATCTTACCTCACAATTTTAATTTGACAATACATTTCCCACACTGTGAAACTGTCAAAAAATGCCATCTATTTATTCCTGATCTTTAACAAGAACTGGAAATATCTTATGAATTCTGTCTGTTCTTATGTGAAGGTTGTTCTAAGACATTAATATGCAACTAAATGTGATGCAGTAAAGTAAAGACGTCTAATCTCTATTTACCAAGCATCTTCTTATGAGTGGGGAGTTCATCATTAATGTTAAAAATCGTGAAGAAAAAACGAACACAAGCCATTGCCAGCTCCAAAACCAAGTTGAATCATGTGCTATAAGTAAATTACTTTGTGCTCACATTGGTTTTTGGACATTACATATGTACATTATGCTTAATGGCTCTCTATTCAACATGCCATAACATTTTTGCAGAAGTAAATCATACTAATCTAAAAGTTGTTTTGATACAACTTAATGCTCCTACCATAAACTCCATCCCCCCACCATCTAGAATTTGATGAAGTGGTTAGATGAATGATCACAAACATAAATAGGTCATTAAATATTAATTAAATATGCAACTTCAGCAAACTGTATGGTTGTTGAACAGCAGCACAAAAAACTGTTGCCATTTAAAAAATCCCCATGTTGAATTGAAGAAAAATCAGTTTGGAGTATAACCTAACCCACAGATTTGTTTGTGGAATTTGAATAAGCACACACTGAACCTGTATGAATAATAGATATTATTTCCTGTTAATTCTACAAGATTCCTATCAAAGATATCAGCACCGTGATGCTATTGGTTCTTTCAGACTACTTTCCCTTCATGTGTTTATTAATTTACTTTTATATTATATTATATATATCAGTTAGAATTCTAATTGTGACTACATTGAAATCAGAATAGTTGACAGAGCTGTGATTGTGTATGTCAGAAGTCCTCAGTAGCCATGTAGCCACTTATCATATCTATGTCAGACTAACTATTTTACAATTTGCAATCTCCACAGGCTTTTTAAAAATTCTAACAGCACCAGTTTCCTTTGTTCAAATTAAAACCGCACAAAATTTAAGCCCCAAGTCCTGCAGAACATAGCATGATTTTTAAAGGTAGTTCCTGTGTTCTGTGCATGACGACCTCTGCCTCTAAGTAGGGGTTTAAAATATGAGTCTGAGGGCCAATGTATTTTTCTTCGTTGTCTCATAGGGTTATATAATGAGGTCAGAACATTTCTAGCACAGTGTTCATATTAAAATAATTTATAAAAACGGCATCATATGGATTCATATTGATATTTAGTTCCACTAGTGGGCTATAATACAGCAAGCAGTCAGTTATTGGTGTTGATGTGCAAAATCAAGAAAAATGGAGCAGCTTATAGTAGTTATAATTTTTATATTGATCAAAATTAATATACACAAACACACACACATTTAAAAACCCTCCTTTTGTACTGTATATCTTCCCTGAAATAAGGCTAATTTAGGTTTAAAAAGTTCAACATTAAGCTCTTTGGAAGAACTGTGGTGACATTAATTCCAGATTTCACTGGAATTAGCATCTTGAACATAAATAGCACAGGCAGGAGCCAGAACTGACTTTCACATTGTGACAACTTTTTCACAAATCTGTCCAAGCTACACATCGACTAAACACCATTGCATCCTTACAGCTTATTTGAGTGCGCATTCTGACTCACATGGTTAATGTCAGTTTAAAGTTGTTTATGTGTCATAGATTTGATTATCAAAACTAGATTGCTTACTGTAACATTCTAAAATTAACAAATGGAGAGAATTATCTGTGTTATCTGTTAAGTCCAACAGATGTTATCAACAGCCCTAGAATATCAGTGAAAAACCCAAGGAATCATTTCAACAAACTTATTCAGCAGAGCATAAAGGTTTGCAAAGATCTGGTTGATGCTGGCACCTTCATATCGACACTGAAAACCAAATCCTCCACAGTTTGCGAGTTTAAATGGAGTAGGAGAGTGCCAGAGCTGAGTGGTTGGCAGCAGACACCCATGACAGTCTACTTTAAGAGGTCTGGGAGACTGACATTCAGGTTTAAAGAAGGGGCTTGTTAAAGAGAGCCTTGAGATAAATGGTGTGTTTCCGTAGAGTGAAACTCAGTGAAAGTCACTCAGAGGTAAAAGCTGTTAGAACTCAAGGGGGTGTGAATAGCGGAGGAGTTGGTACAATCATCTCAATGCCTTCTTTTCAGCAATCAATATTGTAAATATTAACGGCAAAATGGCTTAACAACGTTTTTTAACATGCCTCACACATGAGGAAAGAGACTGGGGGAACTGTGGTTATAATGAAAGCAAGCACTTAATATAACCCACAAACCATGTAAACAGCAATGATTCAGCTTTTTAAATGTATAAAATTACAATATCCTTCCTCAGGCATGTCTCGAATACTGGGTTAAAATATTTTCTATTTTGTGATTGTCGTTCTGGATCTCTTACAGGAAAAATACAATTACAAAACACAGAGTAAGAGCCTGTGATGAAATATTACCAGTGCAACAGACAAATGTCCTTTTCACTGAAAGGTTAATATTGCAGTGGTATTCTCTATTTCACACCAAAAGGAATACCCCATGGCCATTTCAGTATCTCACAGCAAATATCATAGAGTAAGGCTTTGAAGTAGCCAGCAGCTGCAGCCTTGTCAATACAAATCGAGTAGGATGCACTCTGGCATTTGCCATTTCATTTTACCCTCAGCTCAATATACTTGACATGCCATGGTAGGGAAAATATCTTGAATTCCCAAACTGTGTGGGATTTCAGTCTTTCAGTGATGACATAATGTTCATCTGTTCTTTTCACAATAACTGCCAGTTCCACATGAAAAAGGAGGAAGTCAGCCAGTAAGGCAAAGTCAGCACACAGGAAGCAGGCAAGGGGGCCTTAACTAGATATTTCTCTCTCCAGTGATATAAGTTAAACATCTATTTAAAAGGACATATATAAAACAAAATGCTCTCAACTTTACTTTCAAGGTTACTTTCAACAGTTAAGCAATTGAGCATACTAGTTACTTTGCACTCTTGAAACAAAGCAATGGAATTCTGGGTTTGTCTTTCCATCACTGACACCCAAACCATTTTCCGTTGATTCACTATCATGTCTAACATTAATAACAGCATCCAGAACAAAACATGAAGGGTGCACTGTGGTTGTATGATGTGTGTCTTCACTGTGTGATAGCTTGCGAGCAGTGTACTGCATGATTTGCAAAGGAAATATCTGTGAAATTGTACTTCTGTTTGCACCTGTGGCCTCAGAACACTATGGACCAATTTGTGAAAAGCAAGGTCCACTTTCTTAGGTAAATACAATGGACGTGAACAGTCCTTTGTCAGCAAAGGTTGTTTTTGAAGCTGAGGTCTCAGAAATGTACAGTATTTCAGAATCATGCCTTTCAACCAAGAACACCAAGTTCCGACTTTTGTGAGACTCATCGCTATGACAAATGTCCCCTTAATGCACATGCACGCATTCTTTAAAGCACACTTTTTGCCACTTCCCAACTGTCCTCTCGAACCTCACGCGCCTCTTGCGCCATCACAAAAATGATGACACTCCTCAAACCATTCTGAGATTCACTCTGACAAACTGGGAGGCAATAGGGGCTCGTTGCCTACAGTCATCACACCTTTGCGTGGCATCATCACAGCACTGGGAAGGTGGGAGCCCTCTGGTGAAGCAAAGGCCAGGACAATGCCAGATGGATTGGTGGTACATCATCATGGAGAAGACTCAATGACCTTCACATGGGCTCAGAGGCCCCCGGGGATGTTAGAAAATGAGCAAGTAAATCAATACACAATATGCTCCACACTGGCCTGGCATGGATATGCTGCAAGCTTGGCAAAGTATTTGTAAAACTGCCACACCGCATAAACACTGGTAAATTAAAGTTGCTCAGGTTGAACTTTACAACAATTTATCAATCAAACTGTGTGATGGTTTCTTTTTTTATATTTTGTCCCTTTTTGGTTATGGTTTTCAAATGTATTTTGAAATAATTTTCTAATAATATTATATGTTAAGCTGTTGCCAAAAATGGTCTGTTAATAATTTTACAGAATCATGGTTTCCTTTTTTTTATAACTTTAATCATGATTTTTATCATTTTTAACAAGTTATCTAGCAGTAGATGATTACTTTTACTGTTTAGATGAAAACTTTCCAAGCATCTCCACTGGTTCTTTGAATGTTTTTAAGAGTTTTTAAAATGTCAAAAGATGAAACGTTTTCACTTTAATCACACATACAAGTAACATAAATAGGAATTTTGTCAAATTATCCCACTGATAGAGCTAACCCCGTTTCTTTTCCTTTTATTCCTCACTTCTCAGAAGCAACAGGTTGGCTGTTAGGGGAAATATTTTTTGATGAGATCCAATGTGACAAAGGGCACAAATACATCGCTTTGAATCATTTTCAAAAGGGTTGGATTATTTACCTCACGGTAATGACCTTTCCATTAGAGTACCAGAGGGAACTATCCACCTCTGGAGCTGCAACTGCACTAAAAAAAAACAGGTAATATTGTAAATGCAATTAAGGTGTCTCCTGGTTCACCTGTGATTAATATGACTACAGTTCATTAACTATCCCTTAACCCAAACCATAAACTGTTTTCAAGCAAATATTGCACATTCAAAGCAAATAAACAATTCATTGCAGGATTAAACAAGTCATATTATACAAGCCCTTACTCTGGGGGAGCTGCTAAAGCAGAGATGCTGAACCAGATGGTTTTATATCCATTATTCCTCTTAGAAGAGTTAAGATCATTCCAAAAAGTTTAGTTTTTTTCACACATGATAGGACATGTAACAATAATATTTAACTGATTGTAATACGCCATTTAAAAATCTTGGCCTTCACTGATCCTTTCACTTAAGTCTTTCCTTTTAAGTGCATTTCACATCAGCTGTCTGCACACTGTCTAACGATTAATGAGTCTCTGAAATTAAAAGTAAAGGTTACATGGTTAGCTGTACTGTAATGGGGTCATAGGAGGATAAGCAACACATATTCATAGAGTCAAACAAAGCTTAACAGCTAGAATACATTACCATCAAACACAAACACACCTCTAGAATTTCTGGTTCTACTGTTGTAACTAAACTCAGTGTTGACCCACTCTTCTTTTCACTTGCCATTATGGTATTTTCCAACCCAGTTAGCAAAGACCTTAAAGCTCAGCGCTTGGGCAAAAAATGGCACTCTGGGCTCGATCTCAAAAACCTGAGTAAAACTGAATAACGGACTCATTGTCATAAAAATTATGAAAAATGTGTGACACAGATTTGACAGGTTTCCACCATGAGCAGTTGGTCTTTAGACTTGGAATTTCTTAATATTTTGGTGGTCTACAATTCTACAAAAGTCTACAATTTATCCATTTTAAAGAAACTTTTTTTTTTTCAAACTTAAACATTAAACTTAGATGAAACACTTTTTGCACATGAACATATTTACTATACGAGATGTACTAAAAAATGTATTACTTCATTTCACATATGTAACACATTTTTGCATCGACTCTAACAGACATGATATCAGTGTGTGGCTCATTTAATGAGAAGAAGTCTATGGAAAGAGGATGCCCATTTGCTCAGTTATGATGTGATGCTGATTCTCTTAAACTGGTGTTAGAACTACATCATATTACAATGTGGGTTTTGCAATGATTTCCAGGCACCATACTGATTATTTTAAGCCAGCCTGCTTTAAAAACTTTATCATTTTATATGAAAGGAGTTCAGTGGCACTTTTGCAATTTCCTCACTTCTGAGACAAAACAGACAATTGCTTAAGGCACAGGGGACATCGCTCTGATCAGAAATCTTTTGGACTCGATGATATTCACGCTTTCCACCAGCTTACAGTAATGTTGAAAATTGATTTAAAAAAAACCTTTGGATATAAGGCAAATTATCTACTCATTTTGTAAAAATGTCTCAATCTGTGTCTGTAACCTTCACCTCTTGAATTCGCAGGGTGAGGTTATGCACGGTGCTGAACAACAAACCATTGAATCTGGAGTGGAGGAGCTGTCTGCGGGGAATTATCAATGGGTGGGCTTCAAGCAGGGCCTTTGATCGCCCGGTATGATGGGCAGGGGGTCTGCTCGCATGTGCTCGAGCAAGTCTGTGTTTATTCCACGTGTGTTAAAAAATGTGTTGTTGATGGGGGGTAGGGTGGTGAGGGTGGGGGTAGTAGGGGGGCATCTTGAGGCATCAAGAGAAGTGTTTGATGTGGAGATGTCCTCCCTAGGTGGCATGGAAAAAGGCCAGGGCTCCTAAAATATTACAAACCCTTGCTTGCCACTTCAATGATATGGGGAAATGTGGTGTGCAGAAAAATTATAATGCATGAGTGGTACTTATGCAAGGTTTCTGGCTTTAATGTATCTTTTTCCTTTTGTTTGAGATGAACAGGATTTTTAATCATCCTTTAACATTTAAATGTATTTTTCTGTTGTAAGTTTTATTTAATCTATTTAATTCTTAATGGAAAGAGATGCATTTCAACTTGCATTGATTAACTAGACATATGTGGTTATAATCAGGCAATTCCAGTGTTTTGTTCTTAAACAATACACATATGTTACTTTGTTTGAATGCATTTGATGTACTTGGTGGCAATAGATATAGGCGTTGGTTAAATCTGTCATTCCCTTTCATTAGTCATAGAACAACTCAGCTTCTACTGAGTCATCTGATGATGTGAATGTACATGACGGATCAGTGTGTATGCTGCATATGTATGCATGTTTGGTGTGTTGGTTTAGGGGTGGGCAGCACGTTCATTTAACGAAATGAATAGCTCTTCGACTAAATTAAATTTCAGCTGGAATTAAATGATTGGAAGTGGTCTCTGTGCGTGCTACGGAGCTCTGTAGGAGGGCAATATTGCTAAAAGGCTTTTAGAGGATTAATTTAATGTTTTTTTCTTCTTCGTCTCCATCTCTCCCAGCCATTTTTTTATTTCTTTGTTCCCCATCCAGGTGCTCATAAACCACAGCATTTCTTTTAGCGCTGACATTTAGTTGCTAGAAAATGGCAGTGAGCCAGCCAACAGGGTGCTGCATCCATGGAGGTGGGCTGAGTGTTGTTGTGTCCATGTTGTCTATCTGTGAAAGGCATTATGAGAGAAAACAACACACATGCTGTTGTTTTGTTTTTCTTGGGCTAAAAGTGGGTGACATGCTGGGGAATCTGTCAGAGTGGATAAAGGAACATAGCAGGTTCCCAGCAGCAGATACAGAACATGTCCATCAAAAGCTATTTTCACTAAAAAGAACGCATGCGAAACTCATACCAGCTACAAATAATAAAGGAATTAAACTAAACTTTAAGAAAGCATTTTGCTGAAAATAGCAAATAAACTGATTATTTGACCAATTATGATGTAATATCTGTAATGTTGCACTTTTATGACCATTAAAATACCACATCCATAGGCACAAAAGATTTGTTGTTTCCTCAAGATAATGTGAAGCACTTGCAATCAAAGTTTTTTTTCCTTGATTTTATCAGCTAAATTATTTTGTGACAGGGTTCTCCCATAAAATGCATCATATAAATAAACAATTCTGCCTATGACCCATCAGTCAATCAATCAAGCAAACAATCCAGTTCCCCAGAACAGTAATCAATTAATCATGCATCCAATCATAAATAGTTATGCAAAGGATGATGATGCTCACACATAAACATAGTCTCACTATAAATTAGCAGGAGAACGGTTGACAGAAAAAGATGAATGGATATTAGTTTGCAGGGGCTTGTTTTGATGACCCATGTTCAGTTAAATTATTGCAGTAATGATGCCACGACAGTGATGAATCACTCCTGTTACTATTTCATTAGCTGTGTCAACACTTATTCAGTGAAAATAGACTCATGGTTGTTAGAGACTTTCAATGAGATTTGCAAATGTCACACTTAAGTTGTTTTTACTTTTTAAAGAATGCCAGGTGGTCCATTGATGTACATTTCGGAAAGTGAAATCCATGTGACTAAATTATGTGATGACTAAGAATTCAACAACCTGAGGAAAAAGAAATTCCAAAATCAATGTGCTTTTTGTCAAAGAAATACTTACACAGCATTAACATTTCATAAATAGGAGATATAGTTATCAACTAAAAGATAACATATTTCCAAAAAGAACTGAAAGAGTTTTTTTTTCCCTTTTTAAAAAAATATTACTACAGTTGTAATTGGTTGTTGTATTAAAACAGGCCCAGTAGCATAGATTATTAAAATTGTGACTTCAATTAGTGTGAAATTATATTATTCAAATAATCCACAGTAACTGGGATGAGTAACAATGAATATGAATATTTCGCTTCTGGACAGGTGAAAAATGTCTAATTAAGACGATTTAACAGGCCATCTCCTGCAGGAAACGTAAAGCAGTGTAGTTCTACAATCCCTACCTACTCATATCATACTTGGTTTTCATATCTGGGTTTCACTTTTCTTTTGCAGTTGGTGCTAGGAACATTTTTGAGAGTTTAGAATTCTGCTCCGTGATCTGTAATAGTCAGTCAACAGTGAGGGGGTAGAGGTAATCAAAGATAATTGTGGTAAATCGGTCTCATGTTTTAATTGTGCAGCTGCCTTTATCCGTTTTAACTTTGCATTGTATACAGTGTTTTTATTCAAATTTAGAAGCTCTAATCATGTATGTATGAGCGCTGCATGTTGGCTTACAGGACTTTCTGTTTAGAGTTTGCGTGTCTGCCATGTGCCTGTGTGTGTTCTCTGGGTATTTCAGGCTGGTACTCCAGCGTCCCAACACAGCTTAAAATCACACATATTAGGTTAATTGGTAAACTGACCTTTGGGATGGAGTGGGAGTTGTGATGGCCCTTTGCCCAATTTTACTTTATGTGACCTATGCTTGTTCAGAGTTTAGTCTGCCTTTCACCCGATGGCAGCTGGAATAGGATCTGTCACCTTCAATTCAAACAATTTAATTCAGAATTATTATGAACATGGCCATACCCAGTAAATGGCATATCAAAACAGCTGCCGGCACTTTATGTCTTAATTCTTGATGCCTCCCTGTGATATTTCATGGAAATTAGCACCACACAGATTTCAAATTAGAAATTCTAATTACAGGTTCCCATGTGTAAATTAATGGAGCTGTGATTCTGAACTGTTGATACTCATTGCATCAACAGTTTAAAAGCTTCTCAGACAATGTTGTTTGATGTCAGTCCTTTAAGGGGAAACAAATCTATGTATCGCTTTTGTGCTAAGCAGTAATAACCACTTGTTAAGTAGTGACTGATTGAGTCTGTTTTGTCAATGTAAAAACATATGAAATATTTCTTAAAAAATGTTAAAATGTTAATATATCTTCACTTGCTAATCAGATTTCGATTAAGGATATGAACTCATTATGGACAGGCACTTTGACTCTACAAGTTAACATAAATATGAAGTGATGGGTTGTTATTATAAAACAACAATCAAGTCTTTTCAGGGTTAAAGTGTTGAATATTTCAAAGTTTGTCAGGTTACAGGGTAATTTGCAAAACTGGTCTGAGTCTTCTATCAACTAAACTGTCAATGAAAATCAAAATGTTATCAATGCAGCGTCTGAGTCAGTGATGAGTGATGGCGCTCAGTGCTTCCTGTGGATCTTCTTCTTGACTGTCAGACAAACTTTGCATTATCACCACCTACTGGGCTAGTGTCCCAGCCCTTCTATTACACTGATATTGTAGTATTGATATGGTATAAAAAGCTCTCTGCTGCCAGAATAACCGCAGGCCCATATGTTGAGAAGACACTGGACAAGTGTGAGCGATGTGATGTATTTACTGCATCTAGGTGTCTTTATGCATCCAGAAAGAGTAAATAGTCAGTGTTTGCAACAAAGGCAGAGCTTCTGAAAAGAAAAAGGAATCTCAGCCATTTTATTTTTAAGTGAAACAAAAAAAAAGGGACACAGGAACAAGTGCGAGACTTCAGAGTCTGACCTTCGAATTTCATCCTACCAATTTCTATGTTCTGTCAAGGAAGCGAGCAATCTAATTTAGGCCTAGGAGCTTTGCAGCCTCTTACTTTAATCTTCAACACTTGATGAATTCACAGGAGAAGGAGTATGATTGAAAGAGGGATGGTGGCACAGAGACAGACAGAATGACGGAGAGAAAGGAGGATGAAAGAGGATGAAAACAAAAAAGGGCATTAGACACCTGGACTCCTTTTTTTAAGCTTCTCTAAATTACAATACACAAATTTAAGACAGCAGGCACGTACTACACTGATTTTTTTGCCTCTAATGACCAAGAAAATTGAGAGGAGGTTGAAACATGAACAACTCGTAGAGGGACTTGTGCCATTACTCTGGACGGAGAGTGTGCGAGAGAGATGTGGTGCTTATGTTTCTGTAGGGGCCTGCTGGAGTCCCTGCACATTACTTCCCCATGAAACCCGAAATCAAGAAAACCGTGACAGGCAGTGAGATGCATCAGCACCCTTGTGATATTATCTATGCGTTACCAACTGTCAAAAGCAGGAAAGTAGTTAAGTGTAATATAGGGAGAGTGGAAGTACTGGTGAGAGCTGAAAGGGAGAGAAGGATTGTGCACAAAGCACACTAAATGCCTTTGCAGGGTGTAATGCACCACAGACAAATTGTGCTGTTTTATCACCTGGAGGAGTGGAAGGAGCTTTTAAATTCATGCTCACTCTCCAGGAGTCAGCAGTGGTGGTGGCCAGTGACTGATGTGCCACAAAGACACAGAGCATTGCTGTCTGAATGTGTTGCACTACCATACATAATCACTTTTACAAGGAATACGGAAGTAGTTCCTACATTAAGAAAAAAAATACAAAGAGGTCTTTTGTTATTGATTTATTTCATTAATATTTCAAGAAAATTCGTTGGAATGCCTATTGCAACTAGAAACACCTTGATGCAGTGACAGGTTAGTCTGTCAACAGCCTGATAAAACAAATGAAAAAGAGTAAGAGTGAATGATTGCTATTTTTGCTTAGAATTTGTTTACTGGACGGCTTTAGATTGACAGTGACAGTGACCTATGACACCCGACAACATACCATGAGCTCAGACACTTAGAGTAAGCATTTCTCAAACACCATTTGCACAATATTTTAGTTTGGGGACATTGGACAATTTAATAGACAATGCTGTACCCAACTTAGGCGTCTAAAGTTAACCAACTTTCACCCACTTTAACAGATCAAGCATTATAAAGTCATTACTACTAGTAATATTTTACAACAACCCACTACAATCTACCAAATTCTGGATGATGTTATCTTAGAGTTCAATTATTTTCTTTGATTGTATATTGCAGCTATTTGATGTTCTTCTGGTAATATCAAAGTGCTTTTCATTTAGAATGAATTTAATTTCACCTATCAGGAAAATGTGATTTTAAACAGAAGACTCCAGTCTCAACCAAACATGATTTAAATGGTTAGAGATTTAAGTATCAAAGGCCAGGGCGTATAATGCTTTGCAATGAAACAGAGACTGTTAATGCATATTATTGAAATGCCCCTTTCCTGCTATCACCCACACAGCTAAAAACAGAATGGATATTGAATAAATCGTCTTAATTTGAAGGGTTTCTGTTAGGTATTCATTTCTCGCGATCTGACAAATAAATCAGTGTGAAATAAATATAGAATTATATATTTACTCTTTTTTCATAACAGTCCTTTTTCATATGACAGGTGCATGATGAATGCAGATGGGTATGAATATATCAGATTAAATATGTACACATGTATTTCAAATGGCAAATTAAATGAATAATTATACGTATTCATACTTGAAGTTACTTCTCTACCTTTTCAGTATTGACTCAAATGAGAGTGATACTAAATGACATTTTAGAGAACTTTAAGTAGCTACGATTTGACATTTAAAACATTCAGCGATGAATGCAGCCAGCAAAAGCCTTTATTAGTAGAGAAGTAGAAAACATTAAATCTAATTAGATTAAAAAAATATTTCATGGCATGATAAACACCCATCTGTCTTTGTCTCATTTTCAGTTTTCTCAAGTCACTTTTCTCATCCTGTGACTTCTCCTTCTCTTGCTCAATACCTCCCACTCAGTTTTGATTGACACATCTATCAACATGACAAGGCTGTGAAAGGTAGTTCCCTGAGGTGCAGCCCACAACTCTCTCCCCACATCCCCGAATCCAATCCCTCCCTTTCTTCATATCTCTGCCCCTCTCATTGATGTCTGATTTGAAAGCACAACGACAGGTGTGATGGGTAAAGGGAGGTCAGGAAGTGAGAAGAAGCAGGGTAATATGCTAGATGTTCAAGAGCAAAATTGACTAGTTATTAAATTCAGAGCAGTATAATTTCATCATTTATGCACAAAGAAGGAATGCCAAATGGTCCAATTAGAGCACTACAGTCCTATACACAAATATCATGAGAGGAGTTAGCTCACAAATTATGAAGTCAATATAGTGTTACAAAAGACAGAGTGTCCACTAAGATCTAACGTTTTATGAACCTTTCAAAATGGATGGTATTTTGGCGATATTAACCATAACAACATTTTATACTAAATGATTCATTGAATCCACAAAGATTCAGAATTTTACACTAACACATTTGGGATAAAAAAATTTAAATGTTCTATATGTCCAAAATTTGGATAATGACAAATATGTAATCAAGAAACTAAATTATTCTTATTTTAATAAATAATTTATTAATTATGATATAAAATTTACTTTAACAAAGTTTGAATATCTTTTTCTTTCCTGAATTGTTTTGACTTTGATTTGTCCGTTTGAAACCATTATTGCTTATGTTACTATTCTTTTATAAATCCAACCCCCGGGTGTCTATTTGCAGAAATATTGTCTTTTGAAATCTTCTGAAACATAATAAATGTGTATTAACTGTTCCATTCAACAGCTTTAAATAAATGTATGCCCATAGACTTATGGCTGGTGGTGTTCGATCATTAAAATCATCATTTTCCAAGTCTTACGGAAAATAAAAATGGTAAAAGCATCTCCTTTGCACAGTTATTTGATGTAATGTTGTGTTCAGCTGTCTAAAAGAAAAATATTTCCATGTAATTGATTTGTTGGGGGGTCTTTGGAGAATGTTTGCTTATCTTTGTAGCCTTTCTAGAGTAATAAAAGAGACAAATCTATGAAACAGACCACAACAACTTTTGGTTGTTCACTAAAATTGATAACAGAGAATAATCATTTAATGTTTTAATGGCACTGATTCAGGGTTAGGAGATGGTTGGTAAGAAGTTTTTGAGAGTCAAGGGACTACAGGGGATTTGATCTTAACCATATATGAACGACAACATAACCAAAAGTCATCTGTGAGTACACTGAGAAGGAGAGAGAAGACAGTGAAAAGACAGATAGATCCCTTGAGGCTGGGTCAAGTTAAGGCCCAGAAGATTGACACGGATTCTGGACCCGAGGCACCTCGGAGACCCCCAACCCCTCCTGGACACTTACTATTTTGCTTGCAAACACTGCTGACCTCACAAAACACGGTGAACATTTAGTTTGCCTCTGGGCCCACTGAAGACATGTTTTGACCGACCCTGTCAAAAAAAACACTGTGTCGCATATGAAGATTATAGTCCAAGGGATACTCTGGGAGGAAGTGTTATAGCTCAGTGATTTAAGCATGGTGATAACACAGTCAGGGTTAGAAGTTCAATTCCCACTTGAGGTGGCATCGCTGAGAAAATTCACAGTCATGGTACGAAAGAGGTTGTGGAAAATTGTTCCCCTTGCAATTACTTACCAGTTGCAGGGAGAGGAAATGCTTATTTTTGCACATTAGAAATCTATATATTTTTATAGACTTTGTGTCTCTCTGAAAAAAAATCATCCATATATAATTGAAAATACATTTTGGAGATTTTCTTTTGAAGTCCAACATTTAAAACTTTAGAGAGTATAATCAGTCTGGTTTGAACTCCACGCTTGTAAAAGCAGTCAGTTAAGTGATGGCATCTTAATCACTTGGACAGGAGCTATTCATATTCCAGTAGCAACACCATGCAGACGTATTGACAGTTGAAGATAGCTTGAGGCACCAACAGAAGAAGCTTAGCTCTTTGCTTCTAGTATTTCCTTGGTGAAAGATGCTAAAACGATGAGTTCACTCTAAAATCATTCCGAGAAAGAAAAAGAAGAAGAAAAACACCAATTTGTGTGCATCTCCTCTCACTGCATAAGATGATCCATGATCTATCCATCCGTTCTCTGCGCTTGCTGAATCTGATTCAGGGTAATTCTATTATCGCAATTAACAGAATGAGTGTTTTGTATGATGGAAGAAAGCTGGAGTACTCGCAGAGGATTTGGGGAGAATATGTGAACAGAAATTCAAATCCCTGGAGTTTAACAGTGAGGCAAAGATCATAGTGCATGTCAAAGTGCATTATTGCTTATTGAAACTGGTTTCTTTGAAAGTAAAATTTAGATTAAAGTGATATATTTGAATTTTTCTATGTGGCTTGTCCAAGTGAAATCGAATTTCTTGCACATTAAAAAATCTCAAATAAATATATTTGACGTCTACTCATTGTAAAGAGGTTAATGAGCAAATTTGAGCATTTTTGAATGGCATTCTGAGATGAATTATGAATTCTGAAAAATGGAGGAAGGAGACTTTGGCAGCCGCTGTTCATGGGTATGAGATAGGACTAATGTAGGATTTTAGAAAACAATATTTTGCTCTGCCTCTGCAGAAAGTAAATGTTTGTTGTTTCAAGGTAACTCTGATTTTATGGGTCTTCCTGAAATTTGAAGGGAGTAAAGAGACTCCTAAAGGCTAAACTCATCACTATTCCTTTGCATGATAAAAAAAGGAGAGTTAGCTGAAGATATATATTCTCAAGTGGGGGCATGTGGTATATGCAAACTTGCATAACCCTTTTACAAGACGCACAAGTTGCCATAGTAACCTGCCTGTATACTTGAGGTGATGCATATATATATATTCCTGCTTTGTCTTAATTAGTTTTTCTATTCTGGTTGGTACTGCTGCTCTTGCAGCTAATAGAATGCAGATTTGAAATTAGTTTACTGTCTATCGTTTTTTCTTGAAAGATTCACATACAATCAATGTAGCATTTAAGCAAAAGTTCATCCTTTGATATCTCTAATGCATAGTTGATGTACTACTGATACAGCCAAAGATTTTTCTGCAGTAAAATTAACCCCTTAGCTTACATTTTAACACAACTTTGCAATATCTGCCAACATCTTGCTGAACACAGTATTTAGTTTTTTAACAGTAAAACAAATAATCAAAGCCTGATGTTAGCCTCCCTAACACATGATTAATTAATTGGAGAAGCATGCCAGATGTGATCAGGTCAACTGTGACCACTGTAAAACATGTAAATGAGCCTCTGGATGGCCCGAGCACTGATCCTGTCTTAAAGTTGGCAGGTGCTGGTGTACTTTGGAGAAAAGCTCAACCTGTTCGCGATAAACATCGCTGACATCACCCCACTGCCACATTCCATTTATAAATATTACATGAGCCGTGACTGGACGGCTGATATTTATAAGATATATTGTCACTCATTGCTGTGGGGCATTCTCTGGATGCCAAATATATTTCATTTGAACAGATGGAAATTGCAAAAGAGCGATGGAGCTAGTGTAGGCGGGGAAATAGACGGGGAAGAAGAGGAAAGATGAAGGAGGAGGTCAGTGTTTATGCGCATTTATATTTGTGCATGCACGTGTGTGCGGAACCAACAAGAAATATCCAAACTCTAATGAGTATGCAGTAGTGAACCTGGCCTGATCTTCGTCTCTAATAGGTTTATGATAGCTTTATGGCTTGCCCGCTGCATGGTAGTTTCCTTGAAAAGATACCTTCAATGAGAGCTTACAACAAGGAGAATTTAAAATACTGTTATCGTTTTTTGTTTGTTCTTTTTGCCTCATTTTATTGATTTATAACTGAATTGATATTTCAGTGCGTATTTTCCAACCAAATGCCATATAGGCATGAAGAGATTTGTTCTTTGATACATTTGCAATATGCGATAAGCATGGCAATTGTTGAAAATCTCAACAATTAAAGTAAAATGGGACAGAAGTAAAACAGACTGATTAAATTAATCTGAAAAGTTAAACTAAAATAAAACACTTTAGATAGAAGTGTCTGCTAAATGCTTAAATGTGAAAATGTATTTAGAAATATTTTTCAAAATGTTTTGGCATATATTCACTTTTTATGACATTACCTTGGATTTCAGTACTACCATACCTTAAGGTTATTTTTCAACTGTCTCTGTGTTTTTACTCACACTCGCCAATCTTTTTATATCTGCTGTTGTAGGTCTAGACTGCTGGGGGACCTCTCTGATCACCTCTCCCTTCCCTGCTCTCTTCCCTCTCCTTGTACATAAATGCCATTATGTTTCTTTTTTTCCGGGGCCATTCCTGCCTAATGTTACCATGTTTGTTTGAGTCACTGCATCTTCTTTTCTCTTATCACCAGAAAGGTCAGGCATTATGCCACCCTTCCTGTACTTAATTCAGCTGGTGATCCTCATCCTGTTTCACTTGATAGCTTATGACGTATTCAATTTCTTAGTTAGGCAACGTTTATGAATAGCAGGACTGTGAATAGGTAGATTAAACTGTAATAAATGTGATGTAGCTGAGTAAGAATAAGATTATAACTTAATCATAAAGAACTACAAGTTTCTCTTTAAAATTATTCAAATTTCTGTAATTGGGAATTGATGCTACACAAAGGAACCCAAATTAATATTAACTAAATTTAAAGAGAAATCACCTTGAATTTATTAGAACAAAGGCTTTTGTCAGTCATATGTTCAAACCTAGAAAGGTAAAATGACCAAAAGACAAAGGGCTGCATCTTGACAGTTCCCATGTATAAATCTGTTTGTATTAGAAGCCGGTATATCATGAGCAGGCAAAGCTCAGGTGTGACAAGAGATGATGTGTCATTAGTATTTTCGAAGAGAATGAATCTCACAGTCAATTTTTGATCATGTGTTATTTTGTTGTCTGCACAACCAGAAGACTAATTTAAAACATTTCTAGGCACAAGTTCAAGATGATAGAAAAGAGGGATGACTCAAGATTGTTTTTGGGAAAACACAAACAATGAACAATGATCCAGGTGGATGGTGACATAAATTACCTGGAAAACGGGCCCGCCTATCATTTAACTGTCTTTTTCATTTTTACCGCCAAAGGAGAGCTAAACACTCCAATCAGCTGAGATTAATATAGTCTGCTAAGAAAAAAATCAACTAAAACCAATTTCTGCAGTGTGCTCCCAATTATCATTTTGTAGTCTTGTGTTGTCATTTCCAACTCGAGGCCACATCCCATTTCAAATATTTAACATTCAAGTCCAGTGAAGTGTATACATATGAAAGCTATATCATTCAAATTTGATGATGTCAGTTTGGTCTATAATTTTGCAGGGTGTAATGTGTATAATTGATGAAAAAAGACGGGGCTTTAATTTTCTGAATATCATATGCCTGCTTCCGTCCAAAAGATGTTGAATTACTGCATTAGGGTAGAAATGAGTTGTTTTGTTTATAAAATGCCATCACCAACTTGTCATTCATTTCTGATTTATTGGAAATATTCAATTATTTTGAAAGTGGGACGGGCCTGAGTAATAACAGTCACATATGAATTTGTCATTGTATACAGACTTTCAGCAAAGTGTTCTCCTTTCAGTATTGATTCTTTGTAATGACATATATCCTTCTATTCATCTTCTTACTTTGTCACCTCTCAGTAACACCAGTGCGGTGTTAATGCTGTCTATGTATTTGAGAGGAAAATAATGGATTGGTTGCACCAGCGAACATACAAACACACCAATCTGCTCTCCTGCTTTGCATACAAGCGTTCCCCGTCGCCTAATAAAAACACATGGGGGTGGAGATATTCATTGCGTTCGGGGAGCTGCCGACTCTCGGGTGCTCAGAGGTGATAAGCCCCATGCTTGCTGCGGCCTGATTCTCCATATCCTTTTACTTGGTGCTGTCTGCGAGTGTACGCGGAAAAAGAGTAAGAGTGAGTTGCTTGCAACAGAAATGAAAGAGTTTGCGGAGATTCTCGTCAATGCCAAACATGTAGAGAGTGAGGTCACGGACATGTGATGTAAGCCCAGGTTGACGGGATAAGCTGCTTGTGCAGACACCAGACAGGGATTTCATTACGGGGTGTTTAGTCATGGTGTATTTACAGGGTCAGTGCCATATAACTCTTGATACCCGGGAATATCAAGCCGAGGAAGCAACACAGCAGACAACAGGTTCGTGGCCAACGTGACCACTATCTCATCTCACAGGGAGCTGGCCTGTTGAGGTGTGATCGTGCAGTGCCGGTGCCTGACATTCAAAAGCAGCTCTGTGAAAAGCTTCAGTAATTACAGGCGAGGCTGAGTGGGAGGCCCATGTGTTTGTAGCAAAAGGAATCCTTTGGCTCACTTTTTTTTTTCAGGATGACAGCGAAGAATGAAATACAACAATCGAGATGCTGAAAATGTTAAGAAAAATGGGGTTGGAATTGCTGTTTTTCTTCTTTGGAATACTTACTTTGAGTAATGCAGTTCCATGAAAATGAAAAATTCAGTGTCAGAATGTTTCATCTTCACCGGTTGTCATTCTGAAATCAATAGGATTTGAGTGCCCCCCGATGTTCCACGATGTTTGCAAATATATGTTAAAGTATCACCTGTGAAACAGTATGGAATTAATAGTGCTGAGGATGAAGAACTGTATCAGACCCACATAACAATCGCTTGGTGTTAAGGAAAATGTGACGTACATAGTATAAAAAGTACTTTGTCCCCATCCACCCAATGATCAGATTTTATCTGTGATATTTTATATATCTCCACTGTATTGGTCTTTTTCCACTTTTTCGCACCAATTTGACCGATATTTTAGAGTAACATTATGTTTTAACTCTGTGTCCAGTAAAGTATGAAATTTGAAGGACTTACTCAGCCAAAATCGTGCCACTTTTCATTTGTCAAACTTAATTAATTGAATAGTTAAAATAGTTCAAAATGAAGGAACTCTGCACTGTGGACACAAGACGTTGTTCAAGTGCTTTGAAAGGCCACAGAAACTAAGAAAATAGAAAAAAGGCTTGCTGTTAGTGCAGCTCTAGGATGCTGATTTTTACTTTTTACTTTTATTTTCCTCTCATTCCCCTCAGTTACTCTCACTCTAAGGTCACACAGATCAGTTTTGTGGTTGATGGACATGAAGCTTTTCAAGTCTAGGCTGTGAGACCATGTAGTTGGGAAAAGAAAAAAAAACATCTTCCTGGCAATGCTTCCAAAATTGTCATACTTGTCGTAATGACGTTGAATATTTAACATGCTGTCTAAGACCTGTATACTTTGAGATTTAGCCCTTTTGCAGATTTTCTGAGCATTACACCGTCTGACCTTGGCGTGAAACTGCAGGGATATACACTACTTACAAGACCAACTCCTATCCTGAATATGTTTTCACTAATTAATATATTAATCACTCTATGAAGTTACACTGTAAATTCTTTAAGCTTGAATACTTACCAGTTTTAACACAAAGGTTGTTGTTTTTTAACTTTTCTTTAATGTGGCTTAACATTTAATGGCTTTGACACATTATGTATTTAAGTACACTATAATGCCAGTGAATGTTTACTTTAAACTAATACTATGACACAAGGAAATTGAAATTAACATTAACTTAACTTTCCAGGTTAAATACCTCAACTTGAATGGGGGTTAAAAAAATATGCCTAAATGATTTTTTCAACATTGAATTACCAGATGTTAATACCTGTTTATCATTAAGTAATTATTTTCGTTATAATATCATATTCCACAGTATTGCTGTGATATTATTGTAAGTGAAAGTTACTTTTTCTAACAATGGAACAGTAAGAGAAGGTGTATGTGTACAACCATGGTTTGACTTACCAACCGCTTCCCCTAATTAATGTCAGTCTGACAAGACCAAACACATTGCTGTTAGAAGAGCACCACTGTTATGACAAAATGTCTGTTTTTCTATTGCCAAGTGTGGTGTGCTAATTAATTAGTTTGTTTCTCTTGTCTGTTTTCAAAGGATGGTAAAAGGATGGACACCAAAATCTGCCTATTATTGCACTGGGCCAACAGAACCAAAGCAACTCTCTATTTCAGAGTAAACCTGCAATTTCATGGCAAGATGGTATGGGCAACCTTTTTTTTCTTTTTATAAAGAGACCGACAATCACAATCACAATTTCATCAAAATTTCTTGAATATATGCCCATCAGTTCCATTTTAATAACATGGCAACAAATTGTATTAAATTATTCAGTAAAACAAAATTTATTGATGACAGTTTTAAAAATATTATAAAGTGGAATGTGAATATACTGTTAAATTGGAACTAGAGAGGTTCTATTTTCCTCATTTTTACAAAAATCTTAAAGTTGTACGCATTAAAACACTTGCTCTGATAAAAAAAGGCAAAGCAAAAAGGGCTCAGGCTTTTATACCAGTAGGTCTTTAATATTTAGCGACATACACTAATTTTTCATGTCAGCTTCATAGTTGGTTTAAATACACTTTTAAAACAATGTACATTTTGAATTACTTATGAAGAAAATGTAAGCTAAATTCTTTTAGGCGCGGCAAATGTTGAAATGGTCGAATTTTTGAAAATGTATATTGGGCAGCAATGTAACCGTTATCCAGCATATCTGTCAGCGTTTCAAGGTCACACCACCCCTGAGGGTATCTGTGTGGGTGGGTTTTGTTAAATATTCTACCCTGGGGAAGCGCACAACACAGGCACTGCATTTTTACCAATATTAGCTTTGTGCATTAACAAGTGTGCCAATGTAGTCCATCATTATTTCATGGCACCATCAGTTTTCATTTGCATGATCTGAGGCATGCATTGAAGTCTGGGGGTACTGGGGATTTCTTGAAGAACAAAAACACACCACAGAACAACAGGTACCCAACATATCTAGTTTAAGCAATTACCCAGGACGAAAAATGACACTTTCTGATTCCCGGATTGGTGGATCTAATATTGATTAAAGCTTACTTTATCAAGTCTATTTTCTGTCTTTCATTGTTTAAATGTAGAGGAAATGTTTTGGATGGCAATGTAATTATCTTCCTCAACAAAGGATTGGCACAAAAGCTAACACAGCTAGCAAAAAAGCCTCAGCGTGACAGGATTCCAGCATTGCAGCCACTCTTTTGTTTGACTATTTGGTTTTTCACTTAATTGGCAATTCAGCCATTGGAGAGGACTGCCAATTAAGGAAGTCATGAAAATATGACTGCAGACTTGTAATTCATTGTTTATTTATACTTGTTTGGAACAGCTCTACAATATTTTTGAGAGAGGAGAACAGTGATTCCAAAATTTAAAAAATCCCCTTTAGCAACACACAAGGTGGACGTGTTCAATGTTTTATTGTATAGTGTATTGTATTGTCTGCATGTGTAAGTGCATGTGAAGGTCTGCATTTGTGAATGTGTGAGTGCATTACATCATTCAGAGGCTGTTTATGTGTAGGCACGTTCAAGCAGTGGTAGGTTAGATTGTATGGAAAATATTGATGAAGTGTGCCCAGAGGGACTGTGGTCCCGTCATGTCTCAATCAATAATTCAACCATCTTGTATTTTTCTCTTCTCTAACCCACTAGCTTCATGTTTGGGAGTGGGGGCTCCTTCAGACATTTAATCGTTCAAGTCTCCTTCACCAGAGAAACAATAAATTAAAGAGTCATGTAAACATAACATCTAGTGCAGTTTCACCGAATGATTTAATTCCGACTCAATACACTTGGAAATTGCCTCTGAAAAGAAAGGTGAGAGAGAGAGGAGATAGAAAGGAGAGAGAGACAGAGAGACAGAGAGAGAAACAGAGAGAGCAAGAGAGAGAGAGAGAGAGAGAGAGAGAAAAAAAATGGAAATAGAAGGGCTAAATTATATGTTTGTTTGTATTTTTTATTTTATATTTTTTTTATTTTAATGACTTTGAATTTCTGGACATCTCCCAGTTGACAACATAACAATTATGGGTTTGATCTTCTGACATGAAAAAAAGAGAGGGGAAATGGAATTTTCATTTAGCAAAAGATGACAAACATGAGGCGGTTAAAGACAATAAAGGACAATACATTTCAGATAGATGAAAAACAAATTTCAATAGCAGGGTCTTAAAAAAGGGTGAGTAGAGGTGAAGTACAATTTCTCGTACACTCCAAGTACATTTATTACTACTTCATATTTTAACTGTACAGCATCTTGAAGAGGAATATTGGTCTTTCCAGTCAACCACAACTGTTAGTTTCGAGACACAGGTTTTACAAGGTGGTATCCACAGTTTAACAAGTGTTTGAGGATACAAAAACAGCAAGACGCTATTAACGATTCAACTAGTCGTTTCCAGCCTTCTGTGGCTCTGCTGTATTATGTAAAAAAGCAATACACAGTTAGGGGTCACATTAGAAAATATTATAAATTGTTAATAGTCATACAATGTTAAATGTAGCAGCTTTCTAGTTACATAGATATTTCCCTCAGTAGTTGATAAAGTACAAAATACATTTAAAGGTATTTGTGTGCTTCTTGATATATTGATTGCAACTCACAAGTACATTCAATAATTGTGTCAGAGGGCAAGTGTTCGCAACAAAAGGCACACAAAATCATGCAGTCCCAAGATTAATGCAGTTCACATAAGTTTTCCTTTTTTTTTGCAAATGATCTCAAGTTAGAATATTAAGTTCAGTTCTTTTGTACTTCATAGTTAAAAAAACATTAGGTCAACATAGTATCAGACCAACAGTGGTCTAAATTGTCAAGCTGAATAGTGAATTGACTAATCCTGAACAGTTGTGGAAATCAAGCACACATTGTTCAATCAGAAATAAAATAATACTTTTTTTTTAGATGAAGATGATCAGACTCATGTTACAAGTCATTACAATTCTGCTGCCTTCAAGGCTGTAAACTGTATTTATACATGGCAGCAGTTAATGACAGGCCATCACCACATTCTCCTCTTTCTGTCTCTGAGAGCAGTTTTTTAAGGCCTATTAATTATCTCCACAATAAACTATTGTGGATATGAGTGACACGCTTGCTTACGGATCCTCCTGCATGCAAACGTGTCTAACTATCTCATATGGATGGGGCTCACTCAACTCCCAAGGCTCCTTTAACTCATCTGCTGAAGGAACATCAGTTGAGAAAAGTTAAGTCAAATGATTATGTAAATGAGAGAATGATAAGGGAGATGAGTAGGGAATTTGGGATGGAGTGGGTGGTCAGGAGCGGTGGGGCCTGAGGTTACTGCATGCATCCACTTCATTAAGCCGACGTATAAATGTGGTGATTAAAGTGCATTATGAGCAAGTCCAGGCGGACTGAACAGACATCTCAATCTAAATCGCTCCATTCTTTGTCCTCCTTCCAGTCTCTGCTGAATGATGCTGCCCGATTAGAATGGAGTGCCTTACCATGATATCAATACAGAGATTCATTGCTGCCACACAGATCACATCACACAGCTTATTTAAATGCGTCCTCTCTGAACTGGGAAAAAGTGACGTCAGCCGGTTCAAGGAGGATGTCGAAGCTGCATGTGCAGCAAGATTAAGATCGCTGCAGGCGAAGAAAGTCCCCTGCCACAACACGGCAGCCTATTACGGCTATTCAAGGATGCGTCTCACACTTTCCCTCTCAGCTTTTTGATGCACAATGGCAAGCCTGATGACCTCGAGGGCACCGGGGGACCGGGGTGCCAGGTGATGAGGCTGGTTTGCCAGGTTTATACATGCCCCTGTCACAGCGGTGCCTGGCAGACGGCGGGCAGAGAAATCATGCACGTGTACGCACACACACACACACACAGACACACACACAAACACTGGTAGTCGTTACCTGAATTCAAACCAACTACGAGCGGTACTATAGTCTCAACCCCCCAACAGAGATGCGAGCTAATTAGTCCTCTTACAATCTCCAAGCATGCTGAGCCCATGCCAGAACATCGTCATCATCATAAATAAATGAAAAGATGAACAGATTAAAGAATCATAACACTACACTTGTAGGAATTGTAATTCTTTGCCTGGCAGTTATTTTTCAGTCATCAGAAATTATAACCACCTACAAATCTCTTAGATGCACCGCATTCACCGGTGAATTGCCCTGCAGTTTTTCTTTTCCGAGGAGGGAAAAGGCCATGACCTCTTCAACTCAAGTTCATATTATATTGTTTTTGGTTGGTCCCAGTTACCGTCAGACCATGATGTTTGTCAAAAAGAAAAGACATTTAAAAGTTCAAAAAACATTTCTGGATTTCTTTTGGATTAAATCAATACAAGCACTGACTTATATCAATATGAACAGCAGTCAACATAATACGGCAATATTAACGTTAATCTAATCAAAACAACATTCCGTTTTAACGCAGTAGAGTCTCAACAGTTTTCTTGATTCAAATCTGAAATTCTTTACGTGATACACTGCGCTGCCATTACCAGCAACTGGACTACTCTTCCAATTTACTCTTAATGGGTAGCTGCCATAATGATATGAAATCTTGGTAGTGGGCCCAATTGGCTATTGTTCATAATAGGATTTGATCATTCCGAACACTTTCAGATCGAGATTTATTAGCCCGTGTGCCTGCCTGTGTCCTTGACTTGAGGTGCACATTGCTTGCCTATGCCTCCATCTTTATTCAGTTTTTGCTTATTAGACTAAACAGAAAGTAATTATTTCTCAGTCATTCCATTTGCCTGGCAGCGGGAGGCGAACCACTTTTGCAGACTAATCGGCTCACAGCAGAGGTGGCCTTAGCTACAAGCAACTCTGAGAATGTCCTGGATTAAACTTGCCAATACATGATGCATCTGGGCTCTGATGAGTCATACTTAAAAGCAATCTTTAAGTTCCCTTTTTCTCATCCGTTCTCCGATATCCGCACATGTACCCATACTCTTTTGTCCTACCCCAAACAGCCCACACCTTGTGGAGATCTCTCTTTCCCCATTTTTTAGTATGCTGGTTAACCACTTTTTCTCCCACTTCCTCATTCTCCCCAGCCTTTCTCCCTGTTTCCACAAATAGCCACTCCTCTTCTGGCTCCATCTGCCATTACCATGAAGGGCACAATGCCCGCTACCCAGCCCCTTACTTCAGTGCTGACATCCTGACCACTGGACTGAACACAGTGGCATATGTGTTGTCTGGGAAAAAATGGTATAATACAAGTGTGACACACACACAAGCCAGGTGGCGGTGTCATGCGTTTCCATCCACAGGAAAGTGTGAGAAAGCCACATTTATAGAGTTATAGTGCACACACAAACGCTGTAAAAAATGAGGCTCAAATAGGAGTTTTGTGATTGCAAGTGTTGGCTGCATGATGACAACTGGCCTTCTGGCCTACGTGACACAAGGTTAAAAACAACACGTTATTAGATTTTCTAATGGGTAAAGTAGTTTGTCATACTTCACAGCTCATTATAACTATAACACATCCCAATGCTGAGGCCTTTTTGTTCAAAACTTACTTTCCATGCCAACAGTCTTATTCAGCTTATAGTACTCTATTTTAACAATGTTACTCTCATTCTATTATATGATAATAATTACATTATTAAAGTAACATAATTATTCTAATAATAATCCATATGAAACAGACGCAACAGTATCGAGGAGTATTTAGTTTAAAATAACCATATATTTTCATTAAAAAAGCAGACTTCATAGCATTTACCTACTATCGTGTTTCCTGGCAAAGGTTTGCCACCACAATCCCCCTACACAAGCAGTCATTTTATGTGTCACAACGTGGACCGTATTGTACCCCGTGTGTAAGACACCATGGACCCACGTCGTTCGCAAGTCGGCTCCTGCTCCCTGAAGCAGAATGTATCTGTTGCAGTCTGCGCTTGAGCCACAGCTGCTACTCCCTCTAAAGGATGATGTTTATTTAAAGTTGACAGGTCTGCAGATGCAGTGTGATGTCTCCACATCTTGGGGGTGGTGTAGCGAACATGACTGCATATCCGTAGTATTTTGTTAGGGTGATTATTTTAAAATAGTTGCTCTACATGTTAATGTCACTTTCTTTAAAGATATGAGGGACCTCTCTCATGTATGCTCATATACTATGAACCGCAAGTCTTACTATGAAATGCAAGGTGTAGAAATACCAGAGTGTTAAACATTTTCATCCGTCTTTGCCAGTTGCTGCAGGTTGAAGCACAACAGCTTCTTTTTATCTCTTTTTATAAGCTTGGGCTGCCTGACATGCTGAGAAGAGCTCTCCTGTCTTACACTCAGTTGCATACGTGCCTCTGTAATGACATCGCACAGAAGCATGTCTTTTGGATGAAGGGATGTGACAATATGGCAGCAATTATCAGCATCTTTCTAATTATTTCAAATGGTTGATAAAGTGTGCTACTGTTACAATTTTTTTGCTAAATTTTCTTTAAATATGGACAGTCCAAATGGATGCAAGAATCAACTTTTGGCACTCAGATCCCCCATGATGAATCACTTATGCATAGATATCAGTGTGCCAACTATTACAAGTTAGCAGGGGAATATTTCAAACTTGCTGGTGTGAATTTTCAATTACACACCAAAGAGTTGTGTGAGAAAACTTTCCAAGTTACTCTATAACACCACTGAGGTGAATAACAGACGCTTCATCTGTGAGACATGGATGAGAGGCTTGTAACTTACAATACACAATGTCTGATAAAAAAATAGAATAGCATGAAAGCATTTCTGTTGCAATGCTACTGAAGTTGATTTGTTAAGATTTTAATTTGTTTTAATGAATGTTTTACCATCGGAACAAACCAAACCTCAAATTTACTCTTATTGACGGTCTATAGAGAAGTAAAGCAAAAAAAAGCAACAAAAATAGATAAACAACTTTCAATAAGTACATTTTTCATATCAATATGATATTTTCTATTCTAGTATTGCTCATATACTTGCCTTCTTCGAATAGTCTTGTCTTGGCTCTTGTCTCTGCATTTGATTCAGAGTTCTGTTGTTTTGTTTTGCCGTTTTTCGGAAACCTTAATTTCTAATTGCGTTTTTTTGCGTTTTTCCTGCAAGTTTAAGCGAACTAAAAAAAAAAAAACGTCCAATTAGCCACAGCTGATGTTAAAGTAGTTTTTTTTTTCTTGGATGATTTTGGGGTATGTCCATCCTATGTGCAACACCATGTACACTCAATAACACACATGTACACAACCTTCCCCCTGTGCATTTGGGTTCAGCTTCCCTTCTTAATCAATGAGTAAGATTCTCAATTGAACGCTCCCCCTCCCTTGACTTGAAAGCCAATAGGCAGAAGTGGGCCTGAGACCTGGGCTCATGTGTGTTTAGATTTGGACAAAGATGACACTGGAATGCTCCCAGGTTGATGTGCACATTTAGGCTGTAAGACTACCCTGGTCAGAATGGGATATTAGTACCACAGTGTTGAAACGGAGCCAAATGGCTCAGTCTGAATTGATTAAATTAGATAAAGAGTTTGTGTCTGTCTTTTGTGTTCAATATGGGTCCAGAGAAGAAATATTATCTGGTTTAGCAAATGTATCGCCATACTCTCACGATCTGCAGTCCATATGAAGCACACAAAACACACTGAAGAAAAATAACCACGTACAAAGGCGGAATTCATAGCATTAATTTGCTGTTTTGCTTCCCAGCGAGGGTTTGTCACTGTTGTCGTAATTGTCTTCCAGCACAAGCAGTTGTTTTATGTGCCACATTGTGGACCATATTGCTCCTGGTCTGTAAGACATCATGGACCCAACGTTTTTCACAACTCAGCACCCGCTCCCGGAGGCAGAATGTATCTGTGGCAGTCTGTGATTCAGCCACAGCTGCAAGAGGAATTCAGCATAAAGAAGTGCAATATTGATTACAATGGAATAGTTCACACTGTACTTGGAAAAGTTTTATGTCGGCACGTAAATCTGTAAGTAGCACTATCATAACATAATTTGCTTTGTTTGATGCCTCTCTTTATTCTTGAAGTTTATCCACCACCTTCTTCATAACGAGAGAGTTCTACACTCTGGTTGCCAATGGATACTCTGTCAAGTAAGTTTCTACTTCACATACCTAGAATGATACTTTTTTTTTTCATTTTCAGCTTCATTCTAAATATAAGGGTTTATTTTTAACCTTTCAACAGACAACAGTTCGAACTTTTAACTGGTGGTGTAGCTGCAACCCTACATCTTTCTAATTTTACACAATATTTGCAAAATAACAGAGACTAATGCCTAATCCCTTACAGTAACAAACACAAATGCTAAGTCACACGATAAGGTTGCATGAGCAATCAAAGTGTAATGTAGCATCTGTAGCATGTCTATTTTGACTGAATACATGAAAGGTCTTCAAAAGATAAACAAAAAAACAATAAAAGAATATAATTGAAAGGTTCAAGTGTGTCTCATGGAATCTAAAGGCGACTACACCTAGCCCAAGGGAGAGCTGGAATAAACAGTTGATTTTTACAACCACTTTTTAAAGGGAGCACAACGTCAGCCGGAGGTAAATCAGATTATTAGGATCACTATGCAAATATGTACTTGTACGAGACATTTATATGCTTGCCATCTCTTTGGAGAAAAATGCTGAAATAGAGATAGATAAATGCATCCTTGAAGGCATCTGTATCATTCAGCCAGCACATTAATATTAGTGCCGTCATATATCTGTCTGGATTAAACAAATTGTACTTGCTCCCACTCCTTTTTTATGTAGGAAAAAAATCTTATTTAATTTGAATTTTTAATGATTCCGTTGGTGTTTTTATTTTTCTATGACTGCTAGTATTTCTTTTTTGCATCTTTAAAATAAATAAGTATTTTTTAATACTTAACATTTATGATTTATATTAATATTATCCTTTTTATGATATTATCATAATGCTTTCTTGGTTCTCAAGAATGTGGTGGTAGTTTGTTTCGTGTATTTTTTTTATCGTCCCAGTTTGAAAATTAAGGAAAATTCTTAATAAAAAATCTGTGTTAAAGAATATTCCTAAACCCCCCACAATGTATCTTTCCAGGTTTGCTCCGACATTTGATTCAACTACTTGAAAAATGTGTTTGAGACTTTTTTTTATTTTGGTGATGCCAGCACAGTTATTTAATATCCCTTTCTCAGTTATCCCAATTCTCAGTGTACCCTTGCATTTATACTTGTTGGGAACTTTGATGCTGCTGTGCTGCCAACAGTCGAAACAACCTCACACAAACCTAGGTGTTTTAGGAATATATTCCCCATGACTCTGCTGTATTTAGAGACCTCCATCCTCATGTGAAAGTGTCTAATGTGTTGAGATAATAGCCACAATTATACTCAAATTAAGTCCCTCATTATAATTTTTTGGTTAATGAGCTTGCAACCTATCGTTTCACCCTTCACTTCTTCTTCCTAATCCATACGCATATGTATTTGCATAAAAATTACACCTTTAATTTATTTATTTTTTCCCAAATGACAAATTATTTATTATGTATTGTTGAATACTTTATAATTACATACAATATAGTGAAGCTTACTCTGCAGGGTGTTTCTTCTCCAGAACAGACATGTCTTTTGTTTCAATGAAAACTTGCAAAAACTATAGTTATCGCTCAACTAAAATGCTTCGGTGGAATATAAATAACCATATGTCCTACTGACTATTTATGTATGTTCCTCTGCACTGATGCAAAACACTTTCTGGGCTGAGGCTGACAGGAGAGTCTCCATCTTTTCACTTCTGTCATCTCTCCAGTAATGCAGAAATGCTTTAAAAAACAGCTGAACAAAGCCAACAGCAGCTTTGTGCTGAGTCAGTAGAATGTGGCATGACTTGCCTCCAATTTTCCAACATAGGAAAACTGGTAAACATTTGTGGCAGAAAGGAAGGGGGAGAGAGCCGTCAAATCAATTGTATCACGAAGTAAAGCAAGAGAAAAAAAATCAACAGTAGTTAAGAACAGGTGCTGGACGAAGACCATGAAACCAACGAGTTAATCATAAGGGAGCGGAGAAGCAAAAACTTAGATTGATACTATCTATGTGAGGCTTTTGACATGATACGTGCCCATGGTTGCCCTTTGCTGCCGTTTGCTTGATGTGACATTGAAGGCATCATATTGGCATCCTGCCTCTGGGTCAACAAGCATTCTTCTAGTCTATTGCTATCAGAGTCTAATTTAAATTTCTTTCCTCATACAATCATCTTTGTAACCACAACTTATCTCTTTGTTTTGCAGATCTGTTTCTCAACTGCCAAAACCACATCCCATTTGGCCTATAAGCCAAGTCAGAGTCCCTTTTCAGTCGGATGAGTCCCTTGATCTCAGGTCTCCACCAATGGAGTCGGGGGACTCTGGCTTTAACAAGCACCGCCCATCTTTGGCAGCGACTCATTTTTACATACCGACATAAACCATTGTCAGATTGCGGTTAATTGACTTTTCAACCAATTCTTACAGATCGAAGATCACAAGCGTCATGTTACATTTGAGGCATGAGGATTTCCAAGCCAAGAAAAAAAAAAATGCATGAACGAAATTTAAGATTTGAATGTCTGATTCAAATGAAAAGGTTAACCCTGTCTCCATTTCAAAATGCATTTATTTTTTATATGAGCAAACTTTGATTAATAAATCTAATTTTATTAGTATATTTTCAGTTAATGTGGTAGAAAAACTTATCTCTAACTTAAGCATTTTTCTCGCTCCTCTCCATCCTGCTTCATACCCTGGCTTTCACACTGGTCTAGGGAGAGACTGAAATGCTCTTTGGTGGCGCCTCATTTCCATTTTGATTTCTCTTTGCCTTTGTAGTGGTTCATCATCTTCGTCTTGTACCCTCACCATCCCTCGACCCATCTCTCTTGACTCCCCCTGGCTTTCATCTCCGTCCTCCTTCATCCTGTCCTCACGGTGTTTTTATCTATCGGCTTGTTTGTACAGACGACCACCAACCCATTAACCACACCAATTCATGTCTTGTCTCACCTGTGTCAAGATTACAAAACACAGCTCAGACGTCTGTGAAGACTGATACGTGTTTGCTTGTTTGGCTCCCTGTATCTTATCAGTAATGTTGAGTTCTGTACAGTGACCTCCCTTTCTGGGATTATGGTGTGATAGTAATATTGATTTCAGTATGTGTTCCAGTGTTGTGTTTTTCAACAAATGAGAAGGTGGGGGAAAATGGGACTGATGGTAAGGGGAACAAAGTGACGGTATAGGAGTCACAGGTGTAAATTCTGTCATCAGATTTGCCATCAAAATAGTCATGTATTCCAAAACCGTCCAGAGATTTTAGATTTGACTGGGATAAATTGCAAAAATGGATATGGTAAAATGCATTCATGGTAGATGGTGTCTGACAGCAGAATAGAGTGAAGACAGCAGCAACAATAAGACTGCAGAAGGGTTTGTGAAAAGTAAAAGCAGCAGAATATACTTCAGGGAATAACGGCAGCGGGTAGATGGGGCAGAACAGACGTGACATGGAGCAAAGCATCCTGAGAGACCACAGTTGCTACCGCTTGCGCAAACCACACTTCCTTCAGTAGATGTGTAGAGTTGTCACAAATCAGATATCACACAAGCTGGCTGGATTGGGGTGTTGATTGGACTAGATCTCGGTATCCTGCCTGAGTTATTGAGGGCTTTTTTCTTTCCTTTTATTTATCTATTCTCTTACCAAGCCTTTGTAATATATCTTCGGTCGGTTAGAGGGTAAAGCCCTCACAGCGGCCTTAAAGGAGTATCCATTGGGAACATTTCTAAACTTTCATCGAAATATAAACTCAATTCACACAAGAAATGTTGCAAGGTATAGTCAGCAGGCAAGTAATTTTAGGTCTTGAGAAAAGTTGATAAAAAAAAAAAACATATGCTGTTAGGAGCTGTGGAGCATCTGTGTGTGCATGACAAAAAAGGAGGGAAGAGTGAAATGACAGGAACACATAGGAAGGAAAATCCATCTTGTTCTAAAAAAGGATGATTTGGTACAGACATTAACTCAAAACTAAAGTTGTTTCGGTCACAGGAAGGACTGTAGTTACTGTGCCATCTAAAACTGAGAATCACCAGATTGTTTGGCTCATAGCTCATGTAATTGATCCAAGGCTTGGAGGGAAAAAAACGGTTGTACCATGCAAAGAATGACATAAATAGGATTCGGAACACAGCATGTACTATGAATTAATGAGCAAATGTTTTTGCTGTGTCCTCTGTTGGTTTATTTCCAAGTTTCCCACTGAAAAAGCAAAGACCAAAAACACATTTTTCTAGCACACTCTACAGTAAAATATGCTCATATTTGGTGACTTTGCATTTTTCAGACAAACAATAGCAGGTTCTCCTTAATGGCCTTAGGAAATGTACCTGACAGTGCAACAACCACACAAAACAAACTTGGTTTTGCTGACTAATACTATCAAACTTGTCATCCACGTTTTCTGTTTTTTAAAATGGATTGCTTGTCTAATATCTTCTGTCCATGTAACATCTAACACAGAGTTGTCTTTCAGCAGTGTACATTCTCATTTAAAACACTATGACTTACTCACATATTTAAGTCGGTAATTTCTTTTTAGTAAAATCTTTTCTATACATGAAACCCGAAGAGCATTGTTCCAGTTATATAGCCATATGCCGTCATTTTCCTTTTTCCAAATGAATGGATGAATTCCAAAGTAAACTATTCACATATTTCAGACCTTAGTTTCAATTTTAGCACGTATTCAGAAGAAGGAAACTGAACAATGAAGACATTTTCACATTTCTATTATGTGCGAGATATGCAGCTAACAGGAGTCACGATGTCCTCACAGTGAGATTGCTACACTAGAAAATCTTCATGGAGACAGTCATGGGGTTGAGGGAATCAATTAATTGAATGGACCTGAAGCGTTAGAGAAAAGGAGGGGCAAGATGGAAAGATACAGCAGAGAGGAGGATGGTAAAAACACATCAACAGTTTGAGAAGGATAGGGAGGTCACCATTAACCAGCGAGACAAGGAGGCCACTGGGTCTTCGATTAGTTCGAGCACCAGTCAATACCAGTTCGATTAAGCTCCTTGAAGGGCTCTGAGTGGTAAATGTGCAATATGTCTCGAGAGTTTAAACATGGGAGTAATGCAGCTGACCAGATGTATACAAAGACATGAAAAGTCAAAGAAGTCAAGTTGTCATGAAATTTAAACATGAATGAAAAATAAGCCATTTGATTTAATCAAACTGTAAAGAGCCTTTTCTTCCTTCTTAAAAAAGAATGGCCCATTCTTTATTGAAATCTTCACAAGGAGGAACTAAGACCAATAGAAAATAAGCACCTATACCTCCTTTTCAGGACAGGTTGGTTCTCATTTCTCCAAATAACTCATGTTAAATGTTCATCTTGTCTGACCTACCTTTTCTGAAACTTTGGGTTATGCAATGCTCTGTAGATTCATAGCAGAAATCAGTCATAATAGTTGTCAAATTTTTCAGACTTGTCTTATAAGAAATACATAATCTTATATATATTTAAGATGTGAGATTTTCAGCAGAAGGCTGCTTTAACAACTCCAAGGTCACTAATCCTGTAGGATTTACAGTTGTTTTATACAGGTGCTACAGAAAAAGGTAATCTTAGTAAGCTACTCCAAGGGTCCAGTATATATAACATTGTAAATGGGATGACTTCAATGGTCAGCCATGGCCTACATAGACTTCTGTCTGCTTTTACACGTGCAAACACACACAGTGCTTTGCAATTTTCTTCCCAGTTTCATTCCATCCCTCTTTGTGTCACTAGACTCACATAATTCCGAACATGAGACACAGATTTTAGCCCATCTGTCACCAGAAAAGCCAAAAAGAGGAAAAGGAAAAGCTGTATCAAGAAATCCCGGAACAGTTTGTGTGTGTGTGTGTGTGTGTGTGTGTGTCTGTGTGTGCACCTGTGTGTTACCAAGAGTTCTATAATTTGATGTAAACGTTTCAGCGGTTTGACACTATGTGATGTCTGCAGTGACCCAAATCCTGACTGTTGTGCAAACAGCAGGACAGCGGAAGCTGAGGCAGAAGACAAAGGACGGGAACAGAAACAAGTGGATAGTTGGGAAACCGGCGGAAGACAGAGGCTGATATTGTGGATACTTGTATGTTTGCCTGCCAGCGGGAGCACTGTGGCTCAATCTCCTCTCCCTCTGCTACACAGCTTCTCTTTCCACAACCTCTATTCTCTGTATGCTCCCTCAGGTCAAATAATCTTACAGCACACTGCTGGGTCTCTATAATACTAAAGCTTTGAGGACGGAGGGTGGTTAAGGTGTACATGAGAGGAGAGGTCATTACAGCAAAATTCAACAACATCTCATTCCTGAGGACAAATAGAATTGAGTACTATGGAGATCTGAAACTAACTGACTATATAAATGCCTTAATACATAAATCAATATGCTACACATGCACCGGTTAAATTATGAAATGCAACATAATCAAAGGTCAGAACCTTTTTACCCTTCTTTTGTCTGAGAAGTTGACGATATAAGACTCTTTGCAGGACAGTCTATTTCATTTGCGTTGTGAGACTGTAGTGCCTAAGGTTAAAAACCAGAGACAGAGAATGTAAAAAAGAATATATAAAATAAATGGGCTTGGGTTAAAAATGAAAACAGGTCAAGAAAATTGAAAGGCGAAATAAAATAAATTTACGTGCCACTGTGAGTAAAAAAAAAAGTGAATGAAATAATTACATTAAAAAAAGTCAAATTAATAAAATGCTTTAAACTACTTAAATGATTGATATGTTCGAAATAAATAGATAAAATAAACCTAAAGGTACAATATAATAGTAGGGAATACAGCCTTGGAAAAAAAACCTTTAAAAACAGGCAATAAAATAGGTAAATTGGCTTTTGTGGGAGTAAAACAAAATAAAAGTAGCTATTGGAAAAGGTAAACTGGATCATCATGCATCATAACTCAATTAAGTGAATTGATAAAAAAAATTACAGTGGATATATTTTATTTTCCATAGCTGAAAAACACTATAAGAAATTAAACTAGCATTGTTGTTGATTATGACTAGTTCATGAAATACAACTGTACTCAAACCCAGATGAACTCTGAAGGTGATTGCAGAATGCATAAATCATTCTCAGGTTTATGTATGCGCCAATTCGCACGGCTCTTTGAAGATAAAACCTCCAAAATCAATATTTCAAACAGATAGCAGTCGTTGAAAGAGTTAAGACCTCCATAATTTAGAAGTATACATAAAAATGTGTTCTTTGATCTCTTTTACAAGGTAGATATGTCTAAAGCAAGATAAGATGTTTTTTGTTGTTGTTTTTTTTTTTTAATGAACGTGCATTTTCATTTGATCCAGCGGTAGCTATATACACTTTTATGCAAGGATGAGAAAACAAAAAAAAAAGGTTAAAAGGTTTGGTAAATCAATAGCCAGCAAGTTGTATTATCTATATGGTAATTGTGAACTTACCACCTATTTGATAGTGAGAGAAAAGAAGCCAAATAATATTTACATATCCCCAACATGTACTACATGCAGGAGGCCACAACCTATGAGGGCATGTTGTCTTTTATAGTATTCAAGTACAATGAAAATTAATTCAAACATTTGTTATTTACTGAATACATTTAAACAAGCATTGAAATCCAGGATGTCAATGTCTCCATATAGGCACATCCAGTTATGATCGATAATATAGCTCCATATAGCCCACTGATCGATTTTGATCAGTGGGCTAAAAAAAGAGCTCTACTTTTAAAAACTAACTGTCAACTAAAATTGTAGTGGCTCCAAAAGTAGCTGTCACTTCATAATATTACATATTGTACTTACGTATTATCATACTTCTTTGTTATTACACTATTTTTTTAATCTAGTTTTCCTGTGACGCCTGGAGACCAGGTTAAGTTCTTGTGTATGTTGTACATTTGGCCAATAGAGTGATTTCTCATTCTGATACTGACAATTGCAACACCAATCAAACCCCAGATCAAAAAAGGTACCAGTCGTAAACAACTTGGGGCAGATTCCTAATTTCAATAAGAAAGAAAGAACAGAAACTTGAAACTGAGCAGAGCGGAATATATTAATCAAATACAAGACTTTAATTACGTTGACTAAACAAAGCTTCCACCTAAGGAGTTAGAAATTGAAAATATAATTGTAAATTACATGTTATATTAATTGATGGTTGTTCTTTTTTAATCACCATGTTTATTGATATTGATTGAGCACAGGCTTTTTCTTCCTTTTGTAAACTTACATACACAACTAATGATGTGTTTAAATGCCTCCCACACTGTCTCCTTTGTGCTTGGGCAAGGGGGGTGTACACCAAATGTGAAATATTGCTCTTACATACATGCAGCAGGTTTTGTGTTCTGAACTTGTTTACACATATTTTTTGGTTTTATTTAGATTTTTGCATGCCATCTATAAGCATCCAATTTCAGTTTTGCAAAAAAAGGAAATTCACTTTAAAACAGGGTTTGAGGAGACAACAAGTATATGAATACAAGGGATCATACAGTCTCTCAGGGCTAAGAAGGAAACAATCTCATTGTATAGACAAATGTAATATCCTTTCACATTTCCTCTGCATGGACAGCAATTACTGAGCAAGGCAGTGAAAAAAGCTAATAATGCTCTGATATGATAATCATTGCCTTATTGGACAGCACATTAGAGGAGACTGTGGATGTCAAGACGGAAGGGACAGATGGGGAAAGCAGAGACCAGACACCCATAGAACTGTACACAGATGGTTGTGCACACAAATCCACAAACATGCTGAAAGACTGCTAACATCTGTACCTATCTTTCCAGCAGTGTCTACCTTTGTCCATGTCTATTTTTATTTTTCATAACCTTTAACGTTGCCACCCGAATCGCATAAATTAAAAATGTAGCCATTAGCTGTATCGCTGCTTAGCCTATGTATCATTCCCTTTGCTTTTGTTTTTTTTTTTTTTCTGTATATTCAACTGAGAACAGAAGGCAGTTAGGACAGAAAAGACGCAAATATGAAAAAGCACTGGGAGTGAAAAGATAAGAGACTAAACAGAGGATGTTAAGATGAAATCAGATTGAAAAATTGAGAGGCGAGAAATGAGCAGATAAACAAGACAGATGAACAGTATTATTGTGTACTGTGTCGTTTTGAGGGCCTCTGTGTATGTGAGTGGATAAGCCGTTCGTATGGTTTATATGACAGATAACGGGGTAGAATCATGTGTGCTGCTACCACAGGCGTACGCAGTGTATGTACTGTAACAAATGACACATGTCCCAAGAGTCTTACTCATTGCAATTTCCGAACAATTATGATTGTATTTTCAGTCAGTGTATAGATTTTGTTTCCATGATAATGTTCATAAATCAGCAACATCTGAAGGTTTTCATGTTGACACCGAAATCTAAAAAGAACAGTAACAAGAATATAACTTTATTCAAACTGAGTGACTTATTTCTCAGTTATGAAATGTTCCTCTTTACTCAGGTATCAATCTTTACGTCAGTCTCAGAGTTGTAAATAGTTTTGCATACCAAATCAGAAGAGAATAAAGTAAGAATTGGAAACTGTCTGTTGATGCCTCATTCATAACGTCTCTTATAACTCTCATGCATCAGTAATACACGCATATAGAAACTGGTATATGAAAGGCGTGTGATAAACAGGGAAGTTTCAACACGCATCCACCAACAAACCTGGGGTAGGTCTGTTTACATGCAAATTGCTCCAGGGTGACTAAGATTTATAAAGGAGAACCACACCTAAACTAATTCATTTACACGTGTCTGCCTCTGTACCCACACACGCTTTTAGTCATTAAGCTACACACAGTTTTAAGCAACTAGTCTCTGGTTGTCTTCATTAGATATTGATAGCTCTCTGAAAAAAAAACTAACAGGTGGATGCTGTGTTAGTGAGTCATTATGCAATGAGTGGTTTATAATTATCTTCAATTATGAATGTCTAATCAAGCCACTAAGCACCTCAAAATAGCCCTAACAGCAATCTCCATGATAATTCTGAATGACTTGACAACTAATGAATCACTAAGCAATTCTCTGCAAATCACTATTCTTCTATATCTAACAGTTTGGGAATTTGGGAAATAGAATAACTTTTGTTCAACAAAAGCACATAGACGTACTGATAATTGCAATTACACTTTCAGGGTCTATCTGGTAGAATGCTACAAGGGGGAACTCCTAAGAATTCAAATGTTGGCTTGAGATGTAAAACATCGATTTTCCTTTTGAGGCAACTGAGGGCTTTCACATCTACACCACGTCTCGAAACTGAAGCCGTGTCTCTCGGAGCCGCTCTGTGTTTTGTGCCACTGTCAGCATGATCACAATTTCCTACCGCAGCTTCACGTTCATTAAGCATGCTTCACTGAAGAAAGATTTAATTGAGGACCCTTGAAGTATTTGCACTGCAACTGTCAACTATTAACCTCGGTAATTAGAGTTTATGATGATAATGTTCTCTTGCTGCTTCGCAACCGCGGTGCCCACCAGGCTGCTGAGTGACACTTGAGGGGGCAGGAATGAGTGACAGCAGAGGAGAGGAGCAGACAAACTGACCAGATGGCAAGAGCTGTAGTGCCTGCAGTGCCGGGGCTTAATACCACAGCAGAGTGTTCAATGGGAAATTGGTGATGATGATACACAGTGAAGGATTCACTTGAGGTAAACTTTCACTCATGCATACGGGCTGACTGCGCTACAGTAAAAACAGAGGTTGTGGGCCACGGCAATTGAGAGAACTACTGTGTGCAGGACTCAGGGATATGGTTGGGGGAAAAAAAGCATGAGATTAACAGAGAAGGTTAAAACGTTATTCTTTAAAAACGGTCGTGGCTTCTCTACTTTTCTCCCTTCTCTCTATAACTAACTCTATAAACCAGAGAAGTTACGGCTCTTTGTCTCTGCTGTATTATCAGTATAACCAAGCTACAGAGTAGCAGTCTAAGTTTCCCTTTGAAAGACAGCTGTACAGAGAGATGGAAGATAGATACATAAAACGGAACTGAAGATGTCAGAGTTGTGAGCAAAGCTTCCTTAGGGCATCAGATCAGGTCATGTTGTTTGATGGATATTTTTGCAGGTCAGACGTGCTCATTTTCTTCCATGAAAGGTTAGCAGGGTGTAAATATGAAGCCATGTCATTGCTTTTGCATTTAATTGGCAGATACAACACTCTTCTCTCTTCCATGAGTCAAATTCCAAGAATGGTGAATGATTTGCATTATAATCACATTTACCTGAAGATGGAGTAGCTCTGAATAAACAGTATACCCAGTGACGCTCAATTTATCGTTTTGATATACCTCTGTTTTCTTCCACATTGGAAATTGTTGTACCTCAGTATGGATGCATCTGGGATTTCCTCTTAAAACTGCATGCTTCATGGTTGTTGGTATGCTAACGGTTTATTCATGTTACCAATACACCAGCTTCTGATGAATCACATATTCTATTCTATTTTTTCACACACACATTGATTAACAATCACATTTCAAAACCTGGTAGTCAAAATTGATTCGAGCATAACTCAGCTCTTTCTGAGGAGGAAATTAAATGTCACAGATGCTCCACTCAACCCTTTTCCCCATATTTCTCTGAAATTTTCGTCCGCTGTAAAGCACAACTCTATCAGATATCTCACATTTAGCTAATTTATCAATACTTTTTTATGTAGATGAACAGCTTGTTTGATACTATGCTGATAAAAAATTAATACACTGCTGCTTGGTCAGGAACCTGGGCTATTGGTTCTAAATCTGCTAGCTGCCCCTGAAGTATCGCCTCTCAAACTGATAACAGTCTGCATAAAAGTTGCTGTGGCATGATATCAGGAATTTTTTTCACAATGAAATATATTCTATTCATATTGTTTCAATAGACCTATGCTATGACATTTTTATTTGTGTGTTTCATAGCTTTACCTTGACGTTTTACCAACCAAAATCAAAACCTTTAGTTGTTATATGAATGTACAACTCATGATCTCACCTTGTATGATTAAATGCTGTATGGTTGCATGGTTAAAATTGGTATCATGTGTGGATTTAGTGGAAAGTTCAACATGTAACAAATGTTTTCAAAGATTTGTATTGGACTTTTGTATATCTGGCAATTTGCTAAATGCATGCAACAAATATAATTTCCTTTGGTTACTAACTTATAGGGGTCATTTTGCATGTGCCATGTGTGTAGTTAGGCTGTTTCTGTAAATATACCATCTTGTTGCCCTTTTTGAGGTGCTGTAAAGCATAAATAGTTGTAACTTTCAAATTTTTCATTGTAAGGAACCATGATACTTTTGATGAAATAGCTTTTTAACCACCAAGGCACCGTGGAGCAATTAATGCAGAAAAGATATAAATAATTTTGGTGTTTTAAAGAATGAAAACAAGGCCTTTTTTTGATAACTTGTATTTATAAAAGAGTAGCTTCATGAGCATGTCTTTTAATGTGAGGTTCAATTTTTCTCCTACACAAGTCTCTCCCTATCTGACAGTGGCTGGGCATTGTCGAAGAGGCATTCATTTTCTTCAGCGTTAAATCTCTTTCAGCACTACTCTTGAGTGATGTTGCCTATAAAGTCTTTTCAAGGAAACCTCTACAAAATGTCTGGGCGCTAGAAAAAATAAATTGAAGTAAAATTTGAAACAAGGAACTAAAATTAGAATAAAATGATTATTTTAGCACTCATAAGTTGATTACATTATTCATAGCCGAGCCCCCTCCTTGTATGGCTTCTAATGGTTTTTCTTTTTCTTCTCGTTATTCATTACCCTAGTCCCCATGTGTTCTTTATTTTTCTGGCACAGTCCAGGTGTTTCACAGCACTCTGAGAAACTTAATTTTTACCAGGTATTCAATTCCATGGCATTTTCTCTCAATTCTTTGCCTCCCTGGAGGCTCTTTTTTCATCTGGAACAATGACATCACTGCCAGGGATAAAGACCTATGAAAAATCAATTCCCTCCCGCACGGTCTAAAGTTTGAAGTAGCTTTTTATAATTTGAGGTCGGAGATTTTTACAGTTTAGTGTCTGTGTACAATGCAGTTAGTTCAAGCAGAGATAAGAAAAATAATGTAAGAGTATAAATGGATCATGACAAAGAACTATGCTTACTTTTGTGGTAGCCTTCAGTTCACACTGCTCTGAAAAAGTTTTGAAGGAAACATATTTTTTTCTGGATGATGTCGATCATTTCAATTCAATCCAAGACATTTTATCCATCCCCACTTGTCAGTTCGTGAGCCAAATGAACTTTCAACTTTTTGTTTGAGTCTGTTTCAGGCACCAAAAGCAGTCATCTTGACATAAAAATGTTGGTATCATATTTTTAAGTATTGACTGCATTTTCCTGGATTCCTGTCAATTTTTACATCAATTAATGATTTGGCCATGAGCCAATTTTGCATGAGATTTTATAATTTGGTTGTTATTTTCTGTGCGACGGGATGAAAACAAAAGTAGGCCCACACATGTATCCTAATGCAGAATTTAGCTGGAAATGAGGGTTATATCATCATTATTATTTCTATTATTAGTAGTAGAAGTAGTTGTTGTAGTGATATTAAAGCAACCTTTGGAAATGTATCCTTTTCATTCAAAATTATACATGGATGCTTCCCCTTTAATGATATATGTCACCCATGCCACTGAGGATTTTCCTTAAAATTTGGCATCCATTGCTTCACTTGATATGATAACAGCATGTGCTCCTTAATCTGCTTATTGTTCTTTTTCTAATTGTTTGAGAAAATTGATGGCAAAGCAAACTATTTCTTGGCAAAAGAATGATGCAGAACAACAAGTTAAAGTACCTCCTCCTGAGTCTTTTGATGAAATTTCCCAGGACAGTATGGTTCTTTCACAAGACACATTTTTTAAAGAAGGAAATGCACAAAACCTCTCTATGTCAATCTGTCATTCGGACAGACTGAGAGGAAACAAAAGGGAAACAAGTAGAGCTCCATCCTTCTGTAAAAGACCACAGATGGTAGAGAGTTAGCCAGTAACAGCTGACAAAACAAGCTGCTATTAATTTTTATTCAGTAATACATCAGAAGAAATCCTCAGTGCCCTTTATTTTCCCCCCAAAAAATAAATTGCAATTCGAATCAAGGAGAGGCTACTTACTGTTCAGTTTATAGAAATCATTATCGGAATGTTCATAATGGTGTGCCTGACTCCCGCCTCTCGCCCATTGACCACTGGGATAGGCTCCAGTTCCCCCCCGCGACCCCATTATGGAATAAGCGGCAACGATAATGGATGGATGGATGGATGGACTCTGAAAGTCAACATACAATACCAAGATCAGACGTGCTATGACACACCAGGTTTCTTCAGAAACACACGCTGCAAAATTCAATTTGCTTTCAGAGGAAAAACTTATACCCTGACATGCTGATGTTCTGCTCTCTTTCCACAGAAATGTCAGTGCGCTGTAACTTTGACCTTTGCGGTTTTAGTAGAGATACAAAACAGTATGCTAGACTTTACGGGCATGTCATAAGTCGTGGCGTGTAAGGCCTCTGAAAAGAGATCTTGGATGTATGTGAGATGACAAGGCATGAAATGAAATGTTTGTATTTCAATACAGTTTCCTGATCGAGAGGACGAAAGTGTGGCAATAAGGGTGGGAAATTCTTTGAAAAAGATTGTTAATATTCTTGACTTCCTTTGAATAATTATTAGTCAGAGGAGGATGTATAAATACATCTGAAATGTTTTCATCTTATGTGCTCAAGTCTGTTTGTAAGTAATATCATCTTCAGATTTAATTTCAGCTGAACTGGAAGCAAGATATGGGAGTATTTTAATAGAATTTTGACTTCGAATTCAGGTGATGTTCTTAAAAAGCTATTGGATCAACTAAAAAACATGGAAACTAAAACCATTTACCTGTCTTCAGTTCTCATGATACCAACACCAATCAATGTGAAATTAGATAAGGGAGGTACAATTTTGACAACTATAATTAAAACTATCCCTTCAAACTTTCTCTGTGGATGTAAGTGTAGTAATTACAGCAAAATCCATCATATGGATGTTTTCTTTAGAGTGCTTGAATGATAATTTGATGATAGAGTTAGGAAAATCAGGATTCTATTAGAGCAGAATTAGAGATTCAATGCGAACAAGTTTGCAATCTTTAATAGATTGATTTTTACTGCTGTCTTGCTTTCTTGGCATACAAGGAAAACAAAAATGGCAAATTCCTCCAAATAGTCAATAAGGAATAGGGAATAGTTGTTTGAAAATTTCATTTGGAAGTGTAAAACCTTCGTCCTGCCATAGATCTGAAATATATGAGAAATTTACCCTCTTGCTCTGTCTACTATTACCAAATTATTGAATCAATTAACATAACTGATATTATGAATGTTTAGGTTTTATTATATAGGGATAATACAGGAGTCATATAATTAGTGCTCTGTCTTTATCAAGGGAGATGATAAAGTTTTTCCATGGACTCCATCACTTTAAATGCTATTTAATTGCAAACTATATCTACAAATACTTAAACAAAATTTAAACACTTTTCCAAGAATGACTGGAATCAAATGTCCTTTTAAATGTGATAATGTGGTTCAAATATATTGGTTTTAGAAATGACTATGATGTCATAGAAAATTTGTAAATTGTTTGCTGCCAAAATACTGATCCTCTTGTTGAGTATCTTTATTATAGTGAGATTCAGTGTCCAGTGCTTTTTCCCATCATTTTTCTCCTCTCGGGCTAAAATATTCCTGAAATTAAACACAGTATAAAGACCAGCTTGGTTGGACGTACAATATATAGTTTCACAGATATGAAATCTATCCACCACCAAAGTTATAGGTCAACAAATAACTTCAGTGTCCTCAAGTGAACCTTGATGCAATGCAAAAAATATTTGCCATGGCAACGTGATTGTGCAGCTTGAGAATCTGTGTTCAACCAGCAATTTGCTGATATGATTATTCATACGTAAATTAATCGAATTAACTATCTGAGGCAAACAATGTCCTCACTTTAGCCTTTAAGAACAATATTGGACCAATAGAAAAGAACATTTTCCCCAGCAGCTGTCCTGTCATATGGCATTCTTTGCTCTGTTTCATTTCCCTCTAAATGCCTCATTTAAACTTTGGCTGACTTATCATTTGGTTCTACTGATCATACTTCTGATATTTTATGTATGTATGTATAGTATAAAATACGCCACTTAGAAATATGAATTACACATTACTGCATAAATTCCAATAAATCCGTTTTTATTGGTTTGTGATGTTAGAAAACTTTTACACATTCATTTGTTTTGCTGTGTTTGTAGATCATATTTTCAAGTTTTTCACTTTCTTCATAAAATTAAACAAAACAGCCAATTAAAACAATGCTTTCTTCGTATGGCATTTTTTTTCTCTATTTTCCGATAAAGAGGTCTTACAGAAATTATGCATTACAATTTTCTCCTTTGCGGATGACAACCCACTTTAGACACCAAGATGGCATCTGTCTATCATAAAAGCCTGGAAACTGTCCATCTGCATATGGAAGTGAACAGCTCTACAGTCAAGCTGGCTATTTCTATATCCTGCAAATTGTTTCCCTTAACATTGAGTACCATATGGTATGATAACTCATCTCCTTTTCACATTTTATTTTACTTCAGAAAGTCAATAACAGAAAGAAGCCTGCTTGTTGGAGTATGCATTAATTGAACCAGATAAAAATAGAAACAATTGTCGAATAAAGGATATTCGATGGACTTCAAAAGCTTTCTCAGGAAAGTGTGCAACCAGATGAATTTATCAGTGGTGGATGGAAAATATTACTTCTACGATCAGTAAGCTATAACAAAATCCGTTATAAAGACTTACCGCTTTAAAACCCATGAGACTAAACATTATCATTATAACAGGTGCTAATCTTTCTTTTTTATGTCTTCGTCTGGATTTTGTGAACTTGGTCAGGTTTCTGATGTGAGTGTGAGAGAAAATAATGGCTTTGTCAATCTGAAAGATGTTACAATGACATTCAGCTGATTGTTTAATACATTTGTCATAAATAGCCTCTATTGGAAATTTACCAATGTCTTCAATGTGTATTTCTTATCTTTAAACGTTCAAACAAAAGGTGCCCCAAGAAAAAAAAATCACATAATTTGTGAAAACTGTAATAGAAATTAATGTTAATTTCTCAGAATTATACAAACTAAGTCCAGACGCAAGCATGTGAAAACTTCTGTGGACTCGTTACCCTAGCAACCCCTGAAGTGAAGCATCCTGCAGTCTTAATTAAGTTGTGGTGAGACAGATAATTTTAAATGAAAAAATAGATTCTTATGCTCTTCCATTATTCACATGTGAATTGAAAACATACCCTGTAGCTACGTAAGAACAACCAGCAAGAACCAGAAGGAGTCTCAGTAGGTGTAAATCATAGCCGTGTTTTACAGTTAGTGCAGGTACTTGCCTGTGTAAACACGGTTGGCTTATCAGCAATAGATCAGGTTCGGGTACAGCAGAATGTATGGAATGTAACAACATTGATATTTAAAAAAGAAGTCCCAGCGTTTATGATCACAATGTGATCTGATGACACTGTGTTTCAGCAGCAGCAAGTCACAGAGGACCGCTTAGATTAGGAAACGTACACGTCAGAACTAAAAATTGACCTGCAGTCCAAATATTTTGGAAGGGTTTGTATAAAATCATGGCCAGCTCCTATTCAGCCAGTTTAAACACAGCTTGAAGAGATTACACAGAGAGCAAGTTTGACGGACCAGGCATTTTGATTAAGGATTTTTGTTTGTCTCTGTAGCTGGTCCCTCAGTCCCTCAAAAGACAAATTAATGGTCTGCCGTCTCCAATGTGCCAGTCGACTTCCATTTGTAACTCAACTATGACAACCATCTAAGATTAGTGCTCTCTGAAATCTTGCCATGAGTGGCACAATATTTTATAGCGAAAGAGTAAAACCCACAGCACTGACTATTTTGCACAAAAAGTCAGATTATTGCAATTCTATAACATAACTCAGGCCCTCCAAAGGCACATTTCTGAATATGTTGTACAGTAGTGACGACGCTGCATGCTTCACAGCAATATTGAAAAAGAATTTTATTCACACCAAAACCTAATTAAGAATAATTTCCATTTCAGTTAAATGGTTCCTAATCACATGTTTGTACAAGAAACAAGCTGCACCTCTTTTGTTGTCAATCATCCTGATTATGAACCGGTCTGCTTGTTTGTGACCCTGCACTAATTTGCTCTGCTCTTGGTAGACTACTTTGGTCATTACTGAAATGAGTGCACTGCATCTGTGTTTGTTGATTAGTGCAATGTTGAAATCTCACCTGCAGTATGGGCTACTTGTACCTGATTTGTGGTTATGTTCCCAGCTTAGCAAAATATGTCCCCTAGTGTAATATTTCACATGCATTTTAAATGCAAACAAAAGTACTTGTAATAGCCCTTTTCCATCACATGAAAGCTTCAATCTCTCTCTCAACGAAGTGACCATTTGAAGACTGGAGCTTGAATAAATTAACCTGGTTTAATATATAATACCTGCTGCTGATAGGAAGGTTAATCGAGGAGAGGTTTAATAAAGAACACTAACTTGCAACCACTATTTAGAAAAAATAATGAATAACTAAATTACTTTTGTTAATCACTGAACATTGTCATTATTTGGTTTAGTAAACCAGAATTCAAGTAATTATTCATTGTTTGACCACCGAGCAACTACTCACTGAATCATTTAAATCATGCCTTTTTTTGTTTGTGAAACTTCAGACACTGTCTGTAAAATCAATCTGCAGGTAAGGGAGAAACATGATTTTATAAAAGATGTGTATTTCATTTGAAACAAAATGAAATACTCAAAAGAAAGCATTCAGTGTTTCAAAAAGCGGAGTCATTTTCTTGGATAATCTGCATATTCAAACATAAATCCCTTAATGTATTGACCTTTTACTGAAGAAAATTAATCCTAAATTGCTCACTGCACTGTTAGATGTTTAGCTGTATAATGCTCCATCACACAAAGGATTAAACTGGGGATGATTGATGCTATAATGTTTGATCCGGTTTGCAATGGCTCGCAGGAAGCGATATTAAAAAGATGGGGAGAATCAACAAGCTCACAACAGCCTTCACAGTAGATATGTTCATTGCTTGCAAATGTAACAAAGAGAGAAATGGTGTGCTCATGCCCAAACACAAACATAAAACTCCTCCCAGGCTTTTATTGACTGCACCATTCAACGAAAAGAATAATCTTATCATTATAAGCAAAAAGGTATCAAGCCAATTACTGGCCGCCTTGGCAGAAACAACATGGCTGTTGAAAAATAGTAATTCTTCACATCATACATTCCTTTATAGGGGAAGTGACAGCTCCTTTAATATTATGATAGCAGTTGGGGGAGTCCTCTTATTGAACAAACCAAGCTGCAGCATCTGCAGAGAATGCAATTTGCATGGTGAATTTCACTGTGAAACGCCTGCAGTGTTTTAATCACTCGACATTAGCAAATCTTTTTATTAGCATTTGTCTACATCTGTGTTCAGAATGATTTCTGATACATAATAAAGCCTTAAGTCGAAGCTTAATGACGGAGTGACTTAACTGTAATTTATATCCATCTCACTCTGGCTGGAAGCAAGTTACCTTCTCTCTGTGAAAATGGAAACAACTTTTTTTTAAATCTGATGTGGTGGCCAGACAAGGGAAAATGTATATTTCTGTAAAGTAAACTGAGGTGACGGAGACTGTAATTACTATACCTGGTCAAAAACACACCACAGCGGGTTATAACCTTTTTTGCCTTGTCATCATATTGTTATATCATATTTATTACATAGTCTATTTGGTCTTATTTTGGGGGAATTTAACATGATACACTTTATTTTTTAAATCAGTGTAACCTACTTGCAAGGGATATCGATTTATCATTATTTTCAAGCAAAAAATTGTTCTCTCATTTGCATGCATTTGGAATCCAAAATGAGGCACTTTTGAGTTTGATCAAATTTGCTGACATTTACTCTTAAGAACACTGACCAGAAACCATAAAGGGAAAGGACATGTGTGCAAGGCACATCCTGCAAAATCTTTTTAACAAATACAATTTATTGATTGATTGAACAGGTATATTCATTTTCAATTTTTTGCTTATTCCTTTTTCCATTAATAAGCCACTTAAAAAATAAAAATGACACTGGCAAAAATGAAATGTTAACTCTCTAGAAAGCTACAAGAAACTTCGGACAGGAGTTATATCCAGTAACTACTTCCTGGGGGACTTGCCTTAAAGCGATGTCAATATGAAGCGATGTCATTACACTGTATTCTGCAGACCGGTTGACCACAGTTCATGACAAGCATGACTCTGTGATAATTAGGCTATCTCACCATTTTCGACTGGATCATGGACACCAGCCAACACAGTGGGACTGAAAGTGAGCTGCCAGCTTTCCTGCAGAGAAGCAATATCAGTGTTCAGGTATTTCACTGTGTCAAAGTTCAGTGACTGTTTATTTCTTTATAGAGAAAGAGCACCTGGTAGAGTAAAGTGCATTAGACATCTCCAGCTTCCTCCCACTGTTAAAAAACATGCATGTTAGGTTCATTTGACGCTCCAAATTTCCCCTGTGATGGACAGGCAACCTATCCAGGGTTTACCCCCTGATTAGCAAAACTCCCTGATCAACTCCCTGACTCCAAAAAGCAAGAGTTAAAGATATATTCAAATCATTGAAATAATTCTATAAGAAAGAAAATAAAGGTTTTTAGAGATGAAGGTAACCCTTGCATAAAAAAACATTTTTAAAAAAGAATATCTTTACAATCCTGTTTCCCTCGGACAGAAATAAAAAAAAGCTGTATATAAAGTAGTAATAAATAATCAAATTCATACAATACAGCTCCCACTGTTAGCTCAGGGCTGAGATAACAAAAGCTGAATGGTACCTTCAATACACCGTCAATCATCACATGGAATTCAATATCACGTCTATAACACCAAAACTGACATGGTTTGTTCACATTTGGTGCCAAAGGCTCAATGTTGAGAGTTTCAAAGCATTATTGGATTATTGGAGTTTCAGCAGGCCACAAATAAGTGAACACTGTCATTAAGCAACAACTGAGATGTTCAAAAGACTTGCCGTCTTTCCAAAAGTTTGTGCTGTGAGCAAATGCAATAAATGAAAAAAAGCCTTTATATTTAAGAATACCTAGAGCTACGTTATACATTTGGCTGGTTTCGACTTCTGAATCACTGACTTTCTGGAAAAATCCTTGAATGAATCTCAATGTTTTGTGACATTTTAAAACATCTCTTGTACACGTCCACTTGTGGAACATTATTATTGGGGTAGATTTTGCTACTTCCTTTCCTATTTAAACAATATGATTATTATAATGAACATTATGAATAATAGAATAATAGACCCCATTTGAGCAATTTTGGACTGGACACTTTGGGGGCTAGCAGTAAAAGAGCTCTGTAGAGGCCGGGGGGACCAAATAAAAAGCCTGCGGCCTTTTTCCAATCCAGATGGCGTACCTGGGGCCATCTGGATTGCTGATTTTAGCCAATACCAAAATCAGTGAATTCATCCAAACAGGGCTCCATGAGCAAATTAGATGAGGAGTGCAACAACGAGAGTGCAAGGAATGTCCGGACAGTTTTTGGAAAAAGAAAAACTGCCACGAAAAAGCCAGAAACAAGCACTGTAACTTTATAAAATGAAACCCAAACTAATATTTAAATTAAAAAGATGGGTCTAGCTGGCGAGAGCAATTAGTTTTGAGCTAAATCTTACGTGAAAAAGAGCAGAGAAAGAGTGCTAAATAATATGTGCGAGACACAGCCGCCAGAAAGGAGAAAAAGTCAGAAACCATTCTGTTTTACTGTTGCAAGACAATGACATAATCCTACTCAGATCATTTTGATGAAGTCTACAGCATAGCTTATCTTTAAACATGTCGAAGTACATGATTTTATACACCTGTGGCCACGGATGGGCGAGCATTTCCTTTTGGTGATATCATTAATATGTTTTTAGTTTCTTTCCATTGTAAATCTGGGATATTTGTTCAATGATTTATCAGAAAATACATTTCTTCTTCCTTATTGTCAAAACGACATCCCTTTGGTTTCTGAGGGACACTGGATCCAAAGACTGAGGGAAGAAAAGAACAGCCTGTTTCAGCTCCAACACCCCCCATCACCTCCCACCCGAAAACTGACAGGCACATTTCAATCCTGTGAGTGAGAGAAGCTCGCCAATCAACTGGCAGGAGATTCTGGCATTTGATCAGGACCTGCCATTAGGATATTTTCACTTTGAGATGGAGCCACTGATTCCCACCAAAGCCCACGTCACATCTGCCGAGGACACACACCTGACTAAGTGAACTGGATGCATCCCCTGAACTGACTAAGTGCCAGTAGAGAAAGTGCAGTGAGAGATTTTGCCTTTAAAGAGTGGTGACCAACATTTATGATATACCACCATGCTGAAGTGCAGAAGATGCAATGGAACAGCTGTATTAGCTCAGGGTCTTCCACTTACAATACATGCAATATTATATATGGCAATGCTCTCATGTTTGATTTAAAACACTCTTAAAAAAAGACATATCGTATTTTGTTTTTCTTGTATTTTGTTGAAGAGATTCCAATTAAATACATTTAAACTCTTCTTTACCTATTGATTTAAATAAATGGCACCTTTGTCACAATTTGCAACAATGATCCATATAGAGAAATAAATCCTGGAGGAAAAGAAAACAAACTCATGTTACCTACATGGACAATTTAAAAAGAATTAAATGGAATTGGTTTGAATTACCCTGTAGGAAATCAGTGATAATGGTGCCCAGTTACCATCAAAACATATCTTCTGAGAGATTTTTATTTTGATACTCCTGAGCATTATCAAATTTCTGGAAAGCCTTTAAAGATTTCAAAACAAAGTTTCTAACGTGCAGAAAAAGGTCTGAAGGAGATGAGCAATCAGAACTGTTTTCCCCCCATCAAAGCTAAAAATTCTTCTTCATGAGACAGATTCATGAACCATGCGATATATTCTTTTATAACTTGTCATTTCGGAAGCAGCATCCCTGAAAACATGAACTTCATTGAACTACTATCATTTTTCAAGTTTAATTTTCTACCTGCTCTCAGAGGCTATATTCCTGTAAAACCAGTGTTGCATGAAGATATCACAATAATAGATCTCGAGCAGCAACTCACGACAGCATTTGAGAGGTAAATTTCTGTCATTTACAAGATAAACCCTGAAGTCATCATCCCCGCCGTGTACTTTCAGTCATAATATTCATGCAACCAGATGGACAAATGCATAAGCTCTTTCCAATGTTTTTCTCTGATGTTTTTAGTTTTTCTTCATTTTCTTTTATCACTTTGTGTAATGTTTTTTGCTCTCTGTAAAGCATCTTTTAGCAATAAATATTCTAAAGTATTCTATGCCCGAAGCTGGGTTGGGTACTTGATGAAACACATAGAGAATAGCAAAGAGGTTAAAGTCTTTTATCCCTTATACATAAATCCAAGGCAGTCAAATTGTCAACATGTGTTTGATTAGGATTAATAATAATAATTAATAAACTGACACAAATGAAACTGTGTTTTACTTGTACTCTGTATCATCTGCTGCCTTTTTGTTCCCTGCGTTGTTTTAAGGTAAATGTTTGCAGGTGGCATTGTTTTGAGTTAAATCCGTTTTCTGAGCTGGATTTTATCATTCTACCCACAAAGTACAGGAATTCCAGGGGTTTTATCGATTCCTCCCTGAAACAGGACTCCCTGGCAGCATGGAATGAAAAGACAGGAGAGAGCAAAGGGTAGAAGGTAAGGATGGAGTGCTGAAAAATAGTGGGAGAGTGAGGAAAGAATAGAGACAGGAGAACAGGGGGTAAGAGAGAGAAAATACCAGAAAAAGTCACCTCAAAGAGGAAAGGTTTGATAAAGAGGAGGATCTGTTGGAAGTTACGTCCAACTAGAATGTCACATGTCAAACGATGATCCAAAACATTTCTGCCAAATGGCGAACTATACTTTAGTTATCAGCAAGCTGGTGATGTACATATCCCTCTTAGAAAGACATAGCCATGTCAAAAATACAGGAGGTGAAAAGTGCAAACGATACACAGTTTTATCAATTCAATCAGATTGTTATTAAGTAATTATTTTGGTATGTTTAAGTGAGTGTGCATCCAATATGTAAAGTTTTGTCAAATATTGCAAAGACAATTCCTAAGGTTACTCCCTTGCTGATCCTTTTGAAGCTTTCAATGCTACAAGGCTGAATGCTCTGTCTGATTGCATCTGCAGCAATCCACACTCAAAACCGAAGCCCAGCTTGTTCTATTGTGCTCCAGCATTTGGAAAGCACATCTTGTGACATTCAAAAAAGGCAAATAAAAAGAACAACACTGATTGTTCACCTTGTACTTGAAAGACACTGTCGCGCCAACTTCACATTCCTTCAATTTTGTTGTAGATCGTCTGCAAAATAGCTTGCAAAAACTCGTTTTCAGTTTGAAAATAAGTATAAATACGTTTTGTTTTTTTTCTGACAACTTCCTTCCATCCATAGCTGTTTCCTTTAAACTTGAATTTTGTTTCATGTTTTGGACTATGTGGTGTTGAATGACCAAATCAAATTTCCATATCCAAATAGCATATTCAACTAGACTTGTAATGTCCCATTCAACAAACAAACAAATTAAATATTATTTGATTTATGAAATTATGAATAGGCACACAATGGCAGCCTTTGTGTTTATATCTGGTTAGGTGAAGGTGATAAATGGGTTATTCATATACATTTTTCTCTGGCAAAGGAGGTTGTTGCTTTGTTGGAGAAGCATTCCACTTAGACTGATCAGACAGCTTGTGATGAGTCAAGGCCTGGAAGTGACTCAAATACTCAGATCAAAGAAGACATGATATAAAAGTCCAGCAGGCAGGATTTATTAAACACAGCTGGGATGAAAGCAAGGTAGTTAGAGTGGCAAACTTTGCAGCTAAGGAGTAAGCAAGACAGAATGTGTAACACACACAAGTGTCAAAAAAATCCTGGGTGTAAAATAATGATGACAGAGGGTGAAGCAAAAAAGCAACAAATGGGAGCAAGTTGAGGTCATATGGTACCGTGACAACATGGGGATCAAGAATTGAGGAAAGATGGTCCCAGATGACATGAGAGAATCTGACAGAGAAGCAAAGAGTCCCGGGATGACATCAATTATAGGTGACTTATCTGCGATGGCACACGGGTGAATGGGGTGGAAAACAGAACAAATACAGGTGGTAAGCAAAGAAGAGTTGAATACTGATTACTGAAAAACAAAGGAAGGCTTGAGTCCGCGAACATCTAAAAAATGCTGGGTTTTATATTGATGAAAGACAAACAGACAGTGACAATCACTATCAACTTGTAAATAAAAAAGTTCTCCCTCGTCCATTTCATTAAAAGTTTGCGTGAACTGTAATTTGATATGCTTTTGCAATTCTTCTTCTAAGCTTACTTACCTCCTGTCATATTTCAACGTGTTCTTCAGCTAATTGTTGCTAATTGGTTTTTCTTTTTTTCCCACATTCTTGAGCTTGTTCGTGTCCGTTCGTACAGGAGATCAGCATACTTACAGCTGCTTGGCAGGAACACCTCTTTCTAGTTGATTGCAAACCTCATCCTGACTGTGTTTTGTAATTTTGCATTCATTGTGTATAATTAGTTTCCATCAGTGTAATCTTTTTCCATAACAACACTGCCCAAAGCACTCGAGTCATTTCCTTTTTCCCTAATGGTGCCTTTTCTTTCGTGAATCACTTTGTCTATGATCAAAAGCAACCCTCTCTCTGCAGATACATTTGAGTTCTATATGTAACATGTTCACCTCATTAGGTACGGTCATCTAAGTATTTTTTAGGGAAGGCCAGAAAGGATTGTGTTTGGATATTTCCCACTCTGGTTTTCTAATGTTCATTGATTTCTTTTTATGAGGATCTTGGGAGCAACACACTGTATGTGCTCACTCTTGCTTTTACAGCGGTAAACATTCTCTGCTGAGGCTATTAGGCGCTGATGCTGCTCAGCCCTGTGAAAGGAATCTAGCTCATGACTTTCTGCTGCTATAGTAACTGTGATCGTGTCACCGTAGTTGCCAAGTCGCTCTGTAAAATTCTAATTTGTGAGCTTTATCCCTTACTTGCTCCGATCACTACAAATGTCTCAGTTGCAACGGGGTCCAGATAAGGCATCTCTAAAGTGTTTTGGAAGTGCTACTTCCTGTGGAAGCGAGCGCAGCATTTGGTCCCTGGAGACCCAACAGTGAAACCTGAATGCTGTTTATCTCGTCATTTCCATCATCAGAAATTTGAGACAGGCACACCCTCTCTTCATTCGCCCCAGGACAACATGTTGGTAAGAAAAAGTACATTAAACATCACTACATGTGAAGTTAAAAGAAAAGGAACGTAACGGTGACTGTGAGCAATAACAAGGTTCCTTTTTGCACATTCTTTTCCAAAAAGCCCAAACATGTTTTTTTCTTTTTTGCAAAAAATCATCATCGTCAGACTGGCAAACTGTCCAGGATATACCCTGCCCAGGGTCAAACCCCACCCAGGATGATTGGACATCAAAACATGATTGCGTTTTGTAGCTTTTGAGGATGCATTGTTTTAATTTACCTTGTGCTCACAGTGTACACAGAATTCATTATAATAAAACTGATGGACAAAGGTACCGATTACCTATAGATGTCAGTAACGACCAAATTAAATCAAACATCTTGCCGTGAAACAATTGGAAAATAATAGGTATGCTCTTTTTTCTAATTGGAAAACAAAAAATTACAAGAAAAAACAGAGTGTTTCAGTTAAGGAAGGCAGTGGGGAATCTATCTTAATCAGTGAGTTCTGTACCCTGCTGTTTGTTATAATCCTTTCCTTTTCCTTCAGCATCCTGCATACCACAGCAGTACAGCACATGAAACAACAGGGGAGCAGAGAAGGATTTAAATATTGTTGTCCTTAAGCAAAGTTGACAAAAAAGGGACCTGTTCTTGTATACAAGAATGGTCTATTGTCTATACCAGCTAAACTGCTCCAATTAAGTTTGATCCCCTTTTTATCTACTAGCTGTTTGTGTTCAGAAAAAGAACAAGGCTCCTAGCGTACCACAGAGAGATAACGGCAGATTGTAGTCTAACGCAGGGCACGAGACCAGAGTAAGGATGTACAGAGTACGATGGAGGCACATGTGGAGAGTTGATGTTATAGTTATACACCAGTGGAGGAGGAGGTGGAACATGAGTCAGCACTCCCACATCAAAGGGTGAACAAGTATGACTTCTTCTGTGTAGGAAGTGACAGCCAAGCTCCTGGAGAAGAACAACTACACCACTTCAAGATGTTAATACTCAAAGAAAATAGAGCAGTGTGAGAACTTGTGTGCTCAACATCCTCATAGGGAGCTTGAGTCAATTATCTATTTAAAACAACTTGATATTTAATCTGCCAACGTATTGATTTGTTGCATTCATCATTTTGCCCTTTGATTAATGATAATTCTTCTGCGTAGCTTCTGTGCGGTATATCATTATTGCCACATTAAGCTTTATGTTTCAAAATGAATTAGGTTTGTGTATGATAATAAAATGCGTCTAAAAAACGTCTATTATCACTACAAGATCTACAAGGAGGTTGTACAATAGTGCATAATGCCTCTGCTTATTTTTGCGACCAAATTAAACTATATGTTGCATGACATGTCCATTTATTTTTAGCATGCAATCTGTTGACATTTGATGAAAACTTGTATCTGTGAACCAGTGGGAATTTGAACAGATTAGACTTATCAATAGGGCTAGTGGGAAATAACTTTCTAACTTTTCTGGGTTACAATCATGTTAGACTCAGCGTTACAGAACCACAAATGGCACATTTTCCTCTGGGAGAGCTGAGTTATAAGTCACAGTATCAGAGTCTGGAATTGTGGAGAAAAAAAAAACAAAGAAAAAGGTGGAAGCAGGAGTGTGCCCCCTAAATTTTACCCTCGCCTTGACAAAAACGTCTTGTCAGGCGTTGTTATGAAGCCTTTGCAATACCATGTGAAGTGCCTATAATGAAAACCATTTGTTTTCATTACTTCTCCTACAGTTGAGCAGAACATTGGCCCAACTTGTCAGCATGCCATATTCCTTAGGAAGTGAAAGGGCGAGGAAGGGTAGCAGAAAAAGGAGCAGTTGCCGGGCTTTCTGATATTCAAAATATGTGCTCAAAAGGAAGAGAGGTGTCACGTGACACTGAAAAATACGTCATGTATTTTGCTTTCATTCTCTGTCTTTAAAATATCTGTAGTGTCCTGATTGCACATATAGTAGACAGAAGGGCTGCACCCCGGAAAGAGAGAAAAAAAAACAGTAACTGAATCAATGCAAATTCTTGACGGGTTTGCTTTTCCTCTTTTCTGTCTTGTTCAGCCTTAACCATTCATTTCATATTTTTTTCTCCACATTGTACCCTTAGTGTGTGTCTTTAAATGTTCATCTATTTTTTTTCCCCGATGTCATATGTAACCTTTAGAGGTCTGATCTTTTGCCCTTCCATCCAGCGCATACATGAATGATGCAACTGTCAGGAATACTAGTGTGCCACAAAATGACACAAAATGCTTTTCTTATCATGAGGGGGGGCACTGCCAGCTGTTCATTTATGTATCCCGCTGAGTAAGAGACACAGCAATAAAAATGATGCATTAGCATTAAAGAAACCAACAAAAATATTTAAGTAAAAAGTGGCAGACAGGTGACCGAGCTATTAGCTCTGCTATCTCAGGTGCTGGGAAATCCCAGAGGCGATCATTATTGCACAGATAACCTCAGCAGCCTGCCCCTCCTCTGATGTGACACCAGGTAGGATTATCTCTCCGCGGACTGTAACTGTATAATGGTCTCTGTAGGTTTATCTGAGCAGATTACATCCAGTGGAGTGAAGTCCCCATTTGACGACTTGACTGTAATTCCCTTGTTCATTTCAGTGGGACAGACGCTTTGATTGGAAAAGACAGAGGGCATGTTATGACAGATGTCTGGCCGTTCTTTAAAGTTCCAGTACTACATTTCTGATTAGAAAAAAACAGCTATTCATGGTACCTTGTGTACGTGTGTGAGTGTACAGGCATGAGTCTGGCTTTTTGCTTTATCATCTCATTTTTGCGACATTTGAAAAGTTGCTTTTAATGTTTGTTTTGGATTTAGCTGTGTTGGTTGATAGTTTTACTTGCTCCTGGTATTTTTCTGAGATCACATATTTTCTCTTTTACAGAAACATTCTAAGAAATGGGGGATAGAGGGATGAAAGGACTTAATGGGGTATATCAAGAAGAATCCAAGGAATGAAATGAACTGACTTAAATGATCTTAAGGTATGAAGAAAAACCCAGTAAGCAAGAGTCAAAGTAAAAGCATGTCTTGGGAATTTTTGGCCTCTGTGTCTCTGGGATTCTTGGAATGGAAGCAGGAAAGACAAATAAAGAGGAAGGGGAATTGGGAGGGATTTATATTAAGTCAGCTGAATAAAAGAACATGCGCACATATGTAAATAAATACTATGTTCGTGATCTCAATCATGACAACATCATATGGTGAATTACCAGCAGATATCCCACACATGCACACACATACATATGCCGTAAATCTTTTATACCCATACAACTCTGTGATAAATGGGTTCAGTTTGCAGTGACAGAAAACCATCAAGGTGCAAGTACGGGCCTTTTGCAAACACCTCCATGAGCAAAGTGCATCAGATAAATGGACACATGCCTATCGTGTTTTACTGAAGATATATTGTGCACACTTACACCTTCAAAAGGGAGATTTTGTTTTATTTGTCCTAAATAAGTCATAAAATAAATTGACACATTCAACCAAAACCATGTTTGAATTTGCACTGACTGGCAAAGTATGCTCTCATTATTTAAAGAATATTTTCCAATCAGATCTGCAGACATGGTTTGAAATGTATCTGTAGCACTGTGCTAATGGCAAGCAATTCCATGATACCTAATGGTAGTGCTTGCCATTGACTTTTTCAGGATTTTGTGCAGATTTATATTTTGAATTTAGTTTGAACATAATCTGATCCACAGTGAAATGTTAATTCTTAGTTACTCTGGTCTGAACAGGCTGCCTGTCACAGCTCGCCTGGAGGAGAGTCACAAGTCCTGCTTGGTGTGGCATCAGAGGGTGTTGGGACAGAAGTGGTGATAAATCCTGTGTCCTCTCAGAAGGTGCTAATAATTCAAGATGATGTGGCCAAATGTCACAGGACACATTTCCTGTCCCCTGCAAAGATGGAGCCACTCAAGTATGTGATAAATGGCCCTGGCTTTCATCATTTCTTGACCAATCTTTAAGCCATCTTAAAGCATGATCCTGTTGTTTTGCAGATGTCACCTCTTGCTTCAGTTTTTCAAAGAAGAATTGACACCACTTGCTTTTGTTTTCCAGGTTAGAAAGTCAAACAGAGGTTCAGCTAACAGAACAGAATTGGGTAATGCCTTGGAAGAAACTTGACAGTTAAAAGGAATTCTCAGATGCATTTCAAGTGGGTAAGTCTGGTTGGATGGTATGTTAAAATGATCCGTTGTTCTTGATAGCTGAAACATTAATGTATGTATGTTTTCTCCTATAAATGTAAGTGTGTAGTAAATTAAACCTTACTTTTTGATAATAATAGACTCACAGGTGGCAATATTTCCAGTTTAAATGTGTGGAAATAAAGGCTGACAGTCATGCACACATTACTTCATTTTTAGGTTCAAATTTACGCATTACTGTTGAACTTTAGAAAAAAATGCATAACATTTACATTGTTTTTGTTTTTCCTTGAAAAACAAAAAAAATAACTGTGGTATTGATGCCCAGAAACTCAGATTTACACAATTGTGCCGGTTCAATAAATCCATCGCCTCACTTGTGTAAGTGATTCCTGACCTGGCAAACCACTCCTTCCCTTGACAAGCCCTCTGACTGAGCCAAATCTACATTAGTTGCACTTCAGCTGTCTCAATAGCCTCTCTGCTCCTCTCTACTGTCTCCTGCTTCAGACATAAATGCTTCCTCTTTGAGAGTTTCCAGACAAAATCAATACTCAGAGAGAGTGTTGGCAAAAACGGAATCCAGATTTCCATCACTTTGGCCTTTTCTTATCCCACAGCCAAAGCCATCAAAGCCTGGGCCTTTGCACAACAATCAGGCAGACAGACAAAGTCATCACTGTGTATCTGAAGGATAGATCCCCTATCTCCACACTGGACTGAGGTGGGATAGGGCTCACCTCAGAATTGAACTCCACAAATAATCTGGTTGACATCAAGCTTAATGCATGTTTTAACAACTTCATGAGTTTATGCTGCAATATGAACTGTGGTTGTGTCTGTGATTTCTAGCTGTTCTCCTCCTTTCTCAAATCTGACTAGAAATATCTTTCATTTCATGAAAACTCCATCCATTTGTCCTCACACTGAACTTACTACCAAACTGAAGATTATTGCTTTTCTATTCTCTAATGAAAACATTCTTGGTTATGCTTAAAATATTATTATCATCAGATGACTTCTGAGTGTAGGTTCACTCTTCTTTCAGTAGGTTTAAATTTGAGAAGTTTATCTTAATTCACATCTTTTTCTCATCAGCTTGTTATAATATTTCATGAAGAAAGTGGCATATTTACCCTTGTAACTCAAAGCCCTGATACAATGGTTTTGGTCGTGTTTAATTAATAATTATGTCTCATATCGTATGTCTGGGGTATTTCAAACTTTTATTTTACATATCTAAGTTATTTTACAAGTTTTTTACTTCCATTACATTCAGCTCTTAAAGACCAAATCTTTAAGTTAATTATGATACATTTATACAAAAGCAGAGAGATTTCTGTACATTTTAACTGATTACATGTTAGGTAAAGCTCAAAATGAATAGAGTTCAATTTATTTTACTGTGAAGAGAATGCTCCTTCTTTTTGTGGGAATAGAACATTTATTTTGCCACCTCTTCCTGAGCGCGACTTTACAGAAAAAGTATTCAAATATACACAGTAAGCACGATGTCTGGCACAATGTTTCGAATACACAAACTTGTAGAGCACAGTTAACATGAGCGGTGTGTCCGTTTGAGTGGCTGTTGAGGAGAGCTGAAGGGCAACAGCGGTGACGTCAACGTAAATTGAGACAGTGTGCACAGGGCGTTGTCGACAGCACTGTAAACAGCAACCAGGTGGAATGGTGTTCTTCGTGCAACTGCTTTTCATTAACAGATGGGGGAAGTTTATGGCTGCTACACCTCTATGTTGAGTGAAGATATAATTACAGATTAGACAGTCTGAGGTAATGAAAAGTTCTGCAAGCGCCTCATTACCTTTTAGCTCAAAAGTTCCTTTCCTAACCTGAAAGGCAGAGTTCAATCTGGCTTAGACTGCCAGCAAAAACGCTCCTCCTGAGGTTCATGTGAAGCATAGATAGCTGTGAAGATTATTGAAGAGTAATATATCTGTTATAGAGCCATTACTACTTCAGGTATTTATTCTTACCAAGTTAACATCTGTCTAAAGATTAGAGATCTTAGAAAAATTAGAAAAATTCATATTCATTTTCCTCAGAGTGGTTCAGACAAGTTAGCTCAACATGCTATGAATATTTGATATTATTTGCTTTTGATAACTTGAAAATAGGCACTACACAACTGAACTGGCTTAACTATTACAGTGTTTAAAAATGTACAGTTATCAAGAATTTTTTGCCCAATTAAAAGTCATATCAATTTCTTATAATGAATATCCACTTTCAGATATATTGGAACAAAGGGACTGAGCTCTGTATACTCATGTTCTTTTCGTTCTTAAGAACCATGGACAGCACCGTTTAAAAGACTACAGCTTCATTATCAAAACGGTAAACATTGTCAGTCTAAAAGTAATTCAGTACTTCCAAATGTTTTTGTTTCTTTATTTTGTTCCATGCAGATGTCTGTAAGACGTTTGCAGTATTCTGGCTATTGGATGTTTGCATGGAAAAGTATTCTTTATCATTCTCCACACCAGCACTTCTGTGGCTTGCATCCCAATAACGTTTCATTTTCTGGCTTGTTTCTGTCATGTCAAAACAATGCTTGGTTGGAAATTTGAACCAAGAAGAGTCCTTCAGCTCATTACCATCTTCGTTCAAGCTTTTGTGCATTTCTCAGTGTCTTCAGTGTTTGTCAGACAGAGCAGAGACGGTAGGGGCTGCACTCCTATTCATGAATCATTTCTCCCATGTCTAAACAACAAAGAAGAGCATAAAAAAAGGAAAGTCAACCTCGGGAGCTGCCAAATGACTGAGTGAAAGCTGGTAAGAAGTGTCTTGGCGAGTACAGGAATTTGTTTTGTTTTGTTTTTTAACACTTTAAACCCTGATCCATCAAAAAAGATATTGATTTTTTTAAATAGTTCAAATTTTTTTAAAATTATTTCTACATTATGAAATAATATCCATCATTAATTACCGTGTGCAAGTCTAAATGATTGCACAGATTACACGGATTGTCATGTAGTCTTCTGCCCGCTGTCATCAGGTATATCTGATTGTGCACAACAGGGTTTTGAGAAAGGTTTTTAGCATTAAATTATACAACGGCCTCAGATGTGAAGCCTTTCAGAGACCCTATGAATCAAATGTGATACAAATCGCATTATAGGGTTAACTGAGAACAGTTTGAGAATGATGAAAAAGAGTTGCTCAATCTCTTTTATTTTCTATTTTCCCTCCTGTCTCCTCCTCCTACACCCACTGCCCTCCCACACTCAGTGTGCAGTGGTCCATTAGGCTGTCTGTCCACAGCCAGAAGTGACTTTGACATTTGCTGAAACACCCAGCGGAGTGTTCAGGCTTGAAAGGATATCCAAAGCTTTGACCCAAAACCTCTTGTTTCTTTTTCCTCTCCCTTTCCCTTCGATCAAAAACTCCTATGTGACATCGTACACTGGCATGCTGGCTTTCAGACCAAAGCCTGAATATATTTAGACTTCCACCAGAGCAAAGCAAACCCCTCCTACAATTATCTCTGCTTACAAAACAGATAAACTCAGAGATAGTCCCATGCACACCATTTACACAAAAAGCCAAAACAATCACACACTCTAAACACACAATTGGCATATTGTGAAACCACTTCAGTTTCAATGAGACTTCAATATTCAGAAAACATGTTTATCCTTTCCAGTCATTGAAGAGAGTCCCAGAATCATTGTTTTATTAATGTAAACAAAGGGATCTAAAACTAAATTGGCTTGTAATGTGTTTAGAATTTACATATATATATAATAATGCATATTATAATTGATCCCGAATTACGTGTTAAACCTGATCAAAAGTAAATTACGTGAAGACCATTTTGTCAAGTACCTAATTTTTTTCTTAAAAACATTACATGTCAAGCCAAGTAGAGGAACTAAATAGTGAGAAACACATTCAATGCTCGATCCTGCCAGAAAATACTAAATTCTTATGCAGGTCATTCAAATTAAAACAGGCTTAAAGTAAAATGAAGAAAGTTAAGCAATACAAAATAAATAAATACATTTATGACAGCTTTCTAAGGTCAACTAATGTTGATAACCAACTCTATGAAATATTCCAGCAACATACCAGAAACACCTAACAACGGTCCACTATGCCTGTCAAGCAAGGAAGGTGTGGTGCAAATGCACAAATAAGGAGAGACCCCCTTGAGATGATTCTTTACCAGCTATAAGATGCTCATCCTTCTCTGCTCATCTATTAAAAGAAGAATTGAGCATCACCCGTAAGCCTCATCCCTCTCTTTGGGCAGACAGCGTGAAATATTCACCTGTTCCACTCCTTCTGGAGAGTGCAGGATTAATGGAAATAGAGGAGCTGAAGGAGCTTCTCTGTCTTCAGTACCCATGAAAAAAGGTGTTGAAACGCTGATGCCAGCTTGCATCAGCAAATACACCCCCATCCTGCCAATATACAGTACAGGATACACATGTATTACACACTCCTGACTGTGAGGGAGATCTTCTGATGGTTGCTTCCTTTGGATTGTTCCCAAGATGAAAATAATAAACCCAAATCGTGTTTAATTTAACTGATAACATCTTTCGAACACTTCTAATTGATACAGGCATGGAAGCTTATTTGTTATTTTGTACGTATTTACTTTTGATTGAGAAAATTGAGAATAACAAGGAGAAGAGAAACCTCTTATGGATGTTGGTTGCTGGATCCTTACAAAAAAGACAGAACTTCCTACTAAAGATACATTTACAGACTACTTGGTGGAGGTTCAATCGCTAATCCCTTCAAAATGCTCAAAAACCCTTTTCCCCTCTCTCTCGCTGTAGGGTGATACACATACATCGACAGGGGAAGGAAATCAAATCAGTTGGGATAAGCGTAGAGCACGAAAAAAACGTGAAAAGGTCAGATGATCTCTCAGAAGTGTTGTTTATAATTAAGAGTTAGATTGTACACAGGATAAGCAGCAGCCCCCCAAAAATAGCTGCCAGCTTATGTGTTGCATTAACTGACAGCTATCTGTCATGTTTCTTTCCAAAACCTCCCATTTTAATTAACACCTGCAAAGAATTGCTGCTGTCCATTGAGCATCTGCTGCTCAACCTGTCTTGTGCGTAACCGTACCTGCACTGGTTAGGCACTTAGAAACTAAAATCCTTTCATTCATTTTTCCTGTGAAGTTTACGTGGATTTTTGTTACATATATTTGTTTGTTATCCAAAAACATCTGCTGTGATATAAACTGAATACCTGTTAACTCAAGTGACTATGGGAACTGACACATTTTGCAGTTATTGGCATGGTGGAGTCTCAAAGTGGACCAAAAGTTGGCCACCTTTTGTCTTTTGCCCCATGCACATGAAAACTCATAGCATACATCATAAGCTAAAAAAGCTTCTTCATAGACTCCCCAAAAACCATCTGTACAGATTGATGTCACATAAATCACAAAGTGTAACTTGTTTTCGTTAGAACTACTGCCCCACTCTCATATTGACTGTATGAACAGTAAGAATTGACAGAATCATAATGAGACCCGTGACTGAAGAGGTGCTCTCCACATCCGCTCATCCATATGTCTTTGCATCCAGGGTACATGAACTGGGAAGGTAGATGGAAGAAGCAGAACATAGAGGAAATCAATAAACATATGAAACACATTCAATCAAAAAATTTGAGAGGTGCAGCCAAGGCATTGGTATCCAGCCATAACCTATTCAACATTGCACTGTGTGGCAGACCAACTTAACAAGATCAAAGCTTGCTCACAGAGCAGCCCTCATGAAATCTCATGAGATCCACAACGAGGAGGCAGGAACTGCTCAGGGTAGAGGAAACCATAAATAAAATCAAGCACCGTCCCCTATGGAAGTTCACAACCCGAACACTATTCCCAAAATAGACATGAAATCTGGTTAAGTCTTTTATCCAATTGGAAGATTACACGTCATCTGGGTGTAAAATTTTAGTGTACCATTTGAATGTTTTCACATACTGCTGATAATAAAATCCATCATAATTTTACAACATTCAGTCATTATCCCAGAGTTTCTGATTATATCTATGAGGTCAGCTTTGCACTTCATTACCTGGTATTTTTTATGCAATTTCCTCATTACTTAGAATCATAACATTGGTTGGTTAGAAATCTGGGCAGAGGGTACCTCAATGGTGGCAGCTGTGTGGTGTGTTCGACAGACTGGTGGACAGGCAGGTGGGCAATCATGGAGACACGGATGTGTCAGGCAATTCTGCTGGGCAGGAAAATGAACCTTAACACAGTCAAGGCAGCTAACCTTAAAGATATTGAATCCTCAAACTGTGGCATGCCGACAATCTGTGGAAAACACAATCGTTTGCACGGGCCTGTCTGGCACTGCGAGGTATTCACCGAGAAGAGTCGATGGCTCGTGTGCAGATCGCCAGTGCAGAGCAGGTGTGCACAGAGAAACAGAGGACAGACAAACAAAATCAAACACTCCTCATTCTTACTAACAGGTCCGGGAACAACAGAATTACACACCAGGCAGGCAGATGTCACCAAGCAGGGGTTGTGACAGATCACTGCTTTGCATTAGGCCTGCACCAGGGGTCCAGATTTTCTCTATCCTTCCTGCGTCAGTCCAATGGCCGCTTGACTATCAGGTAGCATTTTTCAAAGAGCATGCTGTGAGCCAAGCATGCCTCCTACATTTCAGCCTGTTCAATTCGTGGGGGTGGGGGTGGGTAGTTTGCTCGCCCTCCCATATGAGCAGAGATTACACTATGAAGCAGGAGCCGTCTGCTCTCCCCAGAGGCTTGGTTTCTCAATGGTACACATAGAGAGGATGAATTAGGTGCCCAAGAGTCTCAGTTGGCCACCGATTTCTTCACAGTTCAGTGTTAATGGCAGCCGAAATGGTGAGCTCAGACCATGCTGTATCTGTAAGAGCCCAGTGGAGTGTGAGTCACCCAGCGAGGGGAAAGTGAGATGGGATGAGGGTTTCACTGTGGAGGCAGAATCTGTCACAACCAAACTCAAATGCATTGGAGAGGCAGAGGAGAAGATCTTATGCCAATGCAGTTTGGGGTACTTTTCAAACTGTGTTAGAAAAACCTGCTTCTGGAAAAAAAGTCATATATGGAGAACATCCAGCAACTATTATATTTTATAATGTTCATTTCAATCAAAGTTGGTTGGAGTCATGGCCACAACATGATGTTGTAATGTGAGGGACCAAACTTAGTATGAACCTTGATACATGGCATGTGCTGGGAAGTGGTGGGTGTGCATAGGAATTTGTATTCTGATAAACTGTAAGTGACTCCAAAATGATTCACTTTTGATCAAACAGCATGCTCTCTTGCCATCGATATTGTATTTTTGAAAAATGTCAACAAAGAAAAAATTAATGGATAAAAAATTAATAGAAGAAGATTGTCACCTTTACTTTGACATCTGGAAGAAAACACCATTGCCTGACTGCAAAGTGGTCTGAGGGTCCTATTTTTATCAGACACATCTATGTATTTTTATACCAACTAATCTCTTCACTAGTAAAATGCAGCGCACATCGAGTTCAATTAATCCATTCTTTGCTCTTTCTACAGCAGCTTATTCTACTTGAGCTGCAGCTGGAGCCTTTTCCGACTGTTGTTGGGAGAGAGGCGGCGTTTGCCATAAACATGTCGTTGGTCACAGGCGCAGAGCTGAATGAGACACACATCACTTCGAAGTCACCAATTAACTAAAATGGATGAATGCACGCAAGAGCCACAAAGAAAAGCCCCAGCAAGTTTTACTCACATTGTGTTACTCTCACTTAAAAAAATACAGCTAAATTCAAGCAATTAGAATACAATTCATTATAAAACTATTTAAATCCAATCAGCTCAAATTAATTCAAATCTAATTTAGTCAAACAAATAAACTGTATTGTGACCAAATTCCTATCCTGATCATGCATGATGCAAAAGCGGGAAGACTCAAGAAGAAAGCTCTGGCAAAACCAAACTCAGGGAAAGCAGAAATCTGCGCTTTTTCAGAAAAAGAGGGATTGGTTTCAGATTGAGCTGCAAAAAAATGCAAAACCTAAAGTTCCATTTACAAGTGACAGCATCCAACAGCAAAAAAAAAGCTCCCCTGGTCTGTCTCTTCTCTAGCTCGTTTCTCTTCCTGTTTCCTGAATTGGCGTTCTTCCAGATGACTGATGATAACGGGGAAAGTTCACCTTCTACATTCATTTGTTTGGTGTGTCTATTGGCAAAGCAGTGAGAAAACACATCCAATATTTTTATCAACATTGTAAAAAATCTGTCACAGAGCCACTTCATCAACATCAAATTGGCTTCAAACTTGATTTTTCTTCAATACCTTTACTTGTTTAAGGGGCTCTTAAAGCACCTTAAGCTGCACTGTAGACAGTGAAAAGCAAAGCGCACAAAGAAAAGTCTATTTCTGTTGCCTTTACCCAAGGTCTTAAGATCACCAAGATCTGAATGACTGAGAAAAGGAAGCATGAAACATGAAAAGAACATAAAACATGAAAAGAAAAATGAATGCCAACATGAGCTCATTATGTTACTTACAAATAAACATAACATAACAGGAGGTTGGTGCTGTGTAGCAAGCAATAGCAGCAATCAGTTTTTGAAAGTATTGCCAGAAATAGGGTGTATTTATTAACTTTATTACACAAAGATTATGACTGAATTTTACAAGTTAGCAAGCGGTTGAACAACTTAGTGAGTTGTGATTCACGTGTAATACCATTGGTGTAGCACAATCTGAAATCATTACCCAATAAAAAAGCATTCTACTGTCACAGTCAATTCAGCGACAAATCCTTCATATGCAGCTCTTTGGAATTAGTCAAATTATCACCACAAAAGGTCAGATTGGAGGCAGTTCACTGCATTAAACAGTATAATGTTCGACTTGTTTGTTTTCTTTTTTTAATTTTGTACATTGTTGCTTTGCTGCAGCAGATACAGCTCTCTGTGCCTATTTTGAAAACGATTACCTTACATTTATAAAGTAAAATGTTATCTTGGGGAGCAGAAACATATTTAAGCAAAAGATTTGAACATTTTTGTAGAACCATCTTGCATCGTGTGACATAAAGGACTGTGGAAAAGTTTCTAGGCAATGTTTTTTTTTTAAATATAACTGAGAAATTGAGGAATCAGTGCAGCTATTCAAATTACTGCTAATACTATCTGCTGTTGATGGTTTTTCTTTCAGCCTCTTTATTTTTCTGTTGTCACTGACTTTTCCAATTTCGCACAGCTTTTCATGGAATGCTGCACATCATGCTGAGATAGGCCAAGTTTTTGACCAACCACTCTCTGAAAAGTACCTTCTTGCTTCTGTCAAACATCGTTAGATTCAGCTCAAGTGTTTTTTTACAACAGGATGCTTGGAACGATTTGCCCAAATATGCGTTTAAAACTGGTTCTTTGCCATTTCTTTGGTTTTAGTCTTTTTTAGCTTGTGTCATTTCTGAATGTCATGCGTCATACAGAAAAGAAAACTTTCTTTTACGTTTATCAGGTTGAAGAACTGGACGAAAATTTTGAAAAAAAAGCATTTTAGAATTTATAATTGAAGCTTGGAGACTATTTATATGGCTCGTGGGAAACAAAACATGAATAACTCAGATATTGCTGGAGAATTTTGCCTGGGCTATCGAAAAAAATGTGAATGCTTTGATTCTATTGACTGCTTGTTGAATAAGGTAATTCAAATTTTTAACGCTGCATCCCACCAGCATAATAGAGCACCAAACTGCTTGGGCATACCTCTTATCTGTTTATATCACGCATAATTACAGATGATGAAGATTTGCTGTGAATGATCTTCTGAGAGTATGTTCAGATGCATAATTGTGTTTACTGGCTGAGCGAAAACAAGTCTTTCATCTCAGAGAGATAAGAGGGTGATTTGTGGTCCGCTTGGTGGCCTCTTCTGGGTATTCTCAGGTCTGATCTCTTTGTTGCTTTGCTCCATCCAACCATTCCTCTCACACACTGATTAATGCCTATTTATGTTTGCTTGAGCATCATAGTTAAGGTGAGAAAGGCTGGTGATAATGCCCTGCTTGGTGGGTTTCTAAGTCTGTAGAGGAGATGGATGTCAAGTCAGTGGAGGGTAGGGCAGTGATGCATGAGCCCCTTATCAATATATACTATGTTCACAAATCTGCACACGTGGATGGGAGTTTCGATGATCATATGTCTCTTATGTTGAGATATCAAGTTCCAATTTTCTCGGTAAGCATTATCCAGATCTTTAAGTATGCTCTCGACAAAACATCCCCAGAATGATTGGAGCTTATTAGAATTTTACCCAGTATTGTTATTTTTAACAGCATCAATTTACTCACATGTAAGCATAGGGATTTGAAAGGGCCTGTTATTTGATATGCTTTCGTGCATCAGGTTTTTGAGCACGTGAGAAGTAGAGTAGCAGGTATATTTATTACAGCTGATGGATTTTACCTTAATGAATCCACAGTCATTCAAATAGTTATTCTGTATCCATATTTCCAATGAGGGCCGAATGGAGACTGTCACGGTAATCCTGTAATCCTTAAGAACACACAGTCAAAACTGAGTTTTCTCATTTTTCTTTAGAGGATGTTTAAAAAAAATGTTCCTCTAAAATGCTGCATTTAAAATAGTTTTAAGAGGTTATTTGATTGACACCTTGAAAAAAAAAAAACTCAAAACCCACCATAACAAGAACTGGATGTTGCTGAATGAGTAAAAGATGGATGGTTTCACAACCAGAATTGAGGTTGATTAGGCTGGTGGAATGCAGTTTTTTATAACTAGCTATAGCTAATATTATTTTTTTCTTCACTAAACCAAACTTCTCACTTTGACACTTTTCAGCATAGTGAAGCTCTTCTGCGATCTGATCCTTCTCATGTAAATGCAAATCATTTTGGAGAAAAGGAAAGACTGAAGCTGCCTTTTTCCATCCCAGATCTAATAAGGACCTTAAGATAGGAACAATAATCGCTGCCATGGCAACATCGTTATTATTGCCAGATATACAGCAATGTGATATTCAAATACATTTTTATGGTTGTCTGATCCATAAGCATTGCATATACACCTGAAAGCAAAACAAGGGAAAAAATCTGAAATGAAAGATGAAAGTGCAAAAAAAAAAAAACACAACTCTCAGGAAATGCTATACATAGAAGAAACACTGGATAGTGACAGCTTTGATCACTCTGCCATGAAGTCTGAGGTTCCTTGTCTAGGGATAGTAAATTGGCACACTCGGCTGATTACATTTTAGCACGGTGATTTCTCTAATAGCCACTATACTCTTTCATCATTATTATTATCACCATAGCCATGAACATCTAAACATCTCAGTTCAATTCCATTCAATTTTATAATAGTGCCAGAAAAAAACAATTGCCATCTCAAGGCACTTCAACTATACAATCCAATTCAATCTAAATAGAGTCGAAATTAATTAGAATACAATCATGATTCAGTTCAATCGAATTCTTTCCCTTCCTGGGTCAGGTTAGGAAACCAACCATACACCACAATATTCGCATCCAGACTGGATCCCTCTCTCTGACTCCATCAAAGGGAGAAAGAAACTGGGGTGTCATGATTGATGAACAACTGACCTTTAAAGATCATGTTACCTCAGTTTCTCGATCTTGTTGTTTCACACTACTAAACATAAGAAAGATCCGGCCATGCCTAACCCAACATGCTACCCAGATCCTTGTGCAGTCTACGGTTATCTACGGTTGACTATTGCAACGCAATCCTGACTGGTCTCCCAGCCTGTGGGGTAAAGCCGTTCCAAATTATGACTGACCAGTATTTCAAGCTAGCACATATAGTTCACACATTGAGTTCAGAAGATGTATATCAGCGGGATTTAGTGAAGTTGAATCATCTCAGTCCTTCTCTGAGAAGTCATTTTATTTCACCTCCGTTTAATTCTCATATTCTTTTACTTCTATTGTGTCCATTTATCGTCAATGTAAAAACATTAAATTACAGTCATATTTGTCTGACACTGTGAGTACATTCTGCTTGACAAAGCAATGTTATGAAACTAAGAATGTGACATCATGGAATAAAGACTCTTCTATGAAGCTGTTCACGACTGCTACATTGCAGATACGCATATTCCTTTGTCAGTTCACAATCAATAAAGAAACTTTTTACTATCTATTGGAAGGCCTAATATCACAGGTTTAAAAAGACTTAAGTGAGTAGGATTCAAAAGGTTGATCGTTGAAAAGATTGAAGCTGAAAGGGAAAATCGATTAATTACAAAAAAGCAGATTCTATTGATTTCGTGCCTGTAATTTTCATTTGATGTAAAGAGAAATTATCCTATAATACATAACGAAAATAGAGAAAAACGATGTTCAGCCAGTGTTTAATTGACTGGATGCCCTTCACTGTTGTGTTGTACTAAGAAAGTCCAGCACACAGCACCGCAAACAAGGAAGACCATAACCGTATGACAGGAAGGGTGTACTGGAACATACAGGAGCAGTCTTGCATCCCACTACTGTGGACGGAGTGAAAGAGAAATAAGACAAATAACAGCAAAACGCCAAATTCTCTTGTGTTACTTTGAGGATTTAAGGGTGGTACTTCAACAATAGCTGATTGTTTTTCAAGAGAAAAACACAGTCTACAGTATTCTGCACAGGCATACCCTCAGTGTTTACTCTTTGTTGACTAGGATTGCCACGGTAACGGCAGCTTTCAAGTCTTCTATTTTTATAATGCGGACACAAGGTGGAAAATATCTCGGGGTAGCATAGTTAGGTCAAAAGGGCATGTTCTGCCACCATGAGTTAATTAGGTATGAAAGACATGAAGATTTAGATTTTTCATGTTAGCAGTCGAGAAACAAAGGTGTTGGAAGGTGTGATTATAAATTAAACCTTGACACTGACTGGCGGGATTAGCATTCATTCTTATCTGGATCTAGATTCCTATTTTGTGGCATCTTAATAGTCAGTATCAGCATCTGTCCAGTTATGAAATGATGTTGCTGTTTAGGAGCAAGTCAGCCTATAAAAGAGGCAGATCAGAAGCTGAACCACTGAATATCACAGATGAGTTTAAGGAGAGTCTAAAAGGATGATCTAGAGAATGACAAATTGCTTCTCACAGCCAAAAGTCATTTTGAAACCCAGGAGAGGAACACAAGCAGAATATTTTAATCTTCAATTTGAATTTCTTCTTCATACGGAATAGTTTAAGACTGTCAAAGCTGACGAGTATAGACGATGGACCTGCCATAGGGTATGCTGACAAAGCTCCTAAATTTTAACACCATTTTCATCTTACCATCAATATTTTTCTTTTATATTAACTTCCCTCTGAAATAGTTTACCACTTCATAGAGCCTGCAGTCATGGTTAAGTACACGTTATATGCAAAAGCTATATGAACTTACTTTGTAATACTTAATTCTATGTCAGCCTTTGGGAATTATGACACATCATTTTAAACGAAAGCCAGTGATCCCTTTTGTTTTTGAATGTCTTAAATTAATGTCATTGCTTAAAGGTGCAGTCCTTAACCTCTAACCAGAGAACAGTAGTAGTGAAGCAGCTTTTGCTTAAGGGCATCTTGATTATTTTGGCAAAAGAAGGGTGACTCTCTCTCTCTCCTCCCTGATTTCCCCGTTTACTCGGTAGGATTGAGCTTCTCAACCTCCAAGTCGCTTGTGTATTTGTCTCAACCTTAAGCCCGCTACAACCCTCTCGCATTAATCATTACATTGTCAGTTTCCAAGGCAAGCAGCAGGCCACGTCCACTCTGCCAGACCAGATTTAAATCGCTTTAATGGCCATCCCATGTGGAGGAGTTGCTCCTCAGAGGAAACAGTGGTTGGCAGCAGCGATTGACCTAAAGTCGCTGCCATGACAGCTGCGTGAGAGAGGTCGACAGCATGAAGGGCAGCAGGCATTTGATTAAAGCTTCAGCCCTGTTTGAGGAAACATGAATAATTCTGGATGAGAAGACTTTTACACTGGACAAGTGAGGGTCGCAGATAAAAGTGTCCAGAAGATTGGACTGTTGGTCCAGAGAGAGAGCCAGAGATGTAAATTGTCCTGCATTTCTCCACAGTTTGCAGAATGAGGATCCACTTCCCTCAGGCTCAGGTTGATCAAATCTTTAAACCCACCTTTAAATAAGTGCAGTTTACAAGCCTCAATAAAGGGAATTTAAAGCTTAACCCTTTATCTTTTACTTTGTATTTAGGTTATAAGAGGAAAACGGTAAAACTGGCATCCATCTTTGTTTGGTTGGGTTGTAAAAATGTTTGTTTTCAATTCATTTCAAACTCCACTCAAGATGTTTTGATTTTAGTCTCAGCTAATTGATGTTCGTTTCTAAAGTCAAACATATCAAACAACTTTTAGTTGTGTAACTCATTGGAAACTATACTTGTGAACATCCAAATAGTAATTAGTACATGTTTGATTTTTTTCTATTTCTATTTTCTCTATCTGTCAAAAGCTTCTGAATACAAAAATGAGCAGGTTTCATATTATCTGTTACCAAAGCATCTAAAACACATTGGCACAGGGATGCATGACATCACTGCATCATATTAATATTGAAGCTTCAGTAAATGTGAATGTATGTAATTCTTGAAGCTCTAAGTGAATACTTACAGTAATAAAAAAAATACTAATGTTTTGCTATTACTTGTTTGCCAAACATTCATGGAAATAATAAAATATATTTGTTTTTATAAAAATCCTACAACCTATGCCTTCTACATAGTGACTAACTATTCTAAAGGAAGATCCCTTAAACTATTTGTCTTATCTAGCAGGCAGTGATTATGAATGATTTTGAAAAATGATGAAAATTTCCACATTGATCTTCTTTGCTGGCGTGACTCCATTTAACATCTGAACAGAGAAAATTACTTTAAAAGTTAAAACATGTAGTTAATTAACATGTCTGAGTTAGTGCATAATCAGTCATTTCTGGATCAGTCATTTCATCCCACTATACTCTTCCATATTTCATTAACATAAAAGTCTTCCCATTGGATCATTGGCATTTATCAGCTTTGCAATGACTCAGCTGAATTCCCATTTATTCTTGTCCTTTGCCCTTTTGTCTGTCCACATTAGAATAATGTATTCTCATGTCATAATTTTCCCCTTGTCTGCCCCACGTCAGATTAGTTCTCGGCAAGATTAGTATGATTTAGTCATATCGGACTGTAAATGTAGTCACTTGATTTCCTGGGCTTAAGACTACATTATTCCAAAATCAAAACACATAATCAGGTAACTTTTTTTTTCTTTGCCAGGCTCCACACAAAGAAGATGTGGAAGATTCTGAATACTTTGGGATAGTACGAGGCATACAGGTTTCATATGGAATGGAAATAACTACCTGCATGATTGTTGTTTTACCTCTCCACCTCTGCCTGTTCTCAGAGCTGCCAAAAAAGGCTGAGCTTGACACGGTGCAGAGCATCAATTTCCATCTTCAGTTTGTCATTTCAAAAACTATCAATATGGAAATTAAATTGCTCCACTTCCTGTTTGTGTTCCCCACAAAATGGGGTTCCTCTATGGTTATGCACCCTTTTATTGATAATCCCACCAACTGCTCATAACGGCATTTCACATGTTGAATATCTAAAATGCTGCGATGTTTCTCTCATGGCAGACTCACCAAAAAATTGCTGGTATCCTGTGTTACTACTCGCTCTCCCCAGAGCATCTAGATCAATACAGCAAGGAGAGCCATATTTTCTTAGATGATCAGCCAATCAGAAAGAATGAGCGTTGAAGGACACCGGAGGGTTTCTTTCTACTAGAAACAACCACTGAAACAGCTTAAGGTATTGCATCGCACAGTTGCATATTGCATAGTTTACAATTGCACGGATTTGGGGAAAAGAGAAACACCAATCCAGTCAGACATCAAACCATTGCTACAACCGTTCTCATTTGGCAGGCACTGTTTCATGCTAGCAGAGGAAATATCTAGTAGTTGAGCTCAGCTCCATCTCACAGATTATTTTCCCTCCATAGTAACTGGGCCCTGCCTCACCCTGAGCACTGGAGTCCCCCTAGGGCTGTGTTCGGAGTCCCCTGTTGTTCTCATACATCTGTAACTCAGTGGCCATGTCAAGCTCTTCCACCATCGTCAGATTCGCTGGTGTCATATATTATCACGGTAACATAATTTAATCTACTAATGGGTTGCTTGGTGTGTTGCATGCATGACAGGAAAAGTCATGGGGAAAATGTTGATGGTTAAGAAAAAGGAACAAGCACAACTCATACAAAGGAGAGAAGAGTTATCAAACCTGGCTGCAATGTCAAAGTATCTTTAAAATTTCCATTTTACCCTGGTCAAACTTCCTCTTCTTTGGTTTATTCTTAAATTGACCCAGCGATATCATAATCTCCCAAGGTGAGACCAAAATTCATCCTTCACTAACCAGCATTACATGAGCAACTTCTTATGCTTATACAAATAAGTTAATGTAAAATGTCTGTCAAACCTTTGGTTCTCAGCAGCCTTTCAAACTCTCAGGATTTCCTCCTGTAGCTACTCTTCCACATATCCTTCACAACCACCAGTCTTGACAACTTTTTAGTTTTTCTTCTCTGTATTTCATGTACATACTGATATCTACATAAGCTCCCACCGTGTACCTACGACAGAAGCAGAAAGAGCATGAAAGATGCACACATTGGTCACACTGAGAACACCCTCATGTGTTTGAAAATAAACGTGTGCGTGTGTTAGACAGACTCACATGCAGATGAGTGAGTCAGGCATGCGCCATTTTGGCTTTGACTACTACCTGTACATGTGCATGCAGGAATCTGTGTTCACCATGCACATATGTGTGTGTGTGTGTGTTTACAGCACAGGGGGAAAAAAGAAAAGCATTTATCAGCACGTGTCAGCAGTGGGTGTTTAAAGACATGAAACCACTAGTTTGAGGGTGTTTTCTTTACTGGTGCTTTACAGAAGGAGAGATTTTTTTAAAGGACTGCGGCGGAAAACCAAAAAAAAAGAAAAGAAAGATAAGTTACTCTTGGGCAACTAGCCGTCCAGCATTTGTCTGCGGAAATGCCAAAAGAGAACGGGAATGAAAGCGAGGATGGAGGCATGAGGAGGAGGAGTGCATTCACATGTGGAGGCGGCAGGCGGCTCATGCTGGCTTGTATTCTTGAAGTAATTTGTGGGCGACTGTAATTGAATGTACGGCAAGATGAACAGGATGCCCAGCAAATCCAACTTCCCACACAAGTCAGGAGTCAGATACGATGGTGGAGTTTGTGATAGTTTTGTGTATTTTACTAATCAGTTGTGTAATTATACACTGAATTAAAAAAACATATACTATTTGATTTATGCATAAAAATATATGTCTATCTCTTTCCTCACACTATAAGGGATTTCAAAATGCACGTCTGTATGCAATGTATGCAATTCAATGTATGCAATGTTATATTGTGTCTTAGAGGATATGAATTTGACCCCCATTGGAGCTTAAATATGACTTCCGCTTTGAGAAATGGAAAAACAAACTATAATTCCATTCATTACATGTTGGTCAATGTACCTGTTTCTTTTTCACTCTAATAAAATTTTCGAAAAAAAAAGTTTAAACCATATTTTGTTGATGCCAGTCTTCTGCTAAAAGTCATTAATTTGCTGATGTTATTTTATAATGGTCTAGCTGCCAACTTGGATGTTTCTATGGCAACAACAGTGCCTCCACTTGGTAAGAAGTCATCGAAACTTGTGGGTAGTGTAGTGTTTCATAAACAAACTCATAAATAAAACAGAAGAAATTGGAATTAGAATGATGGACAGTTCCTACGAGAGCAAACAGTGTTGTTTCACAAGCTGATACCTCAATTCCGCAGCCGCTGAAGGCCCTGTATCATTAAGATTTAATGGTGCTATTTTGATTGCGAAATGGACTTCAAAGTGTTCTGCAGGAGGATTAGTTGAAAGCATATTAACAGACATGATGGATTTATTACATTTATTTAAACCAAAGCTAACTTTCTTCACTCTTAGTCAAAACTCCTGACAATCCCCCTCCCATAATAGATCATTTGTTCCACATTTATGCCTGCTCTAAGTGTCAGTAAGTAGAGAGAAAGAGAAATGATCGAGTTTAGTCATCAGTCACTTATCTAGCCTACCAGTTCTGGCTTGTCTGCTGTGGTCTCACTCATTAGTGAGTCATGCAAATGAATTCTGCCTTATTTTTCAAACAAACTTCTCACCTTTTGCATAGTTGGCCTGTGATAGAGCATTGAAAGATCATAAGTGCAATGAAACATCAACATCATCCTTGATTTCAGTCTTACAGTTTTTCCATATCTGCTTTGCCCAGAGACACTCGTAGATGTCAAACTATACAACAACAATTACGATTCAGACAATCCCACTTTTTTCACAGTTCAAATTTGATGCACATCAGTATGGGAAAAAATCGGAATCTGTCATTCTTCAGCACATATACATTTTCACAGTTTTATCTGTTACTATTTTCATGTTAAATCTCCCAATGTCTGCTGCTCAGAATGTCTGACAGTGAAATTGAATACTGCAGCTTTTAAAAATGCTTTTGCCTAAAGTGACTTGTGGGAGAACGTATTCCCATAGTGAAGCATTTGAGCTGCATTGCAAAAGGTTTTTTTTTTCTTTTCACAAATGTTCAAAAATGATGAAAGACATTTTTAATGAACCCCCTATTCCCTTTTTTCTTTTGCAATTCTCGCAAACCAGCAGCTCCCTGCAAATAAATCTGTGTAAGGCCATTTGCCAACCTTCATCTTTATGTGTACCTCACATGGTTTGCCTAGACTCCTATCCTAGGATACCCTTGTCTTTCACAGTCCTGTCCTAAACACACACACACACACACACACACACACACACACACACACACCTACACTTACACAAACACACACACGCTATCATCTATATGCAGGAAAAAGGCTGACTCACTGCTGCATCATTACTCAAGTGAGTTATGAGTGTGTTTACACACACTGATTGATATTAACCCTCTTTGTTTAAATTTGTTACACTGACAGACACCATGCAGAGTTGTGTGATGGTCCACATGCAGAATTGTGCTGAATGAAAGTGGGCTGGGTGGGGTGAGCTGACCAAAATGTTCACAGTGCCCTCTACTGATAACTTAAAATAAAGTTTTCAGCATGTAACATTAAGTGGACACTCTTCCTCTATAGACCTGATTGTCAATTAAATCAGCTTTTGCATTCTAGTGTTCAAATCATGTTTTTAGACAGATATAGAAGCCGGATGTATTGTTTTATCTTCTTGAGTTTAGTTTCAACAGAGTATCAAATGTAATAAATGTGGATGTTTTATGGCAATGATATATTTTTGATGTAACTTTTGCATGTAAAGTTAATCCAAAGTCCATCATACCATGCTGCCCACTTACATATATATGTTTCATTTAAATTATTGTATGATTATATGATAAATCTTTATATTCATATCCAGGAAAACATGACCTCCCTTTTAAATTTGTATCAAATTCATCTCTTTTCAGAATTTTGGGAAAGAACCCTTGAGAAAATGTCACAGTTCTCATTCAGAGGTTATTTGATTACATCAGTTTTTGACAAGATATTCATCCTATTTGAGACCGCAATCATTGTATTCATCGTAGGCTTTCAATTTAAATCATGTACAGTGGAAGGCAAAACTGTTCAGTTATTTCTCGAATATATTATGTGGTGTCCTTTTAAATGAGCTAAATGTGAAATAGGTGTGTGGGGAGTCCCTTAGCACTGATGTAAGCCATTCATAGCAACAGAAGGACATAATGACCTTTTGACCCTTGACCTTCTTGATTTAATGGGCTCCTTCGGAGTTGGGGCCAGTGCCAGGGGGTATAAATTGTGATTTTGATAGCTATGTGGGGGAGCAGGCACAGTCGATGAAAAAGGTCATGAAGGTACAGGTTGAGATGAGAACAGAGGAGGCATGTTTCAATGTCAGAATCATTTGACCACTCTTGTGCATAAATGGAAAACTTTAAAAGAGCATAAACAGATTGTGGGAAGCTAGAGAACCGCAAAAGAGAAGAAAAAACATTCAAGTAGGAGTCAATATGTGCATTATGTAAAACATAGAAAGTTATGACGTATAGTCTCTGATGTGGGTATTGTCGAGTTAATTTTTTTTCCGAAGAAAGTCACTTTTTTATAAATAGATCAGGCAGACATTTTATCTTAAAAAGAAGAATCTTGAAGTTTCATAATTAAACATTTAGTCATACAATAAAGGGGGAAATAGATTTACTGCCAGTATATGGTGAATAGTCTTCCCTGTGTATTTTGCATCAGTAGATACATTTAGAAAATGAAAAGATAGCATCCAAATACACTCAATAAAAAGAACTTGACTTCTGCACAATATACATAGTTCAAGATTCAGAAGATACTATGATTAGCTATCTTTGAAAATGGGCCTAAAGTTGGAATCACTTATTGAGGTACTACTGCTATTCTAACAGAACACAAGATATGAAGGGGGTGATATCCTTGGACAGAATGGCTCATTCTGGTTGATATGCATTCGTTATGCATATCATAACACAACATAGGGCTAGGTTGTGTTTGCTCTTCAGCCCTTTTGAAATATTAGCTGGCTGTCAAAGCATCAAGGTGGAAGTGGCTGCACACACTGCAGATGCTATGTAGTAAGCGCTGATAACATAGAAGCAATCACTGATTATTCTGTCTCTGTTCTTCTGATCTTAATCCTTACTTGCTATCTAACAGTATGAATTTTTTATCTGATTCTGGTGGGACACACGGTTGTCTAAGATCACCTAAATGATAAATGATAGCTGATTAAACGCAGGTAATGAATGTGCACACTGTACACTCTGTTAGACACCCTGATGATATCAACTCTGGTGGTATTATAATTCAGTTCAGTCATTGAACTGCCATAACTGTGTGACTGTGTTATTTTTACAAACTTTTACCCCAATAGGAACACATTTTATCATTTTAATGGTAGTTAAAAGTGGTTTAAAAACATCACAGGCATTTACTGATCATTAAATGAGGAAAATAACCATCAAAAGCTACAAGGTTAGATTTTTTTCCGAAAATGTATCTAAATCATTAAGCACGACATTGAGTTAAGAATGACATTGAATGAAATGTTGGGTGAATCCTTCTGATGTGATTTTTTTTGTTTAAGCCTTCTTTCTGTTTTTCAAAACACATACTAGAATTCATGACCTTTCCTTTTGCTCTTTCAAGTGGTTGTGATTACGTGCAAATCCTACCACATGTTTAGGGCATAATAGTCTTATATATTATTATTAACCGTTAAAGAAGAAAAGAAATAATAATCAGGATAGTAATCAAAAGTATGCTTACTTGAGGTACAAATAGCTTCACAAATAGCAGCATGTTCAAATGCAGACGTAAATAGGCTGGATTACTAAACTGAGAGAGATCCTTCTCATCAATTAGAAAAAGGGCAACATGTCCACTGGTGAAGAGGCAATCATGGTTCACTTGTCTACAAGTGCCTACACAAGTGAGTGTGTATCTGAGTGCCTCTCACCTGTGTGATTTTAGTGTGAAGGGTGCTTCAGTCAAACGCTGCTCATTCCCAGCGCTCAGCTCATTCAGAGCCTCATTTGACTGAACACTTGGCTGCCTGAACAGGTGGCGACATCGAGAGCCAAACCAACCATGTAACCCTCCGCTGGGCCTCCCACCACGCCTCGACAGGAGCACGTGGATATACTGTTCTACGGTGCCACGTGTTAGCTTTGACATAATCCGGCACACTTATTGCCACTTTTCCAATTCAGGTAGAATTGTAAAAAAGTGGCTACGCTTAAAGCGCTGCAGTTTTATTTAGTGACTACCAACAAATGATGCACAAACACTTGACTCTGCAAAATATAGCAACATCATTATAGTTATTTGTACACAGTGTACACAGTTCATCTTTGGTATTAAATCTAGCCTTATGAGGTCCATCATTTTTGTCAACAAACCGATGCAGAGGGCACAGACACATAACAGAATTACTAGCTTATATCTGAGCTTACTTTACTCTATAATTAGAAACTGTGCAGAGCGGAAGTGCTAACATGGTATGGTCTCGAGTGTATGTTGTGTTTACCCATACACAGGTTGATCCTTTTGTGAAGTGGGAAACATCAAAGATATATAGCAGTAAAAGATCATCCCGCCTATGAACATAACTGCACAAAAGGCTGTCGCTGCATCAGCCTTTTGTTGGAATTAAATTACCGTACTTCAAAAAAGGTCACGGGTTGACATTTGTCCTGAAAAACTATTTAAACAGACCTTGAGATGATGAAAACTGGATCCAGTTGTATCAGGGAGGATCTAAAGAGCATGACTTTGAACTTGATATTATGTGCCTTTGTTCTGTTGCTGCATGATTAGATGCAATTTTTTATGACTTCTGAGATAAACAATTGTATAGTTTGTATTGTCCTTTTACCCTGAGTAAACACAGGAATAATACCTCTGTAATGATGGTGTTCTGACAAAATGATGGGACTCTTTGATGAGGCTGTCAGACTGTCACACCCTGAGCGGAGTCTTTGGAAGTGACAAGAAAAAGTATTCCTTGCATATTAAGTCTTCTTGTCATCATGCATCTTGTATTTTTGGCAGAAAATAAGCATTTTACTAAGCATGCATGACCAGAAGATGAATACAGACTATTTGACTTCACATAATGACTTTGAAAACTTTGGCATTTCCATTTATACCCTCAGGGTTTCTTAGTTAGAAACATAGTTCACCTGTTCTTTTCATATGAAATTGTAAAAAATAAGACAAAAAAAACAGTATGATTTCACAGTCTGTTTTATCTGATGGTTTTCTGAACCCTTTGATCTAGCTGTCTATCATGCTCACAAATTAAAGCAGTTTTGATTTTTTTCATTCATCTGTTTTCAATGAAGAAAAGAGGAATAAGCTGGACCCCTAGGTGCAACGTGAATATGGGATCACACAATCAAAGGGCTCATGCACACAAAACAAATGCTCACACTTAGTGTTTACTGTAGTGTCTATTCAGAAACCCCAATTAACACAGGATGCATGTTCATGGACTGTGGGAGAAAACCAACACAGGCAAAGGGAAAGTATTATGGTTTAAACTTTTTGATGCGAGGCAACGATGCAAATAATTTTACTCCTGCGGTTAAGTTGGGAATATTACTCTTGGAAGCTCATCATAACAGTAGAATTATTGTCTTAAGGTTTGTCTGTAGGTCTCATACATCTCTGATTTATTTGTCCCAAATCATTGTGCACATCTGGCCAGAGTTGCATGTCCTGAGTTGTATGCTTATTGGTCAGTTTTTAGTGCACACCAATGTTTATACATTTAGGTTTACCAGTGTAACATTCCTTTAACTTTTTCATTGACTTCTAACGATTAATTTTTCAAACCAAATCCAGCTTTGTGGCAAAAAAATTCAGGCCCTTTAGGCACACACATATAAATGGTTATTATGCATACATTCTCTCACCCATTTTCAAACCAATGTTGATGTGTTGCATGTGTTGTTTAGTAGTTTGTGGGGGCGGAGGGTATTTTTGACTTCTTCCATTTTCTCACAGAGTCATTTAAATTCATCAATCTCAGTTATTTGCATAAAAAAAGATTATTTTTGTTTCAATGTAATGAAGGCCTGAGCACTCAAAGCTTAATTATCGCAGTAATTAGAATTTGAGCTGTTGGGCAGAAGTCAGTAGCCATCAACTGAATTGGCTTTTTTAATCTTTTTTTTGTGTATCATCTTTGCTTTTTCAGATGTATACATCAGACCAGCAGAGTTAACATAAACTATCTGGCTTTATGTACAAAGTACATATTATTCAAATGAGAAAATGAATATGACGTGTCCTGCACATAAACATTTGCATACGTGTAAGGATCGTCAGTTGAAAGCATGCTGTGTGAGCAGTGGGAGATGTTAAACTTTCCAAGTGATGGCCACCACAACCAGCTAATTGTCAGGGTATTTAATTTGAGCGTCTAAATTCAAGAAATCATGCACTGTTATTGCTATTTTAATTGCTCACTGTATTCTTATATCCTGTGGTTGAACACTGAACCAAAAACTGACTCTAAAACTGGAATAGAAAACCTATTTAAGCTGTACAAATATATAGAAATATAGAAATATGTTTTTTTATGTTGTTGTTGATGCTCCCCACTTTTGTTGTCAGCGTCAACTACAAACTAAAAAGTTCAAACTGAGAAATTAAAGATGGAGCCAGTCATGTGTGAGAGGGCCTTAAGCCTGTGGTTGTGTGTGTGCATTTGTACTTTGTGTTTATGTTCCACAGCCAACTAAGCAGAGCAGTGGTGGTCAGACTTCTGCCTGGAATCACAAAGCCAAAAACAGATAAAGGAGCAACTCAATTCCACAACAGCGCTTGGTCCCAAGCCAAACGATGGCTTCCAGGAGACTTTTAAGCCTCTTACAGGACTAGGTTCCTTCCCCTCCCTGTCCAAGTTCTTCTTTCATTCCATTTTTTCTTCATCTCTTTTAACCTCTTCTTCATTCATCCATTTCTTGGTTGAAAAAGTGTCAACAGCAAAGGCGGACATCAACACAGTAAGCCAACCATGATAGAGATAGTGGATTTACAAGATGAAAAAGCTGAAAATCAATCAAACAAAGCTTTACAGAGGCAAAGGTTGAGAAGTAAGGGAGGCTCCCAAGGATGCTCAAATGTAATTGTAAGAATAAAAAATAAACCTCAACAACCTAACCCAGGAAAATCAACAAACTGGGATGAGAATTTATATTTATGAGAGAAGTTATGAGAGAACTTGTCCTATGCAAATATAACCAACTTGTTTCTTGAGGAAGTTTCTAACTGCCTGTCATCATTTTACGGACAGGTACACAGCTACAACTACTCAGACATGCAAGGATACCGCTGTGTGTTTGCCTCTATATATAAAGGAGGAGGCTTCCCCATCTTTAAGTCGTGTTTTAGATTAGAAGTGGCAAGCATCTTCTGTATCTTGTCAGCATCTGGCACTGATCGCAAGCCTCCATCCTCCCGGGCACAGCGTTTGCTTGGCCTCTTCTTGTCCTCATTCAGCTGACTGGGATCCAAACCCTCTGCAGCTACAGGCCCTGTCACAGTTAATAACACTCTCCCCAAAGATTTTTAACTGGCTGTGCCTTCAATAAATTCTCCCAACCAACAATTATTGATTAAATGCTCTCTCTGTATAATGAAAAGGTGTAAATCTCTCTCTACACAGCAGTGATGGAGTGTAATCTGATCAGAAACTTGCATACCAGCATCTCTCATGATTTTTTAAAATAATTCTACTTAATGAAGGTGTTTTTGTAAGGAGGTAAATCAGGGAAATGCACAAACAACAACATATAGAAAAATAGATAAATAAAAGAAAAATATGTTGTCCTCATTTTTTTCTACTGCAGATAATGTACCTGCTTCTGACTTCTAACCATCAGCAAAGCATTTCAATGAATTTGAACTTCACATTAGGTTTAACTGCATAACTTCTAAGAGTGAAATAACATGAACTTTTTTTCTCCTTTTTATTTAATATTGCAGATAATGTAAATAGGCCCTGTCAACCTACAGTGTTTTCACAGAGGTGTTATTTTTCTATTAATCTGTCAATCAGTAGTTGCTTTGATATACTGTTGAACCTTTGAACTACTGGCTTTTGTAAAATTATTACTTTCACAGAGTTCTTTTTTATTTCCCATACAGCTGTTGACTGACAGTCATGACTGGCATGCCTCCTGCCGTTTTTGGCTCATGAACTCATGCTGTCCCTGACTTTTGGAGCCTCTGCTTGAAAGATAGGAGAAACTGCGTTTTCTGGCTGAGAAGGGCTCCTGCACAGAGAGGGATGAGACCAAATTCAGCTTTTGCTTTGTTATATCTCTGCTGAAACAAAGAACCCTATGAGCTGTCGTTTGTTTTGTTTTTTTGGAGATACTGCTGAAAGAGGTCAGCAGATCCAGGAATTATGATTCGGTAATGTTGTTATCTGAGCCAGTAACTGCTGTGTCAGGTGTCGAAATAAAATAAAAATAAATAAAAAAATAGAACTCAAATGAAACAGAAGTAACCCTGGATAGATGTTCGAATAACGAGTTTTGATTGAGCTGTCCTCTTCAATCACGCAGAACCACAAAGCCTGATTTACAGCAGCCTTGTAATTAATTACACAGTCGTTGAATGCAGGTATTCATCTCTAGTACAAATGGATTGGGTTTTATTAAAATTACCTCATGGCAAAGCAGATTGATTGCCAGCTCTGTCTGTGGAAAATTGCTTTTTTAGACCATATTTTTCTGTTTGTGTGTTTTTTCTCCCTCCTCTCAGATTACTGCCACAGAGACGTTCTGCTCTTAGGACTGAGGGCAACTCCGTGTTGAGGAATGTTTCTACAAATTGAAATAACAGGGTAATGAGGTTGAGATACGGGTAAGTCCTCCATCTTTGTGCTGCACCACGCTACGGTTGCTTGATCATGATGACCCCCCCCCCATTCCGAATCTCCACAGTAGTGCCTCACAGTGTTCATCTTGTTCAACCCCCTAAGAGTCCACATAACAGGCTGCCTGCAAGCATATAACCACTCTGCCCTTGAAGGGTGCTGATCAATGAGACCTTGCGGGATGTTAAGATGTGGTGGAGGGAGGGAAAGTTGTAAAATGAGGAGGTGAAAAGACGTGGCTGCTATGGAGCTAAGAGATCAATGATGTTTTCCTTGGCTTGGCAGCTGACTTCAAACGATGCACCATTGTCTCCAGATATGGTGTTTATCTGTCATATAACCAAATTAGTTGACTGTGTGAAATTGTGTTACTTTAAAGTTTAGCTTATTAAAAGTTCCAGCTCTGTGTTCTCCTTTTGTTTTTTGAACTGAATCTTTCACTGATAAATCAGAGTTTTCAGCATCTTTGATGTTTCTGCGAGGACGTTCACACATATTCTCTCCGTTCTGCTGTTCTTCTCTAAAATAGAGTAGATAACAATGAGAACTAATAGAGAGTGGTGAAATATTTAACAATAAATTTTGAAAATATCTGAAAATTACTTTAAAATAGATTTTTCAACTGCATATAAATGCTTTGAACATAGTCCTTTTTCATTGTGTGACCAATTTTTCAAAGAGTTTTCATTATTTCTCATTTTGGATTTACTGATTTTCTGGTTGTCATGGTAGTAGGCTTCTTTTCCATTTCTCAGACTGTCTTGCTAATGCTAACGTCATGCACGTATTACTGTATTCACTCATTTAACATTTCATTCATTCATAAAGGATTCTAATTTTCCATATATTTAATTTTGATATCTTCCATATTTAATTTATACCATCTTAAAAACTCCTGTTGAGAGAACTGTCCTTCAAAATGTGGTGTCTGCTGATAAGGTTACATTGCTGGTATAGGGGACTTACTAAACATCCAGCCTTAACACATTATCCTCAAAGAATGGAAGCCCTGAATCCTTCACGAAGACAAAAGAACCACAAGCAAAAACACAAGTGCTGAAGGAGATCTGTTTGAAAATGTGGACAAATATGACTATCTTGCCAGAACTGTCTTTAGATTTGCTGCGTAAACTGAGCAAACAAAAATCGTTCCGTATTCTTTTTTTTTTCTTTTTTTTACTTCGACCATCAAGATGCAACCCATAGAGATTTCCCAGGCGGTGACATGTAACTGTAGATCAAGGATGTTCAGCCATCAATGAGCCTAATCCACAGAGACTGTTATTCACAGACTAGCAGATGTGCAGTTGATAAAATCTGCTTTGGATCAATATTGCAGATGTAAGATGAAAAATATCAAGATCCCACAACAGACATTTTAAGACATGCACACATCAACTGACTCCATGGTCCAAAAAGGCAAAGAAATACAAGCAGAACTAATGACAAACCAGGGATGAAGCATTGGGCTGGTTAAAAAACAGCGAACTTAAATACTAGAGGGCATGAAACAAAAACTTTGATCAGAAATGTATAGTTACTCGTTTAGAAATTGGTAGATGAACTTACAAACACATAAATATTTGTAAATATACGTTCATAACCATGGATTCTCTCTGACAAAATTGAGAGTCCCCCGTCTAGTGCAATTGACAGGCAACTTTCTCTAAATGTAGTCATTCAATTTAAATTATTTTATTATTTCTATTATTATACTTGCAGTGTTCTCTTTGGGGAAGAATTACATGTGGCGAGATGAAAACCAATTCAATACAGTTACTGTGTGGTCCCGAAACTATCCATAATCCCCTTCCCCTTTGCTACAGAGTCACTCTCTTCTTACTGCACTATTGAGTTCAATTGATTGACATCATAATAGGCTCAGCTAAATTATGATAGAGGTCAAATTAGAATTTAATCATCTCCTTTTTATCCCCTCTCCCTCGAGGACAAAATGAATAAACATGATTCTGTTTGAGACTGATGGCTGGCTTTGCAAAATCTGTGATAACACTCACAATTTTTCGCTTTTGTTGCAGCTTGAAAGAGTCAATGGGAGAGGAAGAAGGCAAGTTGGTAATAAGAAAGAGTTATGAAGATGAAGTGAGCATGAGAGAGATACTGCAATTATTCAGCGCAGCACTGCTTTTCCTCATCAACACTGGCTGCAGGGTTTAGTCAGTTACCATTCAAGTCCTATAACTCTGTCAAAACGAGCCATAGCAAAATAAATCATTCTGGTCCCTGACCATAGATAAAATTTGACATATTCTTACATATTGTTTTAACTGATTAATGCATTTACCTATTCCGATAAAAAAATTGCAATCTTAAGTGTAGTGTTGGTATAGCAAAGGATAAATTAAATCTCTCTTCAAAGATGGGTGTGGTACAATCTGAGAACGAGTAATCAGTTGTATCAGTATTATGATCATGACAGAGAAGCTATTTCAAGTCAGTAAGTAAACATTTTGATATCCAGCCGCCATTCTGAAACCATCGCAGCACAGTTTCCGGTTAAATGAATATAACAGACCAACACCAGTCTCCAGGCTGCAATGAGGATTACGGCTAAACACACTTGTTTTGTTGCTTAGGCTCTTCTACTTTAGAAGATGAGTATGTGTCTGCTGTGTTGTCCGGTCCACTTATAGGTGGGAAACAAATGCTAGCAATATATTTATTACCCTTTGAGATCATGTCGCAGTAAGCCGGGGGCAGCCAATCATTCACAGCGGCTTACAGGGGACACAGGAAAATAAATAAATAACTTGATATCAAAAAGGAGCGGAGCATTATGCTTTAGTGGGCTGTAAAACATGTGGTGTGTCAGGGATGGCAGCTGCTGCCCAAAGAAAGAAGAATGCCCATAGTGCTGTGTGTGGTGGACAAGGGAGAACACGGGGGGACAGGAAACAGGGACATATACATTTTCCCTACCAGCAAACTCCCAATCTTGTCTCACTGAGTGCATGAAAGACCACACAAATGGTTAGAGTTGGGCCAGGTTCATGGAACTGGGAGCCTCAAATGTTGGGATAGAAAAATTCAGATTGTTTTGGAGCAATATGAAACCCCACACAGACAATGTGTTTATGGAAAATATTGTATCCTAGGATATTATATGAATTTTTGTAAACAGTATTTGCTAATTGTTTTATTCCGTTTTCGTTTTTTTTGTCAGCGCATTTGTTTGTATTTTGATCATTTATATAATAGATTCTATCATCTTAATTAAAGAATTAAATTAAGAGCAATAAAACAGAGTAGAGAACATTACCTGCATGCTTGTTTCTGCATGCATGAACATATATAAACATTCTTTTAACACACCAAAAAAACACTAGTGCAAAGCTGAAGGAAGTCTGTTAGGAAGCTTCCAGATGGTCCAATCATTACTGTTGTTCTGTGGATTCACTGGACTGATGCCACCCTGTACACACGGTGGGAAATAAAACGGCTTTCATGTGAGAGGGAAAACTTACTGAAAGAAATCCAATTAGAATAGAAAAATGCTGCTGAACGGTCAAAACGGAAGGTGGTATCTTGACCCAAGTGTAACTAAACCTATTTATAGACAGACTTGTATTTGAAGATGAAGAAGAAAGCTGGATATAAATCAATGATTAAGGTAAACTTTTCCACAAAAGGACTGCGAAAGCTTTGCTGGAACAGATCTTTTTTGGTGTTTTTGTTTTAATTGCAAATGTTGACCTGTTACAGTAAGACATGCAAACGTGGGAATTTATGATGGATAAGTCACTCAAAGAGAAGAAAAGCTGGTGTATCAGCAAAGGAGCAAAAGGAATGGGTTTCAGATTGCTGATACCAAAGAATTGTCATATTTAGAAGGATTGAGATGCAGTTAAATTTCATCCATCCATCTATCCATTGTCCACCGCTTATCCAGGGTGGGGTCGCGGGGGGAGCAGCTAAAGCCAGGAAATCCAGACTTCCCTCTCCCCTGCCACTTCCAAGGCATTCCCAGGCCAGTCGAGAAACATGGACTATGTTTCTCGACTCCAGCGTGTCTTCCTCTGGGCATCCTCTCGGTGGAATGGGCCCCGAACATCTCACCAGGGAGGCGTCCGGGAGGCATCCTAATCACATACCCGAGTCACCTCGACTTGCTCCTATCAACGTGGAGGAGCAACGGAGTTAAACTTTTGGATTTTATCATGCGAAACAGAATGCATTGGATTTACAAAATCTTATAGTCAGTCAATTTTTCTCTAGTTTACAATGAAACACTAATAATTAATACTTATGTTAAATATTATACTGTGGAATATACTTGTTCTTTAAAAACATGGAAAATTCTATTGGCAGCTTAATGACTAAAATGTGAATTATTTTAATGGTTCTTCTTTACCACTGATAAATGGGAATCAGTCTTTGTTCTCTGAATGAGGAAATTTGACCTCTGGAGAGATAAATCTATTTATAGAGAAAGCGGTTGGCTTTTATTGCTTGACGAAGAAGGAGCTTAGCAACAGGCCCTCAGAACAGATCATGTTTTTGTTGCTAAGGGTTTATTATTGAGGCAACTGGTGGATCTAGAAATACGTTCAGCCTACAAAACTAAAACCCTGTGAATCTACACTGACCACATCAATTATCCATAAACAAGAACCTGCTTGCCTGGGATGATAATGGCATTCGTAAAAAAAGATCTAAAATTCACAATATTTCCCTTTCAGATTGATCTAGTAAGCCATTCATTTGAACGGATTATATATATTTTTCAACCATATCGAACTTGAAATGCAGAATGGAGCTGAATAAAAGTTATTTGCAGCAGCTTTGACTTTTCACCAGTTAATAACTATGGTGTCACATATTCAATCAGACCATGACGGTATGGTGGCATTTTTGCCTCGCTGTGGGCCTGAAGCCAAGACCCAGTTGTGCTAAAGAGTTTCAGTTTGACTTAGTGTCTTAGTAATCTATTGGCCAACATGGATTATGAGTTTAGTTAGGTGTAAGTTATTGTGCCCTTGAGATAAGTGGCAATACCATCATGCATGTAACCAGAGCAGAAGAGCCATTTTAACGTCCATTTGCTTCCATTTACAAGGATTTACTTTCTTTCAATTTGTGTATATATGTATATGTAATATATGCATGCGCCTGCTGCTCTTATTCCTTCCTTTCCTTTTTCCTTTTCTAAATGTACTGGCTTTTCATGCCTTTAAGCGGCTGCTAATTTGGGCAGAAACCACAGTTTTGGACCTTCAGGTTTGCAACTCCTGATGTGGACCCCCAGTGATCCCCTGCTCCATTTTCAGCCCTGATCTTCAACCAGCTGCCGGGAAGCACACCCAGCAGGATCCCAAGAGCAGGTGCCCTTTATGAGTCACAGGTATGAATATAATTTCAGTCAATTTAAAACCCTGCAAGCACATCTCCTCCCACTCTAAACCCGCCCTTTCAGACTTTTATGTTGGATTCATAAGAACAGAACTTGTGATCTGAACCTCAAAGATAAAGATGTTCAGCTGAATGCAAAATAGCCTTAATGTGATATATGACAACTTATAATTAAAAAAGGAGATACAACTTTAGAGGGAAGTATAAAATACACACTTTAACTTTATAGTTTTGCATTTTTTAATTACCATTACCTTCTTTCCATATTCACATTCAAAGCTCATACCGCACATGGAAAATGCATTGTTTTCAATTTCCTTCCTTATAATTCTTTTGTCTGGGGTGCGTTTTTCCCCTGAGCTATTGCATGTACTGTGCTGCCTCACAGCTGAAGATGGTTGATTTCTATAAGCTTGCAGTGGCAGCAAAGAGGAGAAGCAGATGCTTGTGCAGTCCTCAAGGACTCCTCACGTAAAGTAATAAAGATGCCATCTGACAGTTCCTGCTGTCAACCACCTCTCTGTACACAGCTTCTTAACTCTGCTCCCTGGTGTTTTGTTGTGTTTGAATATACATAAAAAGGGCAAATTCCCCCAAAAATGGGATTTTACCATCACTATAGGTATGGCAGGCAGTTTTTTTTTTGTGGAAATCCCTGTTGCATCTCTTCCTGCTCAACCTATTTCCAAATATATATAGGATGCGTGCTGTTCACATGAATGTTCATATGAATCACAGCAGGATATAGATAATGATGAAACTGTCTTCAAACAACAGGGAGCAAATAAAGTGGCTGTATTACGAATATGTGTCTGGATGTCTTACATCTGCAACACCTTGAAGAATTCACCTGGGTTGGCTGTAAATGAGGTGATAAAGTGAAAGTAGACGAGAGGAGGGAAGTGGGTGTATGGATAAGGCAAAATCACCAGGGTCTCCTCATGTGATCAGCTTCTACATCTTGAAGTGAGATGCTGCATGGCTGGATATCAACCTCTTAAGGCCTTTAGAAAGCTCATTAATAACATATAATACAAATGATTGGCAGGCAATCCTTATTGGAAGTGCGCAGCTAAAACCGCATCATTTGTTCTTTTTCTTTGTAGATGTCTCCATTGCTTTTTAATGCAATCAACCTTGCTTGGCAGGCTTTTAAATTATTTGAGTAACTAAAAAGTACCTGCACATCTTGTTCATTAGGACATCTGCAGGGATTCATAGAGGCAGCAGCAGAATAATGTCAAAGTAGCAATCTTTTCACCTAAAAATGTTCGTAGAACAATGTAAAGTGTGGACATTGATTTAATGCTGATCAGCTTGGAAATGATACAATGTTCTACAGACATCATCAAAAAGCTTTAGTTTCTTCAAACTTTTTTACATTTTGCACATCATCAGACTAAGTGAGTAGTGCTGCTACTCATGTTAATCATCATGTAGTTTTTATATATGCATGTATGTATATGTATATATACATTTATATGTGTGCGTGTGTGTGTGCATGTGCGTGTGTGTATTCATATCCTCTGTAATTTATGTGGCATTTGTAGTTATCCAGTTATGATGCTCTCAAAATATTTAGTGACATACCAATATCAGTAGTGTTCGCACAGGTAAGCATCGATACGGAGTTAATTTACCGGATTTGTAATGTACTACACTATTTTTAGTCTCTGATACCTTAAAGAAAGACTTTCCATAGCCAATGTTGGAAATCAATGCTTGGGCCAGATACGTTTTGTGACATAAAGGAAAGTAAGTGAACCTTTCAACACAAGAAAATATACAAAATTCCACCTCTGGAGCAGAAATCTATACTGTATGTGTTGAACTGCAGACTAGACAGATTCAGAAGATGACTCCAGCTCAACTTGGCAACAATTCAAACTGACTATTTGTAAGAGCGAGTTCTAACTGAAGAAGGTTGTGGCAACAAAAAAAAAAGGCACATGTGTACCAGTCATAATGTGATACATAGAAAGCCTGGAAGCAACAGCAGCAGCTTGTTAACGAAAGGAAAACTGGAGGATTTTTTTTCTTTCTTGTTAACCTTTCCTGAAGACAGCTGGAACTTGCTCTGTCCTGCTGTATGAAACTGAAGTCATGGCCCAGACAAACATTGAAAACTACACTGATTATTTCTGACAGTTGAGATTTTCAGCAACCCAACCTGTAGGTTGGGTCCTGTAGGCCTGTCTCTTAATGCTGTCATTAAAAGTGCCTTTCTTCTAGAAGGATTAGGTGTTGGATGGGATAATGAGTACTCTGAGCACTGATTATGACCACTACAGAAGGTGTAATAAGTAACACTTTAATAGGTCAACAGACTTTAAAGTGTCTAAAAATACAAATGTTGGAATGAGAAAGTTGTCAGAGAGAACAATGGGTTTCAAGATTCAACAAGTGAGAAATGGAATGGGGAAAAATCTATTATGTGGTATGTTAGTGGGAAGCTCTGAGCAGCCACAGTTTCCTGTGCAGCCATCGATCGGGTACGTGATTAATGAAGCTGTTTCCAGAAGGACGGATCCATAAGTGTCTCCTTCCTCTCCCTTAATGGCTACTTGTTGATCTAGTCAGTGCTGAGAGGGCTTTCTAAAAGGAAGAGTTTAATTTTTTGACCTTTTTTTTTTCTTTTAATGATTTAACAACTAAGAAAAAAATTAACAGAAAATTGCACAAGTTGTGAAGATAGATGACACTAGATGACAAAGCTCTGGGCACAAATGTGTGAATACTCATTCTGAATGATTCATAGTTTCCTATACAAGTTAGAGAGCTTATGAACGAGCCTAAGCAGCCCATTTTCAGTTGCTGCCACAGTCTCATGGCATATTCCATTCAGCGTGACACATCCACCCTGGTCATTTTTTCTGTTAACCCTAACTCACCTGAAAGCTACGCTGCTGCTATAAAAAATATCTTCTCATTCTCAGGCTACCTACAAACTTCTAAATAGTTTTTTCCTCATTTGGAAGTTTTTATAAAATTACATATAATTTTAATTCTGGTAGAAATATTGGAATCTGAACTATTCTTTATCTAAACTCTGAAAGTTAGTACATTCTCAAAATGTATCATAACTTTTTTCAGGGGATAGAGAAAGTAAATTCTCAAAGTGAAACATTTTTTTTAAGTACTGATGTTTGTCACACAAATGATCCTCATCTTTTTCCTCTTTGCACTTCATAGGCAGCCTATATATTAAAGTAAAACAATCACTTATTAGTGACCTCACATGAAAGCTAATTACAATAGCATTAATTAAAATCTTTATTAGAACCTTTTGTCTCTCCGTACTTGTGAATGTGAAAAGTGAGATCTAAATAATAAACTTTATTATTATCACTTTTGAGTAATAAGTAAAATATAGAAATCAACTAATTCCGTGTGTCAAGTAACTCATCCACTAGTCATCACATCCTTGATCTTGACCTCAGAATCCGTCTGCTAATGGAGCTGGCCATGGGGGGGGACATCATGAATTGTTGAACCCTTGTAACTCCATATGTCTACATAATGCAGAGTACAAATGTGTGCCTTGGGGTACAGCTATAAGTCTTGTTGGGTACAATGCAAAAGTACCTCAGGACACGTGAATTTACTCCTACTGTGTCCCTATATTTGACAGCAATGGTCACAACTGATGAGAAGAATTCTGAATGACCTCTCTAGGTTTTTCTGTCTTATAATGCAAAGGGTAATGTTTTTGCATGCATCCAATTTCAAGTTTCCAATTAGAGACTACCTTTTCATATCCAGCCATTCTCTCCACCCAATTAACAGCAACGTGCCCTTCTGATACTTTAAAAATTTAGAAAAACTAATCTTCTAGTTGTTATTTAATCCATTATTTCTAGGGGATCAAATCAAGAGCATTGTTAATTGTTGGAAAAACATTCTAAAGTCACCAATTGCTTCCAGGGTCAAATGGACAAAGGCACCATCTGGCCATGATCTGGAAAGCCTCTCAGGCTTTGCACTCAGCACATGGCGTTCAGACACATTGAGAAACTCAGCAAGTTTTTAACACCAATCCTCGCATGCATGACAGACACTCTCATGGGATGATATCCCAGCTCAGAGTTCTTCTCCTTTGCTGTAACTTTCCAAACACAAGCCTTAGTTGTCGTCGAAAAACTTTTTTACCAAACTGTTCCAACTGTCGTAACCCCATCCCCTGAGGAGTGTATGTGAACATGAAGGCGTTAAAGAATCATTGTGCATGAGCAAAAAAAAAAAAAAAAAAAAAACATCTGAGGGAGACAGTCTGAAGCTAAAAAGCAACGCAACTCTGGCTAAAAATAGAAAGTAACTACCAACCTTCACCTCAGAAGAACACTGAAGAAGAAAAAAAGGAGGGAAGGAAACAGCTACTTCGATTGGATTGGACTTGAAAATGAGTGGCAGCGAAACTGAGCGTGTGCAGAAAATGAGGCAGAGAGTTTTTGTGTGAACCACAAAGAGAGGAGCTTCCACCGGGATACAGCTGTTTGAGGTTTCACTGCCAGAAGAAAATGCTGTCTCCTCCTCTGTAATCAAAAGTGTATTTGGTGCAGCTGGGAGACTTCCTTGCACATGGACAACCGAGCACAAATTATGGAAACTGTGTGTGCAAATACTGCTATGCTACTGGAAAATTGTAAAGGGAAGTCATGTGATGAAGGCTATCCTAATTAGATGGTTTACTTTCCATTTAAGTATTCAAAATTCATAATTCATAAATTAAGCTTGAGGTTATGTTTCTTCAAATAGTAAAGAACCGTAATGGTAAGATCACTGTGACATTCACTGAATTCATGTTGTGTTTTTTCTGTTGTAAAAGAAGGATATTACAGTACTGGCAATAGTATATTCCCCGTATTGCACAATTATGTAAACTTTATGTAATCATTTTATATCTAAAACTATAATCCTTTTGAGTTTACATGTATAAATAAATACATGGATTTCTATGAATGAGGGTTACTTTGCCACATAGAGGTGATATATTCATTCCACCATCAAACTGTCATAAATGTTTAGACACATATCCATGCAGCACTTAAATTAAAGTGGATTTACAGCTATATTTTATGTCTGCCACTTTTACTGCTATGGAGGTCTAATTCATAAATCCTTCTTGTTTTTTTTAGCATGCCAAGCTAAAAAAAATGTTTCAGCATTTATCTAAAAGTAAATATATTACATGGGATATATTATTGTCTATGATAAATGATAAAAAGATAATCATCTCAAGAAATCAGGCCACCTCATATTTACCTAAATTATTTCAAGAATTCAAGTAAAGCACTATCTTGGTTTACAAGTAAAAAGAAATGTTTAAACTTATCCCCACTAGGCATGTTCTACTTTGAAATCTTTGCAATAGAAGAAAAAATCAAGGGTTCCCTATAATTGTTGCCATAGAGATGGGATCCTGGTATGGTTGAAATTGTGGTAGAAATGATCTCACACTCTTGTGACATTTACCAATATATCAGCTTTGTTGCAATTTCAAGAATCCCAATGATGAAAAGAGGAGCCATCCAAAAGATTTATTTCAAAATCAAGATAACCATGAGGGTATTTCAAAACAAGCTGCACATAGTGTTAGAATGACTTTACTTTTTAAAGACAAATATTCATAACCTAAAATATGATTTCACTAGAATGATAACTTAATACAAACCTAAGTGTGGGTGTTGCAAATGTAACTGTTTTCATTTCCTTTTCTGTAATATTTAATAATGTATGTGTTTTGTCTTTAGTTTATTATCTGTTGAAATGGGAACACTTCATCTTCACAGGGGAGAATCACACCAGTGCACTGTGCTTATTGTCTGGCTTAGCCAGCTCAGGGTCTCCTTCTAAAAGTGATGAGACAAGACACACACATTTGTCAGTGAAGCAAAGTAGCTTTAGAGGGGAAGTAATGAGCCTGGATGGCACTAACTGATTGACAAAGCTGCTTGTCACAGCAATGCCACACAGCACCTCCCAGCTCGCTTTATGTTGTGAAGATAAAGAACCAAACTAGACCGACATGGAGGAGGCCTTTCAACATGATATGTTTCCTTTCAATTTATTTCACGTCACAAGTCACTAAAAGGAAGTCATGGTCTCATTTCGGGGCTTGGTGAGAGATGTGACAACAGGCAGACTGGTGAAATATAACACTCAGGCTTAGAATGTGAAATCCAACAAGTCTGTAGCACACATGAAAAACATTTCTTTCACATCAACCTTATTTCACCTGTTCAGAACTACTTCCTTCAAGGTTTTTTCCTTTGTTCAGCAAAACACCTCGACCATGTTCAGTTATGCTCATGAGAGTGTGTAAAAAAGCAACAAAATGTCTTGTTTTTTCTGAATTAAAGCAAATAAAGGTAAAGAAAGTTTTTTTTAATGAAAACTGAGTTTATTATCTTTTCTGTTTGTAAATATTCTTTGTTAGACTTTACAACTAAATTAAATGACGGAGAAGTATTTTTGCACTGTTTAAGCGGAAGAATTTCTGCAGAATTTCTGTCTGTCTGAATTGAAAAAATGACATTAGAATGGAGACTTGTGTTTTATCTCTGTTACAGTGATAGATATTAAAAGAAGCAAAGGAGCATGTTGGATTAATTTTATTTACTTAACATGAAATGATGAAATGCAGAATTATATGTTGTCTAAGGTGTGATTGCTAGCAAAACTGTGCCATAACTAATAATTCACAGGCAGTCCTACGTTTGCTATCATCAGTTGCATTAGGTGTAAAAAAAAAATAGAAAGAAAATGTGGATGTTTTCCAGACTGCACAGTCAATTCTGCACTTACCCTGAGGAGCTGAAGAAGTTAATTTCCAGGTTACTTGGAATTTAGAGACAGCTCATCACTTATTAACCAAAGTCTGCGATCTTTAGAATCACTTCAATAAAAGAAAAAAGTTCCATTGTTTTAGGAGTTATATATTTCTTTACTGCTTGGATCCTGAAACATCCATTCATTTCCATACATTCCATACCACTTATTCACAGGGGGGCTGGAATCTGTCCCAGCTGATTTCAGGCAAGAATCAGTACCTAACATGCAGGTTTTTGGATGGTGGGAGGAAGACAGAGTACCCATAGAGAACCCAGACAGACACAGAGAATGTAAACTTCTGTAAACCACTCTTAAATCAGCCAAAAAGATGATAAAGAGTCTGTGAGCTTTATAACATATGTGCATTCGCACTCGTTTTGCAAATGGCAAAGAGAAACTATAACAGGACATGACATAACTTTTTAAATAAGTCTAGTCTTAGCTTGTTTGTTTGTACATCAAACAAATGTACAATCAGTAAAAAAGAAAAACGTATACAGTTTGAGTCAGTGAGAATATCTTAAACTGCAGTTGTAGAAATACGAATCAAAGCAAAATCCGTCAGATCATCTGACAAAATGGGAGCACCTTTAACAATTGGTGATTTCCTGACATTTCAACCAGCTTTCGACACATAAAGAAAAAAATAGATGAAGCAGAATTAGAGAATGAGAGAGATGTTTTAAAATGAGTTTTGGTACGAGGAAGGCTGCGCTGAAACTGGGACACACTTTCAGTTTCTGTGCAGCAACCACGATTTATCTGGTGATTGCTCAGAAACTGTATCAGTACCTCATCATCAGTCTTTTTCTCCATCTTGTTTCACCCCCCATTAATGTTTCTTGCTGACAGGTGGGGATCAGACTGTCTGTACAGCACCCTTAACAAGCAAAGTTAAAAGATAGTATCTCAAAAATAGATAAATAAATGTAATCTCTCTTGAAAATTCTGATAAAAAAAACAGTCATCAACTTTTACAAATGCTATTGTTGAGGATGACATGAAGCTTGCTATCTAACTTTAGTTTGTGCTGCTCAAAGCTGAATCTGTAGTTCTCTTTTTAGGGATGTTTCTATTCATCATCATTCTCTTTTCTGCTCGAAAACTATTCTTCCACTCAAGCAAAGCAGAAGAATTTGTGCCATTAAATCAAGTATTTTCTTAAAACTACTGATGAGTGCATGAGCTAAGGATGAACTTTAGGCTGTACCAAGTTGTTTGGGAAGTTTAAGCACATATCTGGGTTGTAATGGAACTCTTGTTATAAAACAGAAGGGGCCCAAAATCTCAAGGGTGACACTATTTTTACATAGATTCAATGTTTTTATTTTGCTGTTGGGGTTTTCTTTAAATACCCCAGCTCCCATTTACAATAAAAAATAATGGATGTTTATGATGAATGAGCTTTCCAACCTGACCATTGGTGCATGCCTCCACAGTTTGATCTGTGTTGCTCTGTGATCCCACATCACATGACATTTTTCTTCAGGTTTGGTAAGCTCCAAAGAACAACAGATTACCTTGTTATGTAAAGTTGTGAAACAAATCATGGCGATAGAAATAATAGAATTTCAAATTCTTTGTGTATCTTTTTCCTTTTTTAATGACAACACATGTGGATTTTTTTTTTAATTATAAAAGCAGAACTGGGTGAATTGAAAATTGATCCTCATTCATTTATTTTTTGCTATTGGAATATGTATGAATCACCGTTGGATAATGAAAACTGATTTTGAATAAAGTTCTGTCTTCACCTTATCCAATGAAATTAATTAAGACTGTGTCAACCATGAGCGGATATATTTTTTTCACCCAGACCTAGATGGTTTAAGAAGTATGATACAGTATTTAAAAATAAATCCAGTCTGAGAGGATAATCTAGTATGGCAGAAGAATCCAGTGGATAAATGTTTGAGATAATAAATGTTTAAGATGTAAGTGTACGAACTGCAGTCATCTCATTATTCCACTGAAACATACCTCGGAAGTATTTAGAGCTGAAGGCACTCAATGGATTTGACTTTAGTTTAAAAAAAGATGCATGCTTACTCAACTGAACTAACTAACCTGAATGTATGGTGTCTGTAGCACTTTAGGACCATCATAAGAACATATTTGTAGACAAGTGGGGCTCGATTGTACAATTTGCACGACAATTTGTCAAAAATACCCTCTTTAAACTATTTCTGCCGCTACATTTCATTATGACTTGTAGTGAAATGATAATCTGTATCACTATAGAAAATGATAATGTGTTTGGTGCATCACAAGCACCATGGGGGGAGCTTAAATGATACTGTAAAAGCATGTACAATTGCAAATCATTGCAAAGCCCTAAATCCAGATGAGATTAAACAAATACCTGGCCTTCTCATTTGCCTGGAGGACAAAAGAAAATTCCTATATTGTACATGCATAGCTTGACTCCCATCAGCAGGATACACTGGCTTATTTATAGCTCCTTTGAAGCTCAGATGGCTGTGTCCTACAAAAAAAAGAGGACCATTTTTTCACTTGCATGATAATGCTAGGATAGCTGAGATTGATCAATTTAGCCTGAATGACCTGTTAATCATGCAGCACAAAGTAACCTGCAAACCAGATACAATCGTTTGAGATTATCCTCGTTAAATGCAGGATCGCGTAAAGTATCTGCAGGGTTGACGAATGATGAGCGATTGTCAGCTCTCTTTCTGACAAGAATAGGCTCCTGAATTTGGAATTCAATTAAACTTTATCTTGATCCCTGCACCAACATGTTATTTGCAAGTTTCCAGTTAATCGTCACACAGACCACAAAAGCTAATTTTAATGCATTTAAAAAGCATATACAGAATATGCATACATACATAGAAGAAGTTGCTATCGATTCTAATCATGTCATTGTTACCATGGTTTTAGATAGGACATAAACAAAGCAAAAGCAGCTGGAGCCCTGATAGCAGCAGGGGCCAGAAAGCAAGACATTGCAAGATACAGAGGGTAAACAATGTCATCCTGACCTTCTCTGTTCACAGGACAAGTCACACTTAAAACATAAGAAAATACGGTCATGAAGCATTGTTTTCCTCCACACTCACTATTTGAAAGTAAAGAAAAAATGTTTAGCAGTACCATTTTTCACCTCTCCTCTCAGTCATGTCCCAGTTAAGATACAATTGAAGGTATTTACAAAAATAAATTTTTGCAACAATCTATTTATCTAAATTAAATTGATTTCCATTCCCATCCATTCAATTAATGGAGAAAAAACAAGAAAATCAGGCATTTTAAGGAAACAGGTTTAAGACTTGGTGATAAAAATTAGAAAATGATTAACTTTAACCACAAGATAAATCTTAACTTAAGAGGCTATATGCATCTCGAGTCAACTCTTTTTGTTCTTCATGGCACTAGAAAAAAAGCTTCATGCTGAATAAATGAGACAATATATAATAGAAAATAAACATTTATGTGGACACTTGGATGAAGGAACATAAATTGTTGTAAGATCTCATTTCATAGAAAATCGATAAGGTGAACATTCAGCTTATGCCAAACTGGTGCAGTGCTACTGCAAATATGCATCCCTTTCAAAAGTTGGTTTTGTCTAAGTGAAAGGTGAGTCGCCACAAAGTTCAGACTTAGGTCAATCAAATGCAAGCATTTTTCATTAATCGACATCTGATATGCTCATAACACACCGGTGATAATGGCCTTTGCAATAAAACCATTATAAGGTCTGTCATCCATCCTTTCTAAAACAACTTCAAAGCCTTTACTTCCAAGCAAGATTCTATAGCCTTCTACCTCTTCCGCCAACCCACTTTAGTAAAGAAGCCCTAAAAAATTTGGGCTGTTGATAATTCAGAGCAACAAAACATTTTAAAGACATGTGGATGATAAACATTATAGCCCAATAGAAAGAGGAGCCTATCTCCATAGTTTTGGGTTAGAGTCTAAGGCATGTTGTCTACTTCTCCGTTAATTTAAGAAGCCAGCAATGGAGATGTTAATGTCTTTGTAACTGAATGGGTACCGGGAGGTTGAGGTGTGGTTGGGCGCCCATCATATATTGACTTCTGTCTGAGTTAGGAGTTGGGTTTCCATTAGGGAAATCATTCAGGCTGAGAATGAAGTTCTCCCTCTGGTCACCATGAGCACACATTCCACAAGGGTGCTATTATTATAAGCTTTTATATTTTTACTCCTCCCTTAACCTCATCAACAGCTCACCAGAGTGTGCATTCATGATTCATTGCTTTTAGCACTTTTGGATTATAAGATTTGCTTCTGTCATGTTCTCAATGTTCTCGCTGATCTTATCCAGTGTGCTCACTTTCACTCTGTATGAAAGTAACATTATATTGTGTTCATCACAAAGCTTGTCTATTGGCTTTTTACATTCATCTGTAATTAATTACATTTTTGAAGAAATATGATTTTAAAAATTACAAAGACACATTTTTAGCCCAGCACACTTTCCACTTGAAATAAAAAGGTCACGGTTTTAATATTTTCTGAAAGATGTTGGCTTTAGTAAATGGGAATTTGAATGTTATGTTGGTATTTATTCGTTTTAATGCCTTTTTGTTTTTTTTTAACTATATGCCTCTGAATAATTTTGAAGTACAAGGACGTTTGTCATGCATCACCTCATTAAAATGAATTTATTCTGCTTTTAATGGTATTTTTATGGCCTCTTCAACATGACCATGTATTTGTGAGTTTGGCTGCGTGTTTGAAGGGCTCACACCAAGCCATTCCACCATTTCCTATTATTTTCTACCACACACTGTCTTTTTTTTATCTAACTCTGTATAAGGGAAAGGAGTGTTCCGGCTGTTTACTGTATACTTGCTTATGTCATAATCATGAGCATCAACATTTTTCCATACTTTTTAAAACTCTGAAAACTCACATATATTTTTCTTTCCCTCGCATCATGCACCTTATTTACTAATATGGACATTTTTTTCTGTGTTTATACTGTATTTCCTCCGTTGATTCTAGCTGGTGGGAAGTTGAATAATGTGCCACAGTATAATATAGTACAATACTAGACAGTACAATTCTAGAATTTAAAGCACATCAAGAATTTGCATGATGTATGATAATTGGAAGGTGGTACATAGCGGTTAGTTTTTCTCCAGCTCATATTTACCCCATAAACTTGAACATCTCAAGCACAAGCGCCTCTCTACCATAACCCCATCTCTTTAATGTTCATGTTTTTGTTTCCACTGTCTCTTTCTTGATCAAGATGCCCACACAGTTTCCATGGTAACAAAGGAAAATTGTCTCTGACTAGGGCGTTGCCTAACAGGAGCCAAGACACAGCAAAGGGACAAAGTGAGTGTTTATCGATATATAAATCCTGACATGTCAGCTATCAATGTACCTAAACTTTTTTTTTAAATCATTAAGAAAAGATTAGCAGCAGCCGCTGTGTGGTGAAAGAGCATCAGATAACAGTTGAGTGATTTCTCTTTTCATAACAACGACTATCAAGAGGTTGGTGTGTAGTAACAAGTATGTATTCTGTTTGGCCTTAAGTTCACAGGGGGATTAGATGTCACTTGCGTGTTTCATTTAGTAGTTGCATTCAGGGTCATTGATCAAAGACCTGAGGAACAGATTATTGTTGTGTGTAAAGGCTATAACCTTTTCTGTCCTTCTTCCCTGTTTGTATGCACATGTGTGAAAGATTCTGTGTGTGTGCTTCCACCTGTGGAGCTCTCAAAGAGGAGACATTAAAAGATAGCATCTGACCCCACTGGGCAATAACTTCTTACTGTGCATTTGGATGGACTGCCTTTATCTTTTGCTGACAGCCTTTCTTTTCCTCTCACACTCTTTCCCATGTTTGTTCGTTTTTGTGTATCATCCCTCTGCTGTCCATGCTTTAAGCGGATCACACGTCTTCCTGATACGTGTCTGCTTTTAAGAAGGCATGGCACATGTTAAAGGCACATGGATTTTTCTCAGAAAATGTTCCTCACATCGCATTTAGGAGCTCTTATCATTCTGGGCATAAATGTAAATTAATGAATGTCTACTAATACTTTTGATTTGCAGTTTAGGGGTTTGATGGATGTTTTAAAGCCTGAATGAAGACTGGCCTTGCACTTCAGAGCATGTCTGATGTGGTTACATGTCTTGTGGCTACATCCATTGCTTGTGGCCGTACACAGGTAAAATGTGAGATTTAAAAACTCCAGTGATGTTACACTGAGAATATCAGAGAATATGCTGTAATCAGGCTGATGTTCATTTTTAGAATATTCATTCACTAGCCCAAAAGGTAAACAGACTGTGGCTGATACTGAAAAGAAAATAATTCGTAATAAACTCAGAGCACCTTGAAATATATCTATTCTAAACAACATCAGCAAAGACGTCCTGCCAACGGTGAAACATGTATCTGAAAAACTTATTTTAACACAGTCATCAACAATTTAGACTAACTGCACACTCATTTACCCCAAATAGGGCTGCAGAGTGGCCGGAGTCTATCTCAGTGTATATGTCACCAGTCCATCACAGAATAATCACACAAAGGAGGAATATGATGATATAAAAATATGAAAACCCACTGCCACTTTATTGGATAGCTTGAAGCAATCACGTAAGGGCATCTAGAAGAAGCTCATTCTAAGTAATTAATCAGAATTGGACCTTTACTGGTAATAGCTAAGCTGGACACAAATGAGTTTGAGCAAAAATTGCTACTGACTCATACCCTGTATTTTAAAAAAAATCTGTGAGCGGTTCATTTAGTGGTCATTGCATTAAGCTGGACGGGCTTACAGTTTCTGAAATATTATGCAATATAAATATTCTCCATGGTAAATGAATTTGTGTATTAACAGTCTCTGGAACTGTAAGGCTAAAGATTCTTTAAATTTATGGGAGTGATCTTTGTGAAGCTTTCGCCAAAGAATCTTAAATACACAAAGATGCTGTAACCAATGCTTGCAATACTAACTGGTGAAAGCTACAACATGATTAGTTTTTGTTCTCTCATGTATTTGCATTTTAGTGCTGGCAATTTTAAAATGGATATGGGTATATAAAAGTCTATTTATGTGTGCAATTAGAGTATTTGATCTAAACATGGTGCAAGTTGTATACGTCAGCACTTTCTATTATCAATAATAAGAAAATGTAATTATTATACTTGTTAAAATAGCTGGAACTGATAAAGCGCCATTTAGCCTACAATTGTATAAGCTTACAAGTAGCCAATACACTCCATCTCCCCTTGTTTCTCTTTCTCCTCTGAGAAAAGCCCTCGCAGATGTAATTAAGTTGAAGAAAATTCTTCGGCTCAGTAAACTGCTTCTAAAACAAGAGAATAAAGAATGAATTCATTTATTCTGACAATTTAACCTTGCTGCAGCTTGATTGTGCCTGGTTGTTGATTCAAAGATGGCTTTGCGAAGGCACACAAAGACGATACACATAAATACACTCCATAAGTTCCCTGACGTCAAGACAGTGAGGATAATAGAAGCTATTTTATCCTGTGGTGAGAAGGCCACAGCAACACACACCCCCCACTGCTTAACACGCCCAAAAACTGTGACACATGTACAAGGGTACACAACTTCGAAAATGACATCACATGAACTGCTGAATGTTCACAATCATCGGATTAAATGGTATAATCTGATATACCAAACTATGTCTGTTTCTTTTGCTATGACCTTGGCCATATTTCAATCTCAAAGATTTCAAACAAATTTCAAATCGAAAAAAAAGAGATTTAAATAACTTATAAGAGGACATTTCAACTAGTTACACTATGAAAGATAATCATTTGGCCGTAGTGAATTTGGTTTCAGCAGAGTTTCAGGGTTTCTATTAAATTCACGGGCTATTTGAGGTGTCAGTTATCATTAAGAAGGGGCTTAGTTCATTTACAGAGGAAGAGGGGTAGGCACTAACTTTAGCTTCTCGCCCGTTTTTAAGCTATGTTGTTGCCTGGAGATGAGGCAAATAGGCTTCGATTGGATAAATTGATGTATCAATCAAGAGCGACAAGGCTGGCCACCATTATAACCAATATGATGCGGGACCAGAATTATGACAGATCATGTGTGCACAATAGGTCAATCTAACACTGGCCTGTGACAGATCCAACTACGTTTTGTGCGTGCCTCTAATCATCATTTAGATATTTCTGCTTGTATTCAAGACCAGACACTGACAGAGTGACCAACACTCACATAATTAGTAACAAACGACTTAAAATCTTTGTCACCAGTCTCCATGGCAGCAGAGGAAGTCAGAGAATCTCACTAGTGACTTTGAAAAGACAAAGTACTGCTCCAAGAAGGAGTGGGTTCAATGTTTGCAGTAATAATGAACTTATTTGACAGTATTTTCAAAAGGGGAAAACTTCTGTTGCACATAATTAAGACTCCCGGCATCATTACATCATGCTACACTTAAATAAATAACATCTGATGTCTTTAAGGTCATCATCCAGCTCCAGTTGATATGTACGGTTGCATACAGTAGGTCATTCCCCTGGCTATGCTGACCGTGGCAACATCAGCAATATTAAAATGGCAGAGGCTCTGCAAGTCCTCCTTTTCTTTATCACTCGAGCCTTATCATCCATGAAAAGTGCTGAAACTGTGGGGATCTATGTGTCTGTGCTCTCTGCCCACGTCGTAGCGAGCCATCCATCCATCAACATGTCCCCTCATAACACACTTTCTCTTTTTCACCCCGTTGATCCTGAGAGCTTTCATTGGATCGTCACTGCTGGTGACATCTATAGCGATATGGAGAGATGACAGACACAATTCTGCCTCTTCTGGGACAGTAGTTGGAGGATGCTTGAAGTGGTGGAGTGTTTGGAGTCATTTAAAGTTTAAATGACTCAAAACACAATGCAAACGGCAATAATAAGTTGCCGTATAAGTTATGGTTTGAATTTTAAACCATGACTTACACCTTTATTACACCTTTATTTATACATGAATGTCTTCAAAAGAATGAAAGATGAGAGTCCTTTTGAATTTTGCCGTAAAAGTCGGGATGTTTTTTTATTTATTTTTTCCTATAAAAATGTATCAATATTATTGTGAGAAAATTAAATTGCCTATTAAGTTTGCACAGAATTTGTAAGGAGACAGAAGTTCCCATCTTTATATCAAATCTTTGTGTTTGGGAGGTTTCAGTGTTTTGTTTGATTTAGACCTAAGTGGTACATGGTTTTCATATTTTCTGCCATTTATTTCATGGCTAGTCTCATCCAATATGATCGCACCTTTCTTATACCTACTCTGCATTCCATAAGTGCTGGGTCATCTGTGACAAATGAGACAAGATGATGGGGGCTTAGAGGTAAGGGATAGAAGGTAATTGACCTTGTACCAGTAATAAAAATTCTGGAAGGTGCATCATTGCCGGATTCTGTGTTCATGTGTGAATGCATAATAGAGGTCCGCTTCAAAGGTTAATTTGATTCCCAATCATAGAATCAAACTAGAGTTTGACTCAGCGAACTGTTGCTCGTACTTGCTGGATCTTTATGCCTTCTTTTGTCACTCGTTAGGGTACATGCTGTACATGCTACAGCACGTATTAATTTCACTGCTTGCATTTTCACTCACCTCTGTCTCGTCAATAAAGGTACACAGCACAGAAGAGAACTTTTGGTCTAAATGCATGCAGGTTTATGTCAGAGCCGTCACAGGTTTGATCTTTTGTTTTTGTTATATAAGAGTAGCTGCATTTCCATTTTCAATGACAATGTTTGTCACTACAATGTTCAATTTTACCCCCATCATCTTCTTTTAAAAGTTCTAGGATTTTTACCCCTCAACAGTTCACTCTGTTTAACTTTTACACAGGTTGTATGCGAGTAAGCACGAGTATCATATGAAACACAGCCAAGTTTTTCTGATTTATTGTACAGCCATCAATTTAAAAATTTCCATAAACTCAAAAACATTGGGAGAGTTGGATGAAAACCTCTAAACACCCATTTGGTAACACTTATATGAATCCTTACTCTCAGTATTTACATAAGACACTTATTCGATGTTAAATTGTGTTTTTCAAGCTGCAGCTCAACTTATGATTCATTTGCCTGTATCATTTTTGTTCAACCACAGAAAATATGGGTTAAGCTTAATCCAAACAGCTCCCCAGCTCATGTGTCCCAACTAAAAGACATGCAGCCAGACTAAATGAGCCAGATCTTAAATATTTTCTCATTAACATTTTGCATAGTGTCATTCACAAGTCTAAAACTAATGAATATGAAAAGGCTAGGATTTGTGGCTATTGTGCAACATGAATTCACTTGTAAAAGCATTGTTTAACATTTTTTCATGTATGCTGCCGTCAGCATTAGGCAGTCTTTAGTAGAAGCTATATCCCCATTTTATTATTCGTGATATATGCACCTTGCCAGCTGCATAGATTCTCTTTTTAACGGCACAGTAGTTTCTGCATTCATATTTCCCAAATCCAATGTTTTTACGTTATCCTCACAGCGTGCCATAAAGCAGTTATGTTGGTTGGTACTTTGGCTTGCATTAAACTGATTGCCAAGAATTTGGTGCCTTATTTTAAGAGTAAAGCATCATGGATTCAAAAGAGCTGCTACCTGCAGACAAAGAAGAACGTTTTACAATACTTTTAATTTTTTTGAGTTATGAGTCATTTATATCACGTACATAAAGATTTTGACAATAGTGGGTCTGTGCCACATATGTGTACATAATGACCAACACATTTGTTGTACTCACATTAGAATTGACGGCCTTCTTCCACATATTCAGTGATTACCAAATGCCTCTTGACCAATATGTTTGATTTTTCTTCCTATCCCTGCAGGCAATAGCCACCTTTGTAAAGTGTATCACTGAAGGAGTGCTATGGATAGTCATTCCAGGCTCAACCATGTTCAACCTGCATGATTGGTTGATTGGACATTCCAAATTACCCTTATGAGTGAGTGTGCGTGGTTGTTCGTCTTTGTGTGTACATATGTGTGGCCCTGCGATGGACTGGCGGACTATCCAGGGTGTACCCTGCCTCTCGCCCATTAACTTCAGGGATAGGCTCCTGTCCCCCCGTGACCCCATTAGGGAATAAGCGGTTCAGAAAATGGATGGACATTTACTCCTGGTCTGTTTGTCTGGGATTTCTCTGGTTTTCATAGTGCTTTGGGGTATTATGCATCAAATGAATAAACTGAGATTATGTTATACTCCCTGCCTTTTAACTGTTGGAGTTAAATTAACTGACGTTAGGGTCACAAAAATGTGCATATTTTTATCTATCTCCTTGTTTCAGATTAAAATGGACGGAAGCTAAAGAATTAAATGTTGTATTTTGCTGGGTAACGCTGTTTATAAGAATCTATTTATCTTTTGGATTGAATTTAAGATTACACTGGCAGATTCAAATACAGCACAAATTATTTTCAAGTTAAATTTAGTCACTTCCAGCTCACACATTTCCAGACAATATAGTAAATTCTCCTGTAACAGCCAGACATTTGCAGTTTTTTTTCCCTACGTGTCTAGAAGGTGATGATAGTTCTGAGGTAAATGCCCTTTCACAATTCAAATCTTTTACACAGTGTTAAGTGTTGTATTATGGTTTAGCAAAGGAATTAAGCTAAAAGAAGGGGAGAAAAATCCAAAGATGCGTGACACATTTTAAAAGCTGGAACAGTGCCTTGGCCCATTAACGATAAGGGGGGAAGTGGGGGATGATAGACACGCTAATGCATATTAAGCACAACAATATTGCTGGCAACTACCATCACTAGTCTTTATGTGAAGGAGGCTTTAATGGATAATTGATTAAGTCATAAATTAGCACCTCACAAACAAGCAAATCAAAAGAGTGGAGACAAGCAATTTCTCACTGCTGCCGGCTGTCACCGTTGGCAGGGAAGGTTGCAGTGAAGAGATGTTGTATGTAGAGGTGGCTGATTTGCAATATTGTGCATGTTGCAAAAATTCCCCTCGTTTGCTGTATGTACCACTTCATCTGCATCTTCATTTCCACTTGTCCACCCTCTTATCAACAACTTATTTAATGGTCAAGTAACCTTGTCCACAGAATTTGTCTCTTTATAAGTTAGTATTTTTATCCATCCACATGCCTTTTCCATTCATCAGTTAACCAGTCCCGAATTGTGTCATATAATTGCTTTTCCGATCTGTTTCCTTCCCTATCTCACACCAGAACTTCATTTATCCACTAATGTTTTATGAATCAATCTTGCCTTTCATGCGTGCTTCAACTTTCTTTCACATCAAGCAGTTCTTTCATTGACTAATTCATAATTCATCCACCCATTCGTTCACTCATCATTCCCTATCATTAAATCCCTTTTCCTTTTGTGTTATCCCATCCCTTCACTGCATTCATTCATCTACATGTCTGACTATTCATAAATATTTTTCCATGATGTCAATCTGTCAGTCAACCCACTGAATCATTCTTTAATCCCTCTACCAACCATTTTTCAATCCACTCTTTTATTTGTCTTTTTATCAGTTATTTGCCCCACTTTTTTCAGCCTAGTATGGTGTCTTTGTTCATTTGTCAATCAATAGATAATAAATTCTGAGATAATTCACCCGCACATTTATTTGTCATTTAATCAATGTGTGCCACATTAATAGTGGTTGTACCTAAAAGTCACCAGCAAGCCTGACCTTGGATCACCACAGTCACCCTGTGCAGTACCTTTATCCCCGGAGAGAACATTTCAGCCAGCGAAATACAACAGATAGAGCCAGCAGGCAATTGACATTCTGTGACATTTCTGTTCCTCCATCTCCACTCTTTGTACATACACCTACTTGTAAACTGTATGATGGCTTTACACAAAAGCTTGGATTTCTTTTAACAATGGCTTACTGGGCAGCGCGTAACCTTTTACAAGGCACAGAGAGCAAAATACAGAAACTCAGAATCTCTTATTCTTCGGCAACTTCAAATCACTTGTAGTGATTTACTGCATGCAGACGTTTGGATACCAACATAAATCAAGTTATATGCAGAAAATGTATGCATCTGAGACAGAGCTACTAATATTTTACTGTATGAACCGCAATACCTTCGCTGTGATGAGGTTAACCTAAAACTGCTCCTCTGAACATAGACCAATTTCCCATTGCTTTACACTATTAAGGTTATGTGCCTCAGCAAAATCCTGTATCATAGGGAAATTAATTGAATTAGGGAGGTAAGATGCCATTTAGTTGGGAAATGACTCACCATTAGGCTCCAAATTTAAATGAAGAACAGTATCAGAAAACAATATGGTGCTCTGCAAACCGTTGCTGCAAAAAATAACTATCGTTGAACCACCTTTTTCTTCTTGCACTCAAAGAGTCAAAAGAAGAGTTCAAACAAAGGTTAAGTGTTTTTAGCAAAAGCAACATAACCACATCTGATGCCATGTGCCAATTTGCTAAATAGTATTGCTCTTAAATTTCCCAGCATACTTTTTTCAACATTTAGGAATCTCCCCACATACTTCACAACTGTTTACATCAATACCCATTTCTATAGACTTACTGGAAATGGTCTATCAATTAGTTATTTCCCACAAACCATGTAATTATGCAATCATTCAAGTCACCAGCAAGCATGGAGTCTGAATGGAAATTAAGCTAGAACTTTAGCAATGTCTTGGCCACTTTAAGATAGTTGCTTCACACAGCCCCTATAGGTGAATTCAGTTTTTAGCATTGGTATACTTAGAAATGCTCAGTGCATGTGTGTTTTTGTCCTAATACCTGTGAAAAAAAAAGTTTAAGACATGTGTCTGCTGCTTGTCTATGTTACTGTCTGGATAATATTTGTATTATCATATAAAAATACAGTACAGGAAAATGTTGGTCAAGTATACCAAGTACACTACTGGATTCAATAAATCGGAACACGAGTAAATCAAACTTTATGCCCTATTAGTAGCTTGTTATATTAAATCATAAATCCCTCTTACCCTCTCTAAAATATTTTAGAATTTTATGTTCATTCCGAACACTGAATATTACAACGCTGGAACTCTTGCTGCCGAAGACACCTAATTATCTCCCCTGAGAGCAAGAGAGTATTTTCTGCATCTTAAGTATCTATTTAAATGTTACATAAATGTAAATCAGCGTAGTTCACATTGTGAGGCTGGTTTCTTTGCCATGTGACATATGATTCACAGGAATGATGCATGTGTCTGTGTAATCTGAGCAGCAGTTTTCACACAGCCCCATTTTGTGCATTTGTTATTCCCTTTTAAATATTTAACTTGGGTACTTTTGGGATCCCTGTTTTTTCAAAACACCTACATTTTGGTGAGATTTATGCAGCATAACATATTGTCATTGTTTGAGCTTTTCTTTATCTGTTTCAGCCATATCATGTGTGTACTAACCGAGTGTTGAATATTTCCATTTACATATTTTCAACTTTGACTGTATGACTTTTGGAAATCTTAGCTGTACTCATAACACCCGTTTTCTGTCCTTATACCTAACGCTTTTCTCTCCTTAGCTGTACTTTCTTGTTACCACTTGCTGCTGCAACAGTGGTTTCCCCACAGGGATCATTAAAGCTGCATGACTTCACACACTGTCAGCCCCAAATAGACGTGAAAGAAAAATATATTTGAAAAGTTTTTCTTTAGAAATGAAATATCTTCAAGCACACAGCATGTTCATGAGCAGGACCATGTGCCAGAAAGTTAGAAGTTTTGTGAAACAGTATGCAAGTTAAGCAGTATCCCATACACAGCCAGGCTACTGGTATTTTTTATGGCTATGGCAAATCTTCAGAGTAAAATCATGCGCCAGAGCTCATGTCACCAAACGTAACTTTGAGTCTGGAGTGAGCACTGAGTAATGGCTGTCCTACCTTCAGTGTCATCACTTGGAAAGTGGAATTTCCATGCAAAGCCAGAAAAACATCACATTTGAGGCAAACCATTAATGTCAGAGTCCTCTGCAATAACTTATTTTGTGGACCTAAACCATATGGTGTACTCTATGATATGTACTGTCAGGGAAGTACTGCTTTAGAAATTCTTCATTACTGCGTCACTTAGGGCAGACCATTACATTTAAACTTACTGGATTGAGCAACATGACCGCTGTTCCTGAATCCACACTGCTCACCAAACCGTAACAAATTGTCCCGATTGGCCAACATGGCGCTTGGATTTCTGCCTGATTCGATTTATTGCCCCGCGCACGACAGACTAATGGCTCATTGGCTGCAAACAGGGAGCAAATAGAGGCTTCTGCTGTTAACAAGGACTGCCTGTGAGAAGAAGGCAGAGAGAAGAAGAGCAAAAAGGACACAAGGACAGGGAGACAAGAAAAATCTGAAGCAGCGCATTCTAAAAGGGAGGGGGCTGGCAGTTGGTGGGAAGGGATGTGAGGGATTGTGATGATATGCAGATACTGAAGTTGAAAGGGGTAGGGGAAAAATGAGGGATATGAGAAACAGGGATGAGAAAGAGGACACACTACAGGGACAAAATAGAATGGTACAAATAGAAAACAGAAATATGCTACGCCTTTTTGATAAATGGGACTTTTAGATTTCACAGCTTATTTACAACAATACCCCTTAGTTAGTCATTTCACATCATAGTTTCCCCAGAAGCATGTACAATGAACATGCTATGTGGATAAATATTCACTAAAAGTTTGATTGCAATTTTTGCCTGCAGGATAAGACCCTGCTCCCAGAAAACACAATGTTCCTTAAATCTTGATGGTGTGTTAATCTCACAGCTTCATACATTAAAAAAATCAAGCATTAAGGCCAAAAGGAACACCATCTAAAATGTCGATGAAAAACATTCCCAGAAATATTTCTTGGCACTTTCATCAATGTAATGAAGTACATCTGAAAAAAGACAAATTATCAAAGCATGCCACAAAAAAATTATTAAATCACAAGATGTACCTTGGACGGAGTTGTTGGCATCTTGAAGGGTCGCAATTCATTTCTTTAATGTTTTAATAATCTCTTTAAGTTACAGTTATTTGGTTAGTTAGTTTGAAGTTTTTATAATTCGATTTGGTTTTTTCTATTACTTGTTATATCGGACAGATGTCCTAAATTTTCTTGGTTTTGTTTACTGGTCTCGTTCACACCAGTCTTCTTGTTATCACTCACCTGTTGTCACTCTACTAATGTATTCACCCAGTATTCATAACTCTCCAGCCAAACTGTGGTTTGCCCGATAATCAGATATTCTCTATGATGTTTTGTTAGCCTGTGGATGTTTGCTACCCTTTACTGTGACAGTAAGTCTGTATATCCATCATTTGCACTCCTTTTATCATTGCATTTTCTGTTTGTTTCTCATCATCCTCAGACATATGATAAATACGACAAGGGGTGAAAACAGATTTTGTTCAAATTCTTTATTTCAAATGATCCAAAAACTCCCAGTATTTCTGCCCTGAGGCAGTTTTTTTTATTTGTGCTATTTGTTTTATTACATGAAAGCCGCTGGATATTTTTGCTTTTATGTTTTAGTTCAAAGGCCCTCGATATATCATTAAAGCATTTTGGTGAAATAAAATTGTTTCATTTACATGTCCTCCTGAATGTTGATGGTTCTTGCCGTAAACTTGATTTTGTATATTCAGAGACTATTTCCAGCAGAGACAGAAACTGTCCTGACCTTTGTGAGGTTAAAAGATGCCAGGAAGTATGGACACATGACAGCATCTTACTTCACAGATTTCAACTTGTTAACAGGTCTAGTGTGAAGACTCTTAGTACTGTGTCATAGTCGAATGCAGGGTGGAAAACCCTGTTCTCACAACTACTTGTTCATGCCTCTTTGACAAAGCTGAGCATCACAAGATCATTTCATGTTACTAGTTGTACTTTTAATTGAGCACAGGATATTTGTTGCGTAACGCTCCCAGTTGACAGAGAGGACGAAATGGGTGTTGAGATGAACAGATAATGCCTCAGTATGGACACGCCCATGCATACTTAATCTTGTGTACAATACGCACAACTCTACACACATGTGCACACACAGATACTCTCATTACATCTAGCTCTGCAGTTGCCATAGAGCTCATGGGCTGGTGACCATGGGGTTTCCAGTCTAAACCTTTGCCTTCCCTGCAGAGATCTAAGTGTTCTGTGTATTTGTAAAGCACTTCATTGTCAACAGCGCTGTGAGCTCTGTGAGAAAAACCTGTTTCCTATACAATTGTATACATCACTGTCGTAGGAGTGCTTTAAAACTTCTGCTCCATTTTCTTGTGTTGTTTTAGGTGTTTATTTTTTTCAGTTTATGTTTGACATTCACATCACAAGAGTTTAAGTCCAATTTTCATGACCCAGATATTAAAGGTTCCTGATTAAAATCTCCTAGGACAGTCTAATTGGAGGTTCAATTGTTAGCATCAATCACTAAGTGTGAAAGCTCCAAATACTGCCAGGCTCGCTGATGAGTCCAAGCCTCAACATGCTTGATATTCTGAAGCAGTCAACACAGAAGAATTTGTGAGTGAGCTGTAAAAAGACAATAAGTGCAAGACGGAGGGTCAGATGACACAAGTTTAAAAATAAACTTGAAAAGGAAAATAAATGGACCTACTTTCAAATTAATAAAAGCATGATGACAAACATTTAACTGACCTGTAGCCTGATCTCTGCATTGGGCAAAGGTCACGGTACACCTTACATAGTTCATCTCAGGGTGACACAGAGACAATCAACCCCTGCTAGAATTAATTAAGAATCACAAATCAAGTAAATGTTTATGATCGTGGGAGGAAGCCAGTAGAGAGGACATGCAAGCTCCACATAGAAAATAAACAAGTGAATTTGAATCATGAACCATTTTTGCTGTCATTACTCCATAATTCAGTGTGTTTTTTGGAATTGAACTCCTTTTTGAACTAATAGAAAACCCTTCCTCTGCTTCTGTTGGCTGATGGATGAACTCTGATGCCTTCTAAATGTCCAGGCCTTCTTGTCCGAGCATAACATGCAGCATCATCTCCTGGTGGACCAAGTTCAGATCTATCTGTCTCTGAGAGCGTGCGTGAGAGTACATGGTCTTTCTATGTGATGAACCAATAAGCACTCACCAAATGGAAGCTGGTAAAGGCTCCAGCCCCCACAAAACCATGAAAGCAGCTTCAGAAAACATATAGACAGGGAAGCCAATTGCGTTTGAGAAAAAATAAAATATCCACTTTTGGTTGGTAAAAAAATATATAGTTTTACTTTCAAAACCAGGCAAGTCATCTGTACAATGGTATGTAGATGTGTGTGCATCCTGTTAAAAATATGTACCTACAAACAGAATTTTCACTTAAGACATACTTATGCTTTCCAGAAATGTAAACTGGTAACATATTTCCATTTAGACCGGGCATGCTGAAAGAGAAAACAGTTTTTCACCCTTTGACATGTTGTTTCCATCTTTTTCTTACATGACAGTTTTGTCAAATTTCAAAGCTTTTCCATATCTGTGGCTGCTATAGCTTTTTTCATTTCCTGGCCGATTAGCAGCTGAAATACGCAAAAATACGTTTTCTCAACCTCCCTACGTGATTTTTCTGCTTAAAACATAATTTTCTCAAATTTTCACATTTCTTTCTTGTTTAAAATACTGAAATGTCTCAGCAATATGTAATTTCACGGTAGCTATTTTCACACAGAAACTCAATAGAATGCAGAACAATTTAGTGTCCGATTGCTGTTTCAGCTGGAGAAGCACTCTCACAACAGGAAATGGAAGGAAGGGGCTGCTGAAAAGGGAAGGAGAGTCAAAACATGGTGCAAAAGGTGTATTGTGGTGGGGCGGTTCTTTATGATATTGATAGTCTGAAAATGCTGTCTGTGACCTCTTTAAAATGTTCTTTGTTTCGCAGTATATGACTGTATTTTCACATGGAGGAGACTTCTAATGTGATGTAGTGAATTTCTGTGCTGGGAAGGAGAGACTATTTCTCTTAATGTATTCTCACTTCTTATCTCTACAACAGTTTGCCTGGTAAATTAAGGACACATGCACTGACTCATCTGTGTACCAACTCAAGGTAACCCAGAATTACTTACAATCAGAAAAAGCTTTGAAACAGCTGCACACATTGCCTCTGTGCCTCATATAAATACAATGACGTCATCCACACCGTTCGACTATGACATTTTTAAACAAACAGTACATGAGGGCGTGCATGTCTACTTACAACGGAAAGCAGTTCAATGTTCATTGCTTTTGTAATGATCTCTTTCTGTAGAGTTTGTCAAAACATTGAACCCTTCAGCTCCAGTTATTTTCTCTACGGCTGGGCCAGATATGAAGGAATATTGTTGTGCAAAAAACTTATGGAACATTCCCATAAAAACTCTAAGAATGTTTTTTAACGCATTGCATTAGTGGATGCTTGATGTGCAGGATCAACCTTCTTCTTATTACCAAGTACCTGTGGTATATTCTAAGCTGAAGACATCACAGCAGGAAGCAACAAAAAAACCCCACTTTCCTCAATTTTTTCCTCATGCTTTCCCCACTTCCGTCCCCGTACTGACACCTCCCACTTCCAGACACCCACACCTCTAAAGCAACAAGCTGCTAGCTAAAAACTTACCTTCACCCATCCATCTGTAACAGTGTATCCACAGGAGCCACGCAGTGCATGCTATATCTACAACATAAGCATAATTCTCCTCCTGCTCCTATATTCTGTCTTTACTGACTGTGCCCCGCAGTGTAAGGGGTGTTAAGGTTCGCACGGGGAGTTATCCCCAGAGCAGTGCAGCAGAGCAAACTATCACTGGCTCGGCAAACGGGAGGGAGGCACAGGGGCTAAATGCCTGTTCCTGCCATGGGGAGAAGGAAAGCGGGGCGAGTAATTGATAGGGGCAAAAAGATGCTGCAAAGCTTCAAATCTTGTTCCAGAACAGAAGTTCTGGTTTTAATTCCTTTACTAATAAACAATCTGTAACACCCTTTAGATGTGCTCTGGCTGAATGTTATGTGCAGGGCAATAGGAGAGATCCATTCTCAATGTCGTCATCCGATAATGTCAGCTTGTGTATTATTTCACTGCCGAGCGACAGAAGCAGACTGAGGTAATACTATGATCAGCTTTTACAGTTAGTTAAATAAGCATGATTCCCTGCCGGAGTAATATTTGTCATACAAAGACTCCAATGGTTCACAGCAGTGCATTTTCCAACCCCATGCTAGAAAACGGCGCAAATTTATACTTTGCAGTAATGCCACTGGACTGTGCTGTATTTATACTTCTGTGAAATCCCTCTCTGTGTATGGGGGGCATGATTCGGTGAATCACAAGGCCAAGACTGAAGAGTGACACCCAGTGGCTACCCTGAAATCTTTCTATCTCATCTCAGCTTAACAGGAATCTCTTAAATTTTACAACTGTGGATCATTGAGCAAGATCCCATCTGTCACGTCAGAATAAATTCTGAGAGAGATATAACTAATTAGTTAGTTTCAAAGTCTATTTCTGTACCAGCCCTAGTAAACTACCCAGTGCCATACTGCAATCGAGATGTAGTCATGTTCAAGATTGAGCTTTTTCCACTGTTTGCCAGCGATTTTCATCACTACCCTACTGATGCAAGAGTTCAGCTTCCATCTCCTCATCATTAACATAAAAAGTAACGGATGGATCAAAATCTTTGCTGGACTGCTTTGATCTATTATTTCTAACCATAATTCAAGCTAATATCACTTAATTATCATTTATGTATGTTGAATGCGAGATGAATCGTGAGAAGTTTGATGTCTTGAGCAGTGTGTGTATATATGTGAAAAGATTTGACAGAAAGAGTTTCTTATAAATGTAGGTGAAGCTGGTAAAGAAGTCCATTAACTGCAAAAATAAAAAATGTCTTCCATGACAGATATAGATTTTTCTTACCTATGAAATAAGAATGAATATATTCCCTTTTTTTTACATTTTTTGCCATGTTCGAAATTAAGCACCACTTTTTTCTGAGGTTTTATATATATTAAGTTTATGGTTCAGGTTATATGATCATTCATATAGGAAAAAACTTGCAGTTGAATTTTACACTTTGTTGTTACTTTATTTCTTACAGTTCAAAAAGGTTATAAATGTTTTGTTGTTTTTCCTACACTTCTGTGTTGCTCATAATACAGTAAAGCTGTTTGAAAAACATTGCGTATTTCTCTGAACAGAAATATTGGATGTAAATACCCTCATTAGCAAGTTGAGTAGAAGGGCAGTCCGAAACAGAAGAAAAAGAAAAAACCTATACACAACTGCCCATATTTATCTTGGTTTGGCTGCTGGTGCGAAAGTGTTTAGGTACTTTTAAAAGGTTTTTATACTGATATTACAGATGTTTTGTTAAATTCCTTCAAGTTCTGTCATTGGAAAAATGGGAGACTGAATCCCATGTGTGTATTAAGGTTTTTTAGTTATATCTCTGATTCATTAAAATGAACCTTTTCCTGCTTTTCAACTTTCTTTTAAAGGCTTTCCTTTTGCCACTTTTATATTGAACTATGCTGTCCAATGACAATGTTTTACTTATATTATAGTAGTAGGATAGTTTTCAAGTCATTGTATTTGTATTTAGAGCAGGATTTTATAAGCAACTAAGACAAATAAATATTTTACTCAGCTTTCTTTTCTTTTTTTCTAACATTATTCCTGCCATTTTTTATTATTGCAGCTTTCACCTGCATTCCCCCCTCGTTCCTCCGACCTTCCAACCATAGAGAAACCAGGAAGCCCTACCTCCTCTAAGGCTCACTGGAAGCCATCTGACACGCTCCATTACATTGTGCTTGTTCCAATTAAAGCTGACACAATTTGCTGTCAGGGGAATAGTGATACCCTGCAGAAATGCAACACACCTCTGTTGCACCTACAGCCCAGGAGCATTTAAATAGTTCTGAGCGTATATTATGCTGTTACAAAAGGATCTATACTGTCAGATGGCTGACCAAATGTTGGACCTCTAAAGCCGCCCCTCCAGAAAAATGTCTACTTGGTTTGTTTCACTCCAAAAAACATGCTGACGTAAATAGATTTAAATAAAAAGTAAAGGTGTATGCAGAAGGGCTCATTGTTTGGAATTTATTTTCAGGAGGCAGTTGTGGGTTTGATTCGTGGTGCAATGGCTCATTCTAAGCCAAATCATACCAAATTCAAGCGATTTTTCTATAGTCAGATCTTATTTTTCTTTGTTTTCGTTTTTCCATTTTATCCCTATTCGGATATCCTATGGTTAAACTGCTCTTTTGGTTTAAAATATTACCAGATCTTTTCACTGAGAACTTTGATACATTTGGAAAGGAGTATCTTCACATTGGTCCTTGTCACAGTGTCAAATCTCTTATCATGAAGAGCAACAAAGTGTGGCACTGAGACAAGGTTCATCCAAAAGAACCCGGCTTTTCAAACATCGTCTTTCGCTTTAAGTGTTCGAGGAGTTGGCCATACAGCTGCAACATTTTCAAAGTGGTCTGGTGAAATATATTCCTACCCACCTGAACTATTGCCTTCATGGCTTGTTGGGCTACATTCAAAGCTTCAACCTTTAACGCATGAGGAGACACATTTGTGAAGCTGGCTGCACATCTGGCACAGCAAACACAGGGCTGCGGGCCACGGTGAAGTTTAGACAACACAACCACTCATGACCAGTACTTTTTCAATTTCATGCATGCTTTTTGTTTAGTAAATTAATTTTATGGTTAAACCCTGTAGTCTGTTTCCTAAAATCACAAGGAGACCAAAACGTAGAATGGATCCAACTGTTCATTTTTAAATTAAACACCCAATTTTTTTCTATTATTTGTCATATCATAACCATTATGTTGTAATCATGACAAATCAATATTTTTTTAAAGAGTAGATACCAAAGAATGATGCTATGGTACTTATTTATAGCTTATTTATATATTTCTGTGTCTAAATTTGCAGACATATTCGTGCTACAGTAACGTTTATCTTGAATCCCACAAGTTGAGCCCTGTGGTTGTTTGTTTATGTATGCTGGACCACATAACCAGCATGAGAATGAGTCAAAAAGTTTTCTGTTTTTCTAACCTTGGTTGTTGCTGGGATACTATTTTTCATTCTACAAATAAATAAAGAAATAAAACTCCATGCCATCTGCCTCTGGCTGCAGATTTAAGGTGAACCGTGTTCAGTGTATGCTTATCTGCACGATTGTAGGTCTTCCATGCCCTCGGAAGGTTAAAATAAAGGTCCTAGTTGTATAGGATTTCGGCTCATAGAAGGAAAACTTGCGTCTTAGAATATTTGACATTTTTTAACACAGTAAACTGAATTGTATCTGGTTTGCATTCTGCTATGTTGTCACATTACCTATTTTTTCTTTTTTAACTTCAATTGTATGCAATATTTATTTTTTAGAGAAGCTACTTCTATGAAACTGCAAATAATAACTGTTAACATAATTTGGTTTTGCTGGAACTTCAGGAAACGTCTCATCAAGCAAAGAAATGTTAATGTACAGAATCAGGGGACAGTAAAGCCCCCATGATAACTATCTGTTGGGAACTCAGAGCAATGAGGCTGAGAGAAAGTTAATCAGAAGGCCCCCTTTTTGACAAAATGACCCCAAGTAAAGTTGTGTAGAAACTCAATATGTTTCCTTTGCAGCCGGCTGCAGTCCACCAACCACCTAAAACCAATCTGAGGCTTATGACGGTGGCGGGGGAGAAGATACATTAGGCCTCTCTCCAGTGGGTAATGAATGGAACTAATAGGAATAGGCAATCCCAGTCCACAAGGCTAATATATGTGAGGAAATTTTAAAAACCAGCCCCTTCTGTTTGCACTTCAAACATACTGTAAGGCCACTTTTGTAACAATTCCAAATGGTATCACTTTTTGCAGCCAACGTTGTTTAAAGCCTTTTCTGAAATTAATACTAATGGTCTTTTCAGCCGTGCAAGGTGCACCCTGAGGTACGACGCTTTTATTCAGCTGCTTCAAGACAATTCAATATTTCAACCTGGCATTCGATGACTGGCACAAGTGTTGGAATATTTACAGTTCAAAGTCATTTAAATAATTTTTTTTTTTAGTAATGTCATGAAATGGTTATCACTGGTGTGAACACCCCAGTGGTGATAAGCTGGGCACTGTGAATGTCACTGTGATGTTTGAACCTCTAATATTTTCTGATTACTGATTGCAAATATTGTGAAATAGATTTAGCTAAATGCGATTTAAGACTGTGTGTTTCTTTATGTACAGTGAAAGTTTTTTTTCTTGTGAAATAAAAACTGATTAATGAAGCCAGTCAGTGACCCTATTTAATAATTCCCAGCTAAGATAAGTTGAACAAATTTATAAGAATAATTTGCTTTGAATTCGGTTATGACTTTATTCAGCTACTATAGTCATGGCAGTAAGAAAATCATTTTTTTCTGGTGTCTGCATTGCAGAAAGAACTTGTAACTTCTGAACTTGTTTAATTTAATTGCGACAGGAAAATGGATTTGAACCCATTTAGTGTTAATTATGCAAGTTCCTCTGAAATGTACATTCTCATCTTCATTACTTTTCGAATACATTATGCTGAGTGGAATCTGTCTCAAATGTCAAGTTTCCTGGCAATGCTGAAACTGAAACACCTCCTTTTTTATTTAAATTGTTGAATGGTTCTTTGACTGTAAACCTCTAACAAATGTTTCAGCTGAATTTCTCAGTGTTTGATTTTTCATTTATTTATTGATACTAGCTCCAAGACTCACCCGGCTCCAGCTTTTGACTCAGTAGAGGTGAAGGAGGGGATGTGCTCTCATGAAACTGTTATGCAATCGTAATCAATAATCTGTCATTATATCATAATTCAGTGGCATTTGTGGTGCTAGTACTGTTGAGAACAATTTAGGTTTGGGGTTAGTTGTGAGTAATTTTTTAAAAATTACATAATCTCGTCAGTATTGTGTTTTTAGATTAGATTGGGTGCTCCATAATTTATTTTTTCAAGAAGTTATTGACAATATATAATTCAGCTTTCAGTATCTGTTATATATATATATATATATACACGGCAGGGAGCTGTGCAGTTGTCTAGTCTCATGTAGGGAAATGATATGAAACAAAAACTCACATAAGAGAAAAATGTAAAGCCATCGATCATATGCATTGATATTCCAAAGTTAGCCTGATTCATGCTTTGCTGTAGATGTATTTCTAGTAATTTTCTTGTGATTGGTTTGCGTATTATGAATATATTATGATAAAAATGTGCACTCGTTTGTCAGAGCACCCGAATATAAATGTGGCATTTAAGAGGACAGCAACAACCTTTGAATTCATAACACAGTATCTGCTCATTTCATGAATTACCTATGCCCTTTAACAACATCAAAAACATTTGTAGATCATTTTCCCAGCATTAGATTCTGATCTAAATTCAATGCTACTCTAAGGCAGTGTGTTCTAACACACTTCTGATGAAGTGACAGAACAATTCGCACACTGAACATCAGATTTTGAGACGGCGGGGAAATCGATTTCATCCACGGCTTAAAAACAAAACTTCATCAGTGCAGAAAAGGGCTTTATAAAAGCATTGAAAAGGGAGAGCTTTTATAAATTTTGCAAACAAGATCAGGGTTATGTTGGCAATAAACATGTAGCTGAGCAGAAGAGCTATTAGGAGGTGCAGTCAGAGTATTGGTTTGGTCTGATAAGAGTGTGCATGTTGCTCTTTTGAGGCTTTTCTGGTTTTATGGAATTTGTGCTGGACATTTACTGAAATTAAACTTTAATGGAATTGCATGGCCAAGTCAGCACCTTTAGAAAACGCATTCTTTCGGTCGTATGTTTTTATTTCCCCGGACATAATGAAAATAACATCTGGTCCTTATGGATCACACACATACACAGTATCCGGCGCACCATGGTATGAACAACTTTAAAAGTAAATAAAATCCCAGATCAAAACCTTGTGTTATACACATCTTTTTTTTATCTATTCATTAAAAATCAATAAAACTAAAGACATAATGTGTAGAAAAAAAACAATTATACCCTTTCTGCTTCCACATGAATTGTGTTACAAGCAATCAATTGCCATCTTACCAACGCAACATGTCACATGTAACATGTCAGAACAAACACTTCATACCAACTGCCACATATAGTGGAAGAGGGGAGATCTCTGCGGCAAGTGTGCATCCACATGACCTATATTCCTTGCTTTCATTAAGACGACTGTGAACGTTTCAGTATAGCAAAGTATTCTAGAGTGAATTACAAGTTCATCTGTCTCACGGCTAAGTCTTGGCTGAAACTGGGTCATGCAACAGGACATGATACCAAACACAGCACCAAATCTACCACCATATGTCCGAGACCTCGATAACACTTTTTGGAAAATGCTAACAAGTAGAAGAAAAGGAAAAAGAATGAAAAACAATTACATCAAATGATTGACACGCAGTGTTTTTAGATTTTCATACAAACGCTTTTCACATATTTGACTCTACCTTTTATACTTTCAAGAGCAAACAATTTATGGAACAAATTGCTGCGGCATTTACTGTGTGACATTAACCTTCCCGCATATTGCAATAATAGTGCTACAATTTATTTAGTCTCTTCTGTCCATCTGTTTTAATGTGTGAATTGGTCATTGTTGGGCGTGGATATTTTTTTTTTAATTCCAGGAAAAGAAACTAAATTGCCGAAAGCCCAGAAAAGGTCTGGTTAGTAAACACGGACAGCATCCTTAAGGCTTGGTTCTAGTTCTGAATAATGCAAGGCCACGTTTTCCATCAAAATCAGCTTTAATTGTGTTTTTCGCCCCCCTGTTTTCCTCTGGTTAGGATGTGAGTCTGCAGAATAACAGCGACTCACGAAATCCTTTTGAAATAACTAGGGGGTAAAATCAATTGCCATCCAATTACGGGACATTGCAAGTGTGTTGTATGTCTGTGTTTGAAATTTCACTCAAAAAATGCCTACTTACATTAAAAGATTACAGCCATTAAACGTAGTTCTTTAAATCAAAGCATTAACTAATGAGAAAAAGAAAGTCAATAAGGCCAAAAGACAGCAGAACAAATGTCACTAAAGCAACGATAACCAATCAGAATACTTCATGTCTGTTCCTCTATCTTTCTATCCTCAATGCACCCTTTTCTGACTAATCCATTCTGAAATGTATCAATCCATTTTCCCCTTGTCTCTCTGTTTGATTTGTTCATATTTGAAATTTTAGTGATCTGTTTTCTGTGTTTGCCAAGAATAATCGGGCTCTCGCTGTCAAGCAATACCCCCTCCTGACGTCAATGAAGGAAGTGAGTGCAGCTCGTGTTGCTTCTCCACCACAATGCATGCCTCCAACAAAGAATGTGAATAAAAGTTCAACAACGTCAATAATTAACTCTGCGTTCTAATTGAAGGAGCTCAGAATAAAGGTTTAAATTTGATGTCATCTGTTCAGAATGGTTCAAACTGATGTAAAAGATTAGATACGTAAGCACTGATACACGACTTTCAGCTGTGTTTGCAGCTAGTTTTGTGTTACCTGAGACAATCTCCCCAAAAGCGTTGCCTTGTGCCTGTGCGTGTTGTATTTTTTTCCTCCTTAATGGGCCTGGCCTTCAGCAGTGTGGAGCTCAACTTTGCTTGTAGATGCCTCCATAGACTTGATATGGAGTTCTTTGCCTCTGACAGGCATTTGTGATCACAATAGAAAAAAATGTCTAATTAACTGTGACGCTGTTCCTGTTCGAGTGGAAATTTGAAACAATAAGACTACTTCCTCAAAGCCAACAGTGAAGATGAGTTATAGCACTGACCCAAACTCCTTTTAAGACAATGCAATACCAACTTTGTCAATCTAATTTTGCATTGCTACAAAGCAGGGCCTCTTCAAGCTTTGTGTCGACCACTTATTTCTCTGAGCTGTCGGGATTTAAAGGAAACAAGAAAATACTCATTCTGAACAGTTTGTGTTCTCACTGCTCTTCTAAGTCCCAAGCTGCCTCTTGACTTCTCCACAGAGAATAAGAGCAACTAAGCGTACTTTGTGTTTTGTACAATTGTACTTTTCAACTTGACACTTACATAATAGAGGATTGGTGATGCACTCACTGGAACAACTAACCAAGTCTGGGCAAGCGAGCAATGAAGCTGCAACCTCATATTTTAGAGATGCTACGTGAATGTTCTAAAGTTAAGTCAGCAGGACATATGATTAATATTTGGGAATCAAAGGATATACCCACCAGGAGTTGAAATCTAGCATTGCATACCGTGAAACAGAGCTTACTCATGTCATTTAATGTCAGCGTGTTCAACAAATGCAGAAATATTTCAAACAAGCTACAGAATGCGAGAAAAAGGAGAATACACAATCAGTCGGGTTGTTTGCATCTCTAAAAGCAGATATGCCACTGAGTCAGAGCAGGAGTTTTTTAAGGCTGTCTTGCAATGCATTAAAACCAGAGGCACTTTTTTAAATTAGAAAAGAGGGCACTTCCATTAGCCAGGTGAAGTAAGAAGCATTTCAAGAAGAACATGACTAATCTTATGTTTCAAGATGGCAGCTCACTGCCAAAACCAGACAATTAGCTCTCAAACCAAACGCTCAAGACAGTTGAACTGTGTGAATTTCAGGCAAGGGATGGCAAAAAAGAAAAGTCTTTGACAGATCCCTGGCTGAAACAGAATTATAAACCCCACTCAAAGATTGTGTGCGTGCATATTTATACATTTCTTTGCAACGTGCACAATCATCTTGTTTTTTGCCATCGATTAGCAAACTGTCTCTTGACATCTGAAACTGTGATGGTGGGTATAAGCATAATGCATACTCTTTAAAATGACGATAATATCCAAATAGCAAAAGAGAAATCCCTGCTGAGAGGAGAATTACTGCTCGTTATGCCAAGTGTGCACTGATTGAGCTCTTGCTTTCCACCATAACAACTCTCACCTCACGACTGTTGAAACACTTGGAATATGAGTTTATTCTTGCAGGGTTCTCTTTATTTAGCCAGCGGGAATTATGTCTGTACTGCAATAGTTTCAACAGTTTATTGAGTCTTGCAATATTTTCATTAAATGTGACACAGGGACAACCAACAAAGTCGAGCTGAAAATCAATGAAGACAAAAAAATAATAAAAATGGAATGCATTTTGTAGTTACATGGTTGTTCTCACAGCATTCGCAAAGATTAAACAAACAACATCTGTAATGTAATAAGAGGAGATAGAATCACAGCAGTAAAAATACACTTTAATTTATTTATTGAATTGCTTTTCAGCATGACCTAACAGCACAAAATTGAATGTCAATATGTATTTCCCAAAGGTGAGCCCAAACCTAATTTAGCACCATGTGATTTTCTGACTATAACTGGAAGAGAAGGAAACAGGCAGAAAATCCAGCACATGGCAGAAATTAAAAACACTTCTTGAGATATAAAGTTTTCTGTTTAGAAATGTGGTTGTTTATATCAGCATTAATGTGATAGAAAATAAGATAAGAAGACCAAAAGAACCCTGAAATATATTGATTTAAAGGAATAACAGTCAGCAAATAAAATTTAGTTGTTGCTGTTCTTGCACAGGAATCACATTTTATCACACAATAAATATATGATGGGCAAAAGCAACTGGCCCAACTGGCCACACAAACAACTATTGTGAATACGGTGACAGATACAATTAATCATGTTGTGTTCCAAATCAAACATGTGAATTAGGCTCAATTAGAAATTAAGGAACCTATAGTGTATTCTGTCACACATATAAAAAATACATAACTTTCAGTTTCTCTGTCACCATTTTCTAGAGCTGGAACTCAACCTGTTGACAGTGAATGGAAACTAAATTGTTTTCATTAAAGCATACTTAAAGCATTCTGTGGTATCTTGTGAGAGCACCCCTAGTTTAAGGTGTGGAAAGTGGTGATGTAGTGTTAATGTTGATTATTCATAGTCACACTTCGCTGGCTCCCCTCGATAAGTGAGAGTGATCCCACATCAATACCACATTCCCCCAGGTTGTGAATATGCTTCTCTTCTACAACACTTTGCACCTCAAGGAAAACTATTTAAATCTGTTTATTTCAACATTAAGGAATACATTAATCCACTAATCAATGTGTTGATTTATTCATATGTGTTTTAATGTGCAAAGAACACTTTGATTGACATTTGTAGTTTCCCCGATTAGAAGTTGGTACAGAATCACTGGTACAGAATCATCCTTTCAGAATTACACACCCAAACTTCAGTGCTAATTAGAGAGCGGAAGTTCTGAGATATTTCAATCTTTTGTTGTAGTGTTAAATACAGAACAACTTGAAAACTGCCAGGGCTGCATCTGAATGGAGGAGAATTAAATGTTCTCTGGGATTCAGCCACAGATTAATATGTAAATGGTCATGTAAATTTGACCTATTAACCCCATAGGCCGTCACAGTCCCAGTGCTTCAGTGTGCATTTAAAGGGCGGAGGGGTTTCAGGATCACACTTGTCTATCATGTGGATATTTAAGAAAAAGTCCCATTTTGATTACTAGTGCCTTCAGTCAGCTTTATCTTTAAATGTTTTCCCACACAGTGGGTTTTTTCGAAGGTTTCCCCTCACTGTTTCATCATAAACATGACGAACTGCTGATTAAAGTACCCCTTCCCTGGATTACTGGCTGCCAAGTCCCACCCCCGAGAACAAACACTCTGAACTCACAAACCACTCAAACCGCACATACTATCCTTTGAAAGTCTGTTTTAGTGGCACATAAAAAAATTATATTTGTTTTTGTTCTCAGGAATTCTTTGTTCTTTTGTTGTTCTGTTGCCTTTTTGCATTCTTTCAGATGATTGAGCTGGTCAAGAATACCACTGAGCACATTCAAATGTTCAAACACACAATTCCAAGCTTTCCCACTCCACATGCTCAAGTGTCTTCAAATTGACTCCAATTTGTTTGTGAGTGAATGTGTGCATGATAGAGAGAAAAAAAAACACTGACCTGCCTGTGAGCCTATACAGAGTAAGAAGTGTTGTATAAGTATTTGTGTGTGAATACAGTTTATGGTTAAGTAGCACTTGAAGTCATCAATTGCAGTCAATTTACCATTTTCTATTGTAGATAGTCCATGATCTTTCTCCAGTGTTACTGTTTAAAAAAAGAGAAAATTACCATGAACTGTTGTTAGGGAGCTGCAGAAAATACATATAGACTTTTCCACAATGGTTTTATTGACTAACAGACACAACAAAGTTTGTGATGCTGAAGGCACCACATGAGACTCAGCCCCCCTTTTTTGATGGTAAACACCACAGATGTTCTGTAAAACTCTGTGTCCAGTATCTACAAAAACACAGCAAAACAGTGATGGTCAACAGGCAGAATACAGAAAAATGGTCAAACAACCCTTTGTGACATTGAATGGGAAAATTTACCCCCCAAAAAAAGATATGTTTTGTTATTTTTTGGGAGGATAATCATTGGATGTGCTTAACCTGTCTAGTCTTGTTTCTATAAATGTATAGAAATGTATTGTGGGCTACATTCCTGCAAAAACTTATTATCGAAAAGACAAATGAGCATCATTATAAAATATTCAACTGTAACACAAAGCACGTTGTTATGCATCGTTAACATGGACAGCACATAGTGATATCATTATATTTATAGATGTTTATTTTGAGATTAAACAGAATATTTATGATGTAGCTCACCTAAACTGCTGTTGTGGGATTCAGTAACAAAATATATTGGAACTCACTTGTTACTGAACCTAATGAAAGATCTCCTCCCCTAAAGGAATTACCCAAATCTAACTTTTTTTCCAGAATGAAGGCCCCTTTTGACCCGGCGTAGCAGCCAGGGAGACGTGCATTAGATCACCCTCAGGTGCTAATGGGAACTACTGGAGCGCAAATGATGCTTTTTCTTCCAAAGATGTTTTCAGAGGGTAAGAGAACGGGTCCCTGCTGCTGTGTAACTTGCGGAAGATGAAGATAAAAATAAACCTGTGGTGACACAAACACATTTAGCACAAGGTAAACTGAGGATGATGCTGACATCATGCCACAGTAGTGAGGAAAGTCATTAACGGTGTTTGCTTGTTATATATGTCTCCGCGTTTCTGTCCTGCAGGCTCAATGTCCTCAGTTGCTTGTGGCTGTATAGCCTGTTTGTTTTAGTGTACATGTCCACTGTTGTTCCTCTAATAAAACCCACATGTCCTCACATGGCACTAAAGATGAGATTACTTCATTTCTTGGCTGTCTTGCAACAGTACATCCAGTTTAGATTATGGCTCCAATGAGAACAGTTTATCTTTATACCATGTTCCATTACCATGTTTTGCTGCTGTTCTTAAATTCTTCACAACCAGGGAACAGTTAAAAGCTCAGTATGAACTGCTTAATAAGTCTTGATAACTATGCAAACAATGAATAAATAGCATAAGTTATAATAAAGACAATGCAATGCAATGCAATTAAATAGAGCCAAATATTTGGCAAAATCCATCTTTATTGAGCACAACACACCATATTAAGGATTTGGTTTATTCAGAATTGTACAATGTCCTCCAAAAATCCAACAGCATGCGACCTATAACAGGTAAAAAGCTCTCTGCTGTCCCTCTTTATTTAAAAAACATTTCCATCATTATGCTTCAGAGAAAAGCTAAAAGGACCAACAATGGCATTATCACAACCAAGAGCTGCTCCAACGTCTAATATTTTGAGTCTGCTATCCAAGTGGCAGCCACATGTAGCTGACTAAGTCTAAAGTAAAAAAGGCTGGAGATGTCCAAAGCAAAGCTTAAATGAATTGACTGAGTGTGTGTCTGACTTAAACATCTACTGGATCTAAACAAAAATACCAGCGAGTTTAAGGATGTACAGAAACATCAGCAGGTTAACATTTTAATGGTTACTGTGATGCTTAGATTGTTCAATGAAAACTTCTAAAGTCCTAGTAGCAACTGAACTGAACTGCAATACTTGGTGAGTGGCTGCGTCTGTTCTCTTTACAGGAACTCACTAACAAAGATAGAAAGATATTGTCGATGTTGATCTGGGGAATATTGTTTGGACAGAGGAGACCACCATGGCGTGGACTTGTAAAAGGGTTGGAGAAAAGCTTTTTTCTGCCCATAACTTCAACCCTTAAAACTTTAGTGTGCATGATCTCATTAGTGTCTTACCAACTTGTGGGACAAATTGTCCAGATAAGTCGATTCCAAGTGCCGGCGAGAGGTACCGTGAAGCATCACCAGACATTTTAAAAGGCTCCCGTCTCATCCGGGTGAGTGCCTCGACAAATAAGGAGGAGAGAACCGAATGTGGAAAGAGATGAAGGTGAAGACAGAGGTGGCTGAGTAGGAGGATTCAGCCAGCCGGAATGGAAACCCAGTCGAAGGTTAATGAGCAGAAAGATAATGTTTTAGCTTCAAATATGACCCTGTCGCCATCTGGAACCCTGGCGAGAGAGATTATGAAGGGAATGTGACTCAGGAGAAGGATGTGGATTAATTGTGTGTGTTTTCTATGTGTATATTTTTATGAGTTTTATGAGAACTCTTAGTATTTGTTCTCGTTACTTGCTATCTTTTCCTCCGTATATGACATATTGGTGTCACAACTATGTATCTAGGTCTTAGGTCAATCTCAAAAGACTTCAGAACCTATTCAACCTTAAAGCACTGTGTCCTTTTTGCAAGATTTTAAACATGTTTACAATAAGTTGAGGAGTGTTTCAGATTTCAGTTTTGGGCAACAATCTATTTCTACAGAATACATTTTCTCCCTGCTAACTTGATTAAACTGCCAGAGGTAGTGTATTGTCACCACGGGTAGTTCTGACAGCAACAAATACTGTCAGTTTTATTCATATGCTTTATTATATTCCGGCACTTCCAGTTAGCATCGGTAAAATCTCCCAGCAGGCTTGTTCACCCACAGCCAACCAGACAGCAACAATATAACACGCTCGCTACATTTTGTTTTCTCTACACCTGCTGTCACAAGCACAGTTGGACATCGGGTTCCTAAACATCCATTCTGGAGGTGTCCTAAGTCCTTTGCAGCTGATTTGTCTTTTCAGAGACTTCATTAGCTTTTCTCCGCGAGAAACTGCGGCTTTGCAGCTGCGACACAAATCTCAGCAATGTGTGGTTCATCATGCAGAGGCTCAGAATACTTAAATGTGTTCTCATACGTCAGTGAGGAAGGAGCAAGTTTTCTGGTGTGTTTTATGATGGTGTTTATGATGGAAAAGCAAGTGTTTGCTTTAAATAATAATAAGATGCTTGTTTCTGCCCGTTACCACATTTGAGGTTCCAGTTTTTCCACTTGGAGTTGTGGATTAACCTATTACTTGATTGTTTTGTTTCCTCTCTGAGCTCCATTATGGGTGCATTAAACTCACTGTAATGCTTTGCATTCTCAATATCCTCAATTTTAATCCTCCATTTTCCATGTTATTACTGTTTACTTAGAGGTATTAGTGCTGCTCTTGAATACTGCATTACCAGCAAATCAGCTATATGAGTCTATGTCGAGGATGCAAACACAAATTAGTTTGCAGTAGTTAGAGTTAGAGCATTTGATGCTTTTAGCATCAAAATGGTTACATTTCTTCAAACCCTCACACTGTGTATGATATAACATATAAAGGGACGCATAAACTGAGCGATAATGCAAGTTATGCCAAAGAACAGAGACTTAAAATAACAATAAGAAAATTCAATTAAATTGAAAGGTAAATTACACTGAAATTCCGTACTGTATGACAGGACAAGCCTAGACTAAATAAATTAAAATAAGTAAGTCATTTTGTTACCTAAACCCAAAATGTAAATGTTGAGTGAGTTCCTTAAGTCACTCAACTTCCAGGCAGATAGGAGGGCTCCCCCATGGCAAAAACAGCATGATAGAGAAGAAGAATCTTAGAGATACTATCATCTCTGCTAAAATGTCAGGCTGTACTTTATGCATGGGGGAAAGAGCAGGTAGGCAGACGTTAATGACGGGGGGATGATGAACAGATTCTGCCAGTGGTATGCGTGATAGTTCACTGCTTACTTACAAAGACATTTGCTGGAAAGTAGACATACCATGTTCCTTACCTCTTATTGGGCTGTCAAAAAAATCCATTTTGACTACAAACTTTGACAAACAATACAAAAAAACACAAAAAAACTGATGAATAGTCTGGGATTTTTTTTTTTTTTTGCTTTTAAAGTGAGGGGTACAAATGTCAAGCCAGGAAATCAGCAATTTGAAGTTATTTTTGCCAACCAATTTTTAACCCAGCACAGAGCAACAAACTTCCAACTTCATAAAACACTAATCCTCCAGAGAGTCATACACACACGTGTACAAGGAGGTGGAAAGCTGCGAGCACACAACAGAGGCGAAAAAAAGCCGGAGGAATTGATCGTCTTTTCAGGAGGGGATTGGACACATGGAAACACAACGGAAAATGGAAGGTGGAAAATTGGACAATCAAACACATACACAAACAGAAAGCAAACAATTTCAGAGGGTTGTGCAGATGTCTAATCAATTCAGTTCGCCCTCTTTCTCAGCTGAGGCCACAAGCACACGTGTACACACTCACACACACACACGCCGCGGGAATGACAGCAGGGTACATTATGAGTAGTGTAATCGAAGGAAACATCTTAGACGGCTCCAGCATGTTAATATTGAATAATCACTCCCTCATTTCTCTCTCTCGATTTATTGAAGGAATGAAAATCGGGACTGCTAAGAGAACAAATTAGGGGGTGGGGACGGGAACACTTCCCCTGCGGGGACTTCAATTACAATGGAGAGCCGTGTTTGTCAAAAACAAAATAAATAAATAATCATAATCATAATTCAAAGAAGTATACAATAAAAGTTGTCTTGCAGTTTTGCCGCTCGCCTTTCCCCCGGAATCAATTTGTCATATTCAGGGACGTACGTATATGAGAAGCAATCTATTTCACACTCTGAAAGAATTACTCATTTCCAATTTTCCTTGTTGACATTTGAGCCGTAGGGGTGGGGGCATTGTTTGTATGTGTGTGTGGGGGTGGGTGGGAGTGGGTGGGTGTGTGTGTGTGTGTGTGTGCGCGCGTGTCTGTCTGTCTGTGCATTGGAGAGAAAGAGATAGCTGAAGTGTTCCCTCATCAGTTTCTTCTCCACTTTTATTTCTATCATTTATCTTTTTCACCCACTCGCTTTGTGATGCACCATCATGCAGTCTATCAAACATGCTTTCCTTTGTTTACTGCGTACATTTGGCAGACACGTGAACACGCAGATCAAATGCTGGCAATGCAAAGATAAGGCGGCCTCCTCTCCTCTTCAGTATATTTATGATCAAACAACTCAATTCTAGAACAACCTGAACTTTCTTTTACAATTTACTCCAGCAGAAATGATGGAGAATCTGCTCACATAGCCACAGTATTTAAAGATATAGGCATCTTCCACAACCCAGTTTTGTGCAAAAGAGCAGCTCATGTTGATCAAGGCAAATGAACAATTTACATTTACAAATAATACAGAAAACAGTTTAATCTTTTTAATCCAATTGGAATGAATCCTGAGATCCTGTGAAACCATGTGTGCTCTTGTTTGCCATTAAATTGAATTGATCTTCATATGATGTAGAGAGTAAAAATACATAAACATTCTCAAACTAAGTTGCACAAACCCACATCTAGCTGGATGTTTCACATCAGTTCAAGGAGTTTGCTGATGAAGAGTCATTATTTGTGCAAGCCAACTTACAATGACCTGTTCAGCTGCACTGAACCATGCTTGCTGCAATTTTTGTGGCTACTGCAGAGAAAAGTGGTGTCCCTATTTTTAATTCCAAGTTGCTCAGTTGGAAAACAGCAATCACCGAGCACGGCACCACAAGCATTTCTGAATGCTAAAATGTGTAAAATGTGAGTCTAAAGGGCTGTTCCACAGCAATAGATTCTAAATAAATTGTTTATTTTATGGTGCAAAAATCATTAATTGGGCTTTTAACACATTCTGTCAACAAGCTCATGTTTCATCCAAGAGTGTCTCCAGTATTTTATGATCACGCAGACACACAAGAAAAAATCAATTAACTTGTGACTTTCCCTTCTCCCAACGTACCTCACATGATCCTCTTTTTCTACACTATCGGCCTCTTTTTCTCCCATATGCACTTTCCCTTCCTCTCTCCATCTGCTTGGCTGCACCACCAACAGGGTTCAATTAATCATCAAATACTATTTGCATATTTACAGTGGGGCTAAGCTAAGCTGATTACTGCAAGTCCAATAGCCGCTGATTCAACAGGGCTTATGCTGCAACATAATGTGATGAGGATTTGGGAAGAACGGCTTTAGTGCGATCTGATTGGATCTCATCCCTGACAGCCTAAATATCAGAGGACTACAACGGCAGTGACCTTCACTAAACACCTCTATGTCATCCACAATCCCCAGAGAAATTGACTCCTTTGCTTCGTGCCTTTTTTTTCAGCCTTCACTGCATTTTTCTCGTGATCAGATAACAAAGGAAGACATTGTTGTCCAAACAAAGTTGCGCAGAAACTGAAACGCAAAATAGTTTCTGAGAGGCAACCTTCTCTTTTTGTATAGACAAAAAATACAAGAAAGATTCATTTTAAATGTTAAAACGGATTGCATGTACCTTACACTTAGCTTCCTTTGACACTTAATAGTTGTTGTCAGCCACTCTTTGATTTAATTGTTTATGTTTATACATCTAAAGAGTTTTCTTGGTTTTCAAATTCCTTGGTTATGGTTTGGGGAAAAGAAATAGAATGATTCACCACAATGAAGTTTAATCATCCTCAATCTAAAAAAAAAAAAAGCCAGGTATATGCTGTTTAATTAAATTGAACTAGAAGTGGTTTTCACAGGTTATAGGTCCAGACTTAAGTTCACATCTGCTAATGAGGTGAGTGCACAATATTTATCGAGAAAAACGCTCTCCGTGACAAAAAACAGTGAGTGCAGTGCTACTTTTTCCTCTGCAGTTGCTCATTACAGTGATCAGTGATGCATCGAGCCGTTGTTCTACCGCTGTATTCCCTCCAGTTGGATCAGGTCAAACTGATCGCCATGCTCTTTGTTTCCAACAAAGTCAAAGTCTCGATCACAATGTATCTGGGTTTCCAAATTCTTTTTCATTTGTTCGTTTTAGGGAGGGCAGCTTGGATGGACTCCAGTCCCACCTGTGCAGGAAGAAGCGTTAGTAGAAAACAGATGGATGTCTTCAGTGGGGCGGCCATTAAACAGGATACTGCAAAATCTGTAAATGGTTGCTCGCTAAAAAAGTTGAAACACAAAAACAGGTCTAGTACTTTAAAAGTGTAGATCACTTGTAATTATGAAACATTTTCTCATTCTGGACATTCTTTATTCTAACATTCTCAAGAATCGACCAAATATGATTCTAGTGTTCAATGTCAGTTTACAATTGGACCAGTGCACAAAGTGCAATGCAGTATGTATGGATCGTTATCTGCCTAAATCTTGGTTTATGCTTCTTTGTTAGATCAGTGCAGAGGAACATATTTAATTAATCCTCACTGTTGCATCTACTTTCATGCCATAGATAGCGGGGTTTTCTACCCGTCCTTCAAGCAATAGCAATTTTTATTTTTATTTTTATTTGCTTCTTTGGTTCAACTCTGACTAAGTCAGATACTGGAGAGTTGATGCTAAGTACAAACGAAAAAATATAAATTGCCTTTTTTCATGCCATGCCTGGTGCACTGATGACATATTTTCACATTTATATCTGGTGCTCTGGTTATCAGTACAAGTTTGTCTATTGTGACAAAAAAATGTGTTTGTATTATTATTATTTGCATTTAAAAGACAAAGACTTTAAGTATGTTTTTTGTCACCAACAAAAATAACATGGCGTTTAAACAGTTATGATACAGTTTTACACTTTGATCGTGTTAGCCAAGCGCGTGTTATTTGAAAGTGAATATTATTTTTAAATAGTAATCATACTTCTGTATGATGCAAGTGATAAAAATCCAATTTCTCACTCAAAGATTTTGGTCAATTGTGATCATCCAGCCACTGCCGCGCACTGTGGGGATTCCAATATCTCCTTAAGATACATTGCATAGCATTTGAAATTACTTTCCAGTTGAATGTATGTGTGACATCCAAACACATTTTCTTTCCTGCTTTTGATCAAACTTTTTTCCAGAAAAGTACATTTCCAAATGACCTGTCGACTTTGTTTAAATACGTAAAAGTCACTCCGGCATAATGTCATGCTGGTCTGTTGTCACTCTTTTCTCAGTATCTGCTTACATTTACATTTGTGTTTACATTTCAACTTGTGTTTCACTCTCTCTCTCAATTATTCCTCTACCCAGGTTTAACAGAGATATAAACTTGTCACCATTTGGCTACTAATGGTGACATTAGTCATTAAACTTGGTTGAGAGCTTGAATTAAGACTTTGGAAGATTAACTTCAGCTTTTGTGTTGATGATATTACTTTTTTTAAATCTAATATTTGATAATCATCCAATCATGTAATGTTTATAGGATTTGGTTTGCAGACACACAAATAAACAAAAATAAATCATTTTCAAATCAGTTTCTGCTGTTTCAAGAAAGATTTTATTGTTTCTAATTGTGTTGAGCAAACGATCACACAGACAACTAGCAGTTGCACTGAGGATATCACACATGAGGATACCACACCAGGGAAAAGAGGAAAGAAAGAGAACTGTCTGTAATCAGCACAGCTTGGTTTCGTGCTTTTTCATTCAAATCATGAAGGGAAAACATCACCAGAGGATGCAATATGTAAAATATAACTATTACTCTGAGGCAAAAAAGTTCAGTGTAATCAGTCTTTGTGTATGCGTGTGTGTGTGGGAGAGTGAAAAGTGGGTGGACACTGGCACGATGTGTGGACGTGGAGTTTTACTGCCCCCTGGTGATAGTAAGTGAACGGAAATGACCAGTTCTACGAAATGAAGTGACAGAGTGTGTGTGTGTGTGTGTGTGTGTGGGATGGCATTAGAATGAATTTGTGTTTGCACATAGCGTGGAGAGGAGGCAGAAAAGCCTGTTAGAGTACACGTTTGGCCTATGTCTCTGAAAGCGGTAAGCAGCCTCGTTTATGACTGACAGAAATAGAGAATCTGTCCAGTCTGAGAGGCAGGGTGTGCCTGCAGGATTTTGTCCCAGTTTAGGAGCCAAATAAATGTATTCTGGCATGCACTGTGTGCACGACCAAACTTTGCTCCTTTCTTGCCTATGTTTGGCTATGCCGCAGTCATAATTCATGTGAACACAATAGAAAACAGCGGGATGTCGAAAGAGGCAATAAAGTGCCAAAAATGAGTCAGAGCTGTAAAATACCACAGACAGAAAAAGAAATGGAGACAGAAAAAATAAGTACTAGCACATATAATGTGACTTTTTTTTTCTTTTTTTTTTTAAAGGAGAGCAGCCAGAACAGATGGAAAGTGGTGGAATTTAGATTTTGCGTTTAAGGGATTATTAAAAATGTGTGAGCAGCAGATGGACGCAGAGGAGGACACAAGTCACAGATGTGTGCCACACACACAGATGTTTTCATTCGCCCGTTGTGCTCGGCTCCGTGTGAGATCCTCCTGTGCGGTTCTGTTTACATGCATCTGCTGCACAAGAACAGATGCAGACATTTTCTGAGGGTTTATGGAGAGGTGAAGGGGACATCGAAAAATTCAAAGTGGTGGCTTTGCGCCAAAGGAGGAGCTGAACTCATCTTTATGCAAATTGGAGAGTCTGCAGCAATTACACACATGCAGCAGTGAGCGTGCACTTGACTGACATGAGCTCCTGGAACATCATGTTCTACCTGAGATCAAAACTAACATGTTACTCGCAGGGCAGCCTGGTAGAAGACAATCTATACACAGAGAAAAGGACATCATTGCTTCTAAAGTAACCACATGAGGAAATCCATCCACTCGTGAGATACAATAATGAATACAGACATGTACAAATACAATCCTGTGATGCGGGCTGGCAGAAAGCATGTGTTTTTTTTTTTATGTCAGCTTGAGAAATGAGTTTCTTTTTCATTTAATGTTTTTCTAGTAATCTGCAGAGCATAGTTGAAATTATGTGGTAATAAGGTAACACACTGCTAATTTGTCAAAGTTATAATATGTTTATGCGCTGACCTTACAGAAAGAAGACATTGTGATGGATCTAACAATGTATTGTAACTTTGTCCTGTAATTCAGATGTGTTTCCCTTAAGATTTGTGCGGTTTATGTGTGATTAGATATCACTTATATAATGGTATAAGACACTCTAATCCTTCAACAGTCTCCTTAATCGAAGATTTGCCACCATCGGTCGATCAGATTGCTCATGGTTCAGGTTTTCACAAATAATATTATAAAAAATACATTGATAACAAAATGCTGTGTAATTATTAGCTATTTAAGATCAGGCTTAAATAAGAAATAAAAAGTGGCTGTGACAAAAACTTTTGAGAAAGACATAGTTTCCCTGGGGTGGCAGGTGGGTGGGGGTGGAGGGGTATGAAATGAAATGCTTTCTTAGAGAGAGCTTTCCATTACCTGGGACATCAACTGTACATGCAGTGGTTTCTGTAAATACTCAAAACTAGCTTTCAAGACCACCTTAAAAGCTTCCCCTGAGAGCCAAAAACCTTTTCAAAACCTTCTGAACTTTCCATGCCTTTTTTATCAATGAAACCCACATCTAAATGTCATTCCTGTACAAAGTTAGTTTGGAGCCCAGTGCCTCTGATATATGCAATGTGAGGATCCTATTTTTAATAAGCCTGTCCAGGTATATTGACCTCAGGGACCATCTTTGTGTGTTTAACAAATCCGTATACAGCTGGCAAAAAAAGTAAAATGGAAACTATTCTTTAAAAAAAACATGAAAATAATAATAATAATTAAAATAAGATAAAAATCAAAGTACCGGTATATAAGAAAACTATTCTTGTCTTCATGTAAGTTTTTGGCCCCAATTGCTCGTTTGAAAAGATTGCCAGTTGAGTTCACATTTGGATGGTAAGAATACCTTCTATTTTTTGTTAGTGGTGACCAACATCTTCTTAGAAATAATAATCAACACAAAACTGGAATAATTTCAAGGTGATGATGTGCATTGGCTATGCAGTTTGTGCACGAACGAATGATATATGGGAATTTAATTATTAACAAATGATTAACAAAAAAGACAATAAGACACATTTCGTGTACTTGCACGATATGGACTGAACTGCCTGCATAAGTAGATTGCTTCCTGAAAACTTCTGGTTGGCTTTAAAGGCATCATGGGCAAGAATCTCTCATGATATGAATATCAAAGCACATGTGACGCTGAGCAAAATTCAGCAAATCCTGTAGCTTATCATTGCCCTTGTTCCTAAGAGTGGGTCTTTTTCCTTTTATCCTTTTAAACTGCAGAGTATTCAGGCAGAAACAGCAGCAACATTGAGGTTCTTTGTTCTTTCATAAGACAGGATTTGGGAGGGTTGGAGTTGGCTTTTCCACAAAAAACTCCTTCCAGCGCATTTTTCTAAATGACGTTTCATTAGAACAGAGGACAAGGAGTGTGAGTGGCATTTGTAAACCATTTGAAATGGTAAGCAGGGCTTCTTTGGCTTCCACACTGTTTTGTACTCCAGAAAAACAGAAAACTATAAAAGGAAATCTATACTTGTGCTTGTGGTGATTCATTTGAGGAAAACAAGTGCAGTTCTTCACTGAAATCCAGTCAGGTGCTTTTCCCTTTCAAAAAGGGAATGTCTATGTTCTCAATAACAAAGTAACAAAAAAGTAGCAGTCTATGGCTTGGAAAACAGCATTAATCACCTCATGCATCATAGAGATGAAAGAGGTTCTTCTAAAACCAATGAAAAGATGACAAGCAGCAACCTCCTCCTCATTCTCTCATCACCTGAACTTGTTTGCAGCTTTGATGTGAGATTTTTTTAATTAAAAAAACTAAATGTTCTTGTGCCACTACAATCTGCTCTACTATAACATTTTGAACATTTCATGGTCTGACATATTGAAGATAGCAATAGCTTAAAGGTTCTGGTGTACCAGTCATCTGCCTAATTTGAGCTATTTTAGTTTTTCTGGAATAACAGATTTAACCAGTTAAAATATCAAAGTAACAAAGTGGTGCCTTTTTTACTTTTTTAAGCATTCGATTAACATTATCTCATTATTTAGCTCCAGATCCACCAGCACCTGACCTGGAAGTCACCTCAGCGAAGGTTGCTATATTTACTTATAAAAAGCATACATATTTCTATCGTTTGTCTCTTTCCCTTCTGTCTTGCCCATAAAACCTTCACACTATCTTTTATTCTACTATAGCAATCCGTAAAACAGTCCAGTTATTTCTTGTATTTCTTTGCTGTCAGGTTCTGATTCCAGCGCTGCATTATTCAAGACTCTAATGAAAATTGTTACAAGGATTAAATATCCAAGGTTTTCCTCGTGAACTGGAGAGAAAGAGTCTCTTGTTATTTTACTGCCTGTAATTTCAAGCTGTTTTATTTTTTACTGCAGGAGTAAATTTAGCACCTAAAGAGAAACTTTTCTGCGGATCAGCTTACTTTCCATCTGCTTCGAAACATAATTGTTTTGTTTTTTTTGCTCGTTAAGTAGTGCTGCATGAAATAAATGCAAAAAGATCCTTAGTAGTCAGTTGAAGATCAAAATGTGTCATAATGCAATATCCAGAGAAAGAAAGGTGGTAGCTTCCGCATTACGGTGTGCAAGGTTTTTGATGAACCCTTACTCTTAACTCCAACGTTTAAACCAGCTCCAGTTCTAAGTCACTGCCTTGAATGAAGTTATCCTCCCATCTGAGGAGAACGTCTTCAGACAAAAATGGAAAAATCCCAAAGCTGGTTGTTCATTAACAGCCTTATCCGACAAAAATAAAAAGTCTGAAAGAATCGTAAGCTGTTTAGATATGAGGTTACACCTCATAAAGACTTATCTCATCTGAATAAGACTTTCCTCACAGCGAGACAGCATCACTCTGTGCTGAGCGAGGAACCCTCAGCAGCAGACGGCAAACTCGATCCTGCTTTTCAGCTGGGAGGGACGACCAGCCAATTACATCTTCTTCCCCTCTCAAGTCCATTAATCACCTCATTACAAAGGCCTCTCTTCCCTTAAAGGAGAGTTTTGTCCTGCCATCACACTTTATCACATTAGTGCTTAATTAAGAATTATGTCCTAGCATCTTGGTTTTAATTATGTGAATGCCCGGCTCCATTTGTAAAGTAACTGTTTGGTGTCACACACGGCAGCAGCAGCCACCGCAGGGACAGACACGGAGGGAAAACAGGCTGTGGCCTTTTGCCGAAGTAATGAATTTAGTTTTAATGATAAAAGGAACACAGGGCAGACCCTCCAGACAGCAGTGGCTTATTTGGAAGGGGAGACATGAAGTATGTTTGTCACCCTCACCAGGCCATAGTTGAGTATAGATCACTAAGACAGAGCAGAATTCTCTGACATTAACAGCCGTGATTCTATCAGCGCAATAAAAGGATTGTTCCAAAGAAGATGTTTGTCACTGCCTCTTTTCCCTCTCAGAGATGTTTGCTTTGAAGAGGGAGGATAAGAGCAGTCATTTGCAAGCTATGATGACAGTTCTTCATCTTATTTAGAAGATTTAAAAATGAGTTTGTCATGTAGAACAAACAAATTGTTCACACTGATGCTAGAAAATTCAATTCATGGTCATGAAAAGCAGTTTAACATCAAGGTTGGAGAGAGGCTTTTGTGAAATTATCTTTATTACATCATCTGTTATTAGTTACGTGATGACGTAGGGGCCTGAGCCTATCCCAGCTGACAGCGGGCAACCCCTGGACAGGTCACCAGTCCATCGCAGAGCCTGTCTGATCATATAGCCTTAAAATGTACTCAAATGTTGGAGAGTTTACTGCAGATGCATCACACTGAAGAAAAAAAGAAAAGGCTCCACACAAGTCATTTTTATCCGCCATTTCCCACAATGGTGGTCATTTTCATCAATTTGATCATGCTTAGCATCCTAGATGTCTTTTCCACTCCTCATTTGAGGGCCTTATGCAAGACATCACTCGGGCTCTTGAAAGAAAACACTTTCATGCGGGTGTGGAGAAGAGGTGTGTTGGTTAACACCATCGCCTCACAGCAAAAAGGTTCTGAGTTCGAGTCCCGGAGGAGCCAGGACCTTTCTGTGTGGGGTTTACATGTTTTCCCTGCGTCTGTGTGGGTTTTGGTTAGTTGTTTTTTCCCACACTTTGTAATGTTGAACTGCAATGCAGCTCAAGGGGCAATTAGGAGCTTCACAAGCTTCATAATAGTCAATTTAGCGCTTGGGCTGCTGCTCTGATCACAGAGGACGAATATAAATGAAAAAATTGATATTATTAGGCCATTACTCTGCTCAATTTGTAATATTTTTTCCACTTATAATAAGAGTTAAAATAGATCAAATACATGCCGCCACCAATACTTTATCAGCATTGTCACTTTAATTCATATTCATGATTGTGTGTTGGGTATTGAATAACTCAGGAGAAAAAAACAAACAAACTACGAGTCGATTTATTCTTCTTTCAATCATGTTCAGGGACTCCAGAGCAGTCCCAAGCACAGGACCAGCCTTTAATCACTCCGATTATGGGCTGGGAAATCACATTTATATGTTTTTTGTCAAATATGTCACATTTTCAGAGCAAAACCTTTCTGTGTATAAATAAAACCAATTTCCTAATTAATGGAAAACTTTGTACTAATCTGTGCAGAGAACTCTGTGCATGCCCACTCATGATGACAAAAACAAGTTAAATGTTTGTTTAAAAGATTTAATTAAATAATAATAACTTATTACTTATAGAAAATCCTAAATGAATTAGAAACCCTGAACAGTTGTGAAAATTGAAAATTGTGATGTTGACTCTGAGCATGAGGTTTTCGGGGAGAATTGATAAAGGACTCGAACGACAGATTCCAATCCAAAAATTGTTGCACACTCGGGACACAAATGTGGATCTTAAGGCCTGGAGTCCTTTCATTAATGTTCCTTCTTCCTAAATGGACTTTGTCCCTCATTAATTACGCAGACGGTGGTCTCCTTGTCAAACCTGCACTGGCTGATGTGTCACATCAAAGGACACCTTTGGCGTTTTTCAAAGCTTTTTTTTTATACCCTTGAATGAATTGGAATGAGCATAATCTAATTTGTATTCCAATTTGTATACAGAAATGATCAAATAGATTTTTTTTATCTTGGTAACAGCTTTGCTTTACGATACTTAGTCATGGTTCAATGGCATTTTAATTTGGGGGGGGGGGGGGGGGTTATTCCCTCTGCTCTAAGTTTGTTTCTTATCTGAATATCAACTGTTTCCTTGTTAAATTAAAGATCGTTCACAACTACATCATTCTGCCTTGTGATAGGGATTTCATTATTGTAGCTTGATAGATTGCAAATTGTGTTTGAAAGCTTGTGTTTTTTTCTCGTGGTTATTTGCAGAAAAACCTGATTAGATGAGTGCTTCTGAACCCTATTTTTCTGGCATTCTGAATCTTTTAGTGTTGTTGTGCTTTTGCTGTTAGGCTTGGTTTTTTGCTCGAGCACTTGAAATAATGATTAAAGGTCAAGAATAAACTGCTATGTTGAAATTAGTCGGAATCCCACTCGAAGCGTGAACGATACGTGACATAACAGCCTCTTGAATTTTCTATCACCCGAAAAGGGAGAGCAAGTCTCATCTTGTTTCCCGTAGATAAACCTCCCCAAACAGCCTCGTTGGAAACAAACACATGGCTTAACACAAAGTTTGTTGGTGTTGGAAAAGCACACAAGAAACTCCCCACACTCGGGGTGTGAAGTGACACTGCCGCAGAGATGAGGAAACGTTCTTGTGACTTTCAATTAACAAGAACAACTAAACTCCAACCTCCAGGAGGGGAAGGTTGGGGAGTTGGATGTGATAATAATCAGGAGGGGGGCGTTGATGCAGGATGGGATTCAGAGGGAGGGTCAATGAGGACAAATCAAAGCAGATCGCTTTGGTATTTCCCCATGTGAGATTTTTGGCTGATGTCTCCATCAGCAGTACCATCTGGAATTGAAGAGAATATAAAATGTATTGAACAGACAGATGAGCAAGATGCCTCTGACAACAGCTGGAGTCATATTGGGAATTTGTTTATGCATGACTCAGATGTTTCTTACAAGACTCGCAATTAATTTTACCACCAACTGTATGCTTCTAAAATAATGGAACTGATCACACGTCGTGTTAAACTGTAGCTAAAGGGACACTGCACAGGGACCGCTGTGCTGAAGCCTTTTTTGTGGGATTTGGTTACTGCATCTTGGTCAACATGAATAATCACATTTTTGACAAAAGAATGGAGCTGCATGTTGGTACTTGAAACATAACTAGATAAACTAATATATTTTCAAGACCTTGTATCTATTTAGTCAAAGAATCTATTCAAAATGATCTCCAGAACGTCGAAAGGAATGATTCAACACTCTTGATTTAAAAAGCAGTTTCTCATTTTAAATTAGGGTCTAATAAAATCAATAGGAGGGCGAGCCTATCCCGTAAAATACTTTCTGATAGGTATCTAGACACTAGAGTCTGTCACACAGTGGAAGTTCAGATCTCACCTGCAAGGTGAGAAACACATTTCCCTGCACTTCCCATCATGGCTTCATTAATCTGAACACATTTCTTTTGTGTGCAGTGTAGTTTGTGGTTAAACGGGATGAAAGGAAATTAATATTATTTCTTAGGGTTCGGGTTCTTAAAATTGTGATGATAGTTTTTATAATAAAAAAAGGCTTGCATGCACTGTATTTGCACTTATTCACACATTTTCTTTCATTGTGTGCTTTACTATTAAAATAAAGTGTGTGCTTTACTATTAAAAGAAAACATGCTTGTGAAAGTCAAGAGAGCACAATGGAGACTTGAGTGAAAACAGCTATGGAATTGCCAGTGTTGTAGCAGAAAAGTCCTCAGCAGCCTCAGGCTGCTAATCTTCAGCAGAGATGAGGAGCATGCTACAAAGTGATGCTGAGCTGAATTATTTACTCCACTTTTCTATTTGAACTAGTCGTGGCGTTCACTTGAGGAAATTTAAATTCGTTTTGCACAAGACTTTCCAGAGCTTTGTTTCTCTACGTAACTGTGTAGCAATGTTCCCCAAGACTTGTAAACAGACTTTGATGTGCAAAATCCCCTGTAATTAGTTCCCTTTTTAATTGGATGCCCAAAAAATAAAGGAATAGATTGAAAAAAGGAAAGAAATTCATTCCAAATCACTACAAAGTGAATGTTTGGTATTCAATTAAACTCAGGGATTTATCATTCACTTATATTAAGCACACATGTACACATATTAATAGAACCACTGAATGATGTGCTGTTGCAGACTTCATGGCAAATATGTGCAGAAAAGTAGGTGCACAGTAAATTTAGAAAGATCCAGCAACAGGCACACTGACTTATTTCCATAGTTCTGCTTTTACATACAGAAAAAGGTTTGTTTTGGGAGGCCGTATTCAGAGATATTGCTGTCTTTGTCACATGAGGCAATGACTGAGCTCAATATGTTGGTAAGTAAGTCTGTTCAATAAAGAGTGCAATAGCTATGAGACAATAAATGACACTGATATAAGCATCAGCAACCCAAAGAAACAGCAACAAGAAAGTATGTAAGATTTAGTCCACTTACTTTTCATACTTTTCCTTTTTTTCTCTCAGTTTTTTCATTTTCAGTTTTATAGCTTTCATTTTTTTTTTCATTGTTCCTCCAACCCTTAGCATCCATCCCCTTCCTTTTCATCTTCTTCTGTGGTGGTGCACACAAACCTGCCTCTGAAGAATGAGCTTTCACAATTTACTTGAAGTAATCAGGTCAGCCTTGCATGCTAGAGATGCTTGCGTCCTGCTCAACACCCTGTCAATAGCAACAGGAAATGAAAGTTTTATATAAACTTGCACATCTTGAATTTAATCAGAATGATATGGTAATTTTCTCAATTGCATTTAAAGAATTGAACAGAATGTTTAAATCTGAACAGCAATAGGTTCCATTTAAAAACTCAAAAGAGTTAACAAAGCAATTTGAATCATGGAAAACATGCTTATGTGGAAGCAACTGACCCCTTCATAAAGTGTGTCCTTAATTACTTAAAGACTTTTGTTCTTACTTATAATAACCTCAACCAAAATAAAGAATTTCTTTTCAAGTTTTGAAAACTTAAAAAACCAAAAAGTTCCCAGATCATCTCATGAGAGAGAGCCTAAAGAGAAAAACAAATCCTGGCATTAATAGAAGTTTCAAGATGTGAACTGAAGCTTTCATTTAATTTAATTTCAGCTTAAGCTTTTGCCTGAGTACTTATAGTATTTCAGGAATCCATTTTTTGTTTCTCCAACTAGAGTGCCAGTGTTCACTTACATATGCAAAAACCCCTGCTCTGAATATTCATGAATTCATTCAATCATTTCTTCTCCATACCTGCTTAATCATGGCTGGGAGGCCCCAGAGCCAATCACTGGAGAATAAAGACAATGGGTAAACCCTATTTAGGTTGCCAGTCTCATCAAATGGATAAAAATCACCTTTACTCCCCTTAGATATTAGTATGGCTTGTAATCAAAGTGCCCCACCCCACATAGCAAACATGATCGGTGAATGATGAATATCCTGACAGAAACTTGGGGAAACACATCAGAAAATGTGAACAAACACTCTTTTTATGCGCCCAGGCAAACATAAATTACTTAAACATGCATTTGAACAATAAACCCACTCAGAGCCTGCTGCACGGCAGCCACGGTGAAATTATGTTGTGACTTGCCTGCAAAGTAAAAATGATGAGGATCCTTAATTCGCAAGCTCGGCACTTAGGAGTTTCCTACCAAGTAAATAACAGCAGCAGGTCCCGTCCCTCTCGCAGTGAAAGTTTCCATTCAAATGTAATTAAAAAACTTTGTGTAAAGGAATGAATTAAAGGCTCCCTGTAGCCCTGATAACCCTGGCATGCCAAGCGGAGGTTTTAACAGTCTCCTAATGGGTCTGCTAAAAGGCCCTTTAATATGTTTTTTTTTTCTATAAATGATCAAAACTCCCTTTCCTAGTAACCTCAATGATCTTTATCAGGGAATGAGGAAAATGTTCACAAAGAATGGAAGGGTGGGGGGAAATGCCACTGGCGATGACACTCTGATGGGCTAAAGGCTAATTGTGTCTGAAATGGGATTTTAAGTGTTTAAATTAACAGAGGGGGAAGCTCACGGTAGCTGAGAAATTGAAGGAAAATGGGGGGAAATTAGGAGCAGGTCACATAGAGATAAGCATGTCGGCGCTCCTGGACTCTGACTGTGTTTGTGCAGCTCTTAAAGTCACACGGGATACCTTCTAGTCTTTAATTAGGCCGACCTGGGGGAGCAAATCTGCCATAACTTCCCACCTCAGCCTTTCATTTCGGTCATTTCGACATAGCCCTACTGCAGAGCCTCTCATATATTGAACCCACACGTCGGTAAATAAAAGTACCAGACGGAACAACAAATTCATTTAAATGTGCAAAACAGGGGTTACGAGAAGACACCATCAGTTCAAGTCGGAGGAGTACAAACGGGAAGACGTGACGGCCGCGTTTTGAGGTTAGTGGTGGAGAGAAGGATTAATCAAGATATTTAAATGATGGAGAGAGGGACACCAGAGGCCCGGGATGAGGAATGCGCCGTTTATTGCTCCCGAGCAGGAGTAAATATGATATAGCATCTCCAGCTGTGCACTCAGCTCTGTCAGTGTGTGTGGTCGGCATGCAAAAGTGAGGTGATGGATGTACGTGGTCTGGTCTAAAGGGAATGAGACACTGAGGGGGAAAAAGACGTGTCTGTGGTCGCTCAAAGACTAATGGACCGATTAAGAGCTTCAAGCGGCAGCCATTTATTTGTTGTGTGTGACTGGATGAAGATTCACTTCATTAATATGGCCCAGCACTTACCAGCACTATTTTTTTCTTTAATCTCGTTCTCGAACAAACATCCACCACGTCTTTTTTAGTTAATTGCATCAGAATCAAGAACAGAGGGACTGAGTCTCACAGTTCAGACACTTAAGACAAACGCTTTCCTTTTAGATAAAAGAAAGCTCCCACATTCATCTTATAAAAACACAGAAAGTGAGTGAAAAGCTACTGACTAATCCAGAGTTTGATGTCAGAGAAATAATAAGAGAAATGCAATGAAATTCTATTGATGTAGTAGGGGCTTTCATTACCGTTAATGTTACTGTTGATTAATTGTGTTTGATATTTGTTTACTTTGTGTTTTCCAGTGTTTTTTTAGTTTCTTTTAATTGGTATTTCTGTCAGATACTGTTTCGATCATCTATTTTTAGCCTTTGGCTTTTGGATTCATCCACCTGCTCCAGAGTCCTTCAGTTTGTTTGTTTTTTTACATTTGGACATACTGCAAACCATGGTTGTTTTTTTGCTAACATTTCTGTTTAGTACTCACCAAACACTGGTTCATTCCTTGAGTTACGAGCCCTTTTCAAATTTCAGAGAATCACAGGTTAAGTAGATTTTGCAAATGGAAATACATGTCTGAAAATGGTCATGTACAAATGCTGGACATACAATTCTGAAACATGAAGATGAAAATCTATTCCACAAGAGGAAAAAAAACACCAGGGAGGGTCCCTTGAGTGGAAATGTTCAAGGTCTCTGACTGATAGATAGAGGCTCATTTCCTTAGGGACTGATATGAGTAACTCTCAGGCGAGGGGAAAAACTTGAACGGGGATGTGATGTTAATAAGGAAATTATGCGCAATGAAAGCAAGTTGAATGAATGACAATAATAACGGAAACTACATGGTCTGAGTGCACATTGTGCTGAAACCAGGAATCTTTCACCTGCCTCCGGTTCAAATGTCAGATTTCAACCACCTGCTCACCACAACTTGTCTGACAGATTTTCATGATATCAATCATTTTCTTTTTTGTTCTTTGTGCAAGGTTTGACTTTTTCAAAAGTATTCTTACCCTAATTAACAAACGAAAGAAAGAAAAAAATGAGAACAGATGACTTTTTTCAGTAATATGTGTAAATCTATGTAGCACTTCACTTCAATGAAACTTTGGTGAGGAATAGTCCTCTCATCTCATTTCCTATTTTCTTTCCTGGTGTGAAAAATACTTCCACCTGTGAATCTGGGAGGGAAGGTAAAAAAGAAATGAGATGCCAATGTGTAATGGCCTGGATGATCACGTTATGGTATACCGAGATGAATCTGGATGTTAAGGGAGGAGGTTGGTGATAAAGTGGCACAACAAGAGATTAATCAGAAGAACATGCTGATTACAGCCTGTCAAGTCTGCAGTCCTTATTTAGAATATTTTTTAAGGTATTTTCTATCTACAAAGAGGATACAATTAATACCAATAATCAGACCATGTTTTTTCAAAGTAAACAAAGTACACTTTATTAGATTTTCAAAGTTGAGATCCAAAAAGATTCTTTTAACAGGCCTGGGATAAGCATGGACAAATAAACCAGACCTTGGCATCTATTCAGACTTCAGTCTGTGCCCAGATTGATTTTTTTTCTCCAACATTTTATGACACACTTAAAAGGTGCTATCTTATTTAACAGACCTCCTCACAGTTAAATTTGTCGCTCAACCGCACTGCTGTTACTGGACATTGTGAGATACAGAAAAAATTCATTGTTGAAGGGTTGCACCCCCCATCCACCACCATTCAGATCTTTCTTGCGGTGTATGTTCATGTTTAAAGTATGTTTGTGCTTTTCCTTTGTCTAGCCTTGACAAACTGATGAATGTGCCAACAGTAGAGCTCTGGAGACACTCCATCTCGCCACGGCTGGAAGTGTCGGATGTTAGGCTACAGACAAGGCATGCGTGGTCAAGTCACGGTTAAGTCTTTGATACTGGAGTTCATAAAGCCTCCCTTAATTATTCTGTCGTATCCCCGAAAAGACGGTACTGACAGAGTGAGCTTGAGCAAGTCATTATGGGAATACTGCTGCAGTGATGTGATTTACTAGGTAGAAATGTAATAAAAGCTTAAGGCCATAATGGAACCTGTCATATCAACCAGCTTGTCAACATAATTGCTGCATTCAACTGCAATTAGACCCCATTGCATTCAGTGCTTTACACTTCCATGCGAGCCATTCGGTTGTCTGATTGTCAACCATTAGCTCAGATTTTAAAAGTCATTCTGAAGGACTTTTTGATGGACACGCCGTGTGCTGCACACGCTAACGGAAATGCATGCCCTCTCCAGCAGCTCCTTTCTTTTTGATGGCTAGTTCCCTCGCTTCTACAGATGGGCTGACATAAACTTTTGTCCTTTGGAGTCCACTTCCCCTTGTTTCTTCTTAGTTTTACCCTTGGCTGGGTTCAGCTGAAAAAAGAAATCAAGCTCACAAGTTGTTAAAGTAATTGCCGAGCTGGCGCGTCCCCAGATCCTCTGCAAAGAGATGGCAGCCACCTCGGAATGTTAATAGCCACCCAGATCCAGCCAGGGCGATGCAGGTGGACCATATGCACAGCTAGTAGCGCGAGAGTGTGTATGAACAGGAGAGCTTTTGCTTCTATCAACAAAATATTTCCTCTTTTTGTTACCTTTCCTTTAACTTACTCAATAAATGGGCTTCTTTCAAATTCAAAAGTTTTCCAATAAAAATTCAAAAAGCTTTTATTTTGTAGAAGAAACTAAAACATTGATTCCACTCAAATCCAATTGCAACAGTTTTGATATTTTTAATAATTTTGTGACATCACTCTTTCCCTCAACTTTTAGAATCATAATGGCTCAAGTTAAAGAAAACACACAAAAATAATTGAAATTGGTCTTTCCATTTCTTTCACTTGAACAGAACATCTTTTTATGTTTATGATGCTTAAGAATAAATAACCATTCTGCTGTAATTAATAGAGGATTTTTAATTATTATAATAAAGACAAATACTCAAAACCAGGCTCTTCTAAGCAGCAGGTTGAATGGAGCATCACCTGCAGCAAACCTGATGTAAGTGGTACTATGCAATATGCAGACAACTAAATTGATATCCTAAAGCATGAGCCTGATAAAAGCACACTGCAAAAGAATCATTTTGTGCAAAGGAAAAAAAAAACAACAGCATTTCACAATGTGCCATTTCCATTTATATACTTGTTATAAGATTTTGAATAACACTTATTCTGCAAAGCTGCTATTTCAACCTCATTAATGGATCTCAATATTTCTGAATAAAGAGTAATTGCGCATAAACCAATTCACTTTATCCACATTTATAAAAATGTTCCCTCGCTTTAAGCAAATAACAGGTGGTTTCTACTAAATACATATAGCATGAATGAATAACACACAAGGGGAGATATCACAAGACTCCCTGCCGAATGCTCAAGGAAAAACGATTTCTTCTTTAAATATATACATCACAGACAGGGTGACCCCGATACCCTCAGCTTTCACCATTACTGAATCAATCAGGGAGTACAATTATGCGCAGAAATAAGGGGAACGTAAAAGACATGGTATGAAATTATTCTCTTTTTCTTCTTTCACAAACTTAAACTTCTTTGTCCCTATTGAAATGTTTTTCTTCGTATTGAATGTGGCAGTATCAAACCAGTTAAATAACAAGCAATCTGATACTAAAGGTAATGCAGAAACGGAAAGAAGACTACCTGGAGCCTATTAACCTTGTTAACCTACAGTACATCGTATATAAGAGACTTGAGAGCAGGTTTTACCTGATAACCAAAATAAATAACCAAATTAATAGATAGGAATTATCTTTTAAAAGGTGGGAGAAATGAATTGCCAGAGATGAGGTGCTCTGGATAAGCAGGGGTGCTGCTTTAAAACAGCACACCCTGCTTATGTGAATTTGTGGTCAAATTGTAGAGGGGTAACTGTTCCGTTTCCATGTAAGTTTTATTGAACTGATTTATACATCACAAGGGCAGATGCCACACAGGGGATGGGGCAATACTGTACCATGGCTTATTCCATTCACTGAAATATGAGCTGCATAATTTATCTAATTTAAAACCCCCAAAAATCTAAATGAAACTTCAAAGCCCGATAAAGCTGCCAACAGTGAACGCCCATATTTGAGTGTTCCGACCAAAGCGAGAACTTGTTGGTTTTTTCTCCACTTATTTTTCAAGCACCTGAACAGACAACAGAAGATCTGGTGACTTGCAACCCACTTTAATCCCCATTAATCAACTTTTTTTTTGATCTCATCTGGAAACAGGAACGAATGGCCGTTCAGATAACTCAGTTTCAACAGTAAAAAGGGAAAAGTCACGTGCATAATTTACAAATTAGACTCACAACACAAGGCTTGTGGTTTATACAGAGGTACAGCTGTAGGTGGGTGGAAAGGTGGAGGTGGATTGAATCTGTCCATTAACAGTTAAGCATCTCTGTAGCTATTTTCATGGGGCGGGAAGGAAAAACAACAAAAACAGTTATTAGTAGAAACTAGTTTTAGATGTCTGCAAAACCTGCCCAGAAGAAATGTATTAATATTAATGACATGGCCGATTCTGTCAACTCATTTCAGAAAAAGAACATAGAAAGGGTACATTATTAGAAAAAACTGACATTGTACAACAAATTACAAGAGTGATTGACACATACAAATTAACTAAGAATGTTGCAATATATCCAAATTTACAGGTTCCTACATATTTCCTTTTTCATGATATTCCTATACCCTTTAACGACGGACAGTTCTGGGCCAATTGAAAAGCTCAAAGTAGCCAAGTGACAGTAAAAAGACACTAAGTTTGGAGGACAAACTGCAGAACAATGGAAGCAAATATAGCCTTGTAACGGACTTTCTTAATCTAATCTAAAAAGTGTGAAAAACACTTTTGGGTTGTCCTGCTTGTCCCAAACTGTTTGATGGTTTGGATGCCAAAATTCACCTACAACATGTAGGAACCCTGACTTTATTTTAGTGTAAAAAAAAAAAAAGAGAGAGAAAAAATATCAATGTTGCTGTCAAATGACGTCAATACATTAAGAGGCCATCTGTTGACTACGGTGACACATCTTCACAAAATGTAATGCATTCTGCAGACAAATCTACTAGTGTTTGCATTCAACTGTTTTCTTCTATTACAAATAATTCTTTCGATATTTGACTAAGACATTTAAATACTGAGTCCCCTTTACAATATATATATATTTTACCCCATTTCTCCATTTACCTCTCGCAGTCTGACAAGAAAACACCTTACTGAAAATGTCCTGTGGATGTGACACTGATCTTACATGTTCCAAATCCACGATTGACTGCATTGAAAAATAGAAATCTTGTTGCTGGTTACTTGATTTTGAGAAGAAAAAGAAGGCTGAGTCCATTTTGGCCTCATTGCTGAGAGGCCATAATAACAATACAATTCCCATAGAAAGAAGACAGGAGTGTGCTGTTACTTAATAAATGCAACGAGGTATGGAGTTGATGTCACCCATAGACATTTTTATATTAAGATGAAGGAAAACACATACAGCAGCTGACCAAAAACAAAAAAGCTATACAGTGTAAAAAAGAAAAGAAAAAACAACGTTAGAAAATCAAAAAAAGCCCTGTGCTCTTTAGCTGCTACCTCAGCTCAGACTTAAGCACCACTGCAAAATACATTAACTAAAAAATAGAAAAAGTAACATGCATTAAAAGAGTGCTTGTTGTTCCTCCTCCTGCCAACTGCTGTTAGAGCAGGTGAAGGAAATGTTTGTCCAATAATACAGCACTCAGAGTCCACCTCCATTAGCTTACTTCCTGTTTGGCTCAGCCTGTATGGGTTGAGTAATTACATAGCGGAGCTGGGTTCAATACAGGGGGCCGTGGCCATCGTCCTGAGGAAAATGTGAGTGAAGGAGTGTTTCCATGTAGGAAACGTAGCCACTGCTGGGTGTGTAGCTGTCGGACATGTGCTGGGGCGGGGGTGGAGGGGACGCTGCGGACAGGAGGGGGTCAGAGTTCAAAGTGGCCTGAAAGGGAATGGACTGCGGAGTTAGCGTGGGGTCAGAGACCAGGGGCGACTCTGTGAGAGCGTGGTTTAGGGTGTCCATGGGGGTCTCTGCATCCATCCGACTGCCACCAGGTGGGGCAGGGGCCCCCTGCAGGTTCATGGTGGGGTGGGACAGAGACTCTGAGATTGGTGGCGTACTAATACTGTGATGATTTTGAGCCTGTGCTGCTGCTGGGGACGTAGCTTGCGGGCAAAGCGCTCCAGTGGTTTTCTCCATGTGGGAATCAGCATAGGGGGCTACTTTGGTGGGCAGGCGAGGGCGTTTAGCTGCTTGGGCCTCATCGGCTGAGGAAATCTCCTCCTGTGGGGCAGGTGTAGCCTGGAAAACAATGCATTTGGCTTATAAAGAGAAGCTTTTCACCAGCCTAAACATGTCTCTGCTTTCCCTATTCTGAATGCACTGCTTTGACAAAGTTTCTCTGTGAAAGGAGGGACAAAAGAACACACTGTGTTTAAACTGCAGCTTCTTTCATTTTCTTTCATTAACATTACAAGACCAGTGATGGGTGTGTGTTCGTGTGTGTCGGGGGGGGGGGGGTCTGGAAAATACTCACCAGTCTGGCTCTGACCCTTTTTGGCAAGTCATGATCCAGCTGATAGATCTCTGAGTGTTTGAGCGTCAGTTGTTTTTGGTCCTGAAATTCCACCTATAAAAACATGACAAAACAATTGAATCAACCAACTCGATTTCCAGATTTTTATATTCTTCTGAAAATTCCGAAAAACTGTCAGGCTAAAAGAAGAAGAAAAAAAAACACTTTGCATAGCAATCAGGGGAGAAGAATGAGTCGTTATGACTCACCTGTGACAGTCTGGACACAAACGGTTCGATCAACAATCATGTACCCTCATCAAAAAGTCCTTGACAGTGTACCAAAATGGCTCACTGAATGAACAAGAGCCACAAGTGGAGCACTCAAAATATCTAAATGCAATTTACTTTTTTAATTTACGGTCAGGGTGCGTATTTGGTGCTCAACAAAGCAGCAATACTGAAAACTAAAACAGTTTAGTGAACAGACACGTGTGCCTTCTGACAAAACCAAACCAAACAATTAATTATGAACACAACAATCTGAATACTTCCTTTAATTTAATTTGTTACTCTGACGTATGTTTTTAAGTCTTTGGCCTCTTGGCTAACAAGCAGTTCTTTCATTTTAAATATTTATTTTATCCACACTATCATTATGCTCCACCATACTGAAGATTTTTCTCCTTCATTTTTAAAGTTTAGGAATCCTAATCAGGTGGTAGAAAGTCTGTAACCAATAGGTTGAACCAACTGAAGCCACCCTGAAAATTATTTAGCTGAGGCCTGCATACAATATCTGCACGACACAGAGGTAAGGCTGTCTTTAAAATGATGGGTTTTGTTTTGACTATGTACGGTCAATACACTGTGAAACAACAGATATTAGGAGCTTCTGAAAGGACATACTTTAATCATTTCGCCAGTCTGTATATTTCCTCCAATCTTCTCAAGACACTCCAGTGTTAGCTGACCACTTTCCACCTACAGACTTTATCGCTTAACCTCCAACTTAATGGTGACTCTTGATCCCGTATTTGACACCCAAAGACTCAATAAATGCAGAGTAACCTGGCAGTAAAGGAGCTTTGTGGCGTTTTCCTCACCTGATAGAGCTTGTGAATGTGCTGTCTGACATATGAAGCATTGAGGATCAGGCCATCAGGTGATCCGACCAAGATCAGCTCCCCCGCCTCTGGAGGACCATTAAGCAGGCAGTCATGACTCTGGAGGGGGATATAACAGGAGGTTTGGGAATATGGAGGATAAAGAATTAAGAAATTGGAGGATGCAGAGATTATAAAAATAATCTTTCTATACTATATAAATTCAGATGTTATGAACATGATTTTTAAAGTTTATCCGTTTAATGCATTTGTGCGTAAATAGTTTCCACTCCACTGTAATCTAAGGGGTTAAGGTTATAGTTCAAACTGATAATCATAATTTTTTTGCCTCTTTATGATTTGATGTAGTTAAACTTATTTGTGCAGTCAGCAATTTTTTAATGACGTGTACTACAGCTGAAAAAAAAAAAATGTCATTCACGAGTTATATGAAACTGATGTAACACTCACCACAATGTTTTCTGGGTGCAGGTTGTCACAGTATGAACCATCATCAAAGTTGACCTCATAGAACACAAGTGTTGCCATGCCGATGATGGTGCAGTGGTAGTACCAGCCATCGCTGTAGCGACCAATCATCTTCTGGCCCAACTGAACACCGTGTGTGGCTTTAGGTGCCACCTTTGGCTGAAAAGGGGAAAACATAGATGTATGATGTAAAGGTTCATGCTTGGAATGCTGATAACAGTCCCATCATACAAGATGTTTGTTTTTTTATTTTTCCCCATTAACAGGAAGGACAACTTGTGATATACAGCTCGAAAAATTCCAATGCAAAACATACCCCCATTAGTGACTGGGTCTTTTTGATGATCTGACTTTACCTTGGGGGCACTCCGTTTATGCTTGTGACAGGTGACGGACACCACATAGGGCCAGTCGGCAGGCTGCATCACCACTCCTGCTATCTGAGCGCAGGTGACGTGGAAAGAGGTGGCGCAGTTCTCCTTTGTGCACTGGATGCAGGCACCACGGTTCTGATTAGCACTCTTACTGTGGCAGAACACGCATTTCTGCAAAGAAAATGGAGATTGTGTTAATTCCTCCTCACTGTGAGAGTTTTAGGTAGCCTTGCGACGACTCTGAATGTTGCCACGGGAAACAGGACAGGCCGAAAGTCATCCGACCTTCAACTCAGAGAGGGTCGCTACAATTAAAACTGAGGGATCCACTTCATTCACGCCACTTAACTGTTCAGGTTTGGCAAAGCTTGGATTGCAGTGAGTGCGGAACATCTCTTGAAAAGGAGATGTGAAGGAGTTAGCAATGTATTAGTTATCTTGCCTCTCTGATCTTGGGTCTGATCTGTTGTTCTCTGGTTTCTAATTAAAAATAGAAAAGGCTCTATTTATTGACGGTTTTTTCCCCCAGTCATCAATGCTAGAAATACTTTTTTTATTTTTGTTTTTTATCCATTCACTTTACACTACTTAACTTCACCGGACTGAGGTGTTAATGTAATCCCTAACAACCTTTAAAATGGTAAATGGACTGTATGTATAAAGCACTTTTCCAGTTGAACTGAGCACTCAAAGTGCTTTACGCTAGATGTCATTTAGCCCTTCACGCACACCATCACACACACCGGAGGATACACCGGTAGGCGATTTGGGGTTCAGTGCCTTGGCAAAGGGGTCGACATGTGGCTTGGCAGAACATGGAGACTAACCACTGAGCGTCCAGTCAGTGCCACCCCAGCCATCCCCCACAGCTTAATCCTTTTTTTTATTTATTAAATCCTTTGGTGTTAGTAAGTATGGTTACATGCACTCTTGAGACTATTACAAAGTCCTGTTACTTTGGGAACCTCTCAGTATACAGAGCCTAACAAGTACTCATCATTCCGAGTCACTTTAACAAGATCAACTGGTCTTTATCTGCACACAGATCCTTTACCAAGCTTAATTTTCTCCTCATAAAGGCAATAAAGATGCATCATGCAAAGTAAAGATACATCCTGTTCTTAAAACAAATAAAACCACACAGGTTACAGCAACGCTTCCCTCCCTGAGCGATGGGCATAGGATGCCTCATACTTGGGGTCATGTTTCCCGACGCAGCACTTGCACGATGAACCTCAGAGACCCCTTTCTGCTGTCAGACCTCTAATTGTGTGGCGCTGGCGAGCCATCTTAAAAGCACTTCCAGGAATAGCCACAAACGACAGCATATGTTTGTGGTCTTTCAGCGATTTCCTAACAATCTCGGAGTGAAAAGACCTTCTGTTAGGACAATTTTGTCACTATAAGATAACAAATTATGATGGAAAAAGATACATCATCAATGAGAAAAAAACTACTGAAAAAAAAAAAATATCACACTGTCTTTTTTTTTGTACTCAAATGTGGGCTTTCCAATCCCCCTACTCTCACACCATCTATCCATTTTCTATCCCCTTTGGTAAAAACAAAAACATTGTAAGCCCTTCAGCATAGCTCAATAAAGAAATAAAAATTCTTTATTATCATGTCGATATTTCATTTTTGATCAGGTGTGGGGCAGACAGCTCACCAGCTGGTAGCATTTTCCAGCCCGAAAATCAGGTGGGGACAAGCAACAACAAGCAGGGACATTCACCATATTTCACATATTTTAGCTTGATGTGAACATTTCACATTTATACTTAAAATACAGTTTGCACTAAATGGACTCTTGAGCAGCACATTGTCAGCAAAGTCTAATCAATAGAAAATAATCTGGAGCAAAAGCAAACAAGTTACCTTCTGTTTGACTTGAACGTTCTTTTAAAAAACATAATCTGAAATATGCTCCGACAACATTTCCATGCTACAGCTTTTTTAAAAGATACAGTTAATCGGCTGACTAATTGAAGAATATAGTGGGCGTTTTGTTATTTTTGGTGGAGAACATTTTTCAGAAGACTGATTAATCAGAGAAATTCTGTAGGTGTAGCATGCAAAGCAAACTTTCGGAGAAGCACTTTTGTAAGTATTTGAATAGTGGTACTATGCCTAAAATAATGCTAAAATACAGAGAGAAAAACAAGTAAAATTTCTCTGTTTAACGGTGGGCAAAACACAATGATTGTTGAGCCAGTTGCAATATAAACTGGTTCCACGGTTGCGTGTTCACGTTTGATCAGCCTGGTCATCCGAATCATTAGACTGCACAGCTTCCCCTCAAAGCCTTTTAAGAGGTGATGGAAGAAACCTGCTATGACAGCACTCTGATGCAAATGTCACCCAGCTTGTCTTTGATAGATTATTCAGAGAGAAGAGGGGGGAAGAGTGGTGACATTATTTGTGCGTTTGTGATAATGCAAAGGCGAGTGCTGCCATCCCTTGCCACAAAGCAGAGCCTGGAAAGAAGGGATGGCAGGAGGGGAAGGATGGGGAGGCGCCAAAGAAGTTTGAGTGCAAAGATGCGGCAGCAATGGGGAAATTGCCTCCAACCCACAAGATCGATGCGGTTCATTTGGCGCAGTGAGAAATGACAGCTGATTATTCAACCATTCCCTTCAGCACGTCTGCTTTACCCCACTTCTCACAAAGAAAAAAGATCTATCTGTCTACCAGGAAAGCAGGAGGGCGACAAAAAAAGTGACAGATACACAGGCAAAGAGCAGAAAAGACAGCAACTGCTTCAGCAGAAGAACAGAATGCAGGAGCAAGAAAAAGGGATTTCATAAGAGACGGGAATTAAACTGCAGAGGGTGAATGCAGTTAAGTGCTTAAAGGAAAGTCAATAAAAAAAATGGCCAGAGAAGATAGGAGTCGCATGTTTGATACCACGCAGAAGTGTAGATCCATTTACCAGATCTTTGCGGGTTTCTGGGACGGCGCTGACGTCCACTGGCTCCCTCTCGATGGCATTGACGAAGCGAGCTTCTGCCACAGCAATGGCACAGATGACGTGAACCCACCTGGTGACAGAGTCAGGAAACTTTGAATGTCAGTGTGTCCAAAGGAGGGGGGGGTTTGATTTAGTGAGTTTGAAGTTGTTTCTGTATTTGTCAGAGTCCCAACCTGTTGTCTGTGGTCTTCTTCAAAGCTCCTCCTCGTAAGTTACAGAGACAACACTCCTAAAAACAAATAAACTGGCATGAAAACCCCGATCCTTACCCTCTTAAGTAAACACAGTCTGGTTGGCAAAACAATTAAGCTCCCTTTGAGCCTGTATTAATTTCTGTAAATGTTGATGGTAATGCCAATAAAGGTTGTACAGTTAGCATTAAGGAACAAACTCTAAATAAATGTGTGTTAGAGCATCAGTTAAGGTGACTCCTCACCACTGTCCAGTCTCCGGTCGAACACCTGGAGCACATCCAGGACTCACTCACAGAGTCTGGCTTCACACCGTAACAACCTGCAAAAAAAACAAATCAAGATTAAAAATTCTAGCCCTGTAAATTTTCGGTGTTTTGATATTCACTGAGGTCTGCATAACAGCATGACCCTCAACTTTCTATTCTCAAATGTTTGCCGTTGTCCTGCAGTCCATGCTTCAAGCTTTCAGACTCAGAGACGTGAGGCTTTTATGCAACACCTGGAGATTTCTGAATGCTCCTCAGCTCCAAGTCCACTCCAGAACAAAAAGGAGCAGAGGTCCGGGATGCAGACCTGGCATTTCTGACAGGAGCTCTTTCTGCTTCAAGTCCTCTTATCAATAGCGTTGCTGCTTCAGCAGCTGAGTCCAGCTCATCCCTGGATGACTAATGAACTGGCTTTGAAGGTGCACTCCAGCTTTAGCGATAATAAGAACCCAGGAGGGTTGATGTGTACTACACAGTACACGTGTTCAGCACAAATAAGCACGTCAGTGGTGTGATTTATGTGTTTTTGTGTTTAGATTTGTAGGAAAAAAAATCTATTAAAACATATTACTAAATACAGAAATGAAATACTGTTCAGATAAAACTTCTTTTAAAAAACCCGGTGGAAAGCTCATTTGTTTATTTTCAATTACAAATTCTAGAAATATTTAATGAGAATGTTTTACCTTTAAAAGAAGCAGCAATATATCAGCTGCATCATTCCCAAGTACAGATAACAAGCAGCCTATTCTTTCAGACTGTGTCTAGAGGAGCTATAGACCCCTCATAGCAAACATTGTGAACAGAATAAATAAGAGCGGGGCAGGTTTATCGTGTTCCTTCAGCGGGACCTTCCCATTGCTTCCATGGGCTTTTAACAAGTTCGACCTGGGTCAAGGAGTTAAACTGTAAAGCCTAACCGAGTGTGGCAAGGGGAAAAGGAGCAGACAGCAATGCTGAAACAAATTCTTATCTTTTGTGTTGCTATTTTTGCCCAACAACATTCTCAGGAGTCTGAGAGGAACAAAAGTTTCAAATAGAAACACAGCGAGATATCCAGTGGAGTCTGACTGTGAAAACATGCTATTTCAAGCATGGACTTGTAGGTGGATGGGGCCAATACTCTTATGCAATATTCGATTTAAAATCCTGTTTCAAACAGTTTTTCTTCTACTTTACAGGAGGGACTGAAATAGAAAGAGCTTCTTTGGCCTCAGGAGACTTCACATTCAGGAGATGTGAATAGGTCTCACTGAAAGGAAAAAGTGAAAATTGATTTAAAAAAACTTCAACTAAAGCTTGAAAAAAAAAAGTTGAGAAAGTGCTGAGGCGGATTTGCCTGTGATAAGCATGGGTGGCCATGAAAACGCTTATGAGCTGTGTTTGACTTTGCAGAAATCCAAATGGCTTGATGTACCAACTGTCTCTGGACTGGGCCAGCAAACAAGAAACTCCACAAGCCGGCAGGAGTTTTCCCAGAGAAAAAAAAAGAGCTCTGTCTTTCTCCTCCCGCAAGTGTTTGCAACAGCTTTTGTCCACTGGGACAAACACTGCTGCAAAGCTACCTGGCAAACCAGCAGTCTCTTTCAAGCAGCTGAGGAAAAAGTCTGACTCCCATTCCTTTTTTTGCAACTTTTCTGAAAACCTTACTGCCTTTATGTATGCAGTAAGCACTTACTTGCATGAACTTGCATTAAACAAGATGGACAGCGGATCAGGAGGCTAGTTCCATCCTCCCCGATGTGATAGTTGGTGGGTGGTGGCTCTGTGTTTCCTGCTCCCACACTGAAGCACATCTCTGGGACCAGTGGACGAGTTGTGCTGCCGTGACGGGCCATTGGGATGTCTGGGACATCCTTAGCAGTCAGGACATCTTTTTGCGGCTTTAACAGCAAAAGATAACACAAATATCCTTTACATGGCAGAAATGAGTTGCTTTTCCTAGAAACATATCTACCACTAAAATAAGATGGACAGGTGTGCTTCGTGCAGCAGTGTCTTCACCTTTGTGTAGGGACAGAAGAGTGAACAGACTGCACAGTATGGCTCCAGAGCAGCCACGGCAGCGTTGAAGGACTTCTCTGCCACAAAGTTGGGTGAGTGGTTCTGCCACAGGTGCTCCTGTTTTTTCATGTCGCTATCTAGCGGCATTGGGGAGGATAGTTCTAAGGGACAAAAAGGAAAATACATTGAGAGATGGTATGGATTATTATAGCCACAATCTGTCGCCATTTATTTTTACTGGAGATATCTGGATGTTCACTTCGGGTAAATCATATAAAACACTGCTTGAGGGCCACCACTTCTTACTTGTGTGAATGAATACAATTGGCACAAACATGCCATCTTTGTGTTAGAATTTATTTTGCTGTTAAACACTCTGGCTGGTGATCTTCACTGTTTGTTAGAAGTGGATCTAATTAAGTCGATCTTTCACAAGATTCCCCTCAACCTCACACCCCTATTTCAACTCCTCCAGAAGGACAGGCTGAGTCGGGCCCCTGGCTGCCGACCTAAAGTGACTTTGAAAGCAGGTAATTGGAAGTCATGATCCAGAGATCAATAATTGTCGGTCAGAAGATGAGAAGAAAGACAAAGATGAGAGAGCAGGGAAAAGGAGTCTCCTCGTCTTGATTTCATCATGCCCACAGTGAGCTTTAGTCTTGCTTGTTTTCCTTTCACCAGCTCAATCAGAACAAAAAAAAAACTGGTTCCCTCTTTATTTAAGCTATTATGATGGAGAAAACTGGGATGGAAAAAGAAAGGGGTCACTTTTACCCACTTCTTTAATTGTAACGGTTTTTTAGTTTTCCACTGACATAGTTTCTGTTTCTAATGGCCAAGGAAAAGAACAACCTGACAACTTCCTGATCAGGTTGTCGGGTCATTCTCGCTTTACACTGAAATTAATCATTCAGTGCACTAAAGGGTTCTGTAAGTGACCCAGAAAAGGTGCATACCTTTGTCACCGGCTGGGTCTTGCTTGACAATGGACAGAGGGGAGCGCATGGGCGGCTTGCTGAGTGGATGCCGCCGACTCTTCTTCACCTCTGTTGGCATTTTTATTTTGGAGAAGCTCGTCTGACAAGACAAGGTTGTTTCATATTGTGTTAGTTTCACTTAAAACAGTTTAACATTACTGCATGTATGTTCAAACAAGCCAATTTATTAAGCAGCATAGACCCTGTATTGATCTATTTTTAGCTGAATTGTAACTTACAAGCAGAAAATTAGTTTTTTTCTTTGACAATGAATTGTAAGAGATAAAAAAAACAATGAATTTCAGTTACCTGGGTGGCACTCACATCCATTTTGTTACTGGCTGGGACGTCGATGTGTCTTATGAACGCAGGCTCCAAGTGGCTGACAATGTTTGAATTCTTCATGTTAGCTGTGGCAAACTGTCCAAAAGCTTCTTCAAATCCAGTAATGGCAGTGTGAATGTTGGAAATCGTTTTCTGCTTTTTCACCTTCTTCTCAACATCATCTATAAAGTTCTGTGGTTTGGCTTGTGCTAAAAAATAAAAAATAAACAATTCAGAAGAGTGATGGTCAAGCAAAAGAGGTGGTACGCACTCATTAAGGCTGGGAGATTCAACATTAAACAACTGTGCTGCTTCTGATTACTTCCATATCCTGAATAATGTGCTGGAATAAAACCTGGTCAATTTCCTTGACCCAACGTTTTTTAATGGTTATTTCCAACTCACCCTCTATGACAGGAGTCTCTGCGGCTTTGGCAGCTGCCTCCGCAGCTTCCTGCTCTTCGCGCTCCATGGCCTCCAGGGTCATCATGGCCTCTCTGGCTAAACGCTCCTCCCTCTCCTGCCTGCGCTGAGCCTCGCGCTCCTCCACCTGACGTTGGTACTCAACGGCGTTCAGCTCAATTCCTTCCTCCGCCAGCACCTTAACCTCTTCCATCTTTAGACGACGAAACTGCTTCATCTTTTGCATAGCCCTGGGGTTGTATGAAAAAATGCAGCAAAGGAAGGCCTTTTATGCGATACCTCACACTGACCGTACTTTTACCTAATTTATTCCTGACAACCAATCAGCATCCAGCATGCCACGGCATGACGACTCACCTCCGGAGAACGCTTTCCCGGTAGGTGACTCGATGCTGCCTCCAATTTTCCAGCTCAGGACTGCTCAGCTCGGTGGGCCTCAGGTGATCCAGCACTGTTGTATCTTTGCCCTGCTTCCAAAGCTCGTAGCGATCAGGCTGCAGGCATCGCACAAACACGTCCATCGAGATCTTCACCATGTCCTTTCGACAGGAGCACTGGAAATAAAAACACGCACAGATGGCGGACTTGGTGTCAGAGAAGGAAATAGTTGCAGGTAAAGAGTGAAGTCCATTTCCATTTAGATATGAGCTGTGAAGTCATGCCAAAAATCCCGCTGTACTGAAGTTTTTTTTAGGGCCTAATCCCCCTGTCGGCCGTCTACACATGCCATGACTGCTACAGATGACACTTTTGATTTTTGAGTGAAATCTCGGTGAGGGATGGAAAGAGGACATAATCCTCTGCAGTAAACTGATGAAGAACAAAGAGGATGTCGAAGAACAGTGGGAAAGAGCAGCACATTAAAACATATTATGCATTTATAAAAAAAAGAAATGGGGACATCCTGATCACTAAATCATCACAGTGTGGGACAACTGTGTTCAGCCCAATGAATGACTAAATTTGTTCTGTCCTCAATATGTCGACATCTCACCATTTGGATTGAAAACAATTTTAAATTATTGCCTGAATTTATATGAATTATTGTATGAATTTTAAGCACAACTGGCATTTTAAAACCACAATGAAAATATATGCAATAGAACATGCTTCTACCTGCATCGTTTTGGGGTTTCTAGAAAATTCACACATAGGGTGACCTATGCCACCAAAGTGGCAGCTGCATCTGGCAACCAGTCACACATCAAAATGACTCCACAGACCTAAAGTTAAGTAAAAGTAACATTACGCGTCAAAGCACCATCCGCTGCCTTCAGAAGAGGCCAGCTGAACTCAGAGGAACACAACTGGGAGAAGAAAAAAAGAGGTCTGAGAATATTTTTTAAAAGCTAAAGTAGAGAATATCACAAAAGAAAAGCAAAAGGAAAAGGCAAAAGGTCAAAAGAAAGAGCGCAATAAAGAAAGAAAAAGGGAAGGTGAAGAGTGAACGAAAAAGCTAAAGAAGAAAGGGCGAAAGAAAGAGTGAAAGAAAGAGCAAAAGAAAGAAAGAGTTTTGTGCCTTGCCTGCTGTATTACATTCTGGTCCCATCATCCTTTGAGCTCTACTTGGAGCCTTATGTTCAATTACGGGAAACACAACAGCTCAAACCTCCACAGCAAAAATAATATCCAGTCTACATCTCATCTGGTGCCAAGATGACAGGCTGAAACATAAAATGCGGAGCGGGTGATGGAGCTATGAAACGGAGGGCAGAAGGGACCACGACACCATGAGAACAGCTGACTGCAGCCATCACAAAACCTTTGGAGGACAACACCTGGAAAAATGTGTCATTTTCTTATCACCATCAAACCATTAGCAGGTTATAGCTGCAATCCTATGGGACCACAACAAAGTATAACTTCACTGCCATACGAAAATGTTAATTAGAGGAAAACAACTTAAAATACAGAAGATCTTTTAAATCTTTTAAAACAAAAAGTCACTCCACGGCAGGAAGCCAATGAGCCCTCGAGTATATTTAGGCTCTTAATGAGGCAAGCTTCTCTTTTTTTGCATCCAAGAAATCTTGGAGCCTATGGGCTTCCAATGGATCACTGGACTAAAGAAAGAACAGGATTTATTAATAATAAAATCAGTGTTTCACTCGGCTGTGTATGTCAACAACTCGCAGAAACTAACTCAAAAACAAAAATGGTGATTCCGAGAGTGAAGACTCTTTTGAAAGGCTGTCAAAAATCAAGACAAACTGCTGTGCATTTTACGATACAGCAAGACTGTGCAACATCCAGCTGTTCACGCTGTGAAAAACCCAGTTGTAAAAAGAGACAACAAAATTTTAATATGTCTGCTCCACAAACGTTTTGATCAGATTCAAGATTAAATTATGTCTGAGTATTGCTTGTGAATTTGCTCTTCAGGAGAGGGTGCAGTGGTTGCTGACAAGCTGTATCCTGGGATATTCTTACCACTCTGTTAAATCGACAAACTGTGAGTTGGAAATAAGGTTTAGAAAAATTTGCATAGAGCGAATCCCAGTGTATCTGCTCTCGCCAGCACGGGAAAAGTCAGGAAAAGCAATACGAAAATATGGGGCGGCTCGTCTGTGGTTCTCCTTGGAGAAGAAAAAGTGGTGTGATTTAGTCTGAGAACACGGAGGATGATTTCAGCTTCTCTCCCAGACAGAGAAATCACCCTGGAATCCTGGAGGAGTAGTAGCAAACAGTGACAGAGCATCGGATGAACAGAAAGAGGCTTTCACTGCGAATCCAGCAGACTCAGAAGACAAACTGTTTACACTCTGCAACACAACAGTGTGGCAGACATGGCTACAATAATCTGGAGAATCCTTTTTAAAATCTTTAGTTCTTCAGACGGCTCAACGCTCTGCTGCTGTCAAACAAACAAGCAAAAGATCTGTGCAGAATTTCTATACAGCTGCAGCAACCGCTGCAAAACTTTCTGTATGATTCCTTATGAAAGTAATCTGCACACTTGCGCTTTACAAACCATTCTGTGCTTAAATACCCAAAGAAACCCCAGAAAAAGAACAACCAGACAGTTAATACCTAATGCAAATACAGGTAAGCTGAGGGAAAGGTTCATTAAGAAGCCCGCACACACACACACAGACAGACATGTGGTGTGCAGAAAGTGCTGACGAAGCGCCTGCTTTGAATGCAGGTGTATGTTCGCTGAATAGGTCCGGCACATGGGTCAGCAGTGGAGGAGCCTGTATTCAATAAGACCGGGAAGCAAAGCACGGTCAAACTCCCCGTCTCCCCCCTTCATTGTAGTGAGCTGGCAGCCCCCAAACAGTGACAAATTCCATGCTGTGCCCCATCGTTCACTGTCCTGTTTGGCACTGACACAGTGGAGTGCAGTTCTAAAAGGCTGTGTATTACAACAAGTATCCAAGACCTGGATTTTAAGGCTGGGAGAGTTATTTGTCAAAAAAAGTTTTTCATGTTGCCAAAGGAAAGAAAAACAAGTTACCCATTTCGGTCAACTTAAGATCTGTCAAAAGAAGAGATACAGAGGTTTGGAAGACAATTATTACAAATTTGTGTCACATTGTTCCTTTCTGTTAAGAAAAAACACTTACAACAAAGCTACAAAAACATGGAGATGGAGAAAGCTTGGCAGAAGGGGAGAGTATTTTATTTCACATTCCTCAGATTTTTGTGTGCTGTGCTGCACAACAGATTTGTGGGCCTTGGTTACTGATGCAGAATGGAGTACTTTTCTTTATTAAACCAGGACAAAGTGTGGTAGAGATGCTCCCCAGTGCATTAAAGCCTGGACTACTGGTCCTTAAATTACAAGTGGTCACACGGGTGAAGTGGGAAGGCCAGAAATGAGAGGGCAGGCGTGAGAAGGGAGGGAGATGTACTGCAGACTGGCACCCCATAAATCTGACTGGTGGCCAAGTGGGGAGAAAACAGGGAGAACTGCAAATATATACATGCAAGAAAAAAAAAAAAGAGAGGGAGGGCTGATGAGGAAAATAAAGTGAAATGTACTGAAATAAAAAGGGGGTGGAGTAGGGTTCTTCCAAAGGACATTGTAGTTCGGCTCCTTTCCACAACCAACTCATGCCCTGACAATTTCATGCTCAGCAGCCCACAGGCAGAGAGGCAGTTTGCGTCAGCGAGGATGCAAGGGTGCAGTTAGTGTTGATAACAGATGGTGTGCGGCAGAGAACTCCACGCTGCTTTTACATTTGGTTATGATCTATTGCTTCATCCCTTAAGAGACGCACACACACACCGAGCGGTGAGCTGCGCCTTGCTCCTGAATCACACACAGATTTTATCTGGCGCCCCCGTTTGTCTGCACAGTGTTTGCGTGACGATTAAGACGGTCTATCGCCGACATATTTCACACTCCGTCACACACACCGCACCCTTGTGCTGTGTGATTTAATTTCGTTTATAGTGCCATCAGATTAGCAAAATGGCCATTTCCCCATCATTTTTTTCTTGTTGCACCTTTTGGAATTGCAGCTAAGGATTTAAGTTCGTCTCATCTCACCAGTGTTGCATTCTTGCCATAGTCCACCCAGCGCAGCGTGGCAAAGTTTGTGGACTCTGCACAGTTGAAGCCGTGGTTGAAGCCGGCATGGTAGCCATAGGGGAACGTGACCATGAACTCTCCTTCATTCTGAGTTATCTGTGGACATACCAAAGAGAAATAGTATCAAGTAAAAAAAAAAAAAGCACAACCACAGCTGAGGAAGATTAGCACTGTATACGTCCTAAAGTAGAAGACAATCAGGAATCCATTATTTCTCACAGTTTTGTGATCACCAAAAGCTCTGAAAACAGCAGCTGCTAATTAGGTTTTAAGGAAAAGTTGCTCTGAAATATTTCCCAGTCGTTTGACTGTGACACGACATGACTGCTGTGTGCCCAGCGTTCAGCGCCTTCCCATAAGCTGGGAAAGTTGGAGAGTGACAGGAAGCACGTTCTTCTCACACTCTTTTGTGGCCGCTGCCCCAAAAGCTTTAACCCAATACGTATAACTGTGGATCTCAGCTTCTTTGTGAAGCATAGATCAAGAGAAGAGGCAGCTTTATAGGAAGTAGGGAATGAAAGCAGCAGATGAACTACCACAACTACAAGCAATCGTTCAGAGATCAAACGTCTCCCTGCACTCTGGCAAGAAGCTTTATTTTTACCCCCCCCCCCAAAAAAAAAAAAAAAATCAAGAAAGACGAGATAGGTGTATGAACATGTTCCCTGTGATAAGGATGTCCTGAGGAGGAGGGATGTTAGGGTTTAATATGGATGATGGTGGGGGACTGTTTTTTCTCTTGTTTGCGACTAACATATTTTTTGTGCCTTCCTTTATTTTTTAAATCACACCTAGGAGACATATACTGTGAGCTGAGCTAACAGAACAAACAAAAAAGAGAAAGATAAGCGATTCAATTAATTTCTTTGAATCAGACGAGAAATGATCGCTCCACGCGTAAAAGCTGAGTCACTCAGAAACAAGACCTATTCTGCGAATTACAGAGGCCGTTTGCTGACAACAGCAGGTAAAAATACATCACTTTGCCTCCCATTTAATATCGTCACGTAAATCTCATCATCGTAGTCATGGCTGCAGCTACATAACTCCTCAATGCAAAAGGAACATCAGCTCCAGATTAACTAGCAAGTTGCTGCGACTGGTTTTCATGACGGTTGCTTTCATTTCTGATGCACCGACTGATAAGAAAGTACAGATGAGCTGCCACTCACTCTGTCGAAGGGAATGCCGTATTTTTTCAGGATGGATGGAGATATGAGCGTCATCTTGTGGCGGAGGAAGGCATCGCAGCCTTGGGAGCTGCCAGGGAAAAAGCCTGGGGGGGAAGCATATGATGATTAGAGAAAAACATTTTTTTATTTAAACATTGAGTCAAAGATACAAATTCAGATTTTTCCATCAGGGCAGGGAAGATTGTAAAGACTATATTACTGAGGAGAAGCTTTTCTGGCCTGTGGTTAACAACTATAATATTTGTCAGAATTTTATGACCAGGGAACGATCCGACTCTGATGCTAGCTGAATCGTATTCTAACAAACTAGCAAAGATGATAAACGCCCAACATCATGCAAACCCATCAATAACATGAAAGCCTTTCAAGTGAATTTCACAGGAATTAATTTGGAAAACGTTTGTACACTCATCACAAAAGTTTGACATCAGCTGCTTTCTCTGCGAATGGCTCTTGGTATGGGCTTTGCACATTCAAATGCATTTAGATAGTGGCAACAGAGCAGCTTAAGTAAGCTGTTTTTATCACATTACTGTTAATCCTATAACCTGCAGAAGGAAATGTGGTTTCCCCTTGATGCAGATATAAATTAATTCACTGCCTTAAGTGTTGGATAATCGTATTATCACAGTGCATGTAAATGCACCGGTTGTGTGCCTTCTGGTTGGATTCCCCGGGAAAAAATCTGATGGACCTTATTAGAAAATAAAGGAGTACTACAGCACAAAATACAAACTGAATGCTGTCATCTCAGAAAACTGCGATTCTGTGAAGTGCAACCAAAGAGGAAATCTCTGCCTGAAGACGGGCTTTGTTTATTCAAAACACGCTATTAATTCTAAAAGCAGCAGCACTGAGCCACACTGAGACAAGCTCATAGTACTCATATGGTTACTGCGACGAAATTAATCCAAAATAATACAACTGCTTGCTAAAGTTGCTGATGCCACATCCCCAAGGTCACGACAAACAAATTCTGCAGCTGCAAAGGTTTTCTCTCGAACTGCGTTCCGTGCAAACGTGACACGCTTTAGGTCAGGCCTGACGAGGTCGTGTCGGTAGCTCCGAAGACGCATTTTGGGTTGTAAAACAAACCAAGTTCCTTACAGGCCGGGACTGCTTTGAGGTCAATATATAGTAGAGATTTTGGACTTCAAAGCTCCACTTGGGCTCTAAAACAAAGACTTTCAGAGCAGCTCAGATGGCCTCTGTATAATCAAAAGGAACTATATTTCTCCTTCATCACTCATTCTTCCACTCTTAACCATCTGTACACAGCAGTCCCTTGGAGAGGGAGAGGAGGGGGCTGCTCCATCTAAGCCTCTACCCAGTTAAAACTTTAATGTGACTGACAGAATAATCAGCACCTATTTCATCCTTCATTCACTGCATTGTTTCAGCCTCTGTTCCACCCTACAAAGCAAAAGGGGGAGAGGGACTCCACGGTCTCTTTGGCTGCCTGCTTGTTGGAGCTAGTAAAAGGTGAATAATGTGCCAAAAGAGCCTTGGTATTAATCCCCATTAAAATGCAGCTGGCACTCCGAGCTCTCCACAGGGTAATATTGACTTAAAGGCTTCATTCTGTCCTTTTGAGTTTGAGAATTAAGTTGCTGCATCCAACCCTGCATGCTCCGCTACCACCTTGCCCATGCTACACAAAACGTCTGTACCAATTACTAAAATAATAAACAGATAAAGAAATATTAGGGTTGTGACTTGCTGCTGTGTCATATTTTGGAGAGGAGTTTTCAAGTAACACGACCAGCGTCTGAGCCTCTTTTGGCGTTCCTGCAGAACTCATTTAGGAACTTAAACGTTTGGCTGTGTGTGCCAATGACGGCTTTGATAGGTCAGGGGGTTCCTGTTAAGCAGTACTGGCACAGCATACATCCAAACTGCCAGTTACATGGATAAGCTGAAAGAAAGGCTAAAATGTAATTAAGTGATAAGAGTGTCGACATACAATAATGTATTCCAAGTTGGTTTGATTTCATTTGATGGAATCTTTATACCATGTATTAAATTGACCAAATCTGTAAAGACTTCATTTTCATCAATCCTATTTAAAATCTGTAGTGACAGAAAATCTGATGTATAGTAATATACATGAAAGGAAAACATCTTAATGTCAACTTTGTTGCTGACTTACAATAACATACTCACCACTTCATTTATTCCAATCAATTAAAAACTCAACAATTCGATGTTCTTCATTTTATAACACTCAAGTTTCCATATAATGTTTTAGTGAATCTGAAGTAAACCTCTTTGCAGAGAATATAAAAAGCTGCTGCTGTCAGAGGTTTGAGATGCAAGCTTTAATGTCAATGGCGATACGTAATGAGATTTTCTACAAGCTGAGCAGGTTGTAAAATCTGTAATTCCATCATGTCCTACATTCGAGTCTTTGTATTTCTGATCAGATGTACAAATTAAATGTTCGTTTTCTAACACCGTCTGTGTAAAATGGCTTTCTGTTTCCCACTACATTCAATATATTTGGCAAAATACAGATGACTTTAAAAATGGGTTTCTCCCCACTGTTGTATTTCTTTTAAAGAAAAACTAAAACCACTTACAATATTAGCTTTTCCTTTACGCAGTAAGTTCGTACTACAGGCTAAGATAGCTGGGATGTAGTTATATATGCAGAGAGCGAACACTTCCATTTTTATACTGAGCATTAGTAACTGAATGGCTACCTCGGCCACAGAACTTCATTACCACTGTAATGTTTTTCTTCTCATTTCATTTGCAAATGCAGACCTTTAATGTGGTTGGATTCTATTCAATCTGTATCTCCTCCAAATTCATCATCTTCAACCCGCTTTATCTGTTTGGCACGAATGACTGCGTCCATGAAGTCCTACAAGCTGCGCTTCCTTCTGAAAATCCATGTCAGCGCAGCAAGGTGACAAAGACTTCTAATTTTAAGTTTTATCGGAGGAGGTGCGGCTTTGACGCTCCTCACCCACGTGTGAGAGATGTATTAGGTGGCAAAGTGTACATCCAACATTTTACTGTGAGGATCGCTGCCTTTCTTACACAAACTGCATAAAAGGAAGGTATACCTCTAAACAGAGCATTTTCTGCTGTGCTTCAGAGTCAGCAGTTAAGAGACGCTGATTAATTTCCTGCATTAAAGAGACACAATGAATGCTCTTTGCATTCAATTCGTACAACACATGCAGCACCTATGTTATCTGAGACATACTTTACAGACAGACACACTTAATGAACATATTTCAGAAGGTCCAAAGCAACCTTCAACTAAACATGACCAATAAATATACTAGAAACACAACATTAATTGGAAACAAGTCCTCACCTTGTGCCAGCCTCTCCAGCCTCTTGCCGTGCTCAGGTGGGACGCTATACCTACAAATAAAGAAAAAAAAAGGAAAGAGCAATCAATTTTGGTTTATTACCAAGAGTCTGAAATCATCAGAAAGCAAACCTACAGCAAGTGGCTGTCCACTACTCTAAAACTTTATCAGTTTTCCTTTCTTGTCAGCCAACATAAACGTATGATCTTTGTAAAATGACTAAATTCTCTCTTTCAAAATCTACTATCCAAACATTTTATTCATGGACCGATTCAAGTTTGGAGTGCAAAATAGAAAAAAATTGTCGAGAGGTTTCCACAAGTTATGACTCATAGCTACGACTCGCCGAAAAATCCCTGTTGAACATAAACGACATGTAAGGGATGCAAGCTCCCGGTCAGAGCTGGAGACGTCACGCGTTAGTACAAGAACCCTGCAAAACAGGGTGGGTTTGTATCATTTCTACAGCGGTTTGAGGAAAAAAAGAAATCGTCGCAGTGGTGAAATACATATGAATTACAGACATAAGTGAGTATATTCTTAGTATAAAAGCTGACAACTTCATTAAACTCCAGGAGGTGTGCTCACTAAATCTAATGCTAAGATTAATGATTTAAGTTATGATACAAAAGGAAGAGGGGGAGTGTATGATGGAACAGAAAATGAGTGGTGCAGGCCACAAACGAGAGAAATGACTGTTTTGGGAGTGCTGGGTTATTCCTCAGCTCTAACCAGTTTAAGAAATAAATAACCTGTGACGAGTCCCACATCACAGCCTTAAACTTCTTTTATTCATTGTCAAGAGAACTATTCGCATCTATACATGAAAGATGGTGGCACCAATTATGTAAATGTTGCTGGGATCTATACTATTCTCATCAAGAAAATCTATAGGTATATGCTAACAAGCCCTGGTTGTGTGTCTTGGCATAATTTAATATCTCTCCCCTTTCTGCTTCCATCTCATTTCTATACAAACAGAAAAACCTTGTAGCCTCAGCTCTGTGTTGCAGCAGATCTAAGTATTAACATTAGGAATGTGTTTGTTGCTGGTGTTATACGACGTAAGCGCTGTAAAATATGAAGCACTCCCCAAAATGTCAGATGCTGCATTTAGAAAGAAAATTTACATGTAACACAGAGTGGGCGGAAGTCAGTGAGCTCAATTATAATCTGTTCATTTGTGAGGATATTACACACTCTTCATTACTGCAATTATTTCCTCTGGGTTGTGTAACCCTCCAGAGATATCAGGAAATGAACTCTACGTGAAAAAAAAAATAAAAATAAAAAAAACACGCACAAAACAAAACAAAAAAGAGAGAATTTTTCCTTTCCCGACAAGCAACTTGAAAGTTTTAAACAAACTGAGAATTAGAAGAAAATAAGACAGAAGTGATATTGACAGGCAACAACAATTAATGATAGTGAAGAGGAATGAGCAGCAGCATATGACAGGGAGGATACATTTAAAAAAAATAAAAAACAAAAAACAAAAGGTCTGTCCCTCCAAGAGATACCAGACATGGAGTCATACTGCCACCTGTAGACCAAAGTTCAGAGCTCCAAAGAGTCACACTCCACTCCGGGGCTTCATTACTTTAACATGAGTACCCTACCATTCAGCCGTCAGAGGGATTGTGACTAAAATCGTTCGTGATATATAGAAGAGGAAATATTTGACAAATTCATATGTAGTGAATTTAAACTGCCATCTCAAGGGTTGTGGCTGATCTCTTCAAGAAAATAAGAGCATTTTTCATATGGGTCCTTTCCCTGTTATCTTTCCCTGTACAAGACCACCACAATGCAGAGCAGTGAGCAAAAAACAAGTCCCGCTGTTCCAGTCTGCCATCCTGTGGCTGTAATATAAAGACTATAAAAAGTAATACCTTCCAATTACTGGTGGATCCCATTATCCTTCAGAGATAACAGAATGCCTTGCATTTATTCCATATCTTACATGACCTTGGGTTATAGGTTTTCATTAACAACCTCACACTGTGTGCACCCAACAGGCATTCTCAAATTGAGCCAATATGGCCACATCAAGCTCTCAGACCTGGTCTTTACATAGCTGTCGCTCGCCTTCGTGTTCCTTTTCAGACTTTGCCTTTACCAATCAAGCCATAGCAACCGTCCTGGAAAGTCGGTTTAAAAATGAAAGCTAAGATTTCTATTCTCTCAGCTGCTAGCTGTATCAAAGTCCTTTCGTGTCTTACACTTTGAATTCACTTATAAGAACACATTTGTGTTCTGCAGTATCTCAAAATACCCATGCAGGTCAAAACAGCAGCCCTTATTATAAACTGTGTCTACAGTCATGCTCGGACCAAACGAAACCCAAGAAGGGCGGATGAATGTCAGTCGGTGTCAGAGTTTTTTTTTTGCTCAGACAGACTTAAAATGTCAAGGGTGTACCAATAAAATGAACATGTAAAGAGTATTTTCTCTGGGGTTTGAGCAGTGCATTTCGTAGGATATTTCCACATTTCTTAAAAAAGGTTACAGAACAAGCAGCAGGTATAGATTTGCACACATTTCTGACACCACAGATCAAAGAACAGCAATCAGACGACACCTCCATCCAAGTTGCAAACTAGATAAAAATCAGTCGTTCAACATGTCCCCACTTTCCTCCTTCCAAGACAACAGTTACCATGGCAGCAAAGCATGTCACTTCAGCAGCCGAGAGAGAAACGCACAAAAAAACAAGATGCAGAAAATGAAGACTTCAACTTTTACACCTCTCAAAGGGAGGAAGAGAGATTTGGGTGGGAATCCTGGCCATGGTGGAATTAAAGAGTCCTCGCAGCAGGCGCGGCGACTCCCACAGAATCACCAACAGTTTCTATAATTGCTTTGATAAACTTCTATCTTATTGTTCTGTAATGCACAGCCATTTAAGCTCTAATCTGAGCTCAATAACATAGTGAAAACCTACATTTCCCTGCTTCCAAACATTTCAGTACTAATCATAAACAAATACCGGCAGTACTCTACCACATATTACATGTTTCAGGTTTAAAACTAAAAAACAATTGTGGGAATTGAGGGGAAAAAAACACTACCAAGTGTCACCCTGCAGTGACACTCCAGCTTTTATACAGATTTCTAGCTTTCTTTCCTCTGTGAGGTATAAAATGGGAACACTTCAAAACCGATGGACTATAGAGCGGGTTAAGAACTGATTTTTTCTTTATAAATTCCTCACTTTCAAGGAGAAACCAGCTACGCCTTAATTTTAAAAATCATCCATTTCAGTTCTCTTCCGCCAGTCTGTCCCGGGCATCCCCTCACATGCTCAGAGGCTAATCACTCATCTGACAGCAGACGCACTGTGTCATGCAAGTGGAGGGGGCGACTGAGAGGCTTTTAGAGTTTTTCCCAGGGAAGAGAGATGGAAAGATACAGATGAAAGGTGACTGGCTGCAACCCTACGTACAGCCAGCAGCCGTGGTAGTTATGGTGAGAGACTTTGATGGGAGCAGAGCTGTGGTGGGAATAGATTCCATTTCACAAACGGTTGCACCACAAGAGAGGAAGAAAAAGACAAAGAACATGTATGTGCCTTTTAAAAGGAGTATGCTCTATTTAACTATCTGTAATTACACCATCAAGCAACAGCATAATAGTAAAAATGATTCAGTTCCAGTAAAGAAAAAAAAGGACGTAGGAGGGCTTCGTGAGAGCTCACGAGTAAGAAGCAGAGTGAAGGAGAGATGACGAGGCTCAGCGAGAAGGCTCGGCAAATCCAAGACAAGAGAGCTGTTTAACACATTTGAAAGGAAAAAGGTGCACATTACAGATAAAAGGGATGATGTAAAGACAAATCCTAAAATAATTCAAGATTAAGTTAACTTATTCTACATTTCTTTGCTATGGCAAACGAAAGTGAGCTTATGTTCTCTTGAAACATTCAAAAGGCAGGTGACATTCGACTGGACTGCCGTCTTTATCCCAGTATAAAAGGTTTTTTTCTCTGCCTAGATCTCACCTAGATGTCTTCTTACCCAGAGACAGAAAGCTGTCTCTATTGAATATGATTCGAACCAGTGCTGTAGCAGAAAGCTAAAACCCAGGTTTCCACTCTGAGGGGTGATGCTGTAGTCACCTGTACCAAAAACGTGCCCAAGATTCTGTAAAAGTAGGACAGAAATGTTGTCTGGATTCATAGTTTTAACAATAACAACAGTTCTGTACGTTTCTGTGATTTAGCTTCAAATAGGTTTCGATATCGGCCTGTAATTACTCATTTGTGGGCTATCCAGTTTTGGTCAGTAATAATCAGTTTGTTATGAAAGTGTAATGTTAATATGAGCATTTACAAGTAAATATTAATTATTTTGTCGATAACAGAACAGTTTATATGCTTTTTGTAATGTGTTTGTGATGCGATTCTCATAAAACTTTGGAATGTTTGCTCCACAAAGCGTGGCTAGAGATGAACAGACGTATATCGGTATTTTATCGACACATGCTTACAACTTGACAGTTTTAGCAACGGCAGTCCACTCTCAGTGAGTGGTATGAAAAAAGATTTTAATGAGATCAAATCAAAGGGAAGGAGAGCTATAACACAGAGATCCTACACCTCAGCAGGAGGTGGACAAAGAAGGACTGGAACCACATCGTGAGGAAAAAGAAGACAGGTGAGAGAAAAACCTGAAGAACTGTATAGAAAAAAAACGTACAATGCCAGAGATTACACTATAATTCAGAATGCTGGATCGGCTCTGCTTCCCTCCTGCAGTGTCAGGGATGGAAAACAACATACAAGTAGAAACTCGGATGAATATCCAAATAATAAGTCAAGGTTTAAGAAAGTTATTTTCTCCTCAGGATGTAGAGATTTCCAGTTCTGGAAGAGGCAAATATAATAGATGCTTTACAAACAAAAAGCGTGCTCTGATTTCTGCTACTACCTTCACAGTAAAGATGATAACAAACGGTTTGAGATTCACAGAGGGAAAGAGGAATTTTTACATTGGGCTCATCCATGATTAAAGACACGATATCTGAGCCTCTGAAAAAGCTATTCTTCTCAATTATTTTCAGATAGAGTCGGCAATGTAAAGAAAATGTGAAAAAAGTATATTTTGATTGGATTGCATAAATCTATTTAAAGTTTTCATACATTATTATCTATGTGGGTGGATCTCTCCTGCTGCTTAACCCAAAACACTGGGAAAATTAGTCAGGGACTCTCAGAAAACACCTTTCTTCATCCGACAAGAAATATTGTTAAATATATAGCTGTATCAAATGAAGAGATTAAAGGTGATGGTACTTTCTCAAAAAACAAAGCATTCATCTTTTATCTCATCTTTGAATGATTCATCTATAACAAAATTCATCATACAGGTCTGTTACATTTTCTATTTAAGCTACAGTTATAATAAGATAAATACGATAATTATCTTGGGAGTATTAAATGTCTTGCATATCTATAATGAATACACAATCAAAATCAATTTACTTCAAAGATCCAAACAAAGGGTTTTACCAGAGAAAGAAAACCTCAGGAGAGGCCTGAGGCCAATCTGTTTATCCGCATGTGTGTGTGTGTTTGTGTGTATCATTGAGGAAATACATGACTGACCAGGACTTGGACTGCCCAAAGTGTAGATAGTTGATGCTGTAGAGGTCCATGTCCTCCGTGTGCCATGCAAAGGTGGTCTTCCACATGCCAAAGTACAGGTACGGAGTATTGACGCCCTCAATGACAATACCACACTCTTGCTCCACCATGTCCAGGAGTGTGTTGAGGTGGCCAATGTTCCACTCTTGAATGTCCTGGAGAAAACAGGACATTCGTCAAAACGCAGCCATGACTATCATGCACAGAAATGCCATTGCCGGTGATGTCTCCTAGTGACCACCAGGTGGTGCTGTGTATTGCCAGATGGCACCTGCCTCTTTCCTCTGATACTAATAATATCTGATGCCCTCAGCCTGCTGATAAAAGTTACACCAGCTGTTGAAGGAATCTTTTCTCAGGCTGAATACAAGACTTAAAAAACAGCAGACTTTTAGGCAGCTTTATTTTGCTGAGGATATAATAAAACATGGTAACAATATAATTCCTGAGTTTGTTTTTTTAAAAACAAGCCCATATTTCAGTTTGTTTTAAAGTTTTGATTATCGTCATAATATACATGTGATCCAAAAACCATGTACAAATCAAGCCAAAGACCAATTCAATTATTTTTTGACAAAATGAAAAAGAAAATACCAAATCTGAAGAGTAAAAAAATGTATAAAAATCCAAAGCCTCACTAAAGCTTGCACACTTATTCAGTATTAACTTACTTATATTTACTGAAAATGGAAGGGCAGGTGTGTCTAAGCTTTAACTGGTACTGTGGATCAAAAGAAAATCAATAACGCACCTCATCATAGATGGAGCCGCTAACATCAGCACCATAAATGGGCGACACGAATGTGAGGTTCTTCCAGTACTTCCGCTCCAAGTCATCAAAGTCTTTGTGACGCGGCGTGCAGTACCTGCAGACAGAGCATGAATCGCATTTACATTCATGATGAATGTTAGGTAAGTGGGTTTGTGTTTCCCGAATCATCCTGAATACAAAGTGTCAGGATCACATTTTAAAATGCACAGACTATGAGTGCCTCAAAACTGAAAATATCTATCTCCATTTCAAGTGAAATACTTTTTTTTTTAAAAGGAAAGGAACAAAATGGAATATGGTATCAATTTGATTTGCTTGAGTAAATAAGCCTAAAAAAAAGGAGACTCCGTTGGGTCAGTTTATCTCAAAGGTTTCATGCCATTTGAGTAATTCGCTTAAACAGGCACAAGAGAGTAAAAAAGACCCAGACAAACCTTCTGCAGCACTCCCTTTCAGGATATCAAATTAGTTCTATCCTGGTTTAAATGTCTAACTAAACGTAATGGAATATTATTGTGGATCCCACTTGATCTGCACTGGCTGTGTAGATGAAGGGGCTGATATTGTGTCATTGGCTGTTCAAACATTATTCTTACTAGTGGAACTGCTTGCAAGATCACAAACACAATTTACATCACGTAATTGTGATGTAAAGTTTTAGAGGAGTGGTGTTCATAATCAAGTACACATACACTTAACACAATAAAGAGTTTTCAATCATGCTAGTATTGAATGTATGAATCTCATAATTCAAGTCTCTTTTAAAGGGATTACAGACAGAATTTGAAAACAACTAAAAATATTTGCTAATTTCTTTCCAGAATGAGGCCTTACTATTAGTGACCAACTTACTTCTTGCTGTTGGCAAGCTTGCGGTATTCACCAACAGTCATAGATTTCTTCTGAATGTTGTACTGGGTGAACAGTCCTGATTGTCCAGTCACCACTTGCATGATAGGAGCTGGAATCACCATTTCTTCTATAGTGTCATAGGACCGACGTGGCTTCCAGCCTTCCGGAGGTATCACCTGGAAATGGAACAGGAGATTTAACTTTTACATGCAGTAGTCTGACAGTGGCACTGCATATTTCAAAATGCTTAGAGGAATGTAACAAGACCTTTTTTTTAGACTTTAACCTTTGTTAATGCATTGAGAAGGGGGAATCTGCATAGTAAATGAGTTTTTATGCTCCGTTTACCTTTGCCAGACCAGCACGATGGGCTCCCTGACTCTCCATGTAGACTATATATTTGGCAAAGTCTTTAAACTCTTCCACAGTGGGCCGGAAAGTCATGATCTTGCAGCTAGGGTTCTTGGCCGAGGCTGCCGGCAAGGGCATCAGCAGAGGGACTGGAGTTGGTTCAGAACCTGAACCAAGTTCTGGAGCCACGTTTGGCTTTGGAGGCTGAGCTTGGGTGAGATATGGAGCATCATTTTGTCCTGAAGTCACTGCAGTGTCAGGGGTTTCAGCAATTGCCGGCTCCTGGGTGGGAATCTGGGCTTGCGGGGGTGAGGCCAGGGCGGGGTGAGGAGCCGACACTGTGTTCATGGACATGTCGGTAGCCATCAGGTCCACGAAGGGATGCAGGCAAACCTGTTGGGCAAATTAAGGGCAGTTTAAATACAAGAAACCAAAGGAAGTTGGGTATAGTTGCACAAAATAATTAATTAATCAAATTCAAGGAGTTTCAAACCAGAGAAGCACGGGGGACCCAGCGGCTTGATATAAGCTTCACACATAATGTAGGCAGGACAAAGTCAGTACAATAAATGTACACATTTTCATCTGTATTTCTCTGTTTACTTGAGATGTAATTTCATAGTATGATCATTATATAAACTTTTCAATAAAAAAAAAGATTATTCTACATAAATTGTGTTTTTTTTAATTCTGCTACATTTACATGTAAAATAATTTATAGTGAAAGTTTAAGCACACAACTTTTGGCCACACAGTCAAGTGAATGAGTTGGTGTAATATCACATGCTGAAAGTCCTGCCAAAGCTAATGATTACTATGCAAACCAATTTGATTTTGCTTTGAATAAAGCCAATATAAAAAAATTGAAGGACTGACTAAAAATATATTAGAAACTATCATGTCTTTTGTGACATCTAATGTCAAACATCCCTTTCAAAGCTTTTATATAAGAAAGGCTAGTATAGTGCTGTTAAAACAGAATAAAGTACTGAGTGTCTTTCTGCTTTACATCTGACTTTCAATAAAATATGTAAATATCGGTATTAGGCCTTTGTCCACACCCATCTTTTACATGTGGATAAATGAACAGACTTTACATTTGCAATTGCACAATGGTGGTGAAATACTTTACTCCTTTTGACTTGGACAACAGAAACATCTATAAATATACACTGTATAAAGTGTCATTTACACACCACTCGCAGCATTTAAAGTTTTATAAAGGTACAAAGTCCTCCATTAACATAATATTTTACTGGTATCAAGGCTACAGAAAATGAGCAAAAAGGAAAAGAAGAAAAACAAGAATTACTCTATAAGGATATAAGCAAGCAGTTTGTCAGCCTAACATGCAAATTCCCAAATAATAAGAAATGGTCATACCTTTGAAAATGTTCATACATTAAACCAAGTTTCTAGTTTCTAGGGCCACATGACCACCAGCTGTCTCGAAACCAAAACAAAAAGGGGCCTACATGGACCCTTTAACTCCATCTTGGCCTAAAACTTGATTCATTGCTGCAGCAAGCAGATGTTCTTAATCAACAATTAAGAAAACAATACACATTACATGTGCTAATTACACGGGAACCGCTCAGACTACACTGTATCGGTGCATGCTCTGCTGGTGTTAGAATTGAAATTATTAGAATACGATGCTAAAGGAAACGCTAGCCCTCGACAGCTGACATTTACTCCAAACATTTTTTTTTTAACTAAAACAGGCTTAATAAAAACACGAGCGGATGCTCCTTACCTGAAGCAAAATGCCTATCACTCCCGGTACAGTTTCCAAGTACTATATACGTGCAAACTGTTAATTGAAATTCAAAGATTACAGCTCGCCGTCCTGTAACACCTAGCTAGTCTGAAGCTAACTCCGTCCATAGCTGCATTTAGAAAAAAACAAAACACAACGACGACGGAATACACATAAGCATAGAGAAAAAACACAGTCCTAGTTTTGCATTAGAAATGAGCTCTTTAAAGACATATTACCTCCTGCAGCAGATTATAGTCTTCTCCCTGCTTAGCTCAAACAATTTGCTTTCGTTAAATGAAGATTCCCAGTATCGATTTTCTTCTAGCATTAGCTGGATGAAGCTGCTCGGGGTTTACGCCCACTTCATAGATCGTTCGTTGTGATTGGTTGAAACACGTAGTGACCGCTGGTGACAGCGTTCTCTTGATAAGGTGGCGTGCGATTTGGTTGGTTTATATTTCTATTGACAAACATATTTACCAATGAAATTGCACGCAAACTGCTCTTCCCCCCTCCATGCTTGGAATTACCACACGCCAAGCACGTACACACTGTCGAGTTTGGCAAGAGGCGTAATGGTCAGCGACCAAGAGAAAGATATGTAACCTTGGGCGGGAGCAAAAATCCTATCCAACATTCTGTCAAAGTTTTCCGTTTCCTACAGTGCTTATATACCTTCTAAATGTGCAGCTACATTTATTCATGTTGACAGGATTATGTGGATGCATCTGTCAAATAAAAAAAAAATTGATGAAGGGATTCAACCTGAAGACAAGAAACATCTACATTTCATTGTGTTTACATCATGTTCTCTTTGCCCTGTTCACAGCCGAATTTGCATATTAAAAACTGGCAAATAAATAAACACACAAACATCCATATCCAAATAAAACATACAAAATACACAATTAACTTTTTTTATTGAGAAACACTGAAAATGTATGGACAATATTTTGCACTATGAAACGTGCAATGCATTCTAAACCTACACAAGTCTAAAATGGCCTAAAACAATTTTACAATTCAAAAAAATATACATACATTTCCCAGTCTATGCAAATATTTGTCAACTGTAAAACAGGAAGTGTTTGCATTCGGAGACATCGCTGGTGAGCTTCAAGAAAATATCATTCAATAAACGGATAAAGGTAACGGCAAAAATTTGTTTAATTCAGCTTAGTTTTCTACCATATTTCAGGGACAGTGTGTGAACGGCTTTTAATAAGCATTTGTTTCTTTTTTATAAAAATTAGGTCAATTTTATAAGCGAACATTTGGGAAAAACAAAAAATGGCCCCGACATAGCATGGCAGTAATAGATTATAAAACACAAAAGTACATGTTTAAGCTTTATCAAAAAGTTATCAAGATATAAATGAAGTATCTAGGCTCAATTAGGATTGAGTGTTAGGGACAAAATCTATAGAGCTAGATACATGGAAGTTCTACATTACAGTCTTGGTTGAACACCATCATATCTTTGGACTATTTGAATGCAAATCGATACAAAATAAGGACAATTTGTCAGATTAAAACTTTTTTTTAAAATCTATTGTGCCTTGTGACCAAATTCAGATTAAGAGTGATCATATTCTCAGAATCTTGATGGACTAAAATAAATCTAACCATTTGACCAATACAGCAAGAAACGTGCAAGGAATTCTAAATTCTGATGTCACAACCTCTCGCAAACTTCCTCTTGTGCTGAACTGCAGGAAAACTTTACCTTCTTTTTACTTTATGCTTGTGAATTGATCATGTTAACATTTTAAGAAGCAATCACAGAAGTGCAACTGCAATCTACTGCTAAAAAAAAAATGAAAAGAAACCAATCACTTTATCAAATGGTTTTTTTTTTGTTGATTGCATCAGAATGATCAACCACAACCAATGAAAATGCAGAAATCAAGGTCACGTGTAATAGCCTTTCATATACGGCCTCCTACAAAAGCTTCTCCACTCAACTTACGGGAAACGGAATCACTACTTTTGGATTAAAACTCCCTTAATGAGGGCCAAAAGAGGGATGTAACGAAAGAAAAGCACAATTAAAAATTATACACAACATTAGCAGTAATTAAAACAAAACAAGCGGGGTTAAAAAAAAAAAAAAAAGTTTTTTTTAAAAACGGACAAGAGAGAAAGACTGATTCCATTAATGGAGTAAAGTTACAGTCTGTTCCAAACCAGTTCTCAATTTTTCCATTGAAAGTACAACATGGCAGATTTATTGTGGGAAAAGGGAGCATCTCAGTCCAAAAATATTGTAGCTTTATAATCATTGAAATATATTAAGAAAAAAATGTTTTTTTTTGTTTTGTGTTTTTTTATTGTCCCTACTGAAAATGCCCCTTGTGGTTTTCATCTCATATCCTCAACATCGTAGGAAGCAGCACCAGTGATCATCGCCCATTGCTGTACCCGGGGAAAAACTGATTAAGAATGTCTTGCAGAGGTTTGTTGACAGACATGGAGTAGTTTTTGCCCAGGTCATGTCTGCAGGCCGGGCAGGTGTACACCTCTGCCTTAAAAGACCGCTGAAGGCATTCCTGAGGTCAAAAAGAGAAGGAAATATTTAAAAGGCAATTCTCAACAAAAATCATTTAGGAAATTGCTGTTCATCAGGGAGCTCAGGTAGATTTTCAATCATGCTTGTTGGAGGTAGAGTAGATGTGAGAAGCATATGAAAGGGGAAAAAACATCAATATTAAAAATAGATCCAACTCAGTTTTACCTTTCGTATCAGTACTCTCATCTAAAGCACCAGATTTCTCTAAACATTTACCCCTTCACTAGAATTTATCGATAGGGAAAAGGGTAATGCATAAGTCTAGTATATTGAAACTACATGTTATTGGTCCTTTTTCATACAAATCCGGGCTGAAAGAGAGGTTTTTGGCAATGCTCGAGTTAGTTTTCCCCATAATGCCGAGCATAAAAAGTTGTTGAGTTAGCAACTGATTTCATACACGTCTAAACAGGACAGGGTTTCTAGAGTGGTGTCCTCTTATAAGAAACTAATCAGTAACAATGCTCGCCTTTCACTTCCCTTTCATATCAACCCTTCCCCATTTTTCTTGTTTGTGCTGAATCTCTAACCAACAGAAAGATCTGCTCTCCTTCCCTGACAGTCTTAAATCACAAATCACAAGAGGCACAAATATCCCAAATTGGCACTAACATTAAAATAAATAAATTCCACTTGCAGCTTCTCCAAACTCCACCAATGTTCCTTCAAGTTGGGATGGCGATTGTTTCTTACCCGGCACACATTGTGTTGGCACTCTGTGGTGATGGGCTGGTAGACCACTTCTTGGCAGCAGATGCAGAGGAAAACTTCTTCAACTTTGTTGAGGAATTTCTGTAGGAACAAAATAAACAAAAGCATTGGTGTCAGTAGAGATATTTATATAACTAAGCTTTTCTTTTCTTAGTATTTCCAACGCATTAAACAGCAAATTTGTCTGAAATAGCAAAAATACTCCATCGATGGTTGGGCATTAAAAATGTTTTGTCTTAAAAAACAAAAAAAAAAAACCTTTATCAGAGGCTTTAACAACTTTCCAAATTTTTAATTAAATGATCTACATCTTATCGATAAATCATTGTCACAATAAATCAATGTCACAATATAGAGAGCTATGGGAGGGAAAGTAATACATCTATTTATTGGGGGAAAACGGGGAGCTTTTCAAGATTAACCATCTTTAGAAAGAGTACTGACACATCACAGGTTTCACTGACCATAGCTTTTCATGAATAAATGTCTTTCAATGTCAATATGTTCTCTGCTGAAAGTCTGAAAAATTATTTCAGAGTAGCAAATCATTATTTCTTCCCGTTCTTTAAAAAAAGATTACTAAAGCTTTTGTTACTTCAACTGGGAAGGGCTTGCTTCTGTGTCTATGGTGTGTAAAAGCGTCTGCCAAATTCATGCATAAACATAAACATTTTGCTTTAAGCTCCTCTGATAAATCGGAGGAAACGTGCGGCTGTTCTCACCGGCCCAAGTGACAGGGACTCCTTGGCTTCATCCCACAGCTTCTTGTTTAGTTTGTCATTCTTAATGAGGGCTTTCTGCTCCTGGGAAAGCTTGAACACTTCCACTTTGATCTTCTTAGACCTGGGTGACGAGGTCTTGGGTGTTTCTGAAATGAATAAAGATTTTCCATTTACAAGGCTGAGGGGCACAGAGGTAGACATGATCAGAGCCACCTGCACACAGATTACCATCACTCCTTTCAACTGTATCTTTTTCCTTATGCTACAGGTGGTGCTTTCAGCCAGATAAAGCTAACTGAAGTAATGCATGGCTCCAAGGTGGTTTGAGGAAACTACAAAACGCAACCCATAAACAACACTTTGCAGAGAACATACCAGTGCCCTGACTCTTTCTCTTCCTCTTTGCCTTGCTCGGTGTCGCCTCCGCCTCATCCTCCACTTCGTTTTTGTTCTCCTTCTCTTTCTGGTAGCCTGCAGGATACTACAGCCAGAGTCAAAACAGTCAGTTTAGAACAAAATAAACAATCTAAATTTTATTTCAATGTGAATGCAGTGTGCTGCATCAAACAGACACTTGCACGCACTGCTTTCGGTACAGAACAAACGCACACAAAATGGAATCTCATATTTACCTGCATGGTGATGCCAAGCTTCTTGATGCGCTCTTTGCCATCTCTGGTCCAAGGCGCTGGCTCATCGTCGTCACGCTTCAGCAGGTACCTCCATACCAAGAAGCCAGATTTTCCCTTGTCTGGCCAGTACTTAACCACCTGAGGTCAGTGAGATACAAGTAAACACTTGCCCATGTCTTACAGCTTGTACATGCTGACACATTTTGTCTCCAACCCTTCTGGCTTTCCCCTCATACCTTGTATATTCCATCATATCTGTTCCCCTCTTCAGGACAGTATTTACTGTGCTTGCGACCCTTGCAGCTCCGCACAACTCTGACCGGTTTGCCTTCCTTCCAGTTCTTGGACTCAGCTCCATTTTTATTATTGACAGGGACGTTGCAGTTGAGAGCTAGAGCTCTAATGGGCCCAAAAAAAGAGACATAAAACATACAATGAGCAAGCTAAAAAGTTGCTAGAAAAACAGATAAAACAAAAACACAAAAAAATAATATACATATAAAAAAATATATCTTTTTTTTTTTTTTTTTTAGACATACCGGTTCATGTGGGTAAGGGTTTGGTCACATGACTGCTCGGCAGTTCTCTTGTTTCCGGACAGATCTCGGCCTCCTGAGCCAGTATAGGTGAACTCATTACCGTCATCCTATGATGAAGGGTGATAGCACACACACAGACACGCACACACAAAAAAGAAGAATAGAACTTGGTATCATAAATTAAACCCCTGTAAAGTAGAAAGGCTGGTTTCAAATGTTTTTAAACTCTGGACATTTGGTGATAAGTAACTTGTGTGCTTCATTTGAGATGCAATTTCATTATTTTGTTGATTTGATTTTTGATAACATTTCCATGTAAAGCAAAACAAACCAATATAAGAGAAAGAAAACATACCACATCATCTTCATAACCCCCAGCCAGGACCAGAGAGTAGGCTCCATCATTGCTTCTACCATGAATTCCAGCAACATGAGGCCTGTGGACACCAGATTCGCTGACCTGCGAAAAAACCCCCAACAATATTAATTTCATAAAGCACAACAGTTTGTTTGATTAAACTACAATGGTTGCAACTTGTTGTTTATATTACTTATTTTCCAATTCAAGGATGAAATTTGCATGTTTTTTCCCCTGTGCATTTGGTGATTCCGAGCATCTTAAACTACAACAATTTATAGTTCGCCCAAATTAGACTGACCTGCACTCTGAACTTCCAAAGGGAGCCAACTGGAACACCCGGGATTGGGCCATAGTGGTTGGACGGAACAATGGTGCACTGCTTGGTTCGACCCACACATGCCATTCCCTGTAAAATGACAAAACTTTGGCATTTAGCTATGACATATACTGCATGTCCCCCATTTACCATTGATCACATCCTTAAGGTAACTGTCTTATGAATCGTTTTTGCTCGTATAAGAAATGTTTGTCCAACCTTGCCCCAGTCTCTCTGGCTAGATGAACTTGCAGAAGCCATCTTGGCTTTTTTCTTGCTCTCCTTCAGCTTCTCTCCGGCCAGCACAACCTCACTTGCGTCATTACGGCATCCTGGGCAATACCTAAGCATTAAAACAAAAAAGTTGTTAACACTGACATCTTATCAAGTGAGAATACCAGCTACATGTAGCTCTGAATCAACTGACCAGTCCTCATCTTCGGGAATGGAGGTAAGAGGAGGATTCAGACAGTAGGTGTGAAACGCCATGTCACACTCGTCACACAGCAGCTGTTTGTCAGGATCTTGCTTGATGCCACAGATGTGGCAGTTACACAAGCGACAGTTTTTTTCGGGATCATCTTTACAATGCTTGCACTCGGGTCCATTTGATCCTGGAGAACAGATTTTTTATTTATTCATTTTTAAATCACAGACTGCACCTTTAAAATGTAAAGTCAAAATCACAATGACTAATAAGTGGATTTCTCATAAGATCAAACAGGTCAAGCAGGCCTTCAATGTAAAAGTGAACCTACTTTTTAATGGACTCTCAGATCCAGCTGGGCCATCTGCCAAAGATCCAGGCTCCTCAATTTTGTAGATCTCAGTCAGGAACATGATCCGGCAGTCATTAAGAGAGTCACCAGCATCACTGAGAAAAAAGAAAAAGAGAAATAGAGAAGAAACATAATTTTAGTCAGCTAGCCATTGAATCCAAGAGGAAAACCTTTTCTCCTCATCTACTGCAGCCTCACAAACCCCCATATAGCAACAATGAGACTTCCAAAATATCGTCCATATCTTAGTGTATTGGCCTTACCCAAGCAGGATCTTGGCGTAGATCTCTCGTACGGTACGCGTCTCCCTCTTCTTCTGGATTTCAGCATCATACCAGTATCCACGTTCCTTTGGGTCATCCGGGTTGTAGTTGACCATAACAACCATTCCTGGCTCCAGCTGGTGCCACTGATACACCGTACGGGCTCGGGGGCGAACATCTTTAGCCAGCAGTTGAATCTCTCCATTCTCTGGGTAACTGCAAGTTGATATTTGAAAATTTAATCTCAAAGGTAAGCTAAAAGTCACATGCCATCAGAGAAGGTCTCAGTACAGCAGTGTTTTCAAAACAAAAGCCATAAAAACATGTCTGAATGATGAAAAGCTCCTGTTAACGCACTAGGTTGCAACAATTGGACCATTTAGACATGGGGTGTCAAACTCCAGTCCTCGAGGGCCGCTGTCCGGCAAGTTTTAGACACTTTTCCTGCTTCTGCACACCTGATTATTGTTGAATTGGACCTACTTTGGACATTGTTGAGCTTTGCACCGGTCTGCTAATGGCTCTTTGATGTGAATCAGGCGTGTTGAAACAGGGTTACCTCTAAAACCTGCAGCACAGTGGCCCTTGAGGACTGGAGTATTACACCCCTGATTTAGATGGTTGTCCCTCTGGCACTAGTGAACTTGTAACTTTTAAAACACAAAAACATCTTTTATGAAAAGAAATGCAAAAAAGATCCTTGTGAGGAAGAGAATAACCTGTTCTTCCACTGTTGGAGTTGAATACTTAAGCGAGGATTTATTTAATCAGTTGCCCGTGTGATAATAATACTTCTTAAATCTTAATTTCAACCCTTTTCTTTTTTTTTCCAAGGATCACCATCTATTTCATCCTTTTCCAACCATTGTCTTAAAAGATGGAACTGAGATATCTGAAATTATATCTTTTGATACTCAATTTTTCTTCACATGATAAAACTCTCAATGTGAACACAGGAGTCTTACTCTTCATATTTGACATGGTACAGGATCTCCTCCTCAGCTAGCTCTGCATCTGCTTCTTTGGGCGTTTTTGTCGTCTTTGTGACATTCACAACCTGGGCCTCAAACCATGCTCCCATGTTTAAGTCTCTGGCATCCACCAGGTCATTGATCTGCAGACACAGAACAGAGTTTTTATTTTGTGCCCCGTTGTGGAATGGAGAAGTTGTTGTTGCTAAAAATTTAAAACGCATCTCAGCCCCCTTAATCTTCACAACAGTAATTTTCACCTTACCATACACCAAATTAGTTATACAGTGCCATTAAGAAAATGTTATACAGCTGTGAGCTTAAAATGAGGAGAAACGCAGATCAAGCTGAACTGGATTGGGAAGATTAGTAAAAAGGATTGCACAATTTCAAAAGAAAAACCTGGGATCAGCTACAAATGGAACATATACAAAAGTATGAGAAATGTCAACCACCTGACTGACTCCAACAGTAAAAGGCATACTTCCACAGCACTGACTCAATTCAACATACCTATTACATGTGTTGTTTTTTTAATAGAATTTTAAATACTACAATTTTTGTACAAATTCCTCCTTCCCTATACACTTACAGTTAACCAGCTAAATACACACAATTTAATAAAGAAAAAAATATTTCCAACATACCTTATAAAATCCAAATCCTGGATAGACAAGCTCTGGGGTGTTTGTCTGGGCTGAAGTTCCAGCGGTCTGACTCTCCACTTCCCCGTGAGTTGAGTTCTTGTCAGACTCGCTTTGGGTTGAACCACAGCCAGAATCGGAGTCTGAGAGCTCAGCCTCTTTGTCCTTGCTTTTGACGACATCAGCAGGAGGCATCTTCTGCCTAACAAGTAGCTGCACTATGTCGTTTAGGCCAACGTTATAGTCGAATATGGTATGGCCATCTTCCATCTGATATTGGAGATGAATACATACATAGGCAAAGCAACGTCAACAGTCTTTTCCCCATTAATTTAATGGTTCATGATTTAGTTTTTGCAATTGACCACATCTCTGATTTGAACTGCCTAAAATATTTTGGATACTATCAATTTAACACAATGAGTTTTATGCAGTTTGAGTAAAAAATATAACAAAAAATTCAAAAGAATCGCAAAAAAACATTTTCTTAAAAAATCTTGCACTTTTAAACTCACCAAGACATAACAAAAAAAACAGGAAACATAAAAAATATAAAACATTGCCTCACCTGCTTGCCACGATAGAAAAGTCTCTGTCTCTCTGGCTCAACTTTGAACAGCTCCATGATTTTGAGACGAAGCTCGTCCACCTTGGTCAGTTTGGACAGGGAATCCACCCGGTGGGTTTCTTTCCCATCCATTGTGCGCACCTGAATCCACATTGCAGCTGCCCTGTGTCAATACCCAAATTACAACAACAGTTTGTCACCAAGGATTTAATTTTTAATACAATTCATCTTTATTGCATGACTTGAATCTCTTTTGTCTGAACAGAGAGATCCTTATGAAATTTAGAACAGCACAACTGTATTTCAACTGCACAATTAATGAATACCAAAAAAAAAAAGTTGTGCTGGGTTTTCTGTACTTATGGTAAACTAAGAAACATATGTAATCAAGACTTTAGAAAAATAGTCCCAGTCATGATTCAGAACCAATAATGGCTGATAATTGCTGGTTATAAAGCAAGTGAGTGTGATCAAGTGATACGCATATGCAAATGTAACAGATCACATACTAAAGTAAAATTCACCAATGACTTTTATGGAAAACAACTTCACACAATTGTTCTGTCTAACCAGATATTTTGATGTGGCACATTGCCAGGGAATGACAATACAGTCCAATACTTCTTAAAGTAATTTGGCAAGTGAAGCATACCCATTTCCTTAGCTAATTGTGTGCATGAATGTAAAAATGACCATACACAATTTGTGTGCACAGCTGAGATCCTCAAGGTAAAAATAAAATTTTGTCTTCTTGCTTATGCTTTTCATCCCCAGCAAGTCATTTTCCTTCTCAATCCGAGTCAGCAACTACAAAAGCGTTTACTTTATCTGTACAGTGATCATTTGTATTGATCTTCCTGCTCAGTGTACCGTATTGTGCAGCTGTTGGTCGTGGGCTGTCACTTCATCAGAAAATCAGAAAGGGAGGGAACAGACAGATTTAAATACAGTGCGGGAAACTGAGCTGGAGGCCACTCCCAGTTCTTTTAAAAGCACATCCGGACGCGAGGGACGGCTAGCAAACAATGTGCCTTCGCTTTATGACAGTAAAAGCAAAAATACTGAATCACGTTCACAGTGGAGTCGATTATTATAATTGCAATGTGATACAGTCGCTAAAGATGATCATGCTTAAGACAAAGTTGTTAAAGGAGAGCTTGGCGACTGCTTGGTTTTTACTTTTGCGCTCTCAGCTGAGGTCTTGTTCCTCTAGTGGCTCGAAACGCACCGACGGCAGAAAAGAAAACATTATAAGAACATTTATATATGCGTATATCCTCCCACCTATGATACAATTGACTAGGTTCACCATTTTATTGCGTTTAAGAGAGCAAAAAAGAAAAAAAACATTAGCCAATTCATTGCAAGCCTAAACGAACGTACAGGAAAATTACCAATCTTATGTGAGCGTACTTGTTTTTCTCCATGGGAAGCAGTGCGGAGGCGAAGCTAGCAGACTTAAGCATTTAGTGTAAATTATGAAGCAGTACACAACACAAGAAAGCTCGTAATTGACAATTACAGCGTCCATCCAAACCAATGTGTACAGAAAACCACATTACAATTTATTGATAGAGGTTTTTAAAAGACGTATTTCCTTGAAGATAAAAGTAGAGCAAAACGAAAGCCAAAGCGCCAGTCTCGAATAATTTCAGTTTAACGTTTTCCAGTTTGATACCAAGACAATTGAAGGCAAAGTTCAAACAGATGTAAAATCAGATAGGACTTTGTCAAGTTAGCTAACCTAACAAAGCTAGCTTCTGAGAGGAGATGTCAAAAAATACCATTTATAAAGTTAGCTAAACAGGTTGGAAAAACTGTTTTACCTGTTTGTTCGTCCAAATGAAAACAAAAAATAACGTCTAAGGAGTTGTGTACTCGTTTTCCTTGAGTTAGTTCTTTGGATGGTTACAACGGACCAACTCTAGGTCTTGGTGGAGATTGATCAATGAGTTATTCTTCAAGACTTTAATATCCCGCCCGCTCTAAAAGTCCTGCCAAACCATTGGTTTCTTCCTTCCGAACGTATCAAGTTCATTGGATAATAGAGCTGTCAATCTGAACAATGACTGGAGCTTAGCTTCAGCGCGCGAAACGGCCAACTCGTGGGTTGAACTCGCCGACGAATATTCATCGCGAGATCTTGGAACGCACAAGACAGGCGGTAACCCGGAGAGACAGATGGTGGCTCTCGTAAACAACCTCACTGGAAGGGCTGGAACTATTTATTACGTCTCAGATATGTCAACCACGTGACTTGGATTTTGAAATATCCTCCTTCCTCAAACTTATTGTGTTCATAAATAGAATTGAATTACAATTGTGTGTAATTCCATCGACCTCGGTTTTGTGGTAGCTCAAAGTTAAAGAGACAGTGATAAGTGAAACAGAAAATGTGAACCGGCATCTTGGTGTCAGGAAAACTGAGCGAGTCTTTTTGTTTTCAGTAAACTGGACACCCACCCAGGGCAACAAAAGATTTTGTGAGATTATTTTTTCACTGATTATTGACATTATTTGTGATTTCTTTATGGTAATTTTGTTGTGGAAACTAGATTCAGTGGTGTTGAACTTTTAATTAGAGAAAATATTTGGACGGTCACTGTTTTACATCTAGACTGTTTATTGCTAAACATATTGGATCATGAGTCATATCTGTATTACACATGACCCCAGTTTTGACCATAAACAAACATACATAATTTTCAAGATGGTATTGTTTATTATCAGATATCTAAACATTTTATGGAGGTTCCTCTGTAAAATAAAGTACAATATTCTAGCAATAGAATAAAAGTATACATCAATTAAAAGAAACACATTTTTTCTAATTGCTCTATGAGATACAAACTGAAATAAATACGATAAAGTTTCAGTATTCCAGTTAAAACCAAAGCAAAACTAATGTAACAGTCTACAATCAATACACTTCACTACAGGCTATTAACACACACATACACATGCAAAACACCAGCACTCATACTTGTCTGGGTTGAAAGAAAGTGTTTATTGCCTTCCCCAGGGGCTGAGCCCCCAACCTTACAATGGGTGGCCCATTGTAAGGCCATCCCAACAACAAAGCACATTTGCACCTACTTCAACAGAATCTAGGTCTAACAAAACGACAAGTTACAAGTAGCAGCAATATACTACCAAGAAGTCCTCGGCAGATATAAGACAACCAGCCAATTTCAAGTCTAAAGGAAATCACATCTAAGTCTTCACTATTATTGCTCTGATTGAGTTTGTAAAAAAAGATTTCAAAGACAGACAGGCTTGTTCTCAACTTCCTTGACTTTGCCATCAAAGAGCATGTTGCTAGTAAAGATAATCAAAGTTAACGCAACAACGCAGTATGTTGAAAAAGAAGTAAACTCCACAACGTTGGTTGCCGTTTTGAACCGTCTCTCTTGCTGTTTGTGGAAATTTGCACTGCTTCACATATGCAAAGAGCCCCGTACTGCCAGGCCCAACTCAACCCTCAAGCACGTGTTGGCTTTCTCATTAGATTTCATGGCATTGTTAACCTTCGGATTACGAGACCTCTTCTGTGACACTGATACAACCATCATTAGTAAGAGCTGCTCCTCCCAGTATATTTCGAGAACCTCTTTAAAGTCTCTTGCATTTGCTACCAGATGTTGGTTTTAGTGGGATTTGGTATGAGTAAAACAGGTACCACTGGCACAGCTCAATAAACAATTTAAGTTTTTGGTTTGTCTAGTGTGTCATGTATAGTCTACCGCTATTTAATACCGTGATTGGGAGAATTTTATTTTATTTCTGTGGTTACACCTGAACCAACTGGTAAGTATTAAAAAAAGGTTCGTGTTTGACAGAGTTTTTGGTCTCCAAATATATTCTTGGGTGTGTTTAATAGCTACATTTCAGTGTTGCTCCAATAGGAGCTTGCTATCAATGTTTCTTAACTATATTTTATTTATGACATGACAAAAACAGTTCAACTAAGTGGACAATTTCCTCATCATACACTCTCAATGACAGATACATTATTTTTGGTTGAAATATCTTATATATAAATATGATCAAATAATATCTTAATTGTCTTGCTCATACGTTTTGTCTCTGAAGCTTCAGAGCTGTTTCCAGAAAATATCTCAGATGCCATCCATTTTTTTATTAGACTGGTCTTCCTTGCTGCTTAATAGCTTTCCAAAAGTCTTTTTTTTCTGATTTATGCTCTACACTTACACTAGAGAAAGTGTCTGCCTTAGGATCAGCCATAGTAAACTCTTCAACCGACCTGTATTGATTGGGCGGAACCCTGTTGGTTATCAAAGCTGTGACAATCCATTCCCTGCACAATCTATAAAACCCTGAGTAAGGGGACTAGAATTACCCCTCAGGCTGGAGTTGTCCACTGAATTACTGTGGCTGTGATGTGTACAAAGAAGTTACCACAGACAGAGTCCATGTTTGAAAAGTATTTCCCAGCATGCAAGAAGTTGCATGCTGAGGTGAAAAGCACTGAGAGAGGTCTATCAGCTGTGCGGCGTCTCCAGTGTGGAGAATCCTGTGCGCATCTGCTTTCCAGGCACTGAACAGCACTCAGAGCTCTGGGAGGATGACAGGAAGTGAACATGGCAGGCCAGGTCATCCAAGAAATCTTTTTGTAGCTTTGTTATAGCCTGAGAGAGCAGAACAGGCAGTGACTGCACACCAAGTATCATCGAGTCCAGTTTCTCCTCCAGAACAGCGACCCGTCTGTCCAGTTCGCCGCTTCGATGTTGCAGCTCTGACACCAGATCGTATATCATGTTCTGAGTCTGGAAAGCAACACAGATACATCACAACCACCGACATGTTGTGGTTGTTTCCAAGAATCATCAGACTGAAAAGATATGTGGACCCCTGTCCTCCAAGCTGTTAAGATAATTTTACTTTAATAATGAAATAATAATAATAATTTACTTGAATAAAAATAATAATAATGATTTTGACAGATGCTCTGAAAATACAATAACTCAGTTGTCCACCATTTACATTTTCAAATTACACTTCCCTGTGCCAAATTATACAAAGATGTAGCCATGGCTAATGCTGAAGAAAGCTATCATTTAATACTAATTTGATAGCTTTTTTTTGTATCATTACTTTAAGCCCTTAGGCGACTTGTTTAAAATTTAATGGGTTATTTTGGACAATGAGTCTCAGTTAATGTGACCTTAAAAGGTCCAAAACATCAAAGCAGTGCACAAAAAGGGTATTTTTATAAAATCAACATAGTGATCATCAAGAACAATTCATAAAAGTAATAAGAATCTTCTCTGGATAAGTTTAATTGATAAATCAAGTTTAAATATACATTTACTGTAGTTGCTTTTAAACGTCTCGCATATACAAACCTTGGCAAGATCAGTAACTGTATTGGCCTGGTCAGTTAATTTTCTCTGCTCCATTTTGACTCTTCGCAGTCTAAAGTATAAAAACAAAAGCACAGTCATCTTAGTCTCAAATGAAATAAAAGCAGTGGACAGCTTGGCTGTCATCACCCATCACCTCATCACCCATAAATTGTAACATTTACTGAAAGGGGAAATTGCAGGATTGTTAACACCTACTGGTGGATGGCTTGCAGGAATTTACGCTGATGGTGACGTATGCGGGCATAGTCGGGCTTTTTGACCAGTTTGGTGTTTTTGTAGATGAGCCATGTCTCCCTCAGTACATTTGCTGCCGTGTTTTTTATCTGAGGAGGTCAAATAATGGCAAAATTAATAGTTTTAATGAATTTATTTTTTTTAAAGCTGACACCAAAATAAAAATAAAAACCTTAAACTGAGCACTGTGGATGCAGAAATGAAGCCTATTGCCTACATAGAAAGTTTACTGCCAATTTATAATTATTTCTGTGAATCAAAAGACCTTTTTGTAGAGTTGGGTGTCCATCATAAAGTTATGGACGTGTTTTTCGGCTCTGGTGAGCTCGGACTTCCTTGCAACAACAGCAACCACTAGAGCTGTACAACCTGCTCCCTGAGGAGAAGAGGATCAGACGTTAGCATCTGTAAAATCTGAAACATTTCATATCATTTTTTTTATTCATAGATTTATTCATTTATGTACAAGACTTTGTTAATAAGCCATTTGTAAATGTCTGATTATGATGTACTATCTTCATTCTCACCATTATTCCTGTTAGTAAGCAAACCCCTTTTCCACAGTAGGTGTGAGGGACCATGTCCCCGTAACCAATGGACAGGAAAGTGATGGAGATGAGCCACATTGCTCCAAGGAAGGTGCTCGTTACTTCCTGTGCGTCATGATACCTGTTGAGACAGGACACCCGGCTGTAGCAGCAGTTGATGTTCAAATAAAATAAAAAAGCTGACTAGAGAAAATTCTTTAATAAAAGACGACGTGTCTTTTTTCTTTAACGCATTCCTAAAGCCATTGAGAGGTATTGTGTAAATACCTCTCACACACGCGGACAGTCCACGCGGCTATAATCCAACAGGACACACTGAAGACGAGCAGGACCGTGCCAGGGCAGATGGTCATCAGAGTCTTCATGACAAAACGTGTGTCAAAGTTGATCTTGTTGAGCGCCCCGATGCTGCGGGAGGAGGTGTCTGTGAACAGCTTGCTGTGGAGCAGCATGACGCGCCCAATCAGGTACAGCCGCAGGAACATTGGCACGGAGAGGATGATGTCGACATCAGCATCTGCGACCGAGGCCGAGTAGCTGAAGGCCAGTCGTGTCGTCCAGGTGAACATATACTGGCCTGGGATTGGATGGATGGCACAAACCACAAGCTCCAGCACAATGAAGAGGATCCGTTCAAGGTTCATGGCTATTCTCCAGTCATCTGCCCCATTGTCCACCATGAAGAGCTGAAAAATAAGAGAAACACAAGTTTTAGGAATTTGATGTTCTCTTCTAATTCAAAGACTACACAACCAAGCAAATACAAAATATATTTATCAAGATTAAATCAACTAATTGATTTGTGTGAATTTACTATCAAATGAGAAGTATAGTGTATTGTGTTATCATTATTATATGTTGTTATATATTTTTTATGTTATATGTCATTATATTATAGTGTAGTTATGTTCTGTCCCTGTGTGTAAAAAACGAAACTTTAGGATTATTTATTCCTATGTTTTAAAGCAAAGGTTATCTTTAACCAACCTGATTTCTTACTGCGGTCAAAGATTATCATAAAATTTAAGACAGAAGAAGCCTGAAGAAGGTATCAGGAATTTATGTCATCCTTTTGTTCGATAATTGACACTAAAGCCAATGACAACCTACAAAGATTATAATTGACATAAAAATTCCAAAGCTTTGTCTGGTTATGGGTTTGATTTTTACAAAAATGGAAAATAAAAACTAAGTTTGTCACATTTGTACCTGGATTTCTCTTGCATGGTACATCAGAACGAGTCCAAGAAGCATGACTGTAGAAATACTGATTAGGCCTTTAAGCACAAATGAATACATGGATTCCTGTACATAATGGAGGAGAAAATGTGAAACATGAGTGTTCCAGACTTCACCTTTTACTTTACAAATGAAAAACAGCATCTTTCAGCTGTACCTTGTTGTAAACTGTCTTTGATAGCTCTGTCTCGACGACCATGGCGATAATGCCAAACATCCCACAGACTAAAGCATAATCACTCAGCTGTTTGCGTTTCCCAAAGAGAGCTCTCCTCTGACCCAGGCGGTAGCTTATGTCCTTGGTCTTCTTCTGTGGTACGGTATCCTCTGCTCCAATTGGGCTCTGACTGTTGGCTTTACTGGAGTCTTCTCTGATGACTTTGGAGAAGGCATCTTCGAGGATGGTACTGTGAAGGAGCTGCAAGGGCTGCTGGACCGATGGAAGCTCTGAAAGACTGGATCGCAAAGTGCCCTGGCTGCTGAGTGGCTGCACTGCGTCCCCGTTTAGTGTGTTGCCAGTATCTGAGGTGTTGGGAAGCGGAGGACAACGTTTGGATCCACCGAGATGCTGAGAGTTTAGCTGCAAAAAGAGGTAAGACGGTCAGCACGGGTCATGCGATCCCACAGACAGCAGCGTGTTTGTTGATACAGAGATGATACATTAACAGGGCAATAGTTGTAGCCTTAATCTCAGATTCCCTGTGGATGAATATGCAAAAGATGCATTAATATTTAACTGAAATGATTTGTCGTTAATTTATTCGAACACATTTTTAAAACCATCATTTTGAGCAGCTTTCAAATCATCCTTTTCTTTACTCTGATGTCACATTTCGAGCAAGAAAAGATAAAAATGCAAACTCTCGCTCAAACTTGAAACAGCAACTTTCAGGAGTTGGAGCACATGATAGAAGTAACGCACCTGGGAATGCTGCTGTTTTGTTCTCTCCTCCACCAACTCCTGGTTCTCCAGTGAGCTACACTGGCTGGTGGAGAAAGACCTCAGGCTCCTCTGGCTGAAAGGCGTGGACGACCTGTTTGCCCACTGCGTGGCGGGCGGGCGGCTGTAAGGGACGTGACGGCACTTGAAAACGGAGGATGGATCCCAGGACGATTTACCAGCGTGGTCATCAGACGTGGATTTCTTGGAGTCCATTTGGAGTGGTTCTTTACAAAACAGCTCTCTCCAGCTGACGTCTGCGCTGACTGCAGGATGAGACTGAAGTTTCTTGTTTGTGTTGACGCACTCGATGGCGTTCGGGGGAATGTTGAACAGATTTAGACGAGTTGCTTTGCTGCCCTCTTTGAGCTTTAAATGACTGAAAAGCTGTTCTTTTTGCCCGTCTTTGTCAAAGCAGGGAGCCGCGCTATCCTTTGGGTGGCGTGTTGTGAGTTTCTGAAGATCTCCTTCATTTGCCTGATGTGCTAAAACCTGGCAGTTGGCTGACACTTGGGTGTTTAGAGAGAGAGGGTGAGTATGAAGGGATGAAAGACTTCTCTTATTTGATACTCTGGAGAGACCGTCTTGAACCGTGCTCTGCTTTGACTGCGGTTGGAAGCTGGAGGCCTCTGTGAGCTGGAGAGCGTCCGGATGAGGGCAGCCACATCTGTCTCTGTGGTTTGGAGGTCCCACGCTGGCCCCTGCCTTCCGGTCATCTCCTATGCTGCTGACCTGGCCGCAGAGCAGCAGCCAATCCTGATCACTCAGCTGGGACAGGGTGAGGTTTTGGCTTTTCAGAGGAGACATCTGTGCCGATCCTCTTGGGGGACTGATTCCATTAGTCCTCCCATAGAACGAAGACGGAGACAAACACTGACTCTTCTCCTGAGGAGATGAAGATGTTTCAGCTGAGGTTCCAGAGTACGGAGCCTGCTTCTCCTTAGGACTCCCAGAGTTGCAATGTTCATGGCCCTCATCGTGAAGAACTTCGCCTGTTGAGTCAAGCCGTCTCGTTGCATTGGTGGGTTTAACCAGAATCAACCTCATGGCATCACTTTAAGGCTTAAAAGACATCACAGAAACATTTTTTCCATGAAAAGTGCATGAAAATCTAATCAAACAATAAAATCAAGCAGCTAACCCTACACATCACTGCAAAAAACACACAACTATAGCAACATTTGTTAAATTGGAATACTAATTCATTTTGATAGCTTGTGAATTTTCAAAAATGAACTATGTTCTCTTTTATCAAATATCATACTTCTGTTATGTTTTCTATTATTAACTTGATGCTGTTGCCTAATGAATAACTAACTACAAAATTAATGCAGCTAGATAATTCTCATAAAAGTGTCACATTATTCCCACCTCTAAAGAACGTTCACAATTGAATGTCACAAAATACAAAGAAAAAAAACATGCTAGTTTGGAATTGCATTATCTTATGAAATTCCTGATATCATTAAATAAAACATACAACCAGCCTAACAGATATTATTTTCCTTAACAAATGAGGCAGTTATTCAATCAAAGAGGTCGCCATTTCAAGAGCAATCTTTGTTTAATCTCAGGCTGCGTTTTCAGGAGGTTGTTCAAATGAAACACTGTCAAACGCAGATGTGCTTCCCTCTCTTATGTTTGTTCACTTCACCGAAAGGCAGAGAGAATAACACTGATCGTTTTCACAAAATACTTAACTTACATAGAAGAGACAAAACCGTCATATTGAATCCACAATAGTGTGATGTCAAGGTGAAGTCTTAACCCAGCAACCTTCTATCTTACATGGACAGAAAAAGAACCAAACTTGGGAAAATCTGAAGCTCTCTTGCTTTTAGATGTTTCTGATAAAAATAATAGGAAACAGATTTAACTCGCTTGACAAATATTTGAAACAAAATCTGGTCATCATCTTTAGATGCAGCCAAGATGTCAAAAAGTGAGACGACAATTGTTTTCTGGACTAAATGAGACTAAATAGAACACGATGAACAGACTATGATTTCAAAAATAGTTATTTTGTTTTCAGATTATATCTTCTCTAATTAATCTATTAAGTTTTTTGGGGAATAAAGATTTGAGACCTAATCCAAGCCACCACAGGTAAACCTTACCTTCTTCAAAAAATGCTTTTTTGAGTCCAAACGAAAAGAAGCAGGACGCAGACCGACCGTGTACCTTGTGGGAGATGTCTTAAAAAGTCTGAGTGGGTGTTGGACAGCGGCTTGCCTCCTCCCAGAACCAACAATTGATAAAGGAGCTTTAGAGACCTTCTCCTTTGAAAGTAATGATTAGAATTCAACATCAAGAAAGAAATGGGCAGCAGCAGCTGGCTGGTGAAGGGTTGCCATGCAAATGGAAGGGAGTGGGAGGGTGCGGGCTGCGATGCAAGAAAGAGAAAAAAAAAAACCTGTAACATCAACCCGACTGTAAAGGCGGAACATCACACGTAAGAGCTCAAAGACAAAGCTGTGAAATGGGAATGGATGGGCAGGTTGCAGGGGAAAATAAAGGAATTAATAGCATTCAGTGCAAAGTGGAATATAAAAGGTCAGTTGAACTTGAGTCATTGAGGCTTTGTGGTTCAAAGGCCTTTGCACACTCTCTTATCTCATCTGCCTCAAGAGCCCGCAGGACAAAAGTGTCCATTTTTAAACCCAGCTGAATGAATCAATCCAGTGGGTGCAAGGCCTCATCAGCCGTGTCCCGGAAGATCTAACAAATGCAACTGCAGAGGCAATTTAGCCACCACTGTAGGAAAAACACCTAAAAAAACACACGTTTTTTCAATTATTTTTAAAGAATGAGTGCATCCACACAGTTCATACAAGGTGGTGTTGTTCTCTTTCAAATACTAACAAACTTTGTTGCTTTGATTTTCAGATTGAAGAACATGATATTCTGTTTACCCTGCTTCTTTTCAGAAAGTGTTAACCACATTGTCCTAACTGTTACTTTCAGGTTTATGCAGTTAAATCCCATTTTCCAGATATTTTTTTGTTGTTTATAGGCAGCCTCTGCCACGTCTGGTGTGTGTTGCCTCAGACAAACGGGTAAAGCCTGCAGCTTGCTGCATCAGCAGCCCAGTATTTGAATGTTGCTGCACTAGAGAAAACCTTTGTCACCTGCTGCTGCCCTGCATCCCACGATTTTAGAAACTGATTTAGGTTTGTTTTTTCTCTATTTCCACAGCTGTTTTCTCTTCAAACAGCACATATGACTTTGGGAACTAAAGCTAAAGGCTCCAAATTAGCAAAGAAACATTTAGAACATGCTTACTGCATCAGTTTGAATAGGTTGTCTGTGTTTTTTCTTTTTCTTTTGGGGGAATAAGCAAGATTTGAACGTCATAAATGTGTGTCTCCAAACTGGAAACAGTCCACTTTTCCCAAAATCTGCATTTTCCTTTTGTGTATTGAATCTCTAGGCCATGTATCTTCAAAATTCTGTGGTGTGTACAAAAAGAAAATCATTTCATTTTATAACCCCCCCCCCCCCCCGATCTCCTTTACTGAATTAAATTTGCAAAAAGAAGCAGCTGGAACATCAGACAAAAGCAACACATGTTGAAGACTGAGTGGTGAACTTTAATAATTTATTCTCAAAACATCTGGCATCCCCCATCTTCCATGAAGTGCTAAAAAACCAAAAAAATGCAACTTGATGTATTAGATGGTGAGGCCATGTGCAGAGATTATCAGTTGTTAAATCAATAGGAGAAAATAAGAGCCTCCTTTCTTGTGAATGGAACAACGGAGTTGAGTCCTCTGGCACAAAAGAGATTGTTAATGTGGTGCTTTATGATGAAGTTCTCATCTGCAAAACTCATTTCTGAAAGGAATAATTACATTTCGCAACAAGGTCTCCAAGGCGTATATGCAGCGAGTTTTCAATGTGAGAGGAGAAGGAGCCAATTCACTTTGTGTTGTAAGTGGCAAAGCGTTGGTTTAAGGGGTTCTCTGGTGATTTAGCCCACTCCTTCTTCAACTGCTGCTTCAACTGCGACAACCTCATATTGGGATTCTCCTTTTTTAGGCGAGGCATGTTCACTTCCTCGTAGACGGAAAACGCTGCTTTCATCCTCCGCTCTGGGTGACGGTCCAGGTCTTCAGGCCCAGTGCTGAGTGAAAGGGAGACAGTGTCAGCAACCAAGACCTGCTAACTCTTGTGAACCCAGTGACAACAGGAGCCACACATAGCTGGTACCTGAGCACAGCAATTGCATCCTCTATTGTTCTGGCTTCCACTGCCCCTTCTTCCGCAATAACTCTGTTGATGTTCTCTTCCAGTGGAGTCTCCAAGTGGCTTTTTTCTGTGGGAGGAATTTTACATCTTACATGGGATGGCTGTTATCATGGTAAGAAACAGATCCTTGGTTTGATGCTGAAATATAGACACACCATTGTCATATTTTTCAACCTGAACTTTTACCTTTTGGCTTGATGTCCTCCTCTTGCAGCTGGTCATTCTTCAGTGTCTCCTCAATCTGGGCACGAGTCACTTTTCCAGCAGCTGCAGCCTCCCTCAGCATTTTTCCTCTAATCCTTGCATTCTCCTCATCCAAAAGCCGCTGGTTTTCCTTTTTCCTCTCAAGAAGTTCCAACCTTCTTTTCTCTTTGTCATCCTGCAGCAAGAGAAAATTGTTTCATGACATCTGTGACTCACTACATCTGTGGTCTAAAATAACTAAGGATATAGATCCATATTGGCTTATATCTGTAACAGACATTGTGAAATAAGAAATATTAAAAACCTACACCGTGAACACACTAGATAATGTAAAAAAAAATAAGTTAGGTTCTCTGCAGCAAAAAATGGATACACATTACTTGAACTTAAGCATTATGTTAAAGTTTATTTTAAAGGGAGACACAACAATGGGATTCTCTCAGTATCAAAATCTGAAATTCATAAACCTGAGTATCTATTCTAATATGCCAATTTTGGTATATTTTGGTTTTCCATTTACACACTTTGAAAAGGGAATATTTATGCAAACACCAGTATGGATGAATTAGCACATACATTAGAACACGTCTTTTGGATAGGGAGACAACTCACCTTTCTCTGCTCCTTTTTGAGCACATGTTTATCAGTTTCCTGCCACAGGGCATCCTCTTCCTCCTGCTTTTTGCGGGCATCCGCCACCGCCTTAGCCTCAGCCTTGCGAGCTTTGGCGGTGGCCGACTTCGAGTTTTCCCCCTGAAACTTCTTTGGCATCCTAACAGCTGCTATTTAGCTTGGGTAGACAATGAAACAATACAAAAAAATAAAACAGACCGACCAACAAAAGCTATTATGTGCGCAATTAAACTATTCCCCCTCACATTAACAACTTGCCACTTAATTTTGCTAAAGGATAACGCATCTTGTTCAAGACGCAGTATCAATGTGATGATGCAAAGTCAGTATCTCATGAAGGGCTGTGTAAAGACATGAATCTGAATAGTAAACTTAACAAAAAACATACATACAGCGTAAATAAGGACCAAACACAATATACATGTTTATCTATTACAATTAATAACAACAGTACACTGCAATAAGCACATTACTTTAAAAAATGTGCAACAAAAAAGCAATAAATTCTATGTTTGTTATAAAAAAAAAACCTGTGAAGAGTAGCTAGTTAGCATTAGCTAGTTTCTTCTCGCATGATAAACCTGCGGTTTGTTCGTCAAAGCACCAGCTGCTTCCCATGCGATTTATCTAATTAAACAGATAGTCATCACAATGCACAACTGCCAAAGTCAAATAATTTCTTTCATACCAGTATGAGAGGACAACCAAATAGTAAGTAAACGACAGTTTACTGTTGTTTCGAAGAGGCTTTCGCCACCTCCCCTCCAAATTCAGCGCGCACAGAGATGACGTAATCAGGATGTTTCTATTTTTTTTTTTAAATATAGTTCAAATTAAACAAACGTACATTTCATTTTCCTGAAAAGTGTGATAAATAACTTCAATTATAAAAACAACACATTACAGGCTGCTCTACTTTTACATTTGCTGAGGAACAATTACAATTAATATTGACAAAAATACTTAATAAGCAGTAATATATCAATACACATTGGTATTTGTGTAATTATTACTATTTTCCCATAAAATATATATAGGTTAAACTATATATAGGTTTATAAAAAAGGGTTTCAAAATGATAGGATCTGATCATCTAAAAGATCCTGAATATTAAAATTGATATAATGAGTTGATGCTTGAAATATTCTATATTCAAAACACTAAATATATGAGAGTCTCTTGCAGTAAGTTATTCTGTGGTTGAAACAGACTGCCACTGCTGATCATGAGGTCATTTCTGTAATAATTTCCTTTTGGGATCAATGCCACTGAGTCATTTCAAGCTTTTCATGTGTAATGTTTACAATGCTAAAAATAACATTCATATCATTAGAAAAACTTTAAAGTATCAGAATTTTCCTTGAAATGCTGGGTACATGTCATAAAATATTTTCTAGATATATGACTGATTTACCACAGAAACTAAAATAATTTTATGCAGCTGTCATACCAGAGAATAAAAACACACAAAACATATTAAATGTACATTTTATTCAGATAAATTGTGTACAAACACTCAAAAACTTCAGCTATAATGACAATTTATAATCATAATATAGAATTTTAATGAAATGAAAAATTTTAATATAGAATTAAATGGTTTAATGTGAGCTGAAAAATAGATCTGTCATTAACATTTTTGTATGTCTTTTCGTCAAAAGTCATTGTCACTTTCCTCCATCAGAGGGGGCTTCATACCACCTCGAGAGGGACGAGTACTCCTGGACAAAGGACCCTCCAAACTATCATCTTCCAAATCCTTGCTTTCTTCCTCCTCCCCCTCTTCCTCTTCATCATCTTCATCCACATCAATCTCACTGTCTTCAGTCTGAAACAAAAAAGACAAAAATGCTGATCTGATGTATTTTGAAAAGCCCAGTTTAATGACTAACTAACTAATCATCACACTGACTGAACAACAATAGGCAATATGTCTTTCTGACTAATCACAGACCCAGTTAATCATAACTACTTCAATCAGACAGGGCAATCTAACCACTTAATTATTTATTTTTTGTAATAAAAACACTGTATTTTCCTAATTTAAAGGAAAAATCCACTCTAAACACAGACTGGAAAATAACCTGAATCATTGTTCAGACATTATACTGGTCAAAGGGCCAGGCAGTTTTCCCTTCCTCTATAATCTGTTTTGCTCTCTTATTGGATCCTAACATGCTGGATGTGAGGTTCACGGCATATACCTGCTGATGAAAACAAGCGTGTATTCTCTGAGTACCCGTTAAAAATCCCAGCCCATATTTTAACATCTGCCTCTGGTCCATTCCTTTCCTATGAGAATTTAAGAGTGGATTTTTCCTTCAAGTACACAACGAAGGAAAAAACAGAGGGAACTACATTCTTGTCCGACACAAACCTTTCCTTTCCGTCGTTTTTTGGAATGAGGGACTGACCTTCTGGGTACTGCTAAAAGAGCCTTATTAAATATGAGTGAATGACAATGACAAAGACACAGCAAATGCAAAGATAAGTTGGAGATCAGGAAGAGTGAGAAACTCATTAGTGGTGAATGTTGTAATGTACCATAGCTGTCTGACACAGATTATACAGTAGGTGAAAGACAACATGGACAAGATCAACATAAAAAAACAATGTCTTTGTTACAGCACATAAAAAGAGGAACAAAAGAAAAGAAGGACACATTACTGACCTCATCACTGTCATCACCTTGCATGTTGCCAATGAAACGTGCTCCTCTCCCTTGTTAGAAGAAAAAGAAATATTCTATTTTCATATGAAATTATATATCTATATGTCAAACCATCTACTTTTAAAGGCCAAGTTTAACATAAATTACATCAAAAACAGAGCAGGACAAAATACCACAGTGTTTTTAATTTAGTGTCTGACCACATTGTAAAAAATCCCCTACGGCAGGTTTGCCAAAGGGAAAGTCTTTCTCTCAAATCAGGTGGGAGGTGAGCTACTATATTGCTACAGCCTGTCTGCATACCTGCCATGAGGCCGTTTCTTTTAGGTCGGGGTTTAGAAGGCCGGGACTCTTCAAGATCGCTGTCTGAGCCTTCGTCCTCAGGAACGTCCAAGTCAGAGTCCTCGTCTTTCACTGCAAGGCACAGATGGAGCAAATGTTTGGGTCAATGAACAGTACGAGTATCACGCTTTGAAGTCTTGTTTTTAGTGTTGGTGCGTTGGCTCATCTCACAGGATCCCTTCATCAGTTCTCTCTCCTCCTCTCTCAGCTTATGCTGCATCATCCTCAGAGTATTTTCAGCTTCCTGTACAGAAGACATCCCAAGTTATGGTAAATGCAATAAACCAGAGGTTTCACTCTTCAGATCCATGTCCACTCTTTTAGCCACAGGATTAACAGTTGCCTCTGAATTCATCTCTCACATTTCTCTTTGTAAGACGTTTCAGAAGAATTTCTTACATAAGACAAGAGGGACGTTCATCATGTGCGCAACTCTAATCAGAATCTCTCATTGTGACCAGATGTTTTGTTGGATGAGTGGAAAATATGTGGAAGTATAACTACTGGTTTTCTGAAATATATTATGCATATCTTATTATTCTAACAACTGTAATTCCATGTTAGTAAAACAAAACAAGTTGACATATTCAGGACACACACCTCAAACCTTTCTTGTTCCAGTCTGTGGTATTCATCCAGCTGAGACTCCAGGAAGCTGAGGTTCCTGAACTTCTCCACATAAATATCATACTGCTTCTGCAGGTCCTCTTCTATCTTCTCATATTCATCCATGAAAGCAGGCCTGGGAGATTGTGAGGGAAACCAAAAGCCCAATTTGCCAACATTCTTAGCAGACACGTTTAGGGTTGTCATTTTTGAAAAATAAAAAAGAACACTTCTTTTATTTCATGTCTCATGAGTAGGAATTTAATAACTCTTCTGATTTTAATCTTTGCTTCCTGCCTGGTCAGAAATTCACCTGACACTCTGCAAGGTCTGGAGTCTCTTCTGATGCCTTTCCAGATCCTGTTTCTTCTTATCTATCTTGCTATCCAGACTGTTCTCATCAGAAACAACATTACTCAGCATTTCTTTCGTCTTTTCCACGCTTTCCTGAAATGGAAACAGACGACAGCCAATTCAGCATTTAAAACGCTCAACATCCCAGACAAAACCATAGCAAACTGGGAAAAATGAATAAAATCAATCAGGATGGATACAGACCAAAACTTCCCTGATGGCAGCTCTCAGAGCCTTTTCAGCCTCATTAATCTCCAGAGGCCGAGCAATGGCTGCAGTTCTCATTTCCTGAGAGTAGAATTGACAAAAACTGCAATATTATCACTCTCAATTATGTATTTTCACGTAGGCTGCATGTCTATCAAGTCTATCAAGTCAAGAATACCCAAAGTAACCCCATGCCCTGCTTACTAAGCATCACAGTTAAGAGCTGAAAATAACATGAGGCATAGAGGCATTTTAAGACATTTTGTAGTTGATAAAAAAAAATATATAAAAATAATTGCCAATACTAAAATTAAGATAATTCTCTCTTCTTTGAACAAAATTAATACTGTGCTGCTTAAAGCCAAGAAATCCTGGAATATGTGTTTTTTCCTCACCCTTAGCTCTACCTCTTTCCCCAATAAATCATACAGAGACGCTCCTTTGGACGTGACCTCAGATGCCAACTGACGAGCTGTCTTAAGATCTGATATCTACAAGGAAGACATGAGACGCTGATCAGAAGTAATGGACCTTAATCAAACTCCTTACAGATGAAAGCTTAACAATTTGAAAACTATTACAAAGTAATTTTTACAAAACATTAGGCACATTGTAAAAAAATATAATAATCTCACCCTGGAGCCGAGGTCAAACTTGAACTTGTTGTTTTCCTCCTCCGCTGTGTCTTCCAGAGCCATCTGTTTGGTTTTCATAGCACTGTACAGCACTGAGGTGATTTTCAGCATCTCTTTTACTGCATAGCCGTCTGCCTGATAGAGGCGCTTGGTGTTCAGTTTTATGTGGGCCTTTGTTACCTAAAACCAGGTGAGACAATAATTTGGGCAGATTAACAGCAGGCTGTCTGCAATCAATAAAAGAGCAGAATCTTGAAATTTAGACTGAGGGTTACCATGAACTGAGCCACAGCCTTGATGAAGAATATTCTGTCTGACTCTGTGTCCACATCAGTGGGAATATCAACCTGAGGCTCATATCTGGGTGATGTACATGAGGAAAATTATACCCACATGATTTTCATGTATATTCAGATCAAAATTAGCAGAAAAAACATAGATTTGGTGGATCGATATATAAATTCAAATCAAACACATTTGAAATAACTACTTTCACTTAGCATGTTCATTTTAAAAGCATACCTTTTCACAAGCCATATTAGGATTTCTGCTACAAGAGCAAAATTAGGAGTTCTGAAATTCTCCATAGATATCAAGCGAGGATAGCCCAAGGTCCTCATCATTTCTGTGAAATCTGTCAAATAAGAAATAACTTCAGTTACACTCGAGTTACATAAGCAGCAAAAAAATGTGAGGAAGATAACTGGCAACACATACCTCTTAAATCTCGGAAAGACATTTTGATCTGTAGAAAAACGACTGCCGGACGTACATTTGTTCTTCCTTCACTGTTCCTTGAAGATCCCACACACAGAAACAGTGATCATGAGTCGTTAGAGTACATGTATTCTGTGATACATCTCTATGGACTATTATCTATAGCAACAGATGGAGCTTCGTACGCTTTGTAAAACAGGGAGCGTCTCCTTGCTGTATTACTCTATCGCCAGCCTAAAAGAGAAACGTTAATTGTTGTTTAGGAATATTTAAATGGAAACGTTAAATTGAAACAGCAAGCGTTTGAGGGACCGGTGGATTGTTTTCGTAAGCATAGCAGTGATAACACAAGCTTACTGGTAGCTTGCTAGCTGAATTCAAGAAAAAGGATAACGACTTGGAAAGTTGGTTGCTAACGGTTAGCTAACCTTTCCAAATAATAATATTTTTAACAGCACAGTTACTTGACTTGAAGAGGAGGTTTATTGATTTTACCTGTTCCCAATATAGCCAAGCTAGGTTCATCATTGTCCTCCACCATAGACGATCCCTATGGAAACAGATTGCGAACTACGGAAACTAGAGATAGCCAAAAATCATCAGGTCAACTTTTTTTCTTTCTCTCTTTCCCGTAAAAACTGTGGGAAGCTGTTTATTGACATTACAAAATCAAATTGAAAGAAAATCAACAGCATCAATGAATAGTTATGCATACTTGTATATTTAAACACTGCAGGAGTTGGGGCAAAAACTTTTCAAAGGCGATTGTGTGGCTTAACAGTTTGTTGAATTTATTTGGATTAAAAACATATTTTTTTTACATTCTTTCAGCATTTGTGGTATAACAATAAGTCATTTTCCAAACACATTTGTTTGCGGAAGAAATACATTCTCTAATTTCCAAAAAGATAAGGTGCAACCATACATTAACTGTTTACACATGGCCATTCTTATTTTTCCACTGAGCAAATCCCTTTTTTCTGACCTCTTTTTATCCCTCCTCCACTTATTTCTTAATCAAATATTCCAATTATAGAGTTCTGGTAAAATTAAACAAGAGTTTTACAAATTATTGTTAAATAAAGTAGGAATTAGTCCTAGTAACTAAGTTTAACAATAGAAGCAATGCAAGCCAGCTCTTCATGAAATGAGGAATTCGTTTAATCAAATTACAGGTCTCCTACAAGATAACATGCATATATCTTAGTATATACTTTATCTTATACTATAACCTAGAATTGAACGGGACATTTAGAAATGGATACTAAGATACATCTGTTTCCTTACAGGACATTGAATGCATATTGTGCTTAATTTAGCGGATTTAGGTGCAGTGCCGTTGTTGGCCGCAGGGCGGCGACACCTCTTGTTCCGCATTGCCACTATTCTATAGGAAATATAAACCTCTTCCCTGACGCAGAGCATGATGGAGCAAACCGGTGAGCCCCCTCAAAACGGCAGCCCGGCGGACAATGAGCCTTCCGCCTGCGGCCTCCACAGTAAACGCTTGAAAGAGCTGGAAAATGTCGCCCTACAGACTTCCTTAATATCAAGAATGGAGACCGAATCCGGGGCGGACGCTTCCAGCAGGACGGCGCAGGAGTCCGAGGGGGGCGAGCAGTCGAACGGCTTGTCCTTGAACGAGCAGCCGGCCCCTCAGCAGCTCGACATGGACACCGAGGCGGAGGAAGTGGAGACGAATACGGCTAAGGAGCGAGTCAAAGAGGAAAGAACGCTGACCGACCATTTGAACAAAAGGCTGCTATCCTCGTTTCTGGAAAAGCTTAACGAAAGGGATCTGGCGCTCCCCGGCGTTCAGCGCCTGGACTGCGCTGTTGCCGACGAGGACTCGAACAGGGCCGCGGATGAGTGGTGAATCACCGGGCCGAGCAGCAGCTGCTGCTGCCCGGGAACGGCTGATGCGTTCAGGACCCGCGTGCACTGCACGGAAGCACGACGTCTCAACATTAAAGACAGCACTGTTAAGTCTTAACAGTCCAGGCCAGGAGATTAATTGTGTGGAAATGTTATTTTTACCCGTGTTTTTCAGAGTGGGTGAATGATTACGAGAAATGCAATAAATGACCCCCCCGCGAATCTGAAATGCTTTTGTGTTTTTTTTGTTTTTTTTTTCTCAGTGTGTCTGGCAGCCATGATGGATGCGTGTGTTGTCGTGGTCCCACCGTCATCTGTCACCAGATGTCAGTACAAACCACAAAATCTGCAGGGGTTGCCGTTTCGAGTCCTGTGTGTGCTGTAGCACAGTGGGAAAGCCTGTAGTGCCAGTTGTTACCTCGTTTAACCTACCAACAAACAATTTGGCACAAGTCAGTTCCTTGACCTGGAGCCAAGAAAGAGATGACAGGGCCTTTCAGCGTGCCAAAAAATATTTTAATGAACACAAATGTCTGGGAAACTTCATTATAAAACCAAAAAAGTCAAAGTGATAAAACAAGTCTGTTTAAAATGTTTAACTCAAGGAAGAATTAGCCCGGTGGGTTTAATGGGCTACTAACGTTTAAACACTAGAGTTAGATATTCACATAGTCTTTTATTTATTCATCTTTATTCACTGCTTGTTTTCCTGGTGAAGGCTCATCAAGGGCACCCTCTGCGGTTTATCTGATACTTCATCTCCCTGTGAGAAAGACCAGAATAATGGATTTAAAACAGATTTAAACACTGATCATTTTTAATCCTCCTCCTCCTCCTCTCACTTCAAATATTAGTGGCAGGCTAAAATCAAGGGGTCAGTGCTCATTTTATTCACTAGGTGTCTTTACCTGGTTATTACTTCTCGGGTGCACGGGCATTTGAGCTGCATCGCAGTATTCTGTATTTTCCCGAAGGCAGGGGAACATTTTGGCCATTGTGCTTGTCTTAGGGCAAACACAGACAGCAAATTTGAAAGACTTAATTACATTAAATTCATGACATGTCAGAGATTCATGGGACCTGTATTTCATTAGACTGTGGAGCAACCACAACTCTGTATTTAAATGGAAAGTTGCACTAAATAACTCCACTGCAATCGAAAATCTTTCTAAGTTACATCACGTAATTGTCTCCGGTGATACGTCAACACAAGCAAAAGAACACATTAGATTAGAATGGATTAGATTACATTCAACTCGTCATTGCACATGTCACAAGTACAGGCAGCAAAATGCACTTTGCACCCAACCAAAAGAGCAGAAGCAGTAATAACATAAAGACAATCAATGCATAAGGCAATGTTTACAATATGTCTGTTAACACAGACAAAAGAAAAAGAAAACTAAAGTGTTAGTGTGGGTTAGATTTTGATTGACGTCTTCCAGTTTAATTTTTGTTCTGCATATTTTAAAGGCGTGCCTCAACACAAGACATGTTTGGAAGTCCTAAGCTTATGATAACATACTCACTCCAAGTTCAGGTGGGCCTTCCACTTCCTTTTTATTCAGGTCCCACCACAGCAAACCCTCTTTGATTTCACTCCTTTTGGTTGGACCTGTGATAAAAGAAAAACCAAAGAACTTGTCGAGACACTCATATACAGCATCAAAAAAGTGAAGCCGAAGCACATTATTACTTCATTGCTTTGTTGCAGCTTCATGACCTACAGTGTAACTGAGTGTTGTTGTTTTATTAAAGCAGACATGCAGAGAGAGATGGGTTATTGTAAATCAGTACTCACTTAACTCGTTATGCTGTCTTAGTCTTTAGCTCCTTTTAAGTTTTTACCTGTTGCGTAGCTCACAATAAGCCCGGTGAGAATGACCGAGCTAGTGGCTATGGCTCCGAAGTAGAGGTAAGACATGGAGTAGAAGTTTTGGATGCCGCTATTTTATTGGAAACAATAGGGTATTAGTGTTTTTTTTTTTTTTAGTTTCTCTGAATAAAGTTTGGGCTCACTTGATCAAAACTTGATAAAATCCTAACACTAAATAAACAATAAAGAAGATAATTAACTTAGTTCCACAATGCATACATTTCAGATACATATTTCTGAAGCAATATTAGGGTTGAGTGAAATAGGCAAAGGAGATCCCTCAGACATCGAAGCCTAGAGATAACTATAACCAAAACCTCAACTGCAGCAACTTATTCGGGCTTTGGTTTGGTCAGTTTTTATTTGAAAAGTGAACTCACTGACCTTTGGTCGTTGGAGTGAAGCGGAGTGGAGACTGAGTGTTGTTCTTGGTGCAAGCTGCTGCTCAGGGTGACGTTAGAAGGTTCACAACTTCCTGTGAAGCTGGGCAAGACACCCATAGTCTCCTCACTGGGTGGATAAAGACTTGAACCCACAGCCAGCCATAGGGAGACACCATAGCCCACTAATAACCCAGAGAATGCCCCCTGCAAGATGGGCAAAGAAAGTATCAGTTGATGCTGATGAAGACTTGTCTTGAACCATCATCTGAAAATGCACTTGTTTTATCAGTGTTTCTGACATTTGTGTGACCTCATCTGCAAAAAATGTGGTTGGATGAGTTGTATGACAGTTCAAATCACTGTTTACCTTTCTTGACACTATCTGGCTTGACACTACATACTGTTTTATCAGGAACAAGACGAAATGTAATGAAAACAAACAAGAGCAGTCTCCAGAGCATAGGAAAGTAAACTTCACACTACTTGCAAAAATGCATTCAACCATGTCTGCTTCGTCGATATATATCACAAAGTTAAATTAACTCTATGGGGAGAAAATTATTATTCTTTCCACATTTGGGCAGAAACATGGAAAATGTTTTCATTGAAAATTTGCTTTCATAAGACAATTAAACAATAGTGAACTGGGGCATGTTCGATTAGTGTTTCTTCCCTTGTTTCCACAGAATGACATGAGGTATTATGACAATGAAGTCATAATGTGAACTGCTGTAATGCTGTACAATGTTTGTTATGTCATTTAGTTTGAGACATTATTTCAACAATTATCCCATTTTCTAATAATTTACGGTTTGTGTATCAAACGTTCCAAAGATTTTTAGGCATGACTGGATCACCACTTACTCACCAGCTTGTTTGTTGCTGGGACAAACATTCCCAAAATGAATACACCCAGTAATGGCCCACTGACCACACCCATGACAGTAAAAGAACCCTGTAGCAGGAAGACAAGCGTCAAACCTGAATGTCTGAATAACTCAAGAGAACAATTAAACCATTGTCAGAAACCAAAAATATAACTATAATTAATAAGGTTATATAACTGCAAAACCTTAGATTTTCACTAAATAAAACACAAAAGTGAAATATGAGCATCTGGTTGGTGCTGCAGACACAGTTTTGTGCAGTGTATATTCAGGTTATAGCTCTGACAGCTTATTTAATCTCCCTTTAAAAGCACTTGTGTTTCTGCATTATAACAAACATGAGAACTGAACTTGAATCACCTACAAATGTCCTACCTGAAGAACTCCCCAGTCCAAGAGGGAGGAGAGAGCAGCCACGGTGATGCAACCAGCTCCATACAGGAATGCTTAATCAAAAAATAGTCACCAAAACATCTCTATATACCACAATTCAGTCCAGGAATGCTAATTCAGATGTACCTCTGATTGATAGGAAATATAAGGATATAATTGACATGCTAGTTTACAATATATTTTCAGAAAATGATATTTAGGAATACAAAATCCTTTAAAATGATATTCTGTAAAAAGTGATGACCATCTTACACAGTCCTCTGGAAACAAGGATCTTTTTTTTTTGGGACATGTGAATATGGGGTCTCAGCAGATCCTCCATTGTAACTGCAGCCATGGCATTGATGCTTGTCGAAGCCGTGCTGATAGAAATGACACTGTTGTTAGAAAAATGCTAGGAAATAAAAAAGAAATAACACTTGGTAACTCGTGATTCCTCATCTTGATCTTCTACATTAAAACGTGATTCAGTCCTGAATTATTTCTGACTATTAGAGTCACTAAAAGAGACAGAGAGTTCAAATATCAACTTCAAACCAAGGAAATATAAGATTTATGTGTACTCATCCTAAATTTTGGTTAGAATGAAATGTGATCCTCCAACAAATACAGAGCCAACGGCATCAAATATTTAAACACTTTTTACTCCAAAGTTAAATTTATTGCCTGAGCTAATGCTTTACCAGATTGTGGTTTATGGATCATTGACATCTGAGTTATTAAGTGATGAAAATTAAACGAGTAAACAAGTAATAAACGAGTAATACGAGTAATAAACAAGTTACTCCAGTTTATCCTCAAAAGTCAGTTTGTGTATGCAGTTAAGTTTCACAACCTGTTCCCCGCATTCTGCTAAGACTTAAGTGAACGGTGAAGAGGCTGTAGGAAGCAAGTACCTCAGAGTTCCACTGTATGCACAGGCAAGGAAAAGACCTGGAAATCCTGGGTGATTTTTGAATATATCCAACACGAAGAACGGCATATACTTATTTGGATAAGAAGACAGATTGAAGTGGTCAAAAAACAAATACTTTTTTGGTTGACATCAAACTGCCAATGCAAAACAAACATCACAAAACAGAGAGCACAAACAATGACCTGGGGGGGAAATGTCTTAAGTGAAAGTGACTTTCAAATTGACCATTTCAATCTAGCGCTGCCAGGACTCTATGTCTGGAGTAATCTGCATACCAGATCTGGAGTAGAAATCCTTCCAGACTTTAGAGGGTCACAGTCGTTGTAATATGCAAACATGACGATGCCGCAGGTAGCTGCACTGCAGACAATGACGCAAAGACCCACCTGGTTCACCAACAAAGCCCTGCAATTAAAAGCCAACATGGTCAAGTTTGTTTGTGCTTTTTTCGTCGCAGTGATTCACTCATGCATAGCCCTTCTTTGTGACCCTGATTGCTCAGACTTTAGGCTAAACTTGTTGTATCATCACATTTATCTTGTTCAGAGCACCTTTCACCTTCATCCTCCATCTTCATAAATGGGAAGCTGAGAATTTCAAAAGCAATGTTTCATAATTCTGTTGAATTGATTTTAGATTTTGGTAAGTTAGATGGTGGTCAGATATCTCAAAACCCAAAAATGGGGAAACAGCATGCAGCCAAACAGCCCAGGGGGAAGATTACACAAGATCACAATGTTGGCAGTGGAGCAAAACTGAGCGACAACAAAGGAGCTTGATGCAGCTGATGCTATTTTGTCTTGGCACTCATTCATTCACAGCATAAACATGCACAGCATGAGGGGTCATATCTCCCACCAATAACTCCGGCAGATGTGACCTCTCTTATTAGAACAACAAACACACTCCCACTGCACACAAATCATGTCAGTGTCAACGAACCATCTTAAACTCAAAATACTGAATTCATAATCAAAACTTTCATGCAGTTAAGTACTGATACAAAACAAGCTTAATGTGCAGTGCTGATAGAAGTGACATGCGGGTCTCGACTTACAACTGGGCTGCCCGCTCCGATCTGCAGGAGATGTAGCGCTGGACTTGAGCTTGGTTTACCCCATACATGGACAACCAAACCAAGGTACCTCCAACAGAAAGGCTCCAGAAGGTGTAGCGCTTCCGTGGGTCAATGTCAAAACTGTGGAAGAAAGTCACAATCAGTTTTTATACTGCTCCCCATTGCACAGGCCCATGTAGTTATTTCCACACATAGCATAAATTTCATTGAGATGTCTTTTGCAACTTTTGAATCTCTCTTTAAACTGGGCTACATCGAAACCCCTGCCTCCAATGTTCAGGTATTATTTGAGTTGTGAAGGCACATACTCATCAAAGTTGATACGAGAGCCATTGTTTGCAATCTCCAGGACTCGTCCAGGACCGCCAACCAGAACTGTGCCGTGAACAAACACCGCCACAAAGCCCGACAACATCACCAAGATTTGGAACACGTCGGTCCAGATCACAGCCTTCATGCCACCCTGTGCACAAATGATGGAAAAAACAGAGACAGGAAGGTTTGGGGGGAAAAAAGGCCAATTTCACTTTTGCCCATGATGGTTGGTGCTGAATAAGGAAGTTAAACGATCATAAAATGCCATCCTATTATCATTTAATTCTTTCACAAGATAATATATTAGTGAATTATGACCATTTTTTTTTTTGTAACTAACTTGAATAGACTTCCTAAACCTTTGAGATATAATACCTGCAACATCAGCACAAGAGTGTTTTATGTTTAATGCTTTGACCTATTTAGGTGAAATTTGAGGAAAACAATGGACTTGGTTTTCACATCTTTGATGTGCTTTCTATATAAAATCTTATGCACCCTCTTTTGTCATTTCTGCACTATTTTGTAGATGAATTGCCTAACTCTAATTATTTCTTATATTTTACTTTGCCTTCTTGTGCCTCAATAAATGTGTATAGGGCAAAGTTGTTGAAAGATTTCCCAAATGTTATTGTATGTGTTCAAAAGTTTGAAAGTGAAATTAGAAAAACGAGGAACAAGTAACAAGGAAATAACCCTCCCAAAAAACTTTTAAAAAACGGGAAATCACTCTATCTTATAATGACTCAGTCCTATCGGAACAGCCATCTCACTTCCTGTTCTAGTCTAACATAATATGAAAAGCATCCTCCTACCAGTGTAGTGTACATGGTGCAGATGATCCCAGTTGAAAACAGAGACACCCACATGTTGAGTCCAGTGGCTGCAAAAGCAATGGGGTTTTTTTTAGGGTGAACAGGAAAGCATTTTCATTTGACACTTTGAGCTCTAAAATAGTTTTGGAAAGTGTTTGAACAATATCTACCACACTGTGTTTTTATTTTAGCAGGTCCTTTGAGAGATATATGTTCAGTGAATATACACATTGAAATATATATGTGTGTAAGACCAAGACTTTGAAAACAAAGCAACCAAAATAGAGAAATAAAACCATCCCAATATTTTCTCCAGACAGAGAAGAATAACCTGCCCTTACCCTGGTTGAGAATCAAGGCTGGTGCGTAGATGACAATCCCCGTGTAAAGCAGCTGAGGAAATATCACACACAAACAAAAACAGATCACACGCATAAGCCTTAGGGAAGTGAAAAAGGGCCATTGAAAACCTTTGCATTGAGTTTTGGCAGTATAATATTCTCTTTGAGAAGCGTGATATCATTAACTTTGAATTAAAATGATGTCAGTCTTACCGTTGCAACAACAAACTGGATACAGCCCAACAGCTGCATCCCTCTGCCAAATCTCATCTTCAGATACTGTGGAAGGCAGATGGCCGGAGAACTTCAAAAAAATTCTGTGCATACGTCTCTCATCCTTCTTCACTTCATTTACTGTGTTTGATAATCCACAGGTGTGTTTCAGGAGCTCTCCTGTTGCTATGTCTACAACGTCATGTTACGAGTCTGTATTCTTCATCTTTTTTTCATGAAACCTTCCAATCTACAGCCACTTCAAATCTTCAGTCCTCAAAAAATATTACAATAATATTGTTCTTGTAAATACTAATACTATACTGCATTTAACTTAGCTGTTAGAGGAAATCAAGCCAACAGTGCTGATATCATCTCTAAAATCTTCATAAAACATGTTTTATTTGACACATGGCAGTGACCATAGTTAAAGTCTAAAAAAGTTTCAAAGGAATATATCCGACAGCCAACTTCCCTTGCATTATAATCAGTGACGTGAGTAGTTGTAGATTACTTTGAACAGACAATAATTGCATTCTCTTGATCACATATATGTTAAAAAACCTCTTGAGAATGAAGAAATATGAATCCTTTAGCTCAGTCCGTGTAATAACAGGAGGCTTGTTGTCACCTGATTTGTGCTGGTGATACCTAGTTGAAAGAAAACTGGCAGGAACAGGTACGCTGTCAGCGCTGAGTTGATGCTTTGCCCGAGGCACATGTAGAGGAATTTAAAGCCATAACGGAATCCTTCGGAGGGAACCCCAAGAACCTGGACTGCTGACATAAAACTGGCACAAAGTGACAGCCCAACAGGCACAGCTGGCATGCTCCTTCCCCCTGTGAAGAAATCGTCTGGGCTGGCATGCCTCTGTCTCCCCTTCAGGGCTTGGAAAAGCCCTATTGCCATCGAAATTGACAACATGGCAGCAAAGACGGCGTAGTCGGCAGGGACAAAGCCCTGTGTGGATGGCCCGTTGGCGGACTGTTTCTCCATTATTTCAATTTGATGCCTCTGGCCTGTAGTTTCTGGCAGAAAAAGACAACAGGTGGATCTGTCAGAGTGAGTTACACACCCAGAGTTAATTGCAAACTCTAAAAAATCACTGATTTACTGATTGATCTAGGTGCAAAACTACATGGCGACCTGTCTAAGATATGCCCTGTCCCTCACCCAATGATGACTGGTTAACGCCAGCATCCCCTGTGACCTTAGTGGGAATAAGTTGGTTTGCAAAAAACAAAAAGGATGGATGGATGCATGGCAGCATGTACTGCATACTAGTAATATAGATCTAAAAGTTCTGATGCTTCTTAAACATTTTACTGAAGTTTACTGATCATGCCTCACCATTATGATCTTTTATGATTATGTTGAACAACGTCGGTGCATCTTTCTGCTCCACACAAGTAAATCCTTTAAAACAGACATTATGTCAAATCTAGATAATATCAATAATGACAAATCTTTTTTACAATCATGAGATCCATTGGCATATAATGTTTTATGACTTCACTAGTCATGTCGCACTGAAATGAAAGAAAAGGACCCCATGATTACATAATACAAAACACAGAAGACAAAAGCCTCTGCTTACATTCAGAATTTAGTCATTTTGAAAAATACTCTATAGCAACTGAGTTTTGGGTATTTCCAATATCCAACTGACATTTGGAACGAATCCTTTTTTTTAATGTACCCAGATTTTCCTACTTTAACAGTTATGAACTGGGTCCACAGCTTTTAATTGTCATCTTTCGGTACTAAAAGGTGTCTTTTAACTACCGCTGCCGTCTCTTTGACACTTAGTTGCTATGACTCAGAAGTATGCCAGTGCTGCATGCTGTAAAAAACATCCGTCAGCTCTCGTAAGCAATTCTATATGAGAAAACCTTAGATAGACGATGCTAGGTATTTTTTTTAAATGATCAAATAGATATTTATCATGGGTAACTTTAAACAACCAGTAAAAAATACTTGGGAAATGTGGGGTCCTTTCTGAAAGCAAGTGACTGAAAAAAGGACAACAATTTACAGCACGCTAAACAAATGTTTCCATAAGCTTCATCAGATGTAATTGGATATTTTTTCTCATTTCTAATAGCTTGACTATTAAAATTAGAACTATTAAGTTTGAGTAAGATTATTCAAAGGCTCACCACTGTTCGGCGGTCAGTCCAGTCAGTGAAGAAGGAATGTGCTGATAGCCCTCTTCACTCCTCAGCAGCTCCTCAACCTGCACACTCCTCTGAAACACATTGTGCATGTGAGAGACAGTGACACCTGAGCACATCTTAAGAAGTTGCCTGCAGGTCCACAGGTGAGAGTCCAGGGGACAGTTCAAGACTCTGGAGAAAGAAACGGAAAAATAAACTTCATTTCTCACATGATCCCATTCATGTTTGTTTTTAGATGTTTGCTCCCATGTGTGTATGTATGTATGTGTGTGTGAGAGAGAGGGAGAAAGGAAGAGAGCTTGTGATAGGAGGTCGGGAATGTACGGTGGTCTGTGTTCCGAGCACATAGCGTGAAGTTTTTCCCACCCTGCATTGTACATCTGACGAGACTTTGCTGCAACTTTCATTGTTGCTGAACTTATATTCCCTTTATTCATTTTTCCTGTAAATCATGGAGCTCCAAAAACATATTTTCGTTTCTGCTCAGTTTGTTTCTTTTGGTCAAATAAGAAAGAAAAAACTGTTAAGATGCCACAATTTCTTTACCACAACACATGCAATCTCCATGTTCACAGATCCCAAATCTATGGAGTGTCCAGATTTGGGAAGATAATAAACTAAACACCAAACTTGATGCAGAGTTGTAGATGTCATCCGTTTCCAGTATTACAAAGACAAAGTGGTGTCTGTAAAATACTGTGGCGACGGACACCAACTAAAAATTGTGGTAAAAGACAGAAAGAGAGGCCCACAATCCAAGAAATTTGTATATAAAATTCGGCAGAGGCCGAATTAGAGCTCAGCATTCAGGTGAAACACAGACCATCAATCCTCCACTCTACTGGATTATGCAGGAAGGTTCATAATAAGCATCTCATAAATCTTATCATCACCTTGTGAATTGCCTCACTATAAAATAGGGAAATGAAAAGTTTTACAGTCAACTCTGGTGGAACAATACCTCGGATAACAAAAGTAAATAAACTCCAGCGGTCCTGTCCTGTCTCACATGTGCAAAACAGTACAGATCTTTTGTTGGTGGAACTGGAAGTAATATCCTTTGTGTCTTTCCAAAGTTTTATATGTACAACACTTCTGAAAGCACTTTACAGAAACTGCATTATTATTATTTCTAGTATCATTATCTGGAATGTTATTAGTCACATTATATTTATCCATCCATCCATTTTCTATGCTTATCGTATTAAGATCAAAGTATTTACTATACTCTTATAATATATTCTCTTCAACTCAGCTGGGTTTAAGCTTTTGGTTAGATGAAGAACTTTCTGGGAAATACAGCAGCTAATAATACAATCTCAAGAAGTGAAAAAGAAAAACTTAAAAGGGTTCGACAAGGGTGAAATTGCTGACACAGCAGTATAGTGCCACTGTAGATTCAGATGGAATCTCTTGCTGTTAAATACTGTGTTCACACCCTTAGAATACCCAGTCCTTAAGAAACAGAATCTTTCTGAATGATTACCCAACATCTTTTCTTGATTTTTTCTTTAACCTCTGAAAATTCAAGAAATGTTAAAACATTTTTTTTATACAGCATTCATTTTAAGATCATATAAAGAGATGCAAGGGACTTATAAACCTTTGTCTTGTGCATCCAAAATTACGTAAAAGAGCTTTGTCATTAAAGGTTTCAAGGGCAGGGATAAAAAGAGGGTTGTAAAGTTGAAGCTTCTGACTATAAAAATGGTTCTATATTTGGCTTTCCAATGTGGACTTTGAAACAGCTGCATGAATTTTGAAATGAAATCTATAGATGTTCATAGGTCTATTACATACGAGGGAAAGCAACGACGACTCGGAATCGCTTAGCTCTAAGAAGAAAAAACAAAAAATGATACGAAAAGGTTTTTTGAAATTACATAATTTATAAGGGCTGTATAGAGACATCATAAAAGTAAAATGACAAGAACCACTTTAAAATACTTTAAGATACTAAGATGGTGTATATTGTTCTAAAAATACTCAACAGTTTTTTTCAAGAAACAGCTGTTTTTTTTCAGTTGCATGGAATATAATTAAATCCATTCAAACAAAACCAATCCATGATCTACAACTGAGTCAACCAATCACCTTCCTGCTCTCAAAGTGAAGGTCTCATAAGCAAGACCAGGCAAAAAAAGATAGACAAATAGATAGATGTAAAATTGTCCTTTTCGGAACACAATTTTTAAGGCAAGGGGAATTCATGACAAAGTTAAACTGATTTAGATTAAGTCCATTTGGAAAGATAATAAATAAATCAAACCAAGAATAATATAAGATGACAGTCATACACTCAATTAGTTTTTTTTTGCCGTTAAACCTTTGAATTTATGTTTGGATCTTTTAGTTGCATGAAAATAATAATTTTACCCCCATTTTTAGGAATGTTATATTTTCATACCATATGATATGATTCATTCATCACATGGAAAGATAGTCCCGTTCAAAGTAAGCAGATTTTCGCCATTCTCATTTTCCTCTATTCATCAGTAACCAGGGAGGCTTTTAAGAGTTGAAAACACAACTTTACATCTCGCTTTCCAGCGAGAGGTAGGGTTTGTTGTTAGAAAACTCTTCCTATCATGTCATATGTCTATGAAAACGTAACTGATATAAACATACAAAACAGAAAAATCATAATGAAAAATAAAAAGGTCGGAAGAATCTTGAACTGGATGAGCAAAATGTTGCGAGAATTATTGCCTGTGTACGATTGCTTGCTGTTCAAATCAGGTGGTTTTGTCAAAACTGGAACAGGAAACTGTGCTGCTTAACAGAAAAACCACACATGTCAGCTGACTTACTTTTCCTGTAATGTCAGATACAATGATCTCTTCTAAGAACCATATTTTGGTGTGACTATGTAGCAATTTCCATCAAATTTCAATCATTGTCAATGCCATATGAGCTTCCTGTACTAGAGTCTTAAGTCAGGTAAGATTGACCTTCATTGATTCACAGATGGGGCACGTTTTTAGTTTCCTCCTCATGAATTTATGGCATTCAGGTTTTAGAATAAATGATTTGTTTCTTAACCATTGAACCATTTCAGTTCTAATGCCAAATCTCAGTGATAACAGTTTTGGTAAACTTTTCTGATGGAAGGGTTAATGTCAAATAACCAAAACAGGTTCTAAAAGTTTTATCCATAAACTGAAGAACAGACTTTTGTAAACCTTGTGTGTATATACTGCATGATACTGTACATGTATGTGCTGTGTAATATTTTGCTCTTAACGCATTGGCAAATTAAAACAATTTTATTCTTTATTGGAAACTTAAATCAATAATGGGTGTAATTTAGTTTTTGGATTATGGTATTAGGATATAAACTTCAGATCACACTGAGAGATAAAACAGAAAGGACACAAGGTTTTGAAGACAAATAACTTTTTTTAGAATTTAGTAACAAAAGATTTCATCTGATGAACAAACCTATTTCTATGTCCAGATTAAATGTAATAATTTGAAGTATTAGTAACAGCTCGACAGAGACTACAGGAGTCAGTAGCCATAATCAGGAAACCACTGAAACTTCCTGTCAACATACACAACGACACGCCAACAAAGCGAGAAGTCAGAAGTACCAAAAGAAGAACTTACAGGAACTATGGAACTTACAGGAACAAATTAGCCATATTAGGACTTGCGCAAACATAAAGGTAACAATAGGACAAATGTATATGATACCACTCGTTACTTTAATCCTAAAATTTTAAGAATAAAGCTTTTTGTGATCATCACGTGCTAAGAGGTATCATGGTTCAGGTTTCTTTTGACAGGTTTCGTTGTGACAAATGCTTTTGCTCTGTTGTTTAGCTGCTTGTTTTCTGGCTATCTGTGAAATGCTTTAAGTTTTGATTCACCTACAAGTGAATTCCTTACTGGACATGCAGCCAAAGGTTTTTTTTTAACTGATGTTGATATGCTTAAATGTGAACTTCATTAAAGACATTTTCCTTCATGTATTCGGAGAGATTTAACATGAAACAATGTTTTATAAGATCACATAATGTTTATTATGTCACATGCTTAGACTATGGTTAGGTGCTAGTTTGAAGTTTCTTGCTCATGATCAGTAATACATGAGTACGGTAATACTTCCATGTGATGAAATGGGAAATCCCCATTAGTCTATATCACATATTCTCAAACCTTATAGAACAATATTCAGATAAAGGTAATGCTCACAGAGAAATGCTTCACATACATACCCACATTTTTAAATATCAGATGTACAAACCACCAGATGAAAAAGGCCAAATGCCATTATTCAAACTAGTTGTAAAAAGTTACTTTGTCTGCATTCATGTAGAGATACATCCTCTCCGTTATGCTAATGAGGGGGACGTCTTTCAGAAAGCATCATGGAGACCTCTGACGACTAACTCTAACACATTCACAGAGGCTGGAAGTAGAGAATGACTAATGCTGTCAGCGGCCAGTGTAACTGCCTGTCATGTAGCACGTCATTTTGGTTAAATGCTCTAAGAATAACTAAACTTTGAGCATCATGCTCTGAGACACCACAGCCCACAAGCTATTTGTGTGACAGTTTTGTTATTCTGATCAATGCTACCTCTGACAATAAACAGGCAACAGGCCGAGCCAACGCCAGTCTCTGCAGATGCAATGAGGGCAACATGCAAACAGCAAAACATAAACATAAATGCATATATGTATATATGTATCACAGGGCAAGTCAAAATACTTACATAATGTTGATTTGATCCTCAGACATGTCCATCGATCTAAGGGAGGAGGAGTCCACCCCTTTGGTGATCAGAGACCGGGGAGGAAGCCAGAGGTCCAGTTCAAGCTTGGCCCCTGGTTTACAAGTACACCTCTACTTCTTTCCAGGCACTAAAGATGCGACAACAGTTCACATATCATCTGGACACATATCGGCTGAAAACGTGTGCATCAAAGCTGGGAGTAAATGCGGTAAGTTTTCGTATTGAGCAGCTTTCAGAAAGCTGCTCAATATGGTCATGTCCAGTTTTAAATCATGACAATATCCTTTCTTTCTTTCTTTCTTTCTTTCTTTCTTTCTTTCTTTCTTTCTTTCTTTCTTTCTTTCTTTCTTTCTTTCTTT
>CAJRST010000002.1:14352436-14646998 GCA_907169785.1 Menidia menidia | reverse complement strand
TTTCTACAGGAGTCCTACCAGTGTATATCAGCCTTTTTGGTTTGGCATCTGCTGATCTATCATTTTGGTATCCTCCTTCACACATGTTTGACTGCGATGAAAATTTGGAAGTTCACTTTAGAGTGAGGTAAATAAAATATATTAATTTGCTTACTTGTTTAGGAGAAATCTTTACCTATTGCATAGTTATAAAACTATGCAATTACAATATTTTTGTTTGATTCAACCTAAATGAGAATGCAAGAAAATGGCGTAACGCCTGGATAAAACCTTCATGGGCATTTCAATGGCCAGCTTGCAGGAAAAAATGCTCAATAGTAATGAATTTTTATCATATTTATTATCCGAATGCTTAAAAAACAAGAAATGTTGAGAATATTTTGCCAACTTCAAATCAGCATATCATTTGATGTCAATTCCAATTAAATATAGAGTGTAAACCTGGTGTTATGTATAAAGAATAATGGATTGTTCTTTTTCTGTAGGTTTTTCTTTGGAAACTGGTTTGGTCAAGGATCAAGAACATCGTACCGCTACAGTTTGACAAGAGACAGAATCTGCCCAGTACTAGATTACAATGTCATAGACTACCTTTTTGCTCAGGTAAAAGATAAAAGTGCCAATTCCAATTACATCAATAACATTAAACCATATCACACGTGCATATCTGTGTAAAAGGACACTGGTTTTTGTTTAGCCACATGAACCAGGAGTACTTTTGAAGGGGTTAATATTGCGCATTTAGATTTTAAAATCGTTGTTTCAAGAAGTTATAAAAAATTCGACATCGCTATTAACTTAATTTCTTAATAGATTTTCACTATATTTTGTTGTGCTCACAACATTTTGAATTGTCAAAGCATAACAGACATAACAAGACCATTCTAAATTAATAAATGAGTTCATTTTGTATCCACAAGTGAGAAGCCATTGACATCTTTCTTTGTATAGTTGCGGAGTGACTTTATAACCAGCGAAGCAGGAGTCGCTCCACCTTTAAGTGCACAAGAGGAATGCCTTGGCCTTGCTGTTTTGGACCTGTGGAGAATGGCCGAAGAGCGCCACCAGAGTGTCAGAGAGCTCTGCAAGACCGTCAGGTAATTGATCAAAAAGGTTTGAGTTTGAGCTCTCATAGATACTATTAAGTCTGGAGAAGTTTTCTTTAATCTTTATCACATTAAGTCATTATCTGGCCTGTCTTATCTACCATACTTTTGCAGGAATCAAGACAACCATAAGTTTTCTATGAAGATAGATATGTGTCAAAATGCACAAAATTGTAAAATGGATTGTGAGAACTTGTCTTACAAAATCTGAATTTGTGTGAATGCAGAAAATGGAAGAATTTCTGAAAGAAATGTGCACTTCTGACGACGCAAGAACAGGTTAATTTGTTTAAATCTGTTCCCATGGTTTCTTAGCTATAAATCATGCCTTCCAAAGTCACATCGCCTTGACATCCAGAAACGAAACCGGCTGGACCGCTATCGTATCCGAAACACACTGAAGCGTTTCTTGAAGAAAATCGGCAACTGCTCTGTGGATGAGTGCAGCCTGAAGCTCAAATACATGATTGAGCTGGCTGGCATTGAGCCTTCCTTGGGCTGTGAGACTTTCCATGTGAATCATTCCTCCTCCAACTCAAATGCGACCTTCTCTATGGTGCGGGTCAGCGGGGAATTAGGAGTACAAATCAATGGAAGTTGTCATCCTGAAAGTCCAATGGTGAGGAGAAGTTCAAGTTTTTCATTAATGGTGCTGTTTTTGAAGAGCATCCACTGGTTGTTGAGCTTTTGCCAGTCATTCTCCTGGTTGTATTTTTAGGAGTGGCTGACATTCTGTGATTTCCAAGAAATCACTGACATCAGTGTAAAGAGGGTCTGCCAGGAGCAGGTTCCACAGGACAGCAGAATGGTCACCATATCTCGCAAGGACGACAGATGTTTGGTATTGCCCCCTTTTTTAAAAAAAACCCCACATCTAACGCACTGACATTTCTCCTCACCAAAAACAAGTATTTTCTTCTGTTTTCATTTCACTGTACGTCTGCTAAATTTTCACCACAGGAAGCCCATTTCCAGAGTCTCAGAGAGGCCCTTTCGTTCATATCTCTTGTTGATGGCTACTTTAGACTGACCACAGACTCAACCCACTTTTTCTGCCAAGGCATTGCACCCCCAAGTCTGCTGGATGGACTGAAAAGCCACTGTCATGGCCCAATCACGTGAGTTATTTGATAAAATAGTATATCTGATACTGTGCTATAACAATACTTATAAATAGCAAAACTAATAACAATTTTAAGTCACATAAGTAGTCCAGTTAAAGTCACTTTTGTGAAACAAGGAGATTTGCACTTTCCAATAAATTTTTTGCATCTCTCGTTCAGATCAGAAGTTGCTGTCAACAAGCTAAAAAAGTCTGGATGCAGAGGCGGTACTTTCCTTCTCCGACAGAGTCCTAAGAATTTTGAGAATTTTTTCCTCACTGTTTGTGTTCAGGTAAACACATAACATCCAAAACTAAAGATTTAAGATCCTTCCATCCATTTTATTTGACCTAATTTACCTTAAATTCACATTTTTGAACAGTGGAAGGAAGCTGTAGTGCTTAAACTAACAATTGAATTACTTCAAAGTATCACTTTCTCTGTTAGATTGGCGAACGTTTTTTTGTCACTTCCAACTATTTAAGCCTGTTTATTCTATATTTTGCAGACCCCGCTTGGACTTGATTATAAGGACTGCCTAATAATTAAGAACGAGCACTACAATCTTCCTGGTGTGCAGAAATCATTTTCTAGCTTGAAGGAGCTGACCAGCTACTATCAACACAACAAGCTGCTTCTGGCTGAAATACCGGTCAAGTTAGCTCACTGCTGTCCGCCCCGACCCAAAGGTGTGTTCTTTTCTTAACACGGATACGATAACATCATGAGAGATTGTAACATTACGATTTTTAGATTGTTTTTCAATTTGTGGTGGGCAGAAAGGAACACAAGAACATGCACATTTAGAAGTCTCATCAATAGCTGATTTCAAACTCAAGTCCATTTACAAGTTGAATTGCTTATTTAAATAATTTACTGCTAATTATCTCTGTATGAGTAATTTACCTTAATTGCCTAAAGTCCCAAAAAGCTTTCCACCACATCACTTACATTGTAAACCTCCTCAAAAGGAAGGTTTGGTTGGTCAAGCAGAAGATGAACTAAACTAAAAAAAAAGGTAAGTTTAAATGCTTTTCTGTTGACTGGAACAAGCATAATGATTAAGTTTATCCAAAAGAACAACTGTGAAAAAGGAATCCACACAAATACACGGTCATCTCCAAACTGAAAACTCAGTCTTTGTATTGTAGCTAGTGAAAATAGATGGATGGATTTGCATTTGCATTTACGTAAATACATACAAATACATTACATTTGAACATTTCTCATTTTGAATGTTTCCACAGATAAGAAAGCTACTGCAAATAGCATCAGGGAATTAATCACATTAAAAAAAAAAACTTGATTGCTTAAAAGCAAAAATCATTCCCAGCTAACATACTAACACTTGGTCTTTTAGTCCAGTTAAAGTCAAATAGTACATTTTGTGGATTTCATATTAATGAAAATATTCTCTGTTCCTGAAGAGCTCACAAATCTCATCATCGTACGCAGCAGCAGCCTGGTTGAAAATCAGGGGTTTCCCACTCCTGAAAGGAACAAATTCAGTCACATCCAGTTCCAAATGATTAAATATGAGGACCTAAAATGGGTAAGTGTACAGACATCACACTGCACCTTTTAATCTGCCACATAAAAAATATGCTTTAATCATTTTACATACTCATTCTGATCTTTAATATCATCATGTGCTCTTACTTCTTCAAATATAGCACCAAACTAACCACAGACTATAGTAACTATAATTTATGGTCTCAGAGGCCTATTCAGTGTGTTGATGATAATGATGACAGAAATGCAATAGCAGATTTTTATCTCCTCCTTAAGGGTGAGAGCCTTGGACAAGGTTGCTTCACCCGGATTTTTAGAGGCAATAAAACTGACATTCGTGATGGGGAAAAACACATGATGGAAGTTCTTCTTAAGGAACTTGATTCCATTCACAAGAATTGCTGGGAGGTGAGTTTTTATAAATGACATAGCCGAGGAAATATGTTGATGATACCAGGAAGTGTGTAGTTTCCCGATATATGTTGTTTTTACCCTCAGTCATTCTTTGAGGCTGCCAGTTTGATGTCTCAGATTTCCCACAAACACCTCATCCATGTCTATGGCGTTAGCGTTCATGGAGTAAGAAGTAAGTCAAAACTTACATATGCATGATTCCAATAACTATCTCCACAACTTAATCATTTGGTTATAAGTTGTGTTTCCTATGTTTTTGCCAGATGTGGCCATGTTTGTTGTGTTGAATGTAAAATCTGCCATAAAAAAGGCACCTGGTGAAATTCAGAATTAACTCAGGACTTAGAGTTTCCCTTTAGATTTGGGTACATTTTCCAGAATAAATAAAGCTATTGACAATCATTGACATGCAAAATTCCACAACACCTCCCGCTCATCGATAGAAACCCTCCTGTGACCCTGCTCAGTCCTTGTTCACATGGCTGAGCATCTGAAAGTCTGTGTTTGAAGAACAGCTGTAGAAACAGATCTTGTTGTGCCTTACAGACGTCATGGTGCAAGAGTTTGTCAAGCACGGGGCCCTCGACCTTTACTTGAAAAGAAGGAGATCTGTGTCAGTGAGCTGGAAACTCAGTGTAGCCAAACAGCTCGCATGTGCCCTCAACTTCCTGGTAAGAAAAGCTTTCACATCAAGAAAAATGTTGTCATCCCAGTTTAAGTCCAGTCACTTTCAGTTAAATATTCTTTCTTCTCTGTTCTTGTGTAAATTGATTATACACTGACAAAATAAGGCCATTATAGTCTGTAAAAGACAATGTTTCGGCACTTTTCTTGTGAGGTGTCTACAGTAGCATTCGACTGTTTTTCAGGAGGAGCAAAATATTGTTCATGGAAATATCTGTGCGAAAAATCTTCTGCTGGCAAGGGAGGGTGACCCCTCCCAAGGCAGCTCGCCATTTATCAAGCTGAGCGACCCTGGCATCAGTGTAGCCATGCTGGGCAAAGATGGTAAAGTTAAGACACCTTTATTATTCTTATCTGATCCTGTACGACCACACACAGAGAGAGGACAAATGATAGAATAATGTCCTCCAGTCTTCAAGTAGCATTAACAGTATGAAATATGTGTAAACCTGATAAAGATGTTAGCTGGGCATGCTGCTCTGAAACCTTCGAGCACTGATCAAGCCAGTTTCTTTCTCTTCCTGAATTTATTTTGTCATTTTATTGACATTTTATCCATTTAGTTGCAAAATGCTGGTCCATTTGTTTAACTTTAACAACACCTAGTATTACAACCTTTAATTGCTGCCGTCCCACCTTTTTTTCTTATTTAAAAATATTACAACCATCGTGCTGAAATATAACTTGAATACCTTATCTTAAAAGGTCTCATCTTCATCATCTGATATTATTACCATATTATGATAAGAATACATGTGGTTGTCAGTCTGATAATGTGAATATTATGCACTTCAAATTGAGTTAAAAGATCACTAATAACATAGTAAACACAATTATGTACATCCCCTTTCTTTAGTCATTCTGGACAGGATCCCATGGATGGCCCCCGAGGTGCTTGAGTCTCCAGACAACATGACCCTTGAGTGTGATAAGTGGGGTTTTGGTGCCACTGTATGGGAAATCTTTAACAATGGAAACTCCCCACTGCAAGGCTGGAGCCTAGAGCAGGTACAAAATGGGGTGTTGTCCAGGGGTATATAGAGGATGGTACAGATTTACTTTAAGCAGATGTGACTTGACTTACTGTATTGTAAACAAGTTGTCCAAGAATCTGCATTCTGTTTCTAGCCGGCAGGAGTGCTCAGAGGCTTTGTTTCATGTGCCTGTTGAATTTTGGTATAAAGCATGCATTTTAAGTGCAGGTTACTGTCAGTTTAAGACACCTGCTCCTTTCTTGGCTCACCATTATTCTCAAATAAAAGTCAGATATTTGGAAATTTCCCTTGATGATATTAACAGTCAGGAAGATTAAGCTATTTTTTCCCAGAATAACAAATAACTACATGATACACACGGTTAACCAACTGTTCCAAGAGCATTTTTCCTCCCAGTCCTATTGACTTGAGAATTACACACAGAGTAGGCTCACACATCGCTTTCTTTTGTGTGGCAGACTGTTGAAATATGAAGACAACAAGTAAAAATATTCCCACTTTACTGTACCTCTCTTCTTAAAATTCAAACAAAATTTTAAACATTAGCAGGAAGTTGGTGGGTCAGGCTCAGCTACACTTTCTGGTTTAGAAGCTTGTTCTGCATGAAACCCTCTGCTGTCCCCCAGAGGCTGCCAGGAAAAAAAAAACGACACTTCTGTCAACAAAGTGTTTTCTGAATGATATAGGGCGCTTTTGAAGGGATATATTAGTCATACTTTAACAACTCTGTGTGCACACACAGTAAAGCACATAACTTTAGACAGCATGTGAACTTTGTTAAAGTTGTAAAATGACGAAACCATACACCTAATGTCCAACTTCCAATATTCAGTGCCAAGCAAACTTTTAAATGCTAATTCTTATAAATGAGCCTGTGTACAGGTGGCTTGGAAGTGAATCATCCTCAAGAGGCAGACGGAGATCAACAGCCCCTAACTCCTTTATTTACATGTTATCTAATAGTACCAGTTTACTCACCAAACATCTTGATCAGAAACTCTGTCGTCTTTTCAGCACCGTGATGTTATACATATAAAAATGTTTGAAAACTCAAGTTCTTCATGTTGTTTCATAGAAACAGAAGTTTTATGAGAACTGGCAGCAACTGCCTCCCTCCCAGTGGATGGAGCTAGCCGATCTCATCGGCCAGTGTATGGACTACAAGGCCGCCTTCAGACCATGCTGCCGCAGTATTATCCGCCAACTCAACAGTCTCATCACATCAGGTAAGATACACCATGGCACGGGTTGCCAGTCTAACCAGAGGAGATTGAATTTTCCCATCTAATGCATAAGTACTCAATACAGATTGTGCTTTTTTGGTCTATTGCAGACTACGTGATATTGCATGCTACAGAGCCTGTTTCACAGAACCCACTGTGCAGAGTTGCAAGTCCTGCACAGCAAGATCACACTCTATTCGAAGAGAGACACTTGCGCTACATCTCTCCACTGGGAAAGGTAGATAGCAAGCAGTATTAAATGCATGCTCAACTGAAAATCTGCAATTAAAGAAAAGGATTTGTGTTCTTGTTTCTGTGTTACAAATTGTATTAAGGTCTTAGATATTACATGACAACACTACCCAAAGATTTTAAATTCCTATACCAGAAATGAAGCATAGACACGTTTCAATTCAAATTGTTTCTGTAAAATATTTTGCTTTAAAATCAATCCTCTGTAAGACAGAGCAAAAGCACTCACAAACCTTGATTGTAGTCCACTATCCAAAAGATTCATATTTAAATTCTAAACTGACATGAACACTTTCGAAAATAAATTATATCTGATGATCAGAACAACAACCAACTCAGCACCAAACCGGAATTTAAGCTTAAAGAGCCACAGTGTACACCCACAGCAGTTATAGGTGGATACACCAAACAGTTGTGTAGACCACTGAGTGCTATAAGACACTTTGTCAATGGATGAAATGGCCACAATAAAAATAACATTCCATAGGTTCCCAGCTTTGCCACAGAGAAAAGGAAGGTAAAGCAGCCTCACCTCTACAGCCAAATGAGCTACAGACAGTGGCACGCATATTTTGAAAGCCTGCATGCACAAACTGGATGCAAAAATTTGTGGCACTAACATATGGATGACAAAGCAACACCAAGGCCAGCAAATAAATGATAGTCATAAATGCAATCAGAGTCACACCTGTGCGTGCTTAGGAGGAGGAGTAAGGTGGTATGCATTAATGGCAATTTTTGTAGTTCACATTACTCTTTGAATGATTGATTGTGACTGATACCTGTGCTGAACAAAATCTTCCCAGGGAAACTTTGGCAGTGTGGAACTTTGTCGTTATGATCCTCTGGGCGATAACACTGGTGAGCTGGTGGCTGTGAAAAAACTACAGCCCAACAAGCTGTCGAACCTGGAGGACTTCCAAAAGGAAGTAAAGATTCTCAGTGTTTTGCACTGTGACTACATTGTCAAGTACAGAGGAATCTGCTACAGCATGGGTAAAAAGGAAAACACAATGAAAAAACAGCAAACCTCCCAAAATGATCAGCTTTATTGAGAGAGCAAAGTGTTCAGACTGTCATCCTCATGTTATGTAAACCTATTCACCTTTTGATATTATAATCTTTTGTTATTTTTGGATGAAAATTTATAATTTTTATACTGGAGGAAATGCATGTGTCTTCATTAGTCTTGTCAAAGATCTTCCACATAGTTTTATTTGTAAGATACCCTGTAAAATCTTCAATCTTTATGGGTAAAAGGAACAATTACACTTGACATTTGGCTGACAGAACCATGTTTTCTTTCATTGTTTCAGGTAATATTAAAAGTTTATCTGTTCACAGGTCGCCTCAGTATGAGCTTAGTGATGGAGTACCTGCCTTATGGCAGCCTTATTGGTTACCTGGATGGTAACCGACACAACGTGAACACAAAGCGGATGCTGCTTTTTGCCTCTCAGATCTGTAAGGTGAGAGTCAAATATGATAAAGTAAAGATAAAAACAATGGGATTCAGCTGTATGGATTATAATAATTTGCTGACCTAATACTTTTTTTAAATGATTGAAATATTATATATTTTTTTAATCCTATCGGTATCCTAGTACAAAGAGATTGTACTGGGATTTTAAACATTGACTACATCTAGAAGCCTGAAATCTGGCATTACATAATATACACCGTGACTGTGTACTGTTAAAAGTTCAACCAGCATCTGACATGCCCGTTATTCATTTTTACTGTTTTGATAAAAAAAAGAATGAAAATTCCTCAGTTAATCTGTTTTCAATGTTCTTTCCAGGGGATGCAGTATCTTCAGACGCTTCGTTACGTCCACCGTGATCTCGCAGCCCGGAACATCCTGGTTGCCAGCGAGTCACTGGTGAAAATTGCAGATTTTGGGCTGACCAAAGTTATTCCATGCGACAAAGAGTACTACCGCGTCACACAGCCTGGAGAGAACCCCATTTTCTGGTATAGTTTCACCATTTTTAAAAATGTCATTTCAGAAGATGAAGTGAGGGAAAAACCCAGTATTTGTAAACAGGGGATGTGACCCAGTATGTGACACAGGCACAGACAGACAGACAGAAAGACCTTTCAAAACTAGATATAACATCCCAAAAAATAAATACAAATTAAGACTAACAAACAGTAACAACAGATGTTATCTGGCGGTTTGCATTTTTGCCTGCGTCCTGAACCAGGAACATTTTACGTAAAACATTCCTTCCTAATTACTTCCCTGATCAGATTAGTGGAATATGTTTTAGTTGCCTTTGGCTCTAACCTATTTCTCGGAACTCACAGACCAACCTGGTAAGTTTGTGGAAGGTCTACGTCATTGTCACCTGATTTTCTTGTCCCCTCGTCCCACTCCTAAAATAATTTCCCCTTCTTATTGGAATGAGGGTGTACAGCTAACTCTTAAACTAATGAGTTTGTTCTTCTGTGCTACACATATAATAAGTGCTTCTGAAAGTAAAAAAATCTATTTCCTATTGTAATTGTCTGTACATGTTTTACTGCATCAGAATGAATATGCAACATGCCTTAACTTGTATTTGCATACTACACAACAGCTTATTTAACAGGTTTATTCAAGTTTGAAAGTGGTGCGTCTTTGGAAAACTGTTGATGAATTTGACCACCAATGGTTTAGGTGAGGAATGCTGTGTCTGAATTAATTCACCCCTCAATAACTATTTCATGGTAATAAAAATAATGTTATTATGTAGAAATACAGTATAAAGATCAGGGGTGCACAAGTCTTGTACTACTGCAGCTACAAAAAAACAAAAACAAAATCGATATTTTCAATATTTTCAAAATATCAATAATATCCTCATAAACTGTTCACATCGTGATTTAGCTTTCTTAGCAATGTGCTGTCCATTGTGCCAAAGAGCAAATTAAACTATTCCTGCTAAAGCTAATACTCAATGAAATTAGGTGAAAACCTAATAAATGGACCTGCTCTTACCTTAGGGAACATTTTCTCAAGTGTCATACATTGTTTATTTCATGCAGGTATGCTCCAGAGTCCATCACAGAGTCAAGATTCTCTCACCAATCAGATGTCTGGAGCTATGGGGTTGTCCTTCATGAGCTTTTCTCCTTTTGCGATATGGCCTGCAATCCAAAAAGAGTAAGAAAGTTAACAATTGATCAATGCTTTTACAAATGAAATTTCAAACAAATGGGACAATATATCAATCTAAATTTTAAATATCACTTGTCAAGCTATGTATGCAGGAGATTGGCCACAGTGTACAAGGTGCATCCATTACGATGTATCTAGCCAGTATTCTGAAGAATAACTGGAGGTTACCAGTTCCCCCTAATTGCCCACCAAAGGTATGCTGTTTTATTCGTTCGGAAAATCTTCTTTTTTTTTAGCTAATTCAATCATGTCTGCTTTCCAGCTTCTCCTTAACAACACATGTTTTCTTGTGATAACGTTAGGTGTACAGTTTGATGAAACAGTGCTGGGCATACAACTTTGACGAGAGGCCCAGTTTCTCCAGCCTTGGAAACCAGATTGAAAGCATCATGCAGGATGAAAGAGAAAACACAAAAGGCTGAGAAGGAAGCCCTGTTGGACTTCAGAGCTTTTGTTTATTAATAACATCAGTGTGAAAATATACATTTTTATTCCTAGTCGCAGTTAAACTTAAAGCACAGTCACAGCAGCTTGTGTGCGCGTGTTGAAGACTATGCATGCGTCATGCTGTGTGAGAGTCTGTTTGGTTAAGTATCCCTCCTGCAGATGGAGGAGGAATTGTACAGTTTGGTGACCAAAAAAAACTTATGGATGCTAAAAGTGTCTACAACTGAGAGCAACAAATGTTACTGAATGCAAGTTAATCAATTAAATTAAATGTCTTCTTACTGTTTCGTTTATCCTTATTTCAAAGTATGATTTCAAAATAACTGGGTGAGGCTGCCAGGCTTATTCTTCTTGTATAGTTTAAGACAAATTAACAATGGCAGAAAGACAAGCCGGAGTTTGTCAAAAAAAATAAAATAAATTGGGGAGAGCAGACAGCTTTTTCTATGTTTTTGTCTGTGTTTGTAACGTGTATAAAATTTTATAGACTGAACAAATCAATTACTGTGGTAAAGTCTTATGCTGTGACAAACAGCTCCTTTTAAACTTTTAAACTATTTAATCACCAACAATGTAGTACCACCCAACACCATTAATAAACCTAGCAGACAGTTGGGAAGGTCTAGTGAAGGCCCCGGTCCATCAGATACATAAAACATCAACATACATCTCAGGTAGTTTTTGCATAACCCTGGGTATGTTGGGAAGAGGAAATTGAATGAGCAATGTTCAAAGTCCCTTTTTTGGAATGTAGATTGTAACATCCGCTCCTTATGCAAACAACAGCTTATGTGCACAGACATCCAATCTGTCTCCCAGGGTGATGTTAAATGAGACATAAAATGACTGCACACAGAACTTGTATTTCCCACACGTACAAACACACAAACACAAATGCATAAACCTGCATGCCTGATGACCCAATTCAAACTGGTTCCAGAGGTGTTAGCTTACAGCTTAATCTTCTTAAAGTTGCTGACAGTAAGTATTCAAGTGTTTACCTTCACCGATCCACTGAGTTTGTTTGTACTTTTATCATTATCAGAAAAAACCTCAAGGACCAGTTAACAAAATACAATAGACAATAGTCAACACAAGCGAAATCCAACAGGTTTTTAAAAAGCATAGAATTAGATATCTTAATTGTCAAGCTGACACACTAAGTACCTACTCAGTACCCGATTCAAAACCTACAATACATGAATGTATAATGATTACACATTTATGATATGTGTGGTTTCTGAATCCACCATGTATAGTGACTTAGCCACTGTCTGCACCTATAATTTGGATTGTGGAAGAGTTCGACCAAAAGTGTGGACACAACAGGATCATCTTTTTAGTCCAAAAATGTTATAGTCAAAACGAGAACAACATGTGATAAACACCTTACAAGCCACACAAGCAGAAACTGAACCTGAAAAACAATTTTAAAAAAAATAAACGTAGCTGAGAGACAACGACCAAAAGATTATGTGAGCAAGGCAGGATACAAGAAGCTAGGGACACAAAAGGTGCATATGGTGGAAACTGATGAGGATCTTAAATGGAATGAGGAATGAAGAAACCAGAGGAGGGTTATTAATGAGGGCGTAAAAGCAGAGAAATGCACCTGACTAACAATAAAATAGAAAGATAAAAAGATAAATAATTCATTCAGACCCCACCGACGGAAATCCAATAGATAGGTTATGTACATGAACTAGAAACATAAACAACAAGCTAGCCAGCTAAGAAAGACACAAACTCAAAGCAAGTCAGAAAACAAATTTAAGCAGATAGGGAAGTCTCAAAACTGGAGACAAAACAAAAATTTCACCAAAGTCCATAAGCCATGACAATTTCAAATTAGAAAATAATCTTTTAAAAATAATCAGTCTTTTAAAAAAAGAATTCTACAGCTGTGACTTGAGATCCTGGGCTCTTTTGGACTGGAGTCCTGTGGCCCTTATGAGATGTTATTGTGATCCCTTCAATTTTCTACTGTAGATCCTGGAGGGTAAAGTAATCCAACATGGTGCCAAAAATAAACAAAAGTAAAAAGTAAAAACCTCTAAAAGGAATAGAAGCCCATGCATCCCACACTGCCCAATTTATTGTGCAAAACACCATTTCCAGAATAGTTTTTAAGAAGATTTTCAATACAACTTTTCCAAAACACCATTACTTCAGAAAAGAGATTGTAAAAAAGGAAAACAGCAATCCCAAATGCACAGATCCAAACAGAACATTGTATGTAAAAGAACATTGATGCCAAGTGCTTCACAACTGCTGAGTAATATTTGTATGACATAAGGAAATGGGACATTGACGTCTCATGTCTCAGGTATAATGGCTTTGCAGCAAATGTCAATGTTTGTTTCTCATTTTTTGCATGTTATGATAGCCTGTGGTAACAAAACAAACAGATTAGGTGTAGGAAGTAGTTGTGGTGTGGGTTATTCTAGATCTGCTTTATAGAACAATGATTTGAAGCCAGCATTTTCTAATATACATAAACTCTTTTCAAACATAATAACGTTGCGTGTTCCCAACCAGGAAAGAAACAAATAAATAGTATCAGTGTTTCAACATTTCTTTTATCCTTCTGAATAGAATTGTAGAATTAGATAAATAAACTTAAAGATTTTTCTTAGAAACTGTAGTGTCATCTTCAAGGCTGATTTCATTTAATGTGGTGATTCTATTTGTTTAATAATCATAAAATCATTTATGCATTTGATCAAAATTTGACAATTTTCAATATGTGCCTTCAGTCTGCTTAGAACACACTTAGTATGAGCTCTTCACATATGAATGACAAACCTGGAAAATATGGAACTACTGCTTCCATATACTACTAAAGCAGTAGGCACCAAAGTGTCTGTCAACTGTATCTCAGTTTTGCATACTCTTAAAAAAAATTGCATGCTACGAAAGGAGTTACATTTTTTTTAAATATCACTTAGGTGACACATTTCAATCTCTGAATTAGCATAAACTTTACAGTAAAAAGGACATGGCGTATTTTCACAAAAAGACAGCATAACATAAACAGTGTGTTGTAATTAGTTACAGAAAGCGCCAAATGTTTTTTTGCCGTTTTCCGCATTTCAGATATGGGTCGTGCACCTGTTTCCACATGAGATATATCTGAGATGGAAGGAATCTGTGCACAAGCAGAAGCTCCCTCAAATAGCAAGGCTCGAGATCATCTTTTACTTTGGAGAGAATGCTTAGTCCCACCGTCTTCACGCCAATGTGAGAAGAGGGAACGAGTCCTGCTTTGGCCAGACACATCCCCATATAAGCGTCATCAATGGGATGGAGAGGTACATCCTGAGCCGTTCTGTGTATCACCTTTGCTGTGTAGCCCGACATTAAAAAGCCTCCTCCTCCACAATAAGGGGGATAAAAGTTCGACTCCTGTATCTGAGTTGGAATATAATACTTACTGGGTGCCCACCTAACAGGCCTCTCGGTTGCCAACAAGTGACCAGTGAAAAGGTGCTTGCTTCCATTATTGTCTGGGAGGCTTTGGAGATACCTGACCATGTTGCTGGTGTGGGCAAACACATCATCATCACCATTAAGCAGAAAGCGAGCATTTGGACAGTTTTCCTCCAGCCAGTTTAGGAAGAGCGTCTGCTTCAGGGTGAGGTTGTGAAACGTGTCACTGAAGTCCCACTGGAGGATGTCCCCGAACTCGTAGTGCTCCAGCTCCAGCAGTTTGTTCAGGGTTTTTTTCTCAAACCCACTCCCCGACGTCCCTGAGAGGAAGATCCTTCGTATCCACACACCGTTGTGTAATCTCTCTTTAGCCCAGGTTTTGCGCAGCACCTCCCGCCGTTCATAGTTCATGGGGGAGCTTTTGATGACCAGCAGAAGAAAGACATCCCCAGACTTTTCAGCTCCTCCACATTTGTCAGGAAGGTCCAGCAGCATGGGGAAGTGACGGCAGTGCTGGTAGTAGAGGAAGTTCTTTAGAGAATCAGGCAGAGAGTCAAAGCCTGTGATTTTAGTAACAGACGTGTTTTCTTTGCATTTTGACGGGGAGAATAAATGTTTTGAATGGTTTTTGAGGTCATTCTTCACTTGGCAGCAATATTCCGCCTCGTCTGGTGGGACGTTGTAGATGTTGGAGTCAGCATCTTTACTGATATATATCATCACAACAGCAACTCCCACCAGTCCCAGCAGTAGGAAAGTTTGCAATTGCATGAATACATTCCTGCAGGTTATAAAAAAAGAAAGAATTAATAATATATACATTTATTAATATGAATGTTGTGGATTCTTCTTATTTTCTGTGTAGATCTATTAAATGAATCTATGACAGGTGATCTTTGCACATTTATGGTCAGCAGATGATGTAGTCCATTACTTTAGACTGATGTAGCCTTAGGATCTGTGTCGGCATATGAGCTCCAATCGAATTGTAATAAAATGCACTCAAATTTATAAGGAAGTCACAACAGCCACATTCCTCACAACTGATGTCACTTCAAATTCTGGAACATATAAGGAAACCTGCAATCTGACTAGCAAGGCAAGTTAGGCATGTTTGATAAGCTTTAGCCACTTAATGGGTGTTTATATGAACCAAGCAGGGTCTTGTTCACAGCTCTTATGTAATTTATTTTACTTTTTTTTATACTCTTAGCATGGCACTGTGGTTGTGCTGGAAACTAAATGTTTCTTGGTGTGTTCCTCACATGTAAGAATTCAACCTAAACATTAAATTCTTAGCATTTTAAAATAAAATCTTTGTTTAATGATTAGAAGAGAACTTTGAGCTAGATTTAGACTTTACTCACTTCCTGATCATGTTCAATCATCCTAATGGATGTCACTGCTAGCTATCTTGATCAACATTTTTGCCATTTCACGGTTTGCTTCAGCTGGCTGCCTCACTTGCTTAACATAATAAGTCATCGGGGAAGAGTTCAAATATTGCGATAAAGAAAAACACAACTGCATGTAGATTTTAACTGAGAGCTGATTTCCGCTTCATCCATATTCCCAAAAGAGAATAATTTTTCCTTCTGCATAAATATGGTAAGCTGACAATACGATTAAATGACTTGAAGATGCGAGTTGCTCCTCCAGTCCTATTTTTTGGCCCTTATTTTTTTCTATGTAATGAGTTGATAGTATATAAATAAAAAAAGTAGCCTATTTTTAGGATATGATACGAAACCTATTCCACTTTACAGGCAATAGTGTATTACTTTAACACTAAAGTAAAACTAAAATAAAATAAACTGAAAATCTTTTGGAAAAGTCAAGTAAAAACGGGAAATTAACAACAAACATGTTTTTGCGTTGATTTTAAGGATATAAGCCCATAAAGTCATTTTTCAAATTTGGCATTCCAGTTTCCTACATCTTTCTGCTACACTTTAAGGACAAATATTCTTAATTAAGTTTTAGATATTTCACAAAAGCCACCCCCATAGAGGATTTGATTTTGATTTGTTGAATAAATGTTCGAAGCTCATCATTAACAAGATTTTCGGACTTATCAGATTTGATCTAGCCAAAGAAGTAATCTAGCCTGCTGAGATGTCGAACTGCTGAACAAGTACAGTGAGGATGGGACATTAAAGGAAAAAAACGTTGAGCAGTAACGAACCAGAGCTGCTGCCTTGGTTTTTGCTGTGTTTTATGACCGCACATGTTGGTAACATTAATATTAATCTTTTTTTTAAGAATCTTGAAGACCATAACGGATATGATGGCAAAGAAAAGGGTAGTTCAATTAAACCTTAATGTTGAATGTGATTTAAGATTGAATTAGTCTTTTTCTTTTTAGTGTCAATTTCTGTTTCATTTGAATAAGAATGTAAAACCACGATTTTAATATTCTTTGCCATATACATCGTAAATGAGATCCCGTTGGCAGGCTCACTGCCTCTGGCAGCACGAAGTGTATTAAGTACACGTCAATTTTAGAAATTCAATTAAAAAAAAATGCAATCAAAGACAAACATTTGAGCAATAATAACAATAATAAGAAGAAAAAACCCTACCTGATCATCTTGGTGGGATGGTATTGTTTGAGCGACAAACGTTTGAGGACACCTGCTGAGAAAAGAGCTGAAGGTCTTGGTATCCGCTCACCTGTGGCAAAACTGATGAACACGGCGTTGCATAACCCGAGTTTAGCCTTCCAGGAGGCGACCTCTATTCACTTGATCAAGATATTCAAGCTCTACACACACTTAAGGGAAGGCTTCATCTTGGTGGTTCAAGAGGTTAAACCTAAGACTAAAAATGTTTTTGGGTCAAACATACAACCTTTTTGTCAACTTTTTTCCTGGGAGACAATGCTGTGGGAAAACTGTTCGCCTATAGCTTGACTGTGGAACTGTTATTAATTTCCAGGGATGTTGTTGTGAATAGGAAACTTAACATTCACCCTTTCGTGGCAAGGTGGGTTTTATTTCAGAGGAAATTCAGACATTATAAATGCTCTAGCAGGTTATCTTGAAAGAGAATCCAACTGTGTCCCTCAGTTTAGATGGACCCATATTATTGTTTGAAGTTGTTGTACAACGTCATTTGGTTCTACCATCTTAATCCTCAATTGAGAGTTTTATTCAAGATTGTGTGCAAGTTTTGGTATATCTACAACTTTTTGGTTTAGTTTTTTGGTTGTTAATAGATTAAATAACACATGGCAAATCCCGAACATGACATTCCCTACATCACTTTACATAAAGACATATAAAGATTTTATAATGGATAACGACTGCCTGAATATACTATTTCTATTTCATTTATTGAGAGATCATGAAAATAACCTTATTTAACATGCTGGGTCAGCCGGGATAGGCTCCAGCATCCCCTGCTGGATATAAGCAGCGTCTCACTGGATGAATGGATATTTGGTGCTCGCGTGACATCGGCATTGGACAAAAACTTGCTCATCAGGTCCTTCATATGCTGTGAAACTAATTCAAATTCTATCATTGACAGTTAGTGGTGGGCAGATGAAGCTTCATGAGGCTCTGAAGGCTTTCTTCCAATTGGTTCACTCCAGCGCAAAGTTTTGGAAGCTTCATTAGCAGTAGTAGGATATTTGCGTGGAGCAAAAATATCACTTGGCATGGATTTAAAGTGAAGGGAATTGTATTCACAGCCAGTGAATAAAAGCACCAGCAAAGTAAAAAAGTATGCAAAAACTATAGTTTGTGGGGGACTAATCAATACTTAAAAAAAAATATTTTTACATATCAGAGGCGTGATCAATTCTTCCATCTTTTCACCAAACCTTCTCATATTCTTTTTTGACTATAATGGAGATCATAATAATCTGAACAAAGGTTATTTTATTGTGCCCCTCACATGTGGTAAAACCTGCTCAAACTGAAAGCACAATACTTTCACACATTCTGGTTTGCTGTTTCCTGTCAGTTTCACGGAAGGATTTGTGTCACCAATCAGCATTCTGAGCAGAGCTTCTTTGACTGGTTTTTCTTCTATTTCCTTCAATGCTAACGCATTTCTACATGCACATTTCAATGTAGACTCTACATATTACCGTTCAGATTTTAACTGAATGGCATGAATTTACTGACATATTACTCCTATTTTTCTTTATATATCCATCAGAATCTTTTAAAAAAATCTGTGTATTTCTTGAGTCTGCGTTGATCAACAGCCAAAATCACATAAATTGTCTCATAAATGTGTTTTGTTTTGTTTCCTCCTAAATGTTCAACCATCTAGAGTTTAGACAAATACTCCAACACTTTCCCCCTCAGGTATGCACTGGGATAGATAGTAAAAATAAAATGAATGATTCTATGGAAGTTTATATATAAAAAAAATATATATAAAATGCATTCAGTTTATTGTGGACCATTTTATTGAAAAGTCATTCATCCATGTACACAAACTACAATGGCATATTTTTGTTTACTGGTGACACCATTTGGAACTCAATTTATTAATCTGAAAATGAACTACAGCATTCTAAATTCCTATAATTGAATAGTTCATATATTTGGCATTTAAAATTGCATTAAAAATTATTCCTTTTAATGATAAAATAATGGTTGTCTCACGTATTCCCTTCACCAAAGTTACGGTTTCTTACATAAAACATACAGAAAAGGAAAGGAAGCAATAAAGCACTTTGTGCTGGTCACTCTTTTACAGCCGGTGAATTAAAGCTTTGAGCTTTCGTGGCTTGAAGAGCATTTCAGATGTGGGTCCTGGATTCGGTTCCACATCAAATACATCTGAGTTGGGAGGAATCTGTGCACTAGTAAAATTTCTTTGTAAAAGCAGGGATCATATTCATCTGCTGTGATTGCGGAAATTTGAAACCCAAATGCCTTCACCCCCAAATGGGAGGTTGGATGAAGTCCTGCTTTGGCCAGACACATCCCCATGTAAACATCATCAATGGGAAGAATAGGAACGGATCTGGACATATTATATATAACTTTTGCTGTGTAGCCAGACAGAAGGAAGCCGCCTCCACTGCAGTAAGGTGGGAATAAATCTGACTCCTGCAACTGAACTGGGACAAAATATTTACTATCTGATGATCGGATTGCAATCATATTTGTGTTCATTTGGCCAGTGAACAGATGCTTGGTTTCATCTCTATCATCAAGACTGTGGAGATACAGTACCATGTTATCAGTGTGAGCAAATACATCGTCATCACCATTAAGCAGGAAGTGAACATTTGGACAGTTTCTCTCCATCCATTCTAAGAAGAGGATCTGCTTCAAGGTGAGGTTGTAAAATGTGTCACTGAAGTCCCACTGGAGGATGTCACTGAACTCCCGTTGCTCCAGCTCCAGCAGTTTGTTCTGCCGTTCCTTCTCTAAACCGCTACCCGACGTCCCTGAGAGGAAGATCCTTCGTATCCACACACCGTTGTGTAATCTCTCTTTAGCCCAGGTTTTGCGCAGCACCTCCCGCCGTTCATAGTTCATGGGGGAGCTTTTGATGACCAGCAGAAGAAAGACATCCCCAGACTTTTCAGCTCCTCCACATTTGTCAGGAAGGTCCAGCAGCATGGGGAAGTGACGGCAGTGCTGGTAGTAGAGAAAATCTTTCATATTTTCAGGAAGGTTCGCAAAGCCTGTGATATTGGCAGCAGTGTGATTTTGTTGACATTTTGGCCAGGAGTACACATGGGAGTCACTTTTGTTGAGCGGGCTCAGTTTCCTGAGTCTTAAGTTTATGTTGGGGTTTACACTTTTGTGTTCAGTAGAATGTTTACAGAAATGGAAGACCAACAAAACAAGAGCCCCTGCTAGAATGACACCTCTTGTCCTGGCTTTTCTCATCATTGAAGCTCTGTAGAAGAAAAAAAAGTACAATTTCACAAGTTATAACATATGAACAAAAGTCAATGATAGAAGCAAAGAATTTAACAAATGGAATTAATTTAAATTTGATTTATTTATCATGGCACCTCTTGTTTTGTACTAGCTGGCACTGCTTCCCCATAAGAAACAATGCCTGAACAGATCACGAAACTCAAACCATTGCGCGAGACGCTCTGCCCTGGCTGACAGACATGGTTTATTACTTGAAGGTGCCAGTTTTAATTCTATCCATTTCAGATCTGGCTGTGTATTGCTCAAGTGCAGGATGGAGACCACAACTTGTTGAAGAAAACAATTTTATCCAAAGACTCTTTACCTCTGACCACAAAAGTTGATCTACTTTTCCAGACTGAATTCTAAAAGTGAAACTTAAAATGTTCTAAAAATACAAGTACAAATGTGTAATTCAGAACTGCCCTCTGGTGTTTTAAATGTCATGCTAAGTTAGTTCCAGCACGTATGGTTGTTGTATTTTGGCTGTTTAAGGTTTAAAGCTGCAAATAGTATGAATTGGCTTTGAAAAGAAACCTTTTCTTCTGATTCTAGATAATTTTTATGTCTGCAAAAAATAAGTATTTAGCTTTTCTCTTCGTAAAGAATTATAAAGGGTTACAAAACAGGAATGATGGCAAAGAAAGGTAAAATTCTACAAAATTAAATGTAAAATGTCATTCAAGATAGAACGAGCATTTTCTATAATCCGTTTTCTATTAAATATGAATAAGAATTTAAAGCCACTATTTCTTTTCTTCCAATGTACATAATGAATTAGATTAAGTTAATGATTCACGTAGAATAGATCTTAAAGGAAAATTCTATACTAGACACAGTCCAAACGCATTTTTTTTTTAAAAGAGCATTATGATAATAGCAAACCCTACCTGAAGGAGGGTGGGGGAGGCAGGGGGGGACTTGGATGAAAAACTTTTGGGTAGGACACCTGGCAACAAAAAGAGCTTTTAACATCCAAGATCGCTGTCTCACCTGTGAGCAGATTTTGCTCCGAGATAAACACTCCACAATGTAACCCCTCCTACTTGGAGGTGTTTTTATTTCTCTGACTAACCTTATCACAGTTGTTCTGGGAGACAGCCCTGTGGGAAAACCGTGATTGTTGAAAACATTCCGATTGTTTGTGACGTTACTGATGAAGTCCTCAGCAAATCTCAAAGTGAGAGAATTAGTTTGTTTTTTAAGAGTTGAAGAGCTGATTCATCATTGAAATTATAAAGACACAACCACATACAAATATGTGTGTAAAATATATATATATATATATATATATATATATGTGTGTGCGGCGGCACGGTGGTGTGGTGGTTAGCACTGTCGCCTCCCAGCAAGAGGGTTCTGGGTTCGAATCCCGGGGGAACCAGGACCTTTCTGGGTGGAGTTTGCATGTTCTCCCTGTGTCTGCGTGGGTTCTCTCCGGGTTCTCCGGCTTCCTCCCACAGTCCAAAAACCTGCATGTTAGGCTGATTGGAGATTGGGGAAATTGCCCTTAGGAGTGAATGTGAGTGTGAGTGGTTGTTTGTCCTTGTATGTCTTGTGTGTGGCCCTGTGATGGACTGGCGGACTGTCCAGGGTGTACCCTGCCTCTCGCCCGTTGACCAATGGGATAGGCTCCAGTTCCCCCCGCAACCCCATCAGGGAATAAGCGGCATTGATGATGGATGTATATATATGTGTGTGTGTAGAGAGAGAAAAATAGTACATATTCGGTTATATGTTAACCTTGTCCTAATCAGCATTGTGGCAGCAATATATATAATATAATAATGATCAAATGGGGCAGGTCCTTAAGAAGCCAGCACCAAACTAACTCAAATGGCTTGCAAGTGGGGCTGCCGTCCTGCATGTTTTAGACATTATTTAGACAATGTTTTAGACATTTTCCTGCTTCTGCACACCTGATTCTAATTAGACATTCTGATTCTGATTAAAAAGGCTGTCCTCTAAACATTGTTGAGCTTTCCACAAGTCTGCTAATGGCACATTGACGTGGTGAGTCAAGTGGGATGAAACAGGCAAACCTCAAAAACCCGCATAAAAAGTGGTCCTCAAGGACTGGAGTTTGACACCCCTGTGCTAAAACCTGCCAAGAACTCAGAGCAAAACCGGAACAACTCGTCCAAGTGCAATGGTGAAAACCATGGATTTTAAAGATTTTACTCATCAGCTTCTTTAACAGAAATACATATTACAATACATAAAACTTGGATTCATGAAAGGGCTGTTGCTTTTGTAATCTCAATTTATTTTGAGGAGTATGCCTCCTAAACTATGTGTGTGCGTGTGTGTTTGTGTTTGTGTGTCTTCTTTCTGTTTTGCAATTGTGCAGCAACAACAGTTTGACTCAAGAGGGCAGTATGCAGACATGAGCCCCATGGAACATCACAACTTTACAATTGCAATGATGAATGTAATCAGCCCTCACTCTTTAAAAAGAAAAACTAAGTCTCTCACTTTGAGATTTGCTGAGTACTTCATCAGTAACGTCACAAGCAATCAGTATGTTTTCAAGTGTTTGAGGTGTTAAAGTTACCAAAGCCAAGCAAAGCAACAGTCAAATACCAGCTATGATGCATACCACATTTCATCAACAGCAAGAACAATGTAACATTCAATTTGACTGCTTAAATTTCACTCTGTTAACATTTCATTTGGATTGAATTATATGATGAGGATGAGGTTGACTATTCAAACGTAACAGTTACAGTTTGAACAAACAAGAGAGCATGGAGTATCTTTACACATCCAGCAAAATATGAAAAACTTTCCATTTGAATCCAAATTGAATGCTTTGATTAGCAGCTCAAATAAATTCAACTGTAATAACTCCCTCATGGTCTTTAGAGACAAACAAACTATTAAAAAGGAATACTTTCCCCTCAGCTGTGCTTTGGAAAATATAACAGAATATTAATTGGAAGAAAATTTCTACATTAATACATATCAACACTTTTGTCTGTGAATGTCAGACACACTTGTTTAAACAAAATGTTTATTTAGAAAAATACAAAAATAATCCTTCTTCCAAATTGGCATGCAAGTCAAACAAAGTTGCGTGTTTATTTCTCATTAGTGCAGCTTTCATCTATTTTTGCAACAAGCTCCAAGTGTGTAATAGCACTTCCACACTGTAAGGCACAAGTGCACTGATCCCTTTTATCAGCAATATGATTTGCATGAGCTACAATGGAACAAAAAGGCAAACACAATTCTACTTTATGATAAATTACATCAGTAATTAAAGACTAAAGATACCACATTGTCCTTTCCAGCCATACTCCACACATACAAACAATCAAGAACTTTAAATTAAATAGAAAATAATCAATAAGTAAAGTTTTTTAGTTCCTGTCTGAACGTGAATGAGCGAAAAGACTTAATGTACAGCACCTTTAATAACCAGTGGTAAAAACACAGGCGTGGAAAAAAAAAATGGTACCTTCATAAAAATAGATGTTCCTGTTGTTCCTTGAGCAAATAATACACCTGACACCCCTGTTTGCGACCCCTGTGACAGTACTAAAGTAAGCTTACCCATAGCTCAATCAAGAAAATACACTGACACTAGCTGAATTATTTGAATAAAGATTTTGAAAGGCAAAAGGTGAGAAATGTTCAGAAAATTCCTGACAGTATGCCAGCCGTCACCATAAATTGTCATAACATTAAGCTTTTTTTTTTTAAACTACCGTTTCAATTCTCGAAATTATCTGCACTTCATTCTCGTGACAGTATTGATCACGATGCCAGTGTCTACGAAAATTTTGCATCAGGAAACCTGACATTAAGAATCTTCCTTTTACTCGTACAGTTGCTCAATGATAATAAATAGAGGAGAAACATCTATCACTTAACAATCATTTTTCATCTGGTCACAGTAACATAACTCTTTTAGAGCTTTGAGCTTTCGTGGCTTGCAGAGCATTTCAGATGTGGGTCCTGGATTCGGTTCCACATCAAATACATCTGAGTTGGGAGGAATCTGTGCACAAGTAAAATTTCTTTGTAAAAGCAGGGATCATATTCATCTGCTGTGACAGCGGAAATCTTAAAACCTGCAGTCTTCACCCCCAAATGGGAGGCCGGATGAAGTCCTGCTTTGGCCAGACACATCCCCATGTAAACATCATCAATGGGAAGAATAGGAATGGATCTGGACATATTATATATAACTTTTGCTGTGTAGCCAGACAGAAGGAAGCCGCCACCACCGCAGTAAGGCGGGTATGAGTTTGACTCCTCCACCTGAACTGGGACAAAATATTTGCTACCTGATGATCGGATTGGCCCCACATTTTGGATAAGATGGCCAGTGAACAGATGCTTGGTTTCATCTCTATCATCAAGACTGTGGAGATACAATACCATGTTATCAGTGTGAGCAAACACATCATCATCACCATTAAACAGGAAGTGAACATTTGGACAGTTTCTCTCCATCCATTCTAAGAAGAGGATCTGCTTCAAGGTGAGGTTGTAAAATGTGTCACTGAAGTCCCACTGGAGGATGTCACTGAACTCCCGTTGCTCCAGCTCCAGCAGTTTGTTCAGCCGTTCCTTCTCTAAACCGCTACCCGACGTCCCTGAGAGGAAGATCCTTCGTATCCACAAACCGTTGTGTAATCTCTCTTTAGCCCAGGTTTTGCGCAGCACCTCCCGCCGTTCATAGTTCATGGGGGAGCTTTTGATGACCAGCAGAAGAAAGACATCCCCAGACTTTTCAGCTCCTCCACATTTGTCAGGAAGGTCCAGCAGCATGGGGAAGTGACGGCAGTGCTGGTAGTAGAGAAAATCTTTGATATTTTGGGGAAGGCTTCCAAAGCCTGTGATATTGGCAGCAGTGTGATTTTGTTGACATTTTGGCCAGGAGTACACATGGGAGTCACTTTTGTTGAGCGGGCTCAGTTTCCTGAGTCTCAAGTTTATGTTGGGGTTTACACTTTTGTGTTCAGTAGAATGTTTACAGAAATGGAAGACCAACAAACCAAGAGCCCCTGCTATGATGACAACTCTTGTCTTGGCTTTTCTCATCATTGAAGCTCTGTAGAAGAAAAAAAAGTACAATTTCACAAGTTATATCGTACGAAGAAAGGTCAATGATAGAAGCAAAGAATTTAACAAATGGAACAAATTTTCATCTCTTTAAGATGAGTTGTGGGAAAGGTAAGATTGATGCCATCATAACCTTTCCGGTGCCCACAACTACGAAGATTCCTAGGTATGGTTGGCTACAATCCTTGTTTGTTGTTCCGCCTGTGCCCACCTGTGTTGTTTGAAGGATTTGATGGGCTGTCATTTTGCTGCCATGTCACCCTGTATAGATGTTTTTTGTGCAGGAGCTGCCTCTTTCTTTAACCCCATTTTTCTCCTGTTCATGTGTTGCTAGGTAGGTTATTTTGTAGGCTTGTATAATTTGGTTTAGTCTGAGCTAGGTAAGTTACCTTTTCTTTTCTTTTTAAGGCTGTTTTGTTTGTTATTTTGGCCTGAGCTCTCCCTGAAGCCAGAATAAACCTCTTTAAATAGCTTTTGACTCCTGAATTCGCTGTCTACCTTTTTGTTGATCCCTTATATCTCCTAGACCTAACCACTGGTCCATTGACCGTGGCTTACATGTCACACAACACCACATCATGACACCTGAACTGTCACTGTAAGGAATGGGTTTAATCTCATAGCCAGTGCGGTCGATTCAAGTTCAAGTCCTCATCTATGCCAGTTTAAAGTAATTTGAGTCTGTTTTGCTTCCTTCTACGTGCAAATGTCTTTATGATAAAGTGGGACATTTAATAACCACAAAGGATGGAATTATGGAAATGTAAACAGATCAGTAAACCCAAAGCGCTTCCTTTTGGCTTGACTGTTTTAACTACGACAGTGTGGTGCATTCTGCATCAGTGTAGAGGCTGCACTCTCCCACTTGACAATCTTGGTTTAGTTTTGTTCTGACTAATCAGCAAGACCAAGAGTAATGCAAGCCTCCTACACTGAGGTCAACTGTTCCTCCCCAACCCAGAACAAGCAACTCTGCTCTGGCTGACAAAACATGGTCACATAGTTGAAGGTGCTGTTTTTTATCCAAGCCACTTTTTTAGCCAATCATCTGGCTGTGTGCTGCTCCACTGTCAGGCTTGACACTACTGCCAGTTGAGGCAAACACTAAATGAAGAAAGCACAGATGTGATCCAAAGAGAAAAAGTGGATCCAATCTGCCTCTTGGCTGAACATCTCTGATATATCTATATAAACTGGTCACGATAATTACTAACTTTCTTATATCTATGTGGCGTAGAAGTTGAGTTATATAAAAAACTGTGTTGCTTTTTTTTTTTTAACCAGAATTCTTTCACAGGAAGTCACTTTTAAGTTGTGTAAGGCAGACAAGTAGGTTGAGGTGAAACATCAGCGACTATCTGAGGTTTGTCTTTGGAGGAAATGCTGTCTGCATTACGTGTAACAAAATTTGAATAGGCTTCTCTGCATGCAAAACACAAGAAAGGATCATTGTGCGATGCAGTTGTTCAATGATTACACCCACACATTTGTGCAATATCATATTCTTAATATTAGACTGTATTGATATTTGTTAAGCTAAAATCACATGTGTAGTCACTCTGGGTAACTTTTCTAAAAGGGCGACTGTTTGAATCACTTTGAGAACTCTGAACTTTAAAACACTTCCTGTACAGCGTCAACTGATTTATGACACTTATTAGAGAGTTTAATGTGTTCTGTTTCCATTTTCTAATGAACCACGCATTGGTGTGTTTGCATTAACAACGGTGTCAGAAAAGGCTGCATGAACACAAAAAAGTTCAACTATCAACAATTTCCAGGTTTACAGGTTATCCTGCTTAGCCCCATGCTGGTATGTGGGTATAAGAATACTTCTGCCTTTAATGCTTTCCATAAACTTCATAAGTTTATGATTTCTGAGGCTGTAAGGCTTACTTCTGATAAAGGTAGCTCACACCTAAGTCATACAGATTTCAAAATTATTTGCATGTAATTTCAGTCAGTAAATTATTCTGTGGTCATACAACCACATATCTTTGTTTAAATGGAAAAGAATTGTGGTGCGTTTAGAGTTTTGTGAGGTTGTGTGAGATCCTCAGAGGCCCACTTGCACAGCTGCAGGACTCTCTGGACAACTGTTAGAGGGCAGAAGACGTAAGTTTTCAGAGCAGACGTGAGGTGGCTTGGCATCTGTGGACGGAGTCCTTTCACCCAGCACCGCCTCATGTGGTGTGGTGGCAAAAAAAAATCAGTGATGTCATGTTTTTTTCAAAATGGGTGGAAAATATTGTATAGGGAGTGTCAGATATTCAGTCATTACCAACTAAACAGTAATTATTTGAAATATGTTTAGTGATGGGACACACCCAACCCAACCATTTACCACAAGTCTATTAAAACCATGTTGCAAAGCAAAAGGATGCTGCTAGGGCCAGAAGTGGTAGTATACGAGCCATCTCTGTTTGAGACGTTGAAGTATTTCAGAAAAAAAACATTTTGTCACTGTGGGATCAATAAAACTAAATAGAATGAAAAAAGCATAATTTTTATTTTCTGTTGTAACTTACAAAAGGGTGGCAAACATCAAATCTTATGCTGCTTATAGTGAATTGCTTGTAATACGTTTCACTTTCTGCTTCTGTTTATCAGATTAAAATAATCTTTCAGTTGGTTGCAGCTCTGCTAAATGAACCAGGGAACTATGCCCAAACACAGAGCACAGTGACCAATAACAACGCATGAAGACATATACAGAATAGGAAAACTATGAAACCATGTAGAAAATGGGGAAACTTCACCATTTTTGCTTCGGGTTTTCAACAGCTTCTGCTTTCACCCTAACACTCAAAACACGCATTCTCTGCTTTTTCAGCCCGGTTTTAGATCAGATCACAAATAATGCTACTGCAGGTGGGCATGTTACAATTAATAGTGTCTTGATGAGACAAGTCTGAACTGTATAAAGTTCATCTTTTCAAAAGACCTTAATGTCCTACAGTTGAAAACAAAACCATTTCCTGTAAAAGTGACTGTTTCATTTCCATTATTTGAACCAAGCCATGGGCCACTTAAAAGCAGAATCCCAGTCACTGTAAGTCATTGTTGACGGCAAAATTGTCTCCAACCAACTTTTCAGTCACAATAAAGCGAGCGAGTCCTCCTGGGCATGGTTCATTCTGATTCGAGAGTTTGACCAAACAATGCTTATCCGTGACTGATGTACCGATCTATAATTACACTTTTGTTTCAAACGGATCGTCTTTGCACAATTCAAGCAAGCGACTATCAATTTTAAACAGAAAACGAAGCTTTAGCGGGGGCGTTTAAATTCTTACAATTGGCATTTCCCTTTAGTCGTGCTCCCTCCATCTCCCTTAACGGAAAAAAAATAATGAAAAAAATAAATAAATAGATTTTTTTTTTTTTAAAAGACAAAAACGCATTTTATGTAATTGATGTAAAGAGTTCGGTACTTTTCTTACCTGATTACAAAGACTGGTCCTCTTTGGTGTCTCTATGGGATGTTATTGTGAAGTCCTGGCTTCTCTGGTCGGGCTGCAGGGCGGTGCCTCTCTCTGCTCTCACACCTTCTCAAGAGGAGCCTCATTTGTGTGTTCGTTAATAAATAATCTGTCAGTCAACTGATGGATAACTGGCTGAATAGCAGTGGGTGACAAAATAGCTCATCCCAAAACAAACTTGAGTGTGGAAAATATTAAACGGAAAGGATTTAACTCACAAATGAAAGAAAAACCGAACTGAAAATGGAATTTCGTACTTGAATAAAATCATGAATGGAATATGTTTTTTTCTTTTTTCAAGAGATTTTAATCATGTAAATATGGATGTAAAACCTTACAAAATAACCTACAAGTTGTATGTGATATAGCAATAATAATAAATATTCATTTTTTTTTTTACAAATATCTTTATAAAACATGGCATTTTTGCTTAAAGTTTTGAAGTGCAGTTAAAAACGTTAGAACAGGTTACATCCAACCATTTTCTATTCAGTTTATTCCGAACCGGGTGGTGGGGGGTTGGAGCCTATCCCGGCTCACAAGGGGCAGGTCACCAGTCCAGAACAGGTTACAGTGTTTACTAATTCAATGATACTAAACCTTTCATTAAATCTGCATTCATTCTCTAAAAATGTACAGAAGTTGATGTTATTACAAGACTTAAAAAATATGCCAGGTAGAGTACATCATCACAACATAAGCTGATTGTTTAATACAATTCTGAGCCATTATTTGCACCAAATATTGAATCAGACATAATTAGTTATTGAAGTCAACAAAGTAATAGAATATAAGAAGGCGTAACAAGTTACACTATCACAATGTCATACCTCAAATTTGTTTTAGGCGTAATCAAATCAATAGCAAAGAATGGTAGAGTGTATTAAGTCAACAAAAACGGCAACCATGAGTCAATCAACATGGCTTTGGCTTTGCTGAGTAAAATTTGCTTCCAGCCATAATGCGTCCTAACAATATTATGCTGATACTCAGGTTTATATGTCAGTGATGATTTATTGGGTTGCTGTGTTTCTCCCATACGACTCTATCCAACTTGAGATCCTTGTCTGGCCCACAGAAAGTCAATGTGTCATCAGTCACCTCCAGACTCTTTCTGTGGAACCTAAAAATGAGGTGAATAATCTTGGGTAACACTGGAATCAGACCTGAACTTTAACAAACATTAAATCAGGTACATCAGCAGCCTTTAACCATCTCAGAAACATGGCCAGAATCAGAGGAATAGTGTCTAAACCAGAAAAACTAATCCCTGCATTCGTTTCCAGCAGGCTAGACTACAGTTACGGCCTACGCACTGGGATCTCCAAACGAGCTATGAGAGAGCTGCAGAACATCATGCTGCTCGAGTTCTGACCAGAACCAGGAAATACGACCACATCAGTCCAGTGCTCAGGTCTCTGCATTGGCTTCCTGTCACTCAGTGAATAGACTTTAAAACAGCTCTGCTTGTGTACAAGTCTCTTCATGGTCAAGTGCCAAAGTACATCTGGTGTGTTAGAGCTGTATGAGCCAGCTCAGACTCTGAGAACCTCAGGTTCTGGTCAGAACCAAACAAGGCGTGGCCGCATTTCAGTTTTACGCTCCTAAAATGTGGAACAGTCTTGCCAAACGTGTGACAGGTCTCAATACTGAAAATGTGTAAATCCAGGCTGAAAACAGTTCTATTTAAACGTGCATATGCAAACCGAATGCATTTAATCTGCACTCTTCACTTTTACTCTAATCGGTTACTGTTTTATTTTGTTGAGCTTATTTTGATTTTCCTTATTTTTGTTTTCTGCTTTGAAAGTCTTTGTGGTGTGGTGATTAGCACCATCCCCTCACAGCAAGAGGGTTCTGGGTTCAAGTCCCCAGGGGAACTAGGATCTTTCTGTGTGTAGTTTGCATGTATTGTTCTGTCTGTGTGGGTTCTTTCCGGGTATTCTGGCTTCCTCCTACAGACCAAAAACCTGTATGTTATATGTTTTGCGACATTCCAAATTCATATACATTGTCAATTTGGAAGTGGTTGCTCATCTTTGTGTATCTATGTGTGGCCCTGTGATGGACTGGTGGACCATCCAGGGTGTAGCCTGCCTCTTGCCCATTGACGACTGGGATAGGTTCCAGTTCCCCCTCGGCCCCATTTGGGAATAAACGGGTCAGAAAATGGAATAACATTTCGAGTCTATGAGGATAATTATTTTGTATTTCTACATAATAAGATGATTTTTATAACCATAAAATATTTATTGAGGGGTGAATTGACTCAGACGGAGCACTACTGAAGGCCTAAGTGTGAAATGCACTATCCGCCACTGGGCAATGGTGACCTTTAAGTTACACCCCTCACTCATATTGAAAAGCTGTCAGGACAGGGTCAAGGTAGGACTCAGATGCAGAGCTTGGCAGTTACAAGGTTTTTATTGTAAAAAAAAAAAGAATAATAGAAAATAAATAAATCACTCAAAGTGAAAGCAAAGCCTACGAAAGTACGAAATAGTCACTCTTATGAGGAAGAACCAAAACAATGGACAAAGTACAAAACAGTCGCTCTTACAAAGTATTCTCTGGGATTCAAGGCAAGAAAAACTGTGACGAGGTTCAGAGGGCTCAGGTTCAATAGTCAAAACGATGAACATGACGAAACACACTGGCACAAGACAAGGGGGAACACAGACTATTTAAACACATGAAGGGAAGGGAACCCCAGGTGAACACAATCGGTAATTAGGGGACACAGACAGGTGACACACTGGGGAAATGCAAGTGGAGTTACTTTTCAAAATAAAACAGAAAATGACAAAACCAAGACATGACGAAACAACACCAAAACCCTCCAGGCGTGACAAAGGTGATAAAAGACTTACTTTCTTAGCCCTGGGCTCACTTTGGAGTTTCTGGCACTTCAAAATGCATAATTTAAAGCCAGTTAGTGTTTGATAAGACAGTAAAACACTCAGTGTTTTGTCAAGTAAAGACGAAGCAAGCTATTTCCTAACACAGTCCATGCAGTATCTAGCATTTAAGTTTATTCATGCGAAAGAAACATCTGAGAAAAATATTATATTAAAACTGATTAACAAAGTACCAACTGAGGATAACCAAAGGCAGTTAAAGAAATTATTACAAATAAAATAATACAAATAAAAACAGAAAAAAAAGGAATGAACGTGTCACTTTAATATTTGTCCAGCAATCTCAAAAACAGCCAGTTGTCAGGTGGAGAAAGTTATCTGTCCGTCAATGAGTTTTATACTTTAAAGTTTTTCATTCCATTGAAAAAGGACCCTTCATAATCGTTATTGGACGTGTGGTTTATCAAAACAATCTTTGACGAGAAAGCATTTGGCTTCCTCTTCCAGTCCTATTGTCTTAATACCTGTTTGATGTCCTATAATTTGTGTGCCAAGCTCAGTTTCATACAGGAGAAGTTTGTTTCAGCCACAAGATTAACAGGTTTACACTCCTTATCACTTTATGACCATCAAGAATGCACTCACTGTGATGGTTGTTTGGAGCTAATTGTTGTCTGAGACACATGTATGGAAACACATGTACTTTTGGTTTTTTAGCCTCTTTTTGAGCTGAAGTCGATGCATGGCTGAAGTAGCAGTGCTCTCCTGAGCCTTTAACTTGTTGTAGTAGTCGGAGAACTTGTTGAAAAGGAGGGAGATTGGCATGCTGTTGAGGATAATGCCAAATGAGATGCAGCCGAAAGCCACAATGCGGCCCAAGGCTGTCACAGGGACCACATCCCCATAGCCCACAGTGGACATGCTGACCTAAAGCAGAGGGTAAGCAGTACTTAGATTAGTAATGAAAATGAGTTGCAAACAATCTTGTTTCAACTTTCATTGAAACATACAGAGCAATGAGAGTTTACCTCACAATCACACTACTCATAGCCGGGGATCTCGACTTTAGCATAACGTGTGAAACACTTAAGATCAGTTTTTTAAACTGTCACCACAGGAATGTGAAAAATCAAGAAGCGATTTACACAAATCATTTATGACTGGTGTTGGTGAAAGAAATAGCTGTCATGAGGACAAAAGCAAATAAATCTTCTAATCACAGGCACACCTATCATTTTAATGTTCTTAAAATGTTTGGAACCACAAAAGACTTTGCTGAGCTAAACTTTTTCATTTTAAAGCTGTCTAATTTAAAATCTGTGCTTTGGATAATTATTACACAATTTTAGTGTAGCACTTGTGTATGTCAAACACCCTTTTGCACTCTAAACCCACTTTAAGTTAATGTTCAAATCTTTTCGTTGTATTGCAGTCACCCTGGAACTCCTGGAACTTTGGTTCATACACTTTTGGTCAATCATTGTAAAAGACATGATTTTGCTGTTTCATTTTTGTACAGTTCCTCTAGTCATACATCATTCCCATACACACAGCTCTTAATTTAAAAACAATGACTGAGACTGCCAGGGTTTGTACAGTCTAGTAAACCTGGTCACTTCATTTGTTAGTTTACCTAAAGAGAGAAATCGTTTTGCAATTGAACGATGTGTTAAGAACAGGTATGGTTGGTCTGATTTTTTTTGCATGCAAGTCAGGTTACTGAGGAGCTCTGCTCTCTTTAGGTGATTCGGCAGTTTTCTATGTCTGTGAAGGATGTGTACAGCAGAAACAGCAAACATGCTGATTGAACAACAGTTTCCACTACTTGGCGTGTTTACACAAAATATGATTCTCCAGTTGTTGGCAATGTAGATGACAATTTGCGGTCTTAAGTGTCATGTTCAGTACTTTCTCTTTACCCATTATGTGAAAAAGGAGAGGAGAATATTTCAGTCAGGAATTAATGTAGTCATAACATCTCCAAGATGGTTGGAGGTGGCAGAGGCATATTTTTTCAGTACAAATCTCTTAATTTTTTTCCCCAATCCTACAGGATTCTGGCATGAAAAATTCATAAAATGAAAGAAACATTCTTTTCTCCCATTGACTGATCTCATTAGCGGCCACATGCATAAAATCATATGCAGGCTCATAAACATTTGAGAGTGGAAAAGTACATTGAAGGCACTATTTGGAAAGAGTGACACACAGTTGCCAACACTTACGGCAGCCCACCACCAGGCGTGAGGGATACTGCTGATGGGGGACTCCTCAGTTTCTTTCTCCACTGAGTGCAGAAGAGCAGAGAATGTGAAGATTCCCATGCCTATGAAGAGGGCAATGCAAGAAGCCTGCTGATAACAATGGCGCAGGGTAAACCCAAAAGCCCTCATGCCCGTTGATTGGCGTGCCAGCTTTAAAATCCGAAAGATTCGCAGAAACTTGACAACTGTGAGGACTTGGCTGACCTTGCTGGCCTGGGCCACGGCTGTGGGGTCTTCTTGTGCCATAAAATCCTCTCCGTCGGTAAAGCTTTCACATATGATCAGAACAAAGTAAGGCATGACTGACACCATGTCCACAAAGTTAAGCGCACTCTTCAAAAACGTTTTGATATCAGGCGTACTGATGAGACGGAAGACGTACTCGAAGGTGAAGAAGACAACGGTGATGATTTCCACCCATTCCATGAATGTTTTGTCATAGATCATATATGACTGAAGCTCTTCTACAGTGCTAAGAGTCATTGCAGCAATAGACAAAAGCACAAAAAGGTTTGACACCACTGTGACGGCCTTGCTTAAAGTGGAGGAGTAGGGATTCTCTACAATATTCCACAGGGTCCTCCTCATATCCCCAAAAATCAAGTCTTTGAAGCACTCATTGTCACACCTGACCTGCATCACAGCCATCACCTCCTTCTCTAGCGTCAGGTTGTCTTTCACCTCATCCACCTTTTCTTCAAACAGCGTCAAGCAGCAAAGCTGGGTGTCCTTCATGTTAAGGCCCCAGTAGGCAACTTCCTCCTCAAAGTTGATGGGGCACATTTCTTGCACAATCCACAGCACGCCGCTTGTGTAGAAATGACAGATGTAATGAAAGAAGGCGGGATCATGGTCGAAAAAGAATTCATTCTTCATTACAGAGTAGTCATCACACAATGTGAGGAGTTCCGTCGGGTCCTTGCAGAGAGCTAATGAGCCTATCCGAGTGTGAGGGTATTTAACAACGCACCGTTTTGGGATTTGAAACACTTTTCCTCCAACATTTATAGTGACATTTGGCTGCAGCCTAGGTCTCCATTTAGCTTTGTGGCACTCGGTTCTTTGGTCCAGGTTGTTTAGGTTCTCCAGAGAACTCCATGATTTGACTGCTTTGTCCTGGGAAAATGGAAATGTTTGACGATCCACTGTACTCACAGAGAGGCAGCTGATGGTGAAGCGGCGGTTTTGTAAATGTCCCTGGAGTCGTGCCTTCTCCGAGCAGGAGGCCATGGCAAGAATGCTGCGAGGCAGGAAGCCAATGCACCAGAGCAAGAGGAGAGAAAACTAGGAAAGGGCCTTTGTAAAAATGATTGTAAAATGCCGTAGTCCTGACACATCAGGGAAATCCCAAACAAGAGTTGCAGGAGCTGATATCAGTAATCGCTCACTCGCTTGCAGCTGAGCGTGCGGTCGGGGAACTCCATTGTGAAAGAAGTGATTCCTCTGTGGCTTTTGCAGCAAGGACAACAGATTGGATCCCTCTTGAGCCTCAGATCAGGGATAAACAGCAGGGGTTTTTATCAATTTAAGCTCATTGGTGGCTTTCCAAGTTCCCTTTAGTCGTAGTAAATACAAAGGAGGAGGCGAGATTAGGATGGCTGGTTTAAGGATTTTAGAGTGACGTGGTGAAAGAACAGCTGAAGGATTGTTCTTTCATTTCACCGTACAAGTCTGAAACCTCACCCTTTGAAAGAGTATTAAGCGTTCTGGCCTAGTTGGACACCATATGTAAAATGCGCACACCATGTCAGCATAAGGATAGACGTATAGTCGTAAAGAGCAACAAAAAACTAAAGCTTTGTTGAAAACTCTCAAAACAATTAGGAATGATGTTTGGACACTTCAGATTTATCCTAAGAGTTCAGGGTTCACCTGAGTGACGTATGTTTACATCCATTAATTGTTCTGGTCGCACAGGGTCAGAGCGTGTTTCAACAAATCCCAATAAGAGACAGACTCAGCAGTTTGTCAAACGGCAAATATAGACGTGCACATCCAAAGCTTGTTCAAAATGTTTATGTGAAGAAGGCCATCAGAGCACCAGTAGGAAATCTGCTCAGAAAGCCTGGTGGGTTGGCTCAGAATATGATTCAATAAACCGAGAAATCTGAGGTCTGAGAGTCAATATTTTTTTTATCTTTCCACTTTGTTTCATATCCTATATTGCCCAAGATTATTAGTAATTTAGCTTTTATGAGGATTCTGTCAATTTCAGAGGCATTTGTTTGCTCAAATACTCTATATACTTTATTTGATCAATTTACAGCACTGAAACGGTACACTACATTCAAATGAGTGTTTCCATCAAAAATAAAACTCTTCCTTTAAAATAAATATCAAAACACATAACTCAGCAGTCTCAGCACACACCTACGCAAACATTGATCAGTTGTTTCACTATCGTACCTCTTCTTTTTTTCTTAAACACAAAATGGATAAAACAAAGCAACAAAAAGCTAACCTCGCTGAGACATTGTACATAAGAAATCAAATTTGTTCCCATTCAGAATTTGCACTTCCACAAATATTCTTAGTCTCTTTACTTTGATTTATTTCACCAAAAAATGTAGTGATGTCATTACGGTTCATCTCACTGCGCTTCAATTCTACACTTAAAATAAAGACATTTTAAGCCTAGTTTTGAAAAACAATTAACAGAAAAACTATGATTAGAAAGAAATAGCCATAGAAAGCTTCTTTATTTCTAATCTCGGTTTTGTAAATGGATTTGCAGTATCACATCGTTATAATAATTTATTATCTAAACCTCAAAAGAATATAGGTGTAAAGACGTTAACTCGCATAAGCATGCACATAAGGCAATGCATTTGTGACATAATTCAAGTATTCATTAGGCAACAGATGGCCTATAGGACATTGACAATGCAGATGAATGAATTGAGTGCAGAAATCCACTCAATTCCAGCATCGAGACAAAAGAACAGCAGTTTTTCCTTAAAGAATTAGTCAAGTTAAACAGTATTTTCTCTATGATGTTTGACAGTCATAAAAGTAGAAAAAAAAACAATACTGCCAATGAGACGTTAGAAAAACATAAAGTGCAGTATTGTATTCAAATTCAGAAGAAAAAAAATTAAATATGCAAAAGACAGAAAGTGTACCAGTGACTTATTTCCCGCTATCTGAACAAAGGTCCAACTTATAACCCCCCCCAAAAAAAGTTTACCCATTTCTAATGAATGTTGCAAAGACTATTCAAGCCTTAATTTGACAGTCAACCTAACAAACAACTCTCTTAACAGGAAGGTTAAAGAGAAAATAATAAAAAGAGAGAAAAGAAGGCACTTATTTACTTGATTGATTATCAAAGTAAATCAGATGTACATTTTCCCCCAAACATCGTCAAGAGTCACCAGGACTAACAAGAAAACCTTTCAAACTGAGGGCACAACAGCAGCAGGCCTTCTCCCATCCAACAAAAATGGACGATGTCGTCACTGGAATGATGTGAGGCTCCAGAGGGAGCTGGGAGGACACCGGTGGAATTGGCTGGGTGTGTCGGTCCAGTGGTCCCAGCGGGGTGGAGAAGTCGGCCGGGGAAGTGCCCTCAGCTGACCATCTGTGTCACACCTTCATTCACCATCCAAGTCCAGCTTAAGAGTTTCCTGGCGGCGGAGAAAGCACTGCTTAGTCAACACACCTCACACCATAAGCCTGTAAGGAGAATTAACCTTGTCGACGTGTATTTTTCTGAGAGTCGTGCAGGACATTCAAGAAAAGATCCTACTGTCATAATGATTGAAAATGGGCTGGGAAGATACACTACAGATGAGTTCACCATGCATTTGAGTCTACTTCTCATTGATTTTGATGTAAAAAACTAAACTTATCTTATGTGAATTTCACTGCTAGCTTCTTTGTCAACCTTAATCCTTTATCTTAGAGTTCCTCTGTTTGTCTGTTACATCAGATTTTTTCTACAATGTGATCATGTATAATACAACCAAGTGTAGATTTTTAAAAAATGCTTATGAATGTTGGAGAAAAGCTATTAATATCCAAGTCAAGATAAAAGAGCCACCATGTTTAGGTCTGTGTCAGAGGTCTGTTTTAAGGAGCAGTCACAATTCAAAGACCATTTCAAAAACCGAAGAACTGATTAACTTGATTAACTGATGTGACAAACATTCATGACATCCTCTGGAGGAAGACCTTTCTGTTTATCTAGGGAAGCAGCTTTCCTGTTTTTGTTTGTTTTATCTGGTCTCCTTGCACTAATCTACACATCAAAAGCTAGTATTGGGCTATGTTCTCAGAAAAAAGTGCTTGGGTGCTGGGTGCTGATAACAGCGATGCATAAGAAACAGGAATTTGTGACAAAAGGAAATGTGCTCTGTCATTGTTTCAGGAAGAATGAAAACATGAGCATTTCCCCTTTAACTGTTGTGTTATGGAGTTGGGTTCAAGCCTCAACCTATAAAGATGATTAAAAACATCTGGTAGAAAAAAATATAATCTAAAAATTCAAATCCATTGACACTGTCATGAGATGTTCTTAAATGTGCATTTGGATTTTGTTTTTTTGGAAGCTGCGCCATTCTCACCACACCACAAATTCTGCGTCTGCGGATCGAGCGAAAGATGTCTTCATATGTGTAAAAATCACTTGCCTTGACCAGAGATGTGATTGGTCTCACGGGTGGCCTCTGAATGAGGGGGTCTTGAGACTCTGTGAGTGAGATGGTCTGCACGGTGAGAGACCTGGAAGGCAAGAATTCTTCTCTCCACCACCACACAGCCATTCCCACCAGCAGCGCACTGAGGAACACTGGGAAACACACATAGGATGTCACGTTTGGAGCCTATCCAGACCTGCCAGTGAGCAAATTGGACGGATCTGTCTGCGTCAGACACTTCCTCTGGGCGCACAAACAGGATGTAGGTATGACTGCCTACATCGCACCTATTTCTGCTGTACTCTTTTCCACTCTCAAACTTTTTAAAAAAGTTCATTTAAGTAACTAACCTAAACTGAAGCCATCAATATAAGAGCACATCATGGCGGATATTTTCCATCTCACTGTGGACGACAAATCATTTACGAGGAAAAGTCAACTATCTGCTGGGAGACCAATATTCATATATGAGCTAGTGATCAGTCATAATCACAGAAGATCTTAACCTAGGTGCAAGACCAGTGTTTACGAGTTTAGAAAGGCTTCTTACCAATCAAAGAGAGGATTCCAGCAAATGAGGGATTCGATAGAGTAGCTTCAGGGAGTGCCCGCGAAATGGCCGGAGAAATGCAGCTGAACTGCAGCCTCTCGGTCAGCAGGTCCACAGCACACTTGTGCTCACACACCATCCCAGGGCGTCCACAAGCAGAAGGCCCTTTAGAGCAGCAGAAGGCGGAGTTGGTCAAGAGGAAAAGGGACTCTGAGGGGACAGGATTGTGCTAATTTATCACACATTTAACATGCTAGAGGACCTAAAGCCGCATGATTAGGCATTCAGTTCATTGGGTAGTATCGTGTAGTGACGGGTCATGCCTTTGGGTTGAAGCACGGGCTGGATGATGGCCACGCCACCGGGCGAGGCGATGTCAGACAGAAGCACCTGCAGGCTTGTGCCGTTGTGCTTGTTTGCACGGCAGATGGAGTGCGTTACTTCATCACTCCAGTATACAAATCCCTAAAGCAAGATGGGGGGGAAAAAAAGAGAATTGCATTGTGGCAATTATCGGTTTATTTTTAGGTGAGTGCTTAGTACCCTTTGTACAAAATAGGCTATTGCATTATTACGAATGACATTACCTCAAACACAGCAAGTCCAAACAACCGATCTAGATAGCCGTTGGATTCTACCACCGTTTTACGGTGACGGCCTTCAAGATCGACTCTGGAGATGCTCCTCGTTCCCATGTCAAACCAGTACAGTAACCTGCGAGGCACATCTAAGGAGGGGGTGGGCGGTATAGTATAAAAACACAAATCTTATTAGTCGTTCTCTTAAAAAAGGATGAATGTGCACCATTAACAGCAACAGCACATTTTACAGGAAAGGAAATCGCCTGTTGAAAGTACAAAAACAGAAACCTCAATTTCCGGTGTAAGAGGAAGGTTTGTTTCCTCATTTTTTCCACTCACAAGATTACTGAACACGACACACAAAGTAAATCATCTGCAGATTTGGAAGTGATGTGGAAAATGATCTCTGCAGAATCTGTGAACATACCCAGAGAAAGAGCAACAGGCTGGCGTACTGCGGTGGTGACTAGAGTCTTTCTATCATGGCCGTCTAAGCTGGCCCTCTCAATCTTTGGGGAGCTGCCACACTGGGTCCAGAAGAGGAGCCTGAGAAAATGAAAGGATCCTAAATTCCTACATGTTAGCTTTTTAAAAGTGTGAAGGCGGCAGATACATGTGCAGTTTTAAACGTGATCACTCCTCCTAACCAAGTAGACTTGGCTCTCTGTGTGGGTGGATGCTTACTCATTACTCTTTACAAAAAAAATTCAAAAGCACTTCCTTGTTCAGTGTGCAGCTGTTGTTGCCACGCTGTTTAATCATGTGGTTAATCATGCTGGTGTTTTGGGTGAGAAGTATGTGTGGAAAAAGAAAAGAAAAAAAAAAGAAGAAGAAAAAAAACTCTAAACTGACATGACTTCACAATGATTGTTAATGGTGTAGCCGTCATGCTTTTGACTCAACGTAATGCCTCGTTCCTCCTACCCCTGGAGAGGATCCACAGCCACAGCAGAGGGTTTTTCGAGTCCCCCGATGAGCTGATGCTGGGATGAACCATCGAGCAGGGCAACGCTCACCGAACCGCTTTCCTGACTGGTCCAGTAGAGCAGGGAGTGGATCCAGTCCACTGCAATAGCAGACACTGAGCCTTGGGCCTTCAGTACCAGCACAGCTTTATGTGGCTTTTCATTCACAGAAATCCTGAACAACATCCGAGAAGGAAAACACACGATCAAACATCCCCCATACAACTAATATGATTAAGATCACCATGCAATCGAATTCATATCTTCCTAAGACTTACTCTTACTCACATAAAATAAAGACTCACACATACATATTCAAAGAGCAACCTATTACTAACTTAGTAGCATTCTTGCTAACAATCTTGTTTTACTGACAATATACATGAAAAACGTGTATACATTTGTTAAAATATGTTTTATCAAAGCAAACCAAATATTTCTATTTCATTTCAAACTTCCCAAATTGTTTTTTCCCTTAAGATTAAGGGGTTCAGTGTTGAAAAGACTCCAACACACAAAAAAAGGAAACATAATGTTGAAAATAAAACAAAGGAATGGTGTCAGGCATGACGCTCTCGTGTTAAACTGTGCTAAACACTGGTCTTATCTTTCCTGCTTATTTTCCTGCTCCATTCCTCTCAATCATTTCTGCTTTTGTGATTAAATATAAGTACAAAAATAATATGGTTTGTTTTTGCACATTTGTACTATGTTGTCTGCATGTTAAAATAGTGTAACCTTTTCATTTTATGAGTCACCTGTATATAGAGCCATATCCTTGTTGGGCCCAGAACAGCGTGTGGTTTGAAGCCACAACGGCCACAGCACCTGGTCCTGATACATGTGGGGCCAACGGCTTATAGTCAGAGCTTAGATGTTTTGCAAACTGAATTCCTGTTGAAGCAGTGAAAACCAACTGAGCCTCGGCACCTGCAATGGCAAATACACACAAAACTTCATTTTGGTCGTTCTTCTGAAATTGAGATTATATGAGAAAGGTAGGCTGGTCCTACCAAAGTCATTACTGATATCCTGCTGGTTTGGGATGTTTACTTAAGGATGCTTCTGACAGACGGATAAAAGTGTGTCAAAGCTAGAGTGTTGACATCCTGGTGCATAACCGGAGGTATAGTTTATCAGAGATCTCTGTGAGCAAAGACACTGCTTTCAGGTTGAATGAGTTAAAGTTTATTCAGGTGGAACACGTCTGAGCTTTTCACTGTTATAGTAGCATCCTTAGCAAACATCATAGCACAAACCTGAACATCACAAATCAGTACATCATGCTATGCATGTCACACAAATATGATTTGCAAACACATATCTAACTCTCCTCTTTTCCAAGGAAACATACCAAAGTTATTCTTAGTGCCATTATTTCTTCTTCCAGCTCACAAAAAAAATAACTTTTTGTACCCATCTCTGCATCTTGCATTGTAATTGCATTGTTTGGGACATCCACAGGTCCACTGAGGTACCCAACAGCATAAAAGAGCCACCAGATCTCCTAACCTCTGTGCCAACGGCCCAGTTTCTCCCCGTCAACACAGGGCTCGATGTTGATGAGGATAAAAAACCATTAAAGCTGAACTAAACATATTTTTTTAAGCAAGTTATTGGCTTAAGACCTTTTACTTATGTACTGTAATGTTTTCTGTATGAAATGATCATTTTATATGATGATATAATAATTCATAATGTGTGGGAATATTTTGTTTTCAGCAACTGATTAAAAAAAGCATACGTAGTTGCGCACCTTTGGCCTTGCACTCTCCAGTTGCTGGAGTCATCTGGTAACCGTCGTGGCAGTCACATTTGAAGCTGCCGTTATTGGGAGCACACAGTTGGTCACACACATCTCTCTCCAGGCATGTGTCCACCTCTAAAAGAATGACGGAATCATTTTCAAGGTCATTTCAGAAACCGCAGAAACGTGAAGCATTTCCTGAACCATTACCTGAATAACCCAGGAATACAAATCAGTTACCAATAAATAAACAGTCGCATCCGGGCTGACGGCACAGAATCCGTCCCGTTTCTTTAGTGTGCACGTTATGACAGCTATTCTACAAACAGACTTGTGAGAATAACTGTTGAAGCCTGGCTGTACAAATACGAGGTCAGATCAAATTACTGGCGATGACGAACTCAAGGCAGTTGACTCACCCTCACACTGGCTGTCGTCCACCAGCTTCATGTTGTCAGGGCAGCGGCAGAGGAAGCCCATCTTCTGGTCCACACAAAAATGAGAACAGCCACCGTTATTCACCTGACACTCGTTTTGACCTGCAAGAACAGACATTTCATCGGTCACAGTTCAACACGAGTCCGCTTCAATTATTCAGTCACGGGACAGTGACGGACGCCATCCTTAACCCAAGATGTCACCAAGAATCAAAAACTAATAAAACATGATTTTTCTGTCGTTTGACTTTTTTGCTACGCTCCAAAAAGTGCACTGTGAAGCAGAAATGTCAAAGCCACATTACACACATGTGTGAGCCTTAAAATGTGCTTCATTTTGGGGTACTACAACCTGCACGTCTTGATAAAGGCAAACAAAAAAGTCAGAACATTTTCCCCCTGTGCTTTCATCAAGTGATGACAGAGGTTCCACTGGTATAATTATTAACAAGTCCATTGTAGTGTGTTGAAAAAATAATTTGCTAAATGGCATCAGTTAATCATCATGAATAAAAATGGATTACTTTACATTTTGACGGTTACCATTGTGGTGAGGTCAAAGGAAAACAGACAGAATGAATGAATGTCAGCCATAAACCTCAAATGTTTTTCTCCGAGATATAGAAGATTCAGCGTGTCCTAAAGCGTTGGACTATCCAAGACTATTGACATTGTCACCTGTTAAGTTTAGTTTATGTTTAACTAGAATAAGGAAGAAAATAATGAAAAGGCTGTGATGGTAAAAATATCACCATCCTGGTCGGGGTCAACCCATTCATTTGAATCTGGTGTGTTGTAGTAGGATTTTCCAGAGTGAAAAAGCCCATAAAGCAGACTTACAGCCATAATAGGTCATACATAAAGGACAAAATTATTATATATATATATATATATACAGTATATGGTATAAATCCTTAATTTAAAAAACAAACAAACATTAAGAATAAATTAGACATGGTTCCAAATACTATTTACAGGTTTCCCTTAAACTCCTTAATCTCATTATGCTTATTAAAGGTCCTGAGCCTTATCCATGCTGTCATCAGTCCAATATAGACTAAAAAAAAAAAACAATCTTACATGTTTCGCACTAATTGCAAGGCCCTAAGAGGAACCCCCCCCCCCCCTTTTAATGTTCCCTTTTAAATAGAGCATGTGCGTGATAGCGAGCCTTTGTGTGTGGTGGGCTGGCCAACTAGACTGACGGGATACAAATGTGGAGCAACTGTGTCCACAACCACAGTTACATTATTTCTGTGTCAGTAACAATAAAACATTCTGAAATAACTGTGTGGATGGAAAGTGTGACAGACAGCCTGCTGCAGACAACACGGTGCCTGCCTCGGTCAGAAGAATGTGTGGATGAGCCAGAGCAGAGCACACTCGCGGACATCCTGGGTCGCATCCCCTCTGTTCTATCTCACCCCACACATTGAGTGTATGTCTATGACCTGTTGCCACACCTCTGACCCCTTCCTCCAAAACATTCAACAACCAGTTTAGGCTCACACTGTTGATCCACTGTGCAGCCCAGGGATAAATAATTAAACATCAATAACCGCAGACCAAAAGGCCATTTAACAGCATATTATCTGCTTCCTGTCTCAGCAGAATTAAATGAACTTTGATCTGCCACAAGCGGATCCTTTATCCAGGACTGTTTACATGTTCGAGCAAGAATCCAAAATGCGTCTTTGTACTGTCTAGATTTCACTATAAACTCATCTTGCTGGGACACAAAATGTCTGTGAGGCCTGTTTGTTTCTGTACTACCATAAATACTACCATTAGTACTGGAGAATCATGAACCTCTCTTCTGCAGTCATGAAGTCAAAGTTCACTTGTCAGCTGCAAGGAAGAAAATGGTTATCTGAGTTTCTGTGCAAATTATGTGAGTATAATGAAACAGCTCGTCTTGGGAGCTGGACGGCCTGCAGGTAACACGTCGTCCATAATCTGACTATGCAGAGACACTGTGTAACGACGCCCCCTGCTGGATGATCAGCAGAGGGTGTCAAACTGATGCTCCAGGGCAGACCTCTAAAACCGGATGTCCTGCAGGTTTTTAGGTGTCTGCCACTCCTGCCATGCATCAGAATTGTTGGTGCTTGGTTTAGTTGTTGTAATGTAACCAAGCCATGGAGCCCAAAATTACACCAAGACAGGGAATACGTCCGTCAGCCAGCAGACCAGGCCTCAAGCTTCAAAAATCAGTTTGGCTAGAGATGACTCGACTCTTTGACTGAGCTTTTTTCTGGATGGTCGTCCTAAAACAAAGCATCCGTCCAGCTGTGTAACTTTCTCAGACGAGTCATTTACACGCCGAAACCGCATTTAAACATCGGTTTGAAGTACAACATTTCATTTCCCCCTCATATTACACCACAAATATCTGCAAGGACACCCTGTGGTGTTGGAGCCATTTGATGGGCTCATCAGGCCCTGCAGCCCCCTCAGAACAGACGCAGCACGTTCCCCTGCATCCTTACTCCAAAAGGGGCATTTTGGGACGGACGTGTGACATCACGCACCACAGTGCTCCTCGTCGCTGCCGTCTGTGCAGTCTGGCTGGTGGTCGCACCTCCAGCTGTGGCGGATGCACTCTCCGTCTCCACACTGGAACTCTGAGGCCGCGCACGGCGAGGAGGCCTGAGAGCTGGGCTGGGCCGAGCCGCACAGCTCCCGCGACTCGTCCCGTCCGTCCGCGCAATCGGCCCGACCGTCGCAGAGCTTCTCGCCCGGCAGGCAGTCGTCGGACGGCCCGCAGGAGAAGAAGCCGGCGGTGCAGTGGTGGCAGGAGCCCTCGTCCCGGCCGTTTCCGCAGTCGTCAACGCCGTTGCACAAGAGCTCTGTGGACATGCACCGTCCACTGTGGCAGGCGAACTCGCCGTCCTTACACCACACGCGGCCTGCAAAGAGTTAGAGGAACAGAGTTTCACACGGTTTTACCCTGGATATCCTCTGAGGAATTTTAATCTGAGCTCAGCGGAGGATTTACTTTATTCTAGATGAGAAAAGAGAGAAAAAAAGATGCACTGTGGTTTTGTAAGAATATCAGATCGCTACTTAACCAGCAAGCAGATATCAATTATTCTTTGATCAAAAAATGTATCTCTTTATAAGAACCTCACTGGGATGCTTTGATTTATCTATCATCTGACGGTTGTACAGAGATTAGGTCAAACAATAATGGCAATAATAAAGTCAACATGAGTCAACATTTGTGAAAGGTGCTCTTTCCCAAATATCTTAAAAGACTGTTTAATCATTGACTGCGCAGGACGATAACTTTCGCCTGTGTCTCACCCAGCAGACCCAGAACATATTTAAAGCTCAACAATGCTGTCAGGTAAGATCCTTTTGTAAACGTAAGCTAAGCACCAGAAAATTCCCTTTAAATCAGATTTGGATCAGACCTGGATGAGCTCCAAAAGAAAAAAACACAGCAGGAAAAGGTTAATTCCAGGTCTCGTTCTCCTGCAGGCTGAGATAGTTTTCACATCAACTAAAGCCTCTGTGATTGCAGAGGCTATTCTTTAATACGACACAGAGATATAATCCAACAAAGGAGAGTTTCCTAATGGTGTTGTTGAATGCCTGAAAGAACAGCGAGTCCTTTTTAAGAGATCTTTCCAGCTGAACTCTTTATAGCAGACTTGCTGTTCACAGCAGACACCAAAGATGTTTTTAGAATATCAAATGCTCGACTGACCTCAGCTGGACTAGCAAAACAAAAATCTGAGACGACGTAGTTCAACACACTAGAGAAAAGAGATTTTCACAGAGAATAATACGACATGACTCTTAGTAGAAAAACCAACACTGATCAGGTTAAGGTCAGAATTACAGAATGATTATTAATAATAAACTTATAGTAATGGTAATAATAAACACTTTCAGCCCATCACACCACATTTACATGTCTTCAGCGACGACAAAAAAGGTGGACAATTTTGTGTCATCTTCTGATCCCCAGTCTAAACCAAGTGGCTGGTGCTGCATCATGCTTTTGAGCTACATTTGCACAACACATTTATCAGATTAATCTATTTGTTACAAATACATAGTAATATGATTTTGCTCTGTCCCCCACAATTTGCTCACTGCATCTAAAACTCCTACAAAAATCAAATAAGGGGTAAATAAGAAGGTTCTCACATCTTTAGGCTGTATCAATTAGATATTTGCAAATCACTTCGCATTTGCATTTGTTGCCTCTTCACGTCTAAAAGAGTCCCTCGTTTTTCGATCCTAAAAGGTGGATTGAAAGGCAAAGCAGTGTTCAGATTGTTATGCTTAGGGCTGTCATCACGTGGTCAACTCACTGCAGTGGCGTTCATCTGATCCATCCTCGCAATCCGAGTGCCCATCACACATTTTCAGCCTGGAGAGACACGAGCCATCGCTGCACCTGAAGTCCAGCTGCTCCTGACAGGCAGGAAAAGAGTGACCCTCAGCTCCTGAAACACACAGAACTGAGAGCTTTACTATTACTGTAAAAACATTTGTTTATAATGTAACTGATGAGTCATTCATGTAAGAATTAATAGCGATAACATTCATTTCCTTTGCAAGAGTTGGTTTAAACCCTAAAGTTCGAGGGATTAAATGTTCGGGAAAACATAGATTTGCTTTAATTTACTCTGTGAATCCATCTGAAAAAAAAATCCATTATTCAATATAGTTATGAAATGGTAGGATTGTTTTGTTTTTTGCAGGCAAAAACAGAACATTTTGTAGCATATTTGATCAAATTACAAGTGTTATTAGAAAAAGAACGATGGAAATATTCCATGAAAACTCTTTTTTTCCCATTCTTCTGCAAATGGCAGGGAAAAACGCAAGAAAAATGACCAGTATGTAACATAATAAGATGTTATCCAACAGTTCTTTCAGGCATGTCACTGGATAGACTACAAAAACAATGTCCTTCAATCAAAATACATAAGAAAATTTGTGTTATGACTGGTCAATTGTTTCTTCTCTGTAACATATTTGTTAAGTAGTTTAAAAAATGAAAATAACATGTATATTTCATGATGACGGCACAATCAAGTTCTTTACCGCGGCGGTTGGAACTGAAATGAGACTTCATTTAAAGTGATACCGTCCGACAGCTTTCAGCTCGTCAGTGCGGGACAGAACATTAAATACCAGCGTATGGGTCATTTAATGAACATAGACGTGCAACAACCGCATCCTACCTAAAAAATTATGCCAAAAGAGTGGTGCAATCAGAAGAAATAAACCTCCAAGGTGCCCCATGCTCGACGAGTCCTCCACAGCAACGGAGCAAGCGGCGCAGTTATATGACGTAAGAGAACTTTCTGTCAAACGGCGTCAGGTTTATGAATTAATAAAGCGTTTATTATTCTGTTTGACTAAATAAATAAAAACAACGGTGCATCCGCCCTCCTATTAGGACTTTGTTTTATAGAGCTTTTTACTGTTTTCAGTTGACCTTTTTCAATGTTACCTACACCAATTGCTCTTTTAACTTGTATTTAAAGATGCCAAACTTTCTGTAAAAAAAAAAAAAATTCAACATTCAAAATAAATGTGTGTCCAACTGTTTGGTGATTGGTCCTCTCCCACTCACTCAGGATTTCATTAGGAACAGATGTGTGATCACAGATAATCTAATGCCGCAGGACGTTTTTTAATGGTTGTTTAAAAAAAGTGCTAGATTCTCCTAATGTACATACACATTGCCTAGAGACCAGATCATCACCCCTCTGAATGAAGCATATTTGTTTCATTGGATTTGCATTAAAGCTCTCCCGTTACAGCTCAAACAACAGAACAGGTCAAACTCGTCCCTGTAAACAGTTTAAACAATCTATGAGTTTTGCTGATAAGGAGGAGGCCCAAAGCATGATAGTACAGAGATAAAATAAAAATCAGTGAAAAAAGATTTGTATATACTGTATCTGACATCCTTTCATGCACCATTTGAAAGTCACCCATTCACAGCCTACTGGCTGGAGCAATCAGATAGGGAACTTGTCTGCCCAAGTGAGCAACAATTACATGACTGATTATGTAACTGTAAGCCATTCAGTTTTAAAGCAGCTGACATTTAAGTAGTGATCAAAAATCTCTTCATAAGATCCAGATCACGGATTCGTCTTTGTAATTAAAACCTTGCTACAAAGTATTTTCAAATTCCCTATCAGCTGAAGATCTTTGTCCACAATTGACATTAATATCATCTAAAGAAAAAAATGAGCTGAACCAAAAACAAGGAAACGTTAACATTTTATTCACATTTTCTTTTGTACAAGATACAGTTCACTTTTGAGTCAGTGCTCTTCAGCACACGTAGATGAGAATTGATGAAGACGTTCGTCCTGTCACTCAGAGGTATGGCTGATCTGTAGAGAGAGCTGGTGGTTCATATACAGCTCCTGGTGTCACTGGGGCCTTGGAGGTTTCCGCAACTTGACTAGATAACCACAAAAAAAACAAAAAAACAACAGCTGAACGATTCAATCAAAGGAAAAGATGACACGAAGTGTAAAAACTATGATTCATAGACATATGATGAAGTCGATTACTGTGCATTATCATTAAATGATGCCACCGTGTTTATTGAGGAGGCTGGAATTTAGCCTTTATCAGGTATTAATAACAAGTAGTTGCACAATCAAATGTACCTGCCAGCAGTGAGAGCTTTCTGAGTGGACATCACAACGGTAGCAGGTACCGACTCCCTCCGGCCGTCTCTGCTGTAATAGTAGTTGCCGGCAAACTTATGGCTTGGGCCTACGGGCAGTTTAGGTGGTGGCTGTGTCCTATGAATGAAGCAGTTAATTTGATAGTTTTTCTCTTACTAATTCACACAAACTTTGCACCCCTGAAAGAGTGTTTTTGCGTGTTTCTGGACACAATACAGACTGCGAATGTGATTTTTTTAAGTAAAAGAATGAGAAAAAGATTCATTGGATAACTGTGTAAAACCATATGCTTTAGTTGGCACTGATAACACATTTTCCGGGCATGTCTCTTTTCCTTTGAAAGAGACACACTAGCTTCATTAGATTAGATTATCGATCCCACAATGGGGAAATTCACCTTTAACATGAGCAGTACAAATACACAAATACACAGAAAAAAGAAAAACACCACGCCTAGCAGATGCATCAGTAAATAAAGTAAAACGTATTTACAGGGGGTGTTTTCGAGGCCTGTGACCAAATGTTAAGTGGCACAATGATCCTGAAAGGAATAAAAGTCTGAAAAGTATGTGACTATTACAAAGGGTTCCCAAGTTTAGGATGCTAAGAGTCTTTTACTAACGACATCTCACCTCTTTGCTATCTCCCCATATCGCAGCTGCAGTTTGGCCTGTAGATCATGCTGAAAACAAAAACCGAAGACAAGATTAATGTGCTGAATTCTTATAAATAACTAAAACCTTCAAACGTACAGTTTAGACAAGCGCTGCTAGCTCGACGTGGATCTCAAAAGAAAGCTGTGGATAACTAATGGTTTATTGCCACTGAGTTTTTCCTTGTAAATACAGGACACGTCCTGCTTTAATTTCAAAGCTCGACAGTCGTTAGTTTGCTTACCCCGGATAAAAGATTTCGTAGCCTTTGAATGATTTTAGTAGCTGTCGCCATCTTAGCTGTTGTGAAGGACACGGACTTCTTCTATGGTGTCATAAAGTTTGTCGCATCAGCCTTGTGCTGACACCTGGTGGCCATGAAGAGAAACACAGAATTCAAAGAAGGAACGTAAAAGTAGGTTTTCTACGGCAAAAGGTGATTTTGCAAAATTTTTGCAAAAACTCTGTAATAGGTACAGGGCTCTGTTCTAGACCCGGTGTAGAGGTGAATGAGTCTTTATTCTTACCTGTTACATGCCAAAAATAAGAATCCAGCACAGGGGAATGGAGTCAAAAACAAGCATCTCTTTAAAAAAAAAAAGAAAATAAAAGGGGTTCGGCTCATAAAATTTTTCATGCTTTGTCTTGTACAGATTAATTTTATATAACGCAATGCAAGATATATTATAAAGTTTATGTAATCTCTCTCTGTAAACTCTATTCTGAATTAATATTCATTTAAAATCTTATGAATCGATCATTTTAAGATAAGTGAACGGTAAAACTTAAGGCTGGAAGTGTTTGACAGCTCATTCATCCATGTTCAAACCTGCGTACTAAAGCAACGTTGGCAACTTAAAACGCCACGTTTGGTGTGCAACTACAGTGTCAGCAACGGCAAAATTTCAGTGAAGTCCAGTCAAGTCAAAGAGAAATAAAAAGTTTATTCTTTGCACAAGAAAAACACAGTACATGGCGACGTCGCCGGTATACCATGCAGTCAAGCATTACAGCTGTGCGCTTGTCTCATGCAGCATGCACTGAACAGAAGAGTCCACGGGAGAACACGTGCACATGTACAACAGCTTGACCTGCCAGTTTGTTCTTTGAGAGTATGTTGAGCACCAGCTGAATCCACAGGTTTCAACAGCAAAAACAATAAACCTTCAATTGGTGGAGATCAGCAGAGTGACAAAGTATGTTTACATGCAAATAAAAAGCCTGGTGTTCTGAAGAGACCTGTAAAGAGATCAACTCTTGATATTTTGTTGTTTTTGTTTTTGTCCAAGTGATATATTTAGTGATAGCCTGTAGAGCTCAGCATCCCTTTTTAAAAATCAGGGCACCTTTGCACTTTTTGGCAAACGCATCTGCCTTGAACACTGCTACCGAGTTATGTTCATTATTCATTCAGCTTGCGCTTTCCCTTCCACACTAGAAACTTGTCCCATATGTGCACAAATTCCATTACCTCATCGCAAACCAGTTTCTGTGCTAAGAAAACTACAATGAGGCGTCTACATAGGCCTAACAGTGTCACTCAAAAATAACCTAATCCCTTTTCACTGAACAAAACTCTTTATAAAAAGGTTCACCCAAAAAAGTTATCAAAAAGTGATACTTATATGCATGCAAACACAAAAACCCTACCCAGCTTGGTGCTAAATTACTCTTCAAGAACGGTTACTTCAAAACAAGTGTGCACATTCTGTGTATTTTCCTTCTTGGTATCAAAGAAGAAATTTGTATAATATACAGCCACATGATATAAAGAGTACAGTACATCATGTTTCCTCCTTGTAAACAATTCTGTTAGACAGCAGAAAAAAACTGAGCTATTCAGCGATCTGTCCACTTTACTCATTGTGAGAGGTTTTGCAGAGGAACAGATGTGTAAAGTTACACATGAACGATTTTGATGTTTCATAAAAAGGAGACCAAAACTCTGCACAAAACCAGAAACACCCATTCCCCCCAAAAAAAGAATAAGAAAAAATAAGCACATCCTCCATGGTCTATCTCTGTCGTGGTAAAAAAAACGTGAGGTCCATCTAACCTGAAAATGTTAAATGCTCTTCTGAATCCCAACTTCATTAAAAAAAAAAAAAACACAATACATCTTGTTCAACAAACTGTCACTTTCATAGTGTGTATAGCATTACATCCTCCAACACATTCAGAATTGTACACAGAATTGATACCAAAATATACATCAATATTTGTACAAAACAAAGACAAAGAACATTTCTTCAAAGAAGCCCTGGGTTTTTGATTTACCTTAAATGTGTCCCTTTACTTTTTTCTCAGTTTGCCTGTCACATTTAGCAAAAATACATGTCAAAATAGTGCACTTTCCCCTCTGGTGTAAACATGACTACACGGCACACAATGTAGGAACGGGTCATTTATCCAAGGTGTCCATCACAACAGCATAGAGTAAAATGAAGGCAAACATTTCCAGGGGAAAAACAAAAGAAAACCCAGGGATGAGACACTTAATCTAAGAACCAAACTGCTTCAAGGAAAACAAAAAGACAATCCTGTGGTTATCTCTGAGGACTACACACAGCTCAGTCTGGTTGTTCACAGCTTCTCTCTTCGCCCGTGAAACGGGCTGTAACAGTCTCCAAGAGAAGTTTAATAATCAGTCTGGTATTGTGTTGCAAAATGACGCTAGAGAAGAGAAACATTTTATGTTGATTTAATATCCGATACATTTGAACTGCCGTTGAAACATCGGTGATGAAGTTTATGAGGACACTGCTTCAATATTACGACACATCGAACCCTTCAAGGCAGATTCAAGTGTGTTGGGCTGGTGCCAGGGGAAATAAGAACATTTAAAAAAAAAGCTGTGACCATGAATAACTACAGCACAGGAAATGGAAAACAAATCTGTTTTGTTTAACTGGCCCTCAGCCAGTTATAGTGCATTCCAGGCTAAAGCAACGCTACAGTGGATGTTTGCAATTTAAATCACTCTAAAAGGGCTAACTGATCCGTTTCCACGTGTAAACTGAAAGAAGAATCTCAACTGACTCTATGACATCTCTAACTTTTGGTCCTTCAACAATCCAGTTTTATCCAAACCACCAGAATTTAATTAAAAAATAGACATTTTTAGAAAAAAACCCCAGAAAAAAACAAAAAAACAACATAAAACTACATTTCATCAATACAAAACTATTGAGCCTTGGCTGTTCCAACAATCAGAACCTCCCTCTTTACCTGCTATTCACTGAATACTATGTACAAATGTAATAAATACAACAAAGTCTGTAGGACTCTGTGAATATTTACAAAATACAAAATTCAAGTAAAACCTTTTCCCACATTTTCAGCCAGTTTGTTTAAAAAAAAAAAAAAAAAAAAAAAAAAAGCTTTTAACTTCCAATCCGCCTGGGACAGACTGGACACAGCTCGGCATCACCGCACATCAGAGCTGACCGACCCTGTCTGAGCTGACCGATCCCATCTGAGCCGTTTATTTGGGCGCAGTTGTGATCTGTCACTTTCTTACGAGTCCTTTTTTAGGCGTGTCCTCCCTGCGCTCAGTCTTTTCTGATGCTGGAGCACCCTGATGACCAGTGGGAGTGCTTCCAGCCACCTGGCTGCTGTCAGATAGCGGATGTCCAGTCTGCTGCTGGGACGGGTCGATCTCCAGCTCGGGGTCTTCGGTGGCGTCCTCCTCATCGGAGCACGGCTCCCACTCGTCCTGCTCCTCGCTCTCTGTTGAGCCCTGAACGGCGATCTGCGGCACCAGGGTGAACCTCCTCACCGCTGGCACTTCCAGTTCCGCCACCTCTCTGCTCTGAGGCCGACTGACCGGCCAGGCCGTCCTGTGCAGCAGGGGCTGCGTTTGGACTCCTGGGATTGTGGTGGTTCCCGTCACAGCGCCGCTGGTTTTCTCATCTGGCTCGTCGAAGCTCACCTCCTGAACGGCCTCCTGCTTTTTAAAGGAGTCCCGCCGCTCGGAGAGGTTGAGCTTCCGCATCACGACCAGCTGCTCCGAGCGTTCTGTCCCAGACTCCCGTAATCTCTGGCTGCTTATGTAGCCCCCCGGTCTGCTGTGGTCGGCGCCGATGTAAAAGTTCCTGCCTCCGCCCTCCAGCTCAGAGTCACCGAGCAAGTCGCACTCGCCATAAAAAGGAACCTCCAGAGTGTGCCTGCGGGGGGCGTAAGCCTTCTTCTCGCCGTGATAAAATCCAGACAGCTTCTCGGCTGACTGCACCCTCTTCAGCAAAGGAGATCGGGGAGGCTCGGCACTGCGAGGCCGGACGATGTGTCTCACGATGGTGGGGGGTGACAGGGTTTTGCCGTGGTAAGCGTGAAGGCTTTTGGCGTAGCCCGGCAGCGGGGAGGGGGAGCGCTGTGGGGAGAGCGGCTGGTTGGAGGAGGAACTGCAGGCCAGAGGGGAGGGGGGGATGTTGCTGGTTGACTTCCTGCGGCCCACCTTATTGAAGCGCTGCGTGCTGAGTTTGGAGCCTAGGCCGTGCAGAGAGTTGGGTCGTATGTGTGTGGCTGGAGAACTGGGAGAGCTGGAGCAAGGAGATGTGCTCTGAGGAGAGTTGTTGTCTACGGAACAAAAGCAACACCGTTTGATGCAGACAGAATGGATCGACAAATGAATATACCTAAAGATGACTGCAGTTAATTCAGCCGCAAAATACCCCCGGACAGACCCTTTAGACTACTGCCTTAAAAAACCCAAATGCATCCTGAAACGCATGACTCACCGGCGTCTTGGTGGTCAGGTGCAGGGCTCCTACACGGCGTGGAGGGGCCGGGGGAGAGGCTGTGCGTCGGGGAGCCTGGAAGGCTCTCACTTGAGGAAACTGAGTGATGAAGACCTGAAGAAAAGCTCCGACTGCTGTGCATGACTGTGCTCTGCTTGGAGAGTCTCTTTAGGATACTCCGCCGTCTGAGACAAGGGACAAGAGGGAGACATTTCTCAGGGGTTACTAAACGTTTCCTGTAGCAAAATTAAAAATGTTTGGAAAAAATGTAAGCATTTCATGAATATGGGTTATTTTTTTGTAACACTAGGGGGAGACAGACAACATATCTCATTGCCATCCACTCAAACGGCAGAGCTGCCAAAAAACAAAGCTCTTGATCCTCACCTGTCATAATTATCTCTCCTCTTGCTCTTTTTGCTACGGCGGGCCATTTTCCCCTTGTGTTTACTCTTCCGAGCTGGACCGACTTTGATTGAAGTGTTCTCAAGCGCTATGGTCTGAAGAGTCACCTTGGTGCCACTCTGCACATTTCAGGAGAAAGATTATCTTAGTCAAGAGATAAGATTAAGGGGAAAAATCTCCATTTCTGCTTTATCATAAAGGCAAAAACATTTTTAAAAAATCTGCTGCCATACGCTGGTGTGTTGTACCTTCAGCAGCAGTTCAATCATCTCCGGGTGGACCAGGCCCTGGACCGACTCTCCGTTTACGTGGGTGATGAGGTCTCCTGTGCGAAGACCTGCCTCATGAGCCGGGCTGCCCTCCTCCACACTCTTTTAGAAGAACGAGGAGAGGATTTTGATTTGAGCATTACATAACCACCTCCTTATAGTGCTCGCTCCTTGTTTGCATTCTCAAAATAAACACGCACAACTTTTTGACACTTGATATTTGAACCACAACAAATCATTTCAGTCGCTTGTCTCGCTATGCAGGAAAGACTTATCGTCACACCCACCGACACCATGTGATGCACAGTGTACACGTCGCTGTCACCCATGTAAACCCGGATGGCCTGCAGAGTGAAGCCGAATTTCTTCCCTGAAGTGTGGATGATGATGGGTGGCTTCAGGCTGCTGGGGCTGAACGACAGGTCCCTGTTCGGGGACGACTCACGTGATGAGGGGTTTGAGGACAGCGAGCGTGGGGAAATGGGACAGGGCTGGAGGCCACCGGGTGAGTCATCTGAAACAGAGAAACACATATTAACTTTAAATCTAGGCCCGTTTCGGATCTGCATGCATGCATCAAAAAGCTCTGTCCATGGTTTTTATAACGGTCTATTTCCACTGAAACCATGAACTGTAGCTAAAACATGAACCAAATCCTAAAATGACTTCTGCTTGATTTTCAGATAGAACCTTCAGCGTACCCGTAGTAATAATGAGGGACAGGGCTGAGACGGAGGCCGACTTGGGAACCTTCCCTCCACAGGAAAGCCTCTGTCTGTCCGGTGTCTCCAGCTGGTTACCGAAGCGTCGAGGGCCCGCGGGTTCCTTGGGGGATGAGTGTTTGGCCCCCGTGCTGTTGCTGCGAATTCGGATCCTCCGTAAGTTCGACACCACCACCTCAGCTGCGGGGAGCAGAGATTAAAGGTAATTTAAATTGTTAATGAGCCTATTGTAAGTGCTCCTGATTGAAGCATCTGGAAATGGTGAACAATAATGAGAGATAACTGGATTCACCCTCATCATCAGTGGAGAGGGCAAAGCGGGGCATCGTCTCCAGGCTGTGAGTGCTGCTCATCACCAGTGGACTGCTGCTTCTGTCAGACTGGGAGGAGCTGGAAGAAGCGCGAGGGCGAAGGCTGCAGAGAGTCAAACACCATCGTCATGAACGTACCATCTGGTTTAAGATCAACTGGTTGAAACGACAGGGAATCGGCCAAGTGTTGTAACAACAGGTACAGGTAATATGTTCAGTGGAAACATCACATGCCCAACCTGGAAAAAAAACGGCTTAATGAAAGCCAAGACAAAGAGCTCCTCACAAAGAATGGAATGCATTTCGTGCTACCTGGCCATACGCCCAGACTGCCTGTTTTCCACGTTGCAATCTGCTAGGCCCGGCGAAGGAACCAGTCCTCCCACATCCCCGCGGTCTTCCTTGTCCTCACTGTGGCTCCGGTCCGAAGAGAAGCTCAGGTTGGATGGTGTCGCCAGATGTTCTGTGCTACTGTAAACCTTGGAGACCAAATGAGAGAGTGAGTGACATGAGTAGGTGGACTGATGTCTGGAAGCAGTCTTTTATTGTAGTTTTTGGTTTGGCTTCAGTGGACAACAGCAGTGTTTACCTTGCTGAAACGATGCGACCAGGAAGAAAACTGCCGTATTTCTAGTGATGATTCATCATCATTGGTTTCCTCGTCTTCATCAGATGCCAAATGATGGTAGCGATCTGAACGAGCTGGATACACAAAAATATATACAAGATGTATAAGAAAATTACATCCACGTTATAATCCCATGCAACAGGTTTTGACATTCCCTGTGACTTACTGTCAAAGTAGCTGGTGTCATCCTCTGCTTCCAGCTGAGGAATAAACTCTGCTTTCTGACGGAGGAGTCCATTCCAGTCCAGACCCAGGAAAAAGGGGTGCTGCTTCACCTCTGAGGCTCCACCTGCATGCAATTAAACCAGTTTAAGGGACTTCTCCTTTAATCATGTTTGGTAAATTTAAACCAGACTTTTGCATTAGTTGTTCTAAAGTTTATAATTTTACTGCAGCTAAAATTTGACTTTAAATTTGATCAATTTGTGGGAATAGCTATTATCCAAAAGTATGAATCATACTCGTTCCAAGTCGCTCTAAAGGGCTCTGATGCAGCAGTCGGGTGATCATGTCCTGGGCATCAGGAGGCAAGGCATCATCTCCCTCTGGCCAAATTATTTCATCTGACCATCAGAGAAATAAGAGGCCAAATGTGAAATCACCAAACAAAAGGGTAATCACTCATTAACTTAAAAGTTGCAGTAATCTCACATTAAGTGAATGCAGCTGCTAGGTCACAAGTATCTGAGAACAGTATAGTATATGAACCTGCTCTGGTATGAATGCAGTAACAAAGTATAATCTTTACAATTTCCCTCTGGACTAAAATGATATTCTAATTTTCTAATCTTTAATAGATGTCCTGTCCACAGCAAGAAAACAAACACAACAGCAGAATAACACATATCAGCACTAACCACTGACAACTTGTCCAAAAAGCTCCTCAGGGGTGTCTCCAAAAAACGGAACACAGCCGACCAGAAATTCATACAGGATGATTCCCATTGCCCACCAGTCAACTGGCTTTCCATAGCCCTGTCTGAGGATAACCTCAGGCGCAATATACTCTGGGGTCCCACACACCTGCAGAGGCAAACCACCAGAGATGAGCTGAGGTCAAAGTTCAGCTGCCTTCATTAGTTTTATATTTATCCTTTCAATCCAAAACCTCTCTCACCTGTTTGTCTATAAATTCTCTCGTGTCCTTCTCCATGTGACCCTCGTACAGGTTGGTTGTCATGTTCATTAAGCCGATTTTAGACAGACCGAAGTCTGTGAGCTTGATGTGGCCCATCGAGGTGATCAGCAAGCTGTTTGGAGGGGAAAAATTACTCATAAATGGCACATTTATAATTTCACCAAATCTGTCCTAGACAGAAGCATAAAAGGAAGGATAAAAAACTGGATTCCTTATGCATGTAATAACCAGTTTCATTTCAACAGCACCATACACAAAGGTCATGCAAAAAGTTAGTTTTTGTTCTCACTTGTCAGGTTTAAGATCACGGTGCACAATGCCATAGTTGTGAAGGTATTCCAGTGCCAGGACTGTTTCAGCAAAGTACATCCTAGACATTTCTACAGGTAGTGGGCCCATGTTTTTGAGTAAGTTGGCACAATCTCCACCTAAACAAAACAGAAAACCATGAAAATAACATCAAGTAGCTTATTGAATGCTGGAAATAATGCTGTTTCCTGCTCGTGCCACAAAGTGTGGAGCTTGCTGCTTTCTTTAAACCGCTCGGGTTGAAATTAAATGTTAAAATGATAAAGATGAACTGGGTGCATCAGGCTCAATGCATTTACCTTCCACATACTCCATGACCATGCAGAGATGGCGTCGGGTCTCAAAAGAGCAGAACATGGAAACAACAAAGGGGTTCTCAGCAAATGTTAAGATGTCCCGCTCCACAAAGGCCTGCTGGATCTGGTTCCTCAGCACCAGGTTCTGACGGTTGATCTTTTTCATGGCAAAGCGTTGGCGGGTCTCCTTATGGCGGACAAGATACACCGCCCTGTAAATTGAAGTAAAAACTTCAATTGGTGCTTCAGGAGTACTTTTGCTGTTCAATATCAAGAAAAGATGAGTGAAAAATGTATTTATTTTTCTTACCCGTAAGCTCCGTTACTGATGAGTTTAATGGTCTCAAAATCACTTTCAAGAGGTTTCCTTCGAGTTGGAGTCAGGGTCTGTGGGGCCTTATTCTGAAAATGAAGGAGAAACACGATTTAAATGTCCTTTTGTTGACAGGAAAATATCAGTATTTACCAAAAAGAAAAACATATTGACAAGTTCAGTTAGAGCCTATAACTTTTCTGTTTTCTTCTACAGTGGATCATGACACTACCAGAAAGAACGGGTTGTGTAATGATCTGAATACCACATTTAAAATGCCAGTACTTAAATATTATTCAACTTACCTTCTTATCACTATTTACAGGGGTGTTATTCTAATGTGTTAATGTGCTAATGTGTTATTAATTTCAATCTTAAATGCTGGCTTCCTGTAACATGCTTAACTAAAAGAACAATGATTTAAAATATACATCGTACTATTCTACACTGAAATGGGTCACTGCAATTCAGGAAACACATTTGAATAACGCAAAAAAGCTTTAAATAAAATTTAAAAAATAAAAATGAAAGCAACATTAACACCAAGAATCATTTAAGGAAACATTTTACCTCTACTGTAGCGTCTGTTTCCACTGACATAGAATGACTGGTGTCATACTGTGCGATGCCTAGAAGCAGCGGAAAGAGGCAGTGTTTAATTTCACAAAAATGATACATCTATTGCTCCGGTTTCCCAGTGTTTAGAAACTCTCCAGTGAGTCCATTCTAACTTCTAACAGAATTATAAATGTTTAAGAAAGCAAAGTGACGTGCAAATTTATGCTAAATATTTCCAGAATAAACTGCAACTGTGGGCCAACTCTGGCTAAAGAATATTTTCTATATAAGATGTGCACTCATGTCAGAAATAATTTATAACAAAAAATTACTTGAATTAGCCATCACAGTTTGCCAAAGAACACACAAGATCATCAGATCTACAATTTACCAATACAAAGACCACTTAAAACTCCACATTTAAGTTGCATTCAACTGGGAGTTTAAGCTCGATTACTGAGATTTCCTTTACCTTCCAACAGGTCCCGGGTCAGGCCCAGCTGGCTAATGATGTACCGAGGAATGTCGGTCTTGATTCCCTGGCCCACTTTGGCATGACCCTCTGCCGCCTCAAGTAGGTGATAAAACTCCTCTGGGTCAAACTCCTGCATTTAGAGTGGAGAGTTTGAGGTCAGTGTCCTCCCAGAGTGTGAAACAGTGATGGTAAATGGATCATTTACATCAAAGGTAAGATTCTAAATGTATTCAATTTATCTCTCAGCTTACAGTCTTAAATCCTGGTTTCCATGTTTTTAAACTTGCTATTATTTATCCACAACAATCCTAACTCAATTAACTGTGGTAACAAATGCAGTAAATACGATGATGATGCTTCTGATTTGGCTCTAGATGTCACAATGGTGTGTTTGAATACACAAATGTAATACTGGAGGCATATCACATGTATAACTTCACGTGATGCTTAAAAAAAAAAACATAAACACACTCTTCATGTGTGTTTTCAAATGCATCTTTAAAAAGCTGCTTTATGATGCTGAAACAATTTACATGTCCTGCTTTGGAGAAAAGAGATTTCTGTCCCTTTTAATAAGAATAATCTGGTTTTCAACTAGAAAACAGCTCACCAGACATTCAAGAAGACGAGCCGGTCGGGAGATTATGATGAGGATCTTCCGCACCAGCTGGGTGATGACAGTGACTTCCTCACTTTCAGAGCGCTCATATGCCTGGAGAACAGTGAGGAAGCAGGGTCAGGGGGAGAAGCAGAAACTGAGCATAACATAGATTTCTTGACAAAATATACATGTAATAAGGAAAAATATTTTTGGGGGTTTCAGTTTTAATTTAAAATAGAAAAATTGGATCTGCAAAGTTATTCATCAGAGATTAGTTGTGTCAGTGGAATGTAACTGATTAAAAGGTCAGAGAGAGTGTGTCAATACCTAAACCTTTGGGGGGGGGGGGAAACTTGAGCTAAGCATTCCATTTGATTGAAATGGGAAATATACATTAAGTGCCCTGCTCCCAGATAACAGTGTTACCAGTAAATATAAAAGCTAAAAGCAGGCTGATAAAATTCCATGTTTACTAGTAAAACAGTAGCTGTGTCGTAAACTACACATTAAATTCAAATTCATATGCTCCTTTGCCTGATTTGACATCAACAGCAGAAACGGGGGATGAAGATGGTGTATCTCTGCTTAATCCAGATAATTACCTCAAAAATTCAACTTCCCTACAATTCCCGTTGGTCATTATAATCACTGATTCAATTCAAGTTTATATGGGTCATAGCCTGATCCTGAGAATGCAAGACAACAAAACCGTGGTGCTGTGGAACTAAGAAAGAAGGTGTTGTTACTTCAAGTCACAGGGCTGGTGTTGACTGGGTGTATTAAAAGGAAAAACGCAATCACATGCTACACTGTAAAATTAACTCACATTTTATACAGATTCTTTTGTTTTCGGCTTTACTTTGTGGTGACAAGTGAACAGTGTACTCTCTATTTCAAACCTCCAGCTTCACAGAATAGGTTAACAGACAATGACTCTAGGTTAAACTACAGAAAAATGACTCTGTACAGCTGAAGACAAAACCAAGCAAAGAATCAGTCAATAAGGGTTGAAAACAAAACTTTTACAGAACTGCTTGTCCTTAGACAATAAAGAAAAATGAACCAAGCTGAGCTTGCAGCTTGTGTCTGTGGATGAATGCTCTTTTTCCAGACAGCATGGGAACAGACTTATCAGTTCAGCTGGAGGTACAGAAAGTTGGCCATGCCTTCTGTCTGACGGCATGCAGAGACAAGGCAGGAGGTTGCTATAGAAACCAGTATTTTATCTCAGCACATACAAAAACTTATGACAAAAGTGCCTCTAACCATACTCGAGCATTTCAACAGGCAGATCCACTGTGCTTGCCTTTGCTTATCAGATGTCTGCCTCATAGTGGATTTCATTTAGGCTCAAGCATTCCCTTTTTATTCTCCATTTTAACAAATGGGAGGGACCTCCTAAGGGGCTCCGCTTCAGCACAAACTTGTGTGCTCACTTTTATATGACTTCACTCTTTGGCATTATATCTGCGTGATACACATCAGCCAGCTGTCCTCTCACCTCATGAAGCAGCTTTTCCAGCTTCTCCTGCAACTCAGCAAAATATCTTGAAGTAACCAGGCCTTTCTGGGACTTGTCCAGGCAGTCTCGGACCAGCTCAACCAACTGGTGCTGGATGAAGCCAAGCACTCCGTCGGCCAACGGGAGGGAGCTGTCTGGAGAGCAGTGGGTGACAATCTCCAGTAGGCGCTCCTCCATCTGCGCTGTGGCCTGCAAGTCAGCACACAAACGCAGTTAAAACAAGGGCCACTAATTTGGATTCCTGCTCTCTGAAGATGCACGAAACGTGTGCGAGCCACAAAGGGAAGAATATGGTGTTTAATGTTCAAACAAAGTCCTTACCTTTGGAAAACGTTCCCTGTACACATGGTTCATCATCACTATCTCGTGGTCCACAGAGACACTAGGTCGCCCCGGGCTATAAGAGGAACATAATTCATATTGATCAACACTCCCACACTCATCAACACAAAGCCCAATCGATCCCACACTAGTTAGAACCCGGTGGTTATGTTGTTTTGGCCATGAGAATCATCTGATTAGACTAGCAGTCAGATAAGTTCACCAAACAAACATCAACTCATTTTTTATCCAGGTCTACTGACCACTGCCCACCAAAAACAGCTTCTATGATACTAAAGATGCACTCAAGGTGGATTTTCGCTGTTCAGCTGGTAAGCCTCTCTTTCTCAACAAGCCACTTTCTTCCAACCAAACAGTGTGAATCATCAACACCAATTAGTCATTCGCTGCAACACGAGTTCAGCGCTCAGGCCGGTGCCACTGAAAGCCTCAAAGCGAAAGGATGGAGGGGAAAAACCCATCACATGCGATCCCTCTCTCTGTCATGAAAGACACCTCTGTTACTCTGGACAGCCGCTGCCCAACGAGCACTGCGGCAGCTAGCCACGGCCCTCTGCATCATCTGCATCCCACCCTCGACTACAGTTCGACAGCTTCATCCCCGAGGCGCTCTGTTAGCTAGCACGCCCACACACGGCGCACCATGGTGCCAGAACACGGAGCACTCAAGCTCTGTGTTCTCGCACAAACAGCACCGAGCAGAGCCAACAGACAAAAGTTGTCAAAATCACACAGCTCTGCAGTCTCCACCCGCCTGCCGACCCACAGGCATGTGCAGTCAATCAAAAAGCCCCTGAGATGCCAAAAGCTGCCTGTTCTGGTGGATATATTTTGGTCAAACTGGTGCAGAGGCATTTTGACATCTGACGGCCTGATTATATGCAGCAATGTCGAGGAGTGCATGCGCAGTTTAAAGCTGCAATCACTGTCGGGGTCATCAACCATAATCTGGGATTTTATCCTGCATAACCAGTGTCAAGTTAATCCCTTCAGAGGTATTAGGGTTTTAAAGCTTCATAAAATATCAATCTAATTAATTTATTGAATGGCCAACAAACAAACATTTGATGTTTAGACTGGTCTTAAAACAAAGCAACACTTGTGTGACAAACGCAGTAATTACATGAAGTACGTAGGTCCCCTTTTTATCTTTTAATGACAGAATCATTTTCTTCTTTTCCTTTCCATGTGGTGAAATCTTGGCCTTTCACATTTTACCCTATATGAATTCATACCAAAACACCAGGTACCTCTGACTTAAGGCCTCCAAGTTGGATTGTGTACTTGTCAGTCAAATATACAAATACCTGTGCGTTGATTTAAAAGGTAAATGGAACAGTTCGACTGCAATTTGAGATCCGTATAAAGTACCTGAGGCTTCGAGATCGTGGTCTGATGACAGTTGTGGGCCGTCCATCTTCGTCTGTCATACTGTCTGTGCTGCGAAAGTGCTTGAAAAGGAAGTGGAGCTCATCTTGTGTCGGCTGGTAAGGTAGCTGGTGAAGGCGCTCCTGTGATGAGGAGGAGGACTAAACACAAGAACGTACCGCCATCAGTCAAGAAAATGACTTGTCTTGTGTGTCATTCAGATTTACCATTTGTCATTGACTTGATAATGATTTAGCCAGAAATAACACAACTGCGTGCAACATACTATCAAGCAGCTTGGGATAGATGTTATGACAACGGCCCAAAGCGCCAAAAGCCAGATGTTGTTCAAATTCAATCTTAGTGGAAGAGAATACCCCACCCCCACCCCAACCCCGGTTTTAGGTCTTATCTCATTAGGCTGCTGCTGGAAGATGCTCATTTAATAAAAGGAATGTGAACATTTATTTACCCAAAAAGATTTATGTCGCCGACACAAATCGCCATAAAACAGAGAAAAACATGTGAACCGTAACACAGGATGTAACAATTCAATTCAATTCAATTCAATTTTATTTATATAGCGCCACATCACAACAACAGTTGTCTCACAGCGCTTTCCAAACAGAGCAGGTCAGACCCTACTCTGAAGTTAACTACAGAAACCCAACAATTCCCACCATGAGCAAGCACTAGGCGACACAGGCAAGGAAAAACTTCCTTTTAACAGGCAGAAACCTTGAGCAGAACCATGGCTCAGGGTGGGCGGCCATCTGCCTCGGCCGGTTGGGGGTGAGGGGAAAGAGAGAGCAAGAGAGAGAGAGAGGGCGAGAGAAGGACAGAAGGAGCAGAGAGGGGCAGCCAACACAGCAACACGTAGAATAGATTAAAAATGGCAATGATATTAATGCTAATGATGAGCAGGAACATGGGGGCAGCAGGAAACTCCCAACCACAGATCCAGACTCCACAGCTCTAGGAACACCTGCAGGAAGTGATAGGAGGAGACTCCCAACCACAGATCCAGACCCCACAGCTCCAGAGCCAGGAATATCTGCAGAAAGTGTTAGGAAGAGAGAGAAGAGAGAAGGGGGACGAGAAAGCACACGACTACGGGGAAGGGAGAGAGTCCAGTTAGTAACATTGTTAATGGAATGAGGTTGCACCGGGAGGGAGAGAGAGAAAGGAAAGGGGAGCTCGGTGCATCATGATGCCTCCCCCGGCAGTCTAGGCCTATAGCAGCACAACCAGGGGTGGACTTACTCTAACTATAAGCTCTATCATAAAGGAAAGTCTTAAGCCTACTCTTAAATATAGAGACGGTGTCTGCTTCCCGGACCCAAACTGGAACCTGGTTCCACAAAAGAGGACTCTGATAGCCGAACGCTCTAGCGCCCATTCTAGTTTTCAAGACTCTAGGAACTGCCAGTAACCCTTCATTCTGGGAGCGCAGTTCTCTGGTAGGGCAGTAAGGTACTAAAAGCTCCTTAAGATAAGATGGGGCCTGACCATGAAGAGCTTTATACGTAAGGAGAAGGATTTTAAATTCTATTCTGGATTTAACAGGAAGCCAGTGCAAAGAAGCCAAGACAGGAGAAATATGATCTCTTTTTCTGGTTCCTGTAAGAACACGTGCTGCAGCATTCTGGATCAGCTGAAGAGTCCTAATGGACTTTTTTGAAGACCCTGATAACAAGGAATTGCAGTAATCCAGCCTAGAAGTAACAAATGCATGGACTAGTTTTTCTGCATCATTTTTACACAGGATGCTCCTAATTTTTGCAATATTACGAAGGTGAAAGAAGGCGGTTCTTGAAATTTGCTTAATGTGAGAGTTAAACGACATGTCCTGATCGAAGATAACTCCAAGATTTCTCACAGTGGTGCTGGAGGCCAGGGCGATGCCATCCAGGGAAACTATATCTCTAGATAATGCGTCACGAAGGTGTTTAGGCCCTAGAACAATAACTTCAGTTTTAGCTGAGTTTAACATTAGAAAATTGCAGGTCATCCAGGTTTTAACATCCTGAAGGCACATTTGAAGCTTAGCTAGCTGATGAGTTTCATCTGGCTTGATCGATAGGTATAACTGAGTATCATCTGCATAGCAATGAAAGTTGATAGAGTGTTTCCTGATAATATTACCTAAAGGAAGCATATATAAAGTAAAGAGGATTGGTCCGAGAACGGATCCTTGCGGAACTCCGTGGCTAACTCTGGCATGCATGGAGGACTCATCGTTAACATGCACAAACTGAAACCGATCTGATAAATAGGACCTAAACCAACTTAGAACGGCTCCTTTAATTCCGATGAAATGTTCCAGTCTCTGTAGTAGGATCTGATGGTCAATGGTGTCAAAAGCAGCACTAAGATCTAATAAAACCAAGACAGAGACGAGTCCTTTGTCTGATGCCATTAGGAGGTCATTAGTAATTTTCACCAGTGCGGTCTCTGTGCTATGGTGAGCTCTAAATCCTGACTGAAAATCCTCAAACAAGCTATTGCTATGTAGATAGTCACACAGCTGTTTGGCTACTGCTTTCTCCAGGACCTTGGAGATGAATGGAAGGTTGGATATAGGTCTATAGTTGGCTAAAACATCTGGGTCCAGGTTAGGCTTTTTCAAAAGAGGCTTAATTACAGCAACTTTAAAGTACTGTGGCACATAGCCTGTTAATAAGGACAGATTGATCACGTCTAGCAGAGAAGTACCGACTAAGGGTAGGACTTCTTTAAGCAACCTAGTCGGGATGGGATCCAAGAGGCAAGTTGAAGGTTTGGATGAAGAAATGATTGAAGTTAGTTGACAAAGATTGAGGGAAGCAAAACAGTCAAAACATATAACTGGTTCTGGTCCTACAGTTACTGAGTTTAAAGATAAGTCGATGCTAGTTGAGGGCAAGTCTTGGTGGATTTTGTTCCTGATAGCTAGAATTTTATCGTTAAAGAAGCTCATGAAGTCATGGCTAGTGAGAGCTATTGGAATACTTGATTCAATAGAGCTGTGGCTCTCAGTCAGCCTGGCAACAGTGCTGAAAAGAAACCTGGGATTGTTCCTATTTTCCTCAATTAAAGACGAGTAATATGCTGCTTTGGCATCACGGAGGGCCTTCCTATAAGCTTTAAGACTATCTTGCCAAGATAAACGAGACTTTTCCAGCTTGGTTGAACGCCAGTTCTTCTCAAGTTTCCGAGATATCTGCTTTAATTTGCGGGTTTCACTAGTATACCATGGAGCTAACCGTCTTTGTTTAAGAATTTTCTTCTTTAGGGGGGCTACAGCGTTAAGAGCTGTTCGCAGCGAGCCTTCAACACTATCAACAAGATGATCAACTTGGGAAGGACTGAAATTAACATAAGAGTCCTCTGTTTCTGTACGACTTGATAATGGATGTAGAGCTGATGGAATCACATCCTTAAATTTAGCTATAGCACTATCAGACAGGCATCTTGAGTAGACATTTTTACCCAGTGGAGGGTAATTCAGCAGTAAAAGCTCAAAAGTTAGCAAACAGTGGTCAGATAAAGACGGATTATGTGGGAACACTATTAAATGTTCAATTTCAATACCATACACCAGAACAAGATCAAGGGTGTGGTTAAAACAGTGAGTCGGTTCATGAATACTCTGAGAGAAGCCAATGGAATCTAACAGAGAGATAAATGCAGTACTGAGGCTGTCATTCTCAACATCCACATGGATATTAAAGTCCCCTACAATAATTACTTTGTCCGTTTTAAGGACTAAAGTTGACAAAAACTCTGCAAATTCAGATAAGAATTCAGAGTATGGACCGGGTGGTCGGTACACTATAATAAATAGAATAGGTTGCAGTGATTTCCAGCTTGGGTGGGAAAGACTCAGAACAAGGCTTTCAAAAGAGTTATAGTTCAATTTAGCTTTAGAGCTGATTACAAGACTGGAGTCAAAGATAGCTGCAACTCCACCTCCTCGACCTGTGCTTCGAGGAATGTGAGTATTCCTGTGACTGGGAGGGGTGGATTCATTTAGGCTCACATATTCTCCATCACCCAGCCAGGTTTCAGTAAGACAAAATAAATCAAAATAAATCAATCTTATAATCTGATATGAGTTCATTTACAAGCACACCTTTAGAAGAGAGAGATCTGATATTCAAGAGTCCACATTTTACTCTCTTATTTGCATGCACTATTTCTCTTGTAGTTTTAACTTTTATGAGGTTTCTATAGACAACTCCTCTGTTTACCCTTAATTTAAAAAATTTAAATGACCGGGGGACAGACACCGTCTCTATAGGTTTTTCACTAAATAACTCCTGGAATGGAGGAGCAGAGAAGAGGGTTACATTACAACTCCGCTTCCTCCTCTCAACCCTGGACTGTCACCGATCTAGTCTGCTAACAATGTTGGCTAGGTTTCTAGAAATGAGAGCGGCTCCCTCCCCCGTGGGATGGATGCCGTCTCTCCTAATCAGGCCACGTCTTCCCCAGAAAGACTGCCAGTGATCCACAAAGACCACATCATTGGCTGGGCACCACCTCGCCAGCCATCGACGGAAAGATGACATGCGGCTAAACATGTCATCACTAACCAGGTTGGGCAAGGGGCCAGAGAAAACTACGGTGTCCGACATTGTTCTAGCATATCTACAAACTGACTCCACATTTAACTTAGTGACTTCTGACTGACGTAACCGGGAGTCATTAACGCCTACGTGGATAACAATCTTACTGTATCTACGTCTACCCTTAGCCAGAAGTTTCAAATAAGACTCAATGTCGCCCGCTCTGGCCCCAGGAATACACTTAACTACACTCCCTGGGGTGTTCAGCTTCACATTCCTCAGAATCGAGCTACCTATTACTAGGGTAGGCTTCTCAGCGGGTGGCTCGCTGAGTGGGGAAAATCTGTTAGCTACTCGAACAGATTGAGGGGACACTAGGTGCTTAGACTTTTTACGGCTATTCCTCCCTCGGACAGCCACCCAGCTTCCTTTTCCTGGCTGCTCAGGAGAGGCCGGAGGGGGGGAAGGGGGGGGACGGCTATCAGCTAACTCAGGTCGGTCCGCACCGACTACCTGGGACTGGCTACACTTAGCTAGCCTAGCTAAGGGCTGCTCTACTACGGTGCGGAGCCGAGCTTCTAACGCACTGAGCCTCGCCTCCATGTCTAGAAACAAACTACACTTGTTACACATACCACTACCGTTAAAGGAGGCAGAGGAGTAACTAAACATCAGACACACCGAGCAAGAAAGAGCAGGAGAGCGAGAGGGAGAAGCCATCGCTAGCTGTTAAAGTCGCTAACGGCTAAACAAAAGTACGGTAGAGCCACCGGAACCTTTGTTACATCCGCTATAAGACAGAACAGCAGTCACCCAAGATGGAAAGAACTATTGGTGCTTAGGCAAACTTACTGAAATATAATTACGTTATATGGTAGTTAGCGAGAGCAGAGAAAAAAGCGCTACCACCACACAAACACCGCTAACACCGGAAACGGAAATGGGTCGATACGCTTACCGCTACGCTTACGCCAGTTTACGCTTACGCCCCCACACAAAATCCCAAACTATCTTCACTATCTTAACATAATCCAACATTTCATTGTTCCAGCACAAAAACGCCCAAACTGAGTGAGCTATGTCACAAGGGCAGCGCCTGCTGTGACCAGTTCAAGCCTTTATGTTAAGTAATATGTGTTTCTTAATGCCAGAATCACACATCTTCTGAACCCATTCTTCCCTTTTTTGTTTGGAGACACAGTACCTGGTTACCCAGCCTTTAAGCGCCATGCCAGTGTAACAAAGGGATGGGCCAGTATTGCTAAAAACCACAGTCATGCTCAGTCAGGTTATGTCAAGCACAACCAAACAACAAACCGTTTCCTCACTAAAATGGTTCCTGTATTATGAGCTCACCTTAAACCTGAAGAAGCACCTTTTAAACCGAGACGCTTGGCATTTTCTTCACTGAAATTATTAGTTAAAACATCACGGTGAAGAATCCGTTAATTAAATGTCTCCACAAACCTTCATGCCAGCATTTGGCAGCAGAAAAGCCAACTAATACAGTTAAAAGTATTGAATAGAAATAATGTGGCGCAGTCATTACCATTCATTTATGTATTTGGGATAACAGAGTTTGAAAAAAAACTAACTTAAAAAAAAGATTAAAAGTCACTTACGTATTTTATCATGTGACACAAACAATTCATGTCTAATGAGCATGCGCTCACACCACCCCTGCAAAGTTCCACAGACTGTGAGAGTGACTCACTGAAGCAGACGAAGCAGGAAAACAATTAACAGTTTGTCGTCGTAATCGTGGCATTTTCTGGCGTCTGTTCGATAAAGGAAGGCGTTACTTGGGCTGAGTGACGCGCTCGCCCTGCCTGGCTGCAACGCACCAAGAGAGAGCACTGCCATGTTTGGGGTGACTTACTGAGACCGTGGAGCTTGGTGGATTGGTGCCATATCCAGATGAAGGGAGGGACGCCAGAGACCATCGGCGGCCCTCGGCTCTGGAAGAAACAGCAAACATCTTATATAACCCTCAGCAACATAAGCATTAGTTAGCATTTCTTATGAGAAACTCATTACATAACAGATGGTGGAGGTGTCTTGTGACTATAAGGGCTTAAAATCAATGCTCTATATTCCGAATCACACATAATAGGCTTCTCTTACTCATCTTTCGGTTCAGAGCTGTGTTTTTCTTCTTCTTTTTTTTTGCCCAGAGTGATGTTTAATTTGCAAAATTGAATAAAATAAAGTAAAACAGTCACAGAAACACAGAAAATAAGTTTGGACAGCAAAAGACATAGTGAAAGTATTTTTTAAAAATACCTGTCAGCACGAGCCAAGTGACTGATCATGAAAGCAACAGAGAGAAGGAGACAAGCAAAGAGTTTAAATGAGATTTAGGACTCTCACACAAGACATCCAGTGACCTTTGGCATACAGCTGAGGGATTAGATCTGACAACTCTACCTTCCTAGATAGGAAAGCAAATTGTTTTGACAATCAGAGAGCCATGTATAATTTTTCTTTTTAAATCTCTTCATTCAGGATGTTTTTACTTTCAGTGACTTCAAAGAGTGCCCATAAGCAGACCTGGATTCATCCGGATAAAAATAAGGCCACTGATGTGCAAATGAAATAATTTATAGAAGGTGATGACACCAGACTTGCAAAATTGAAATATTTCAGGATTAAATATTTACCCGTTTCTTTTCATATGGTGGGTTTTTTTTCCCTGACGCCAGCAAAACATATTCCCAGATCAGATGTGTCGGGGCGAAGCACCTAAACCTCTCATGAGTTTTTAATCACTGTTCTTGGGTTACTTTAAGGTGCAGTCTCACATAGGCTTCACACGCCTGGAGCAAAATGAGCAGGTTGCCTTGGGAACAGGTTTGAATGATGTGTGCGTGGGCTTTAGGGGTACCCTCTAACTGACTGTGCCTATCGTGCTGAGGGGGAGTCAGCTGTAAGAAAACCTGGCAGAGGGAGAAAGGCGTGAACGCTCCGGGCTGAGTCAGCCTCAGTCACCGGGCTGCTGTTTTCCCTCAGCTTCCTTCTGTCTTACAGACCGTCTGCCTCTGTTCCAGCACACACACACCGAACCTCCCGGGAAACCCTCACAATGCCACATTATATCCTTTTGTCTGCTTGTTTTCATTTATTTTGGATTCAATTAGGAAAATAAAAACAGGCCGTTCCAACTCAAGAATCAAAACTGACTGTAATTTAAAAGACATATCTGTCCTATGTCTGAAATCCCCCAGGGTTTGATAAGCACTGGCAACAATTACAGTCACTTAAATTATACAGCCTCGACATTTTTATCCAAATTAGACTTTTAAATACATTTCCTCTATGATGAGCAAGCGAACACATAGGTTGTGTCCCAATAAACATTGGGTAAATTGTGGGTAATTGTAATTTAAGTGACACCATTCATGTTAAACAGGATCATCTAATGTGGTTTTATCTGAAACCGTTTCAAGCTAACTCGATATTTAATAGGCTTTAAACGTGGCATAATATTATCATTACGGCAGAAGAACAGGTTTCACAGCCGGCGCGGGCCTACCTTCGGGCGAAGGGAAAGTTGAGGCAGCCGCCAGCTGACACATTTCGAGGGCTGTCTAGAGGGCTGCTCGCAGCTGAGAGAGGACAGACAAAGTTGTTAGCAGAACAATTCACAACTGTAATAACAAACATATGGAAATAACCGTGGCTGCTTTTACAAGTGCAAATTTTCCAAGAGGAATGACATCATGTCTGTGCAGGAAGCCTCAATCAAGAAGGCATTAACCAGTACCACAGAAAGGTCCCACAGATTATCCTGGTATTATTAGTCCTAACTTTACACAAGTCATCCCTGAAGAGTCTTAGGTCAGGGGAATGCCAAATTCCTTGTGCTGCTATAGTCTGGAGATCTGGGCGTGCATGCGACTACATTTATTTACATACAAGTGGTTGAGCACCTAATTAGAGATTATTTTACTCTGTGATTAGGTAATGCTTTGGATAATTGAATTCAAAAGGGAGGATGTCTACGTGCTTCCTTTATGAAGAGCTCTTGAACGAAAACCTTTTCAGAGGGAAGCTGCTTGATCGTTTAGAGAGGCAAAAGGATGATAGCTCTTAATTATGTTTACACTTTGCATCTCTGGAAAAGTGACAGATCAACAAATTTACCAGGTATCAGTTGCTGTTTTAGAATCAAGTTTAGTTCATACGCTGAATCTAATCTGTTACAGAAAGGCAGAAGAAGAGCCCGTAATGCTGCAATTAAACAACTCTGACACATCTGTGGTGCAAAAAAACAAATCAGCTACAGTATGTGTGGCTTAACTGATATTTTTTCTGAGCTCAAGTCATTATATCCTTCATATTGAGAGCTGTTGTACGACTATAAACAGTCAGACAGGGGATTGTTGCTCATACTTTGCAAGGGCAGAGCTTTATAGTTCAAAGGCGCCTTACCGGTGTGCAGAGAGAGCGGGGAGAGTGGCCGGGACAGCGTGGGTGAGGGCGTCCCAACGCCGAGGCTCTTCCTGTTGCTGCTGCGACAGCTGAAGCACAAGCGACACAAGGGAGAAGTTACTGGCCCGCCATCCCCATCGCACATCACTCATCTGCATTTCTTGTCACAATTTGCAGGAAAAGGCGTCAGTGCTGGTTTGAACGCCGAGCGACAGTGACCAGAGCGCTGTTTGTTTCCAGTTCAATTTCATTTATTCATTTTTATGCTAAAAGAGTGACAGATGTCCTCAGCTTTTAGAGACAACAGCACTTCAAATGGGCGTGGGATGAAAATAAACACCAAGCCGGTCAACGACGAACGGGTCTGTGCGTTCCTTTATACCGAGCGCAACTTTATCCACCTATAATCATGCCTTTGACTCATGCAATGCTTCAGGTTGTCGTACTGTGAGTTTATCTTCATGTGCAAGGGTGAGTGCATGTGTGGGTCAAACACTGATTTGCGGACGCAAAAGCTTTATGGCTGCTTAACAGTTGGCAGATTAAAAAACACTCGACCCTTAAAGTAAATCACTTCAATCTGCGCCCTGACTCTTGTCAAGCAGTGAATGACACAAAAGAAAAAAAAAACACAACAAAAAAACACATCTGATCTGCACGTAAACTGCGAGTGGCAAGGATAACCCGGGAGTTGTGGCTACAGACTGGAATCTCCAGTTTTCTGGGGGAATAAATTCAGCCCAAGTTTAGGCTGAGGTAGTTTTTGTGGGAAAAAAACAAAAAACAGAGTGCTCTTCTTCAGCAATGACAAGATCAGAGGAGCATGTTTATATATAATATAGTAAGAAGTGGAATTTAAAGAACCACACGACATTTGTGACTAAATTTCTGAAGTATTTTCCTGCATAGCAGTTTCTATTTTCCATCTACAGAAAAAAGAAAAAAAAAATACAGCTCACTACATACGAGGCTTATGATACTTAGCATCAGGCACGGCAATCTCTTTGTCTCTGCCCACTGGGATTTAAGTCGGCATGTGAGATTATTTATGCCTCTAGAGCAGCTCTGCCTTGAGGAGGGTTATGTAACTACAAGCCTGAAGTTGGAGGCAGATGCAAGACACAACAGCGTGGCCATATCAGATTAAGGGGAAAACAGATGAGAGCCTAAACATAAAAAGGAAGCCTCCCATCTGCAGACTCAAGGCTAAAGGGAGCCCCCAACATCATTTTCCCCAACAGCAGGAGCGGCTATAGCCCCTGATGCTCGTATCTGAATGTGCTCTAGTTTCAAACACATCATTAGGATGTTTCCTGGTAAAATTACTAGGAATAACTGTCCTCTGAGGACGCAGAGACCACTAAGCAGAACATCATTTCGGAGGTTAAATTCGTTTAAGGTTTGGGTAAGACAAAGCAAGTGATTCTTGGTCTTCTTTTTTGTGTTTGTGTGTGAGAGAGAGGAAACAAAGGCCAATTTAAGATAGTCGCTCTGACTCTGGAAGGCTTTGCTGGAGCTTTTTATCTATTCCCTGATGTTGTTTATTAAATTATGCCTAACAGTATCAAGATCATGCCGGTTCACAGATCCTGTGAAGCGGCAGTATCTTTGCTTCCTGCTCTGATTTAACAGTAAACGTGACTTCGTTATTTTCCTTAAGGCCAACAGGTAGAGGCATGCTGGCCTTTAGAAATGCATCATCTGGAGTTCTGTCCTTGATCCATCTGCAATGAGAGGCATGTGTGCAGAAAAGCTGGGAAGGGCCAGGTCCACTTTGAACAAAGAAAAACTTTACACGGTCTGATGCCCTTTGGTGGGATCAGTCCAGAGCAAAAACTGTCTGCAAGCTGCATCACCATTTCTCAGCTCTAACATCCTCCAGATAGGCCTAATAATTCTGGACTACCAACAAGCAATCCAGGGATTAAAATAAGAGCCTCCAGCTCAGAAAAGAAAGCACCCCGTGTCTTTCTTTTCAGAATATCCCACTCTTTGAGTTTAAGCCAAACCAAAAAACATCAACCAGACACAATTTTTAACCCAGTGAAGCATAGCACAACCTCCTGAAACTTGTTTTACCCTCCAAATTCCAGCCCTGGGTAAGTACCTCTTTGACCGCTTCAGCAATGCTCCCGGAACAAAATGGGACTTGTTCTGGTTCGGGACCGCAGACCAGTGGCATGGATCCGACATGCTGGACAATACTCTTGCACAAGCCCGTTTGAAGCTTTCTGGTGAATTCAGACAACTAGAGCTCGACTGAACACGAAGCCCACTCCTCCTCCTCCTGCCGTCCCCACCATCGTCTCTTCTCGGCGGTTCCTTTTGTATTCACGAGCCTGTCTGCCACGAGCAGTCGTCCTAACGGCTATTTAGCAGTCGCCCCATCGTTCGGTTTGCAGTTTCGGACCGGTAACGACCCGGGAACATCGCCTTCTTGGCGGCTTGTCAGGTGTGTGATAACGCTCCAGCTGCCGCACTCTTTATATTTGGCCAAACAGCCGCTTCTGGCTGCGTGTGTCGGTTTGAGGAAGCTGAAGCCTGATGCTGCGTTCAGGGGCTGCTCGTTCCTTTCGTTTACAAACCGCTGCCAAAGCCTCCTCAGTACCTACTTTAATCTACCCAAAAAACAGCTGTTTGTTTCTCTAGTCACTCATTTGTTTTATGCAGATTGTTACTAGGTTAAAACAGATGTTAGGGACGTACAAAGATTTACTCCAACAATTGAATACTTTTTCAAAACGTTGTATACAAATAAATGACTAAAACCCAACAGGGAGAAAACTGCCATAAGGAAATATTTGGTAATCAAATGTTGTCGCTGCAATTGTTAGTACCAGTACCAATTCATGAGGCACTGGACAAAAACAAAACTATTGTTAAATGAGTCAGCTTTAGCCTAGATTTTGTTCTAAACAAATTATCTTTAAGATGTTTTTTTATCGTTAACATGTCTTGAGTTATTGGCAATAAATAGAAAGACGCTTCTCATCCTGTAAACCTTAAAACAAAATAATTTATGTCACACAGAGATAATAATACATTTGATTAGTGATCAGTTATCAAATGGTTATCCCACTTTAACAGCAGAGAGAGTTTAATCAGTTTTCTTTACCTCCAGTTAAGAACAGTATATTGATTAATAATGAATGCTCTAATTCTTCATAACCTATTTAAATTCCCTATTTTCACTATATGTGGGCTGATTTAGGTTGATGAGCTCCAACTTTTTGTTTAAATCAACTACCGGTACTTTCTGTAGTTTCTTCTACAAGCTCTCTTTTGGCACTATCTTGACAAATTCCAACTGGCTTGAAAGCACCTTTAAGATGATGGTGGATCATACCATTAAGAGTAAGACAAGGGGAGGTTCGTGGCAAACTGTTAACAGTGGAACATTCCCCTCTGTAAAAGTATTGAGTTTTCTCTTTGTGTCATTAGGCATTCACTTTAGTCTTTATTTTCTCGACTTTAAATGAATTATTCTTTACATTTCTAAAAACTAAAACTAACTTAACCAACCATTCAAATAAGAAGACATATTGCTAAGCATATCATTCTAAATAAAATATTTTATTACTTTAATCAGCTAGAATTAGGTGCATATTCCGTTCTTAAAATCTTCACCTGAAGAATGATTATGAATAAAAATATATTACATTTTGAAATCCAAACAAAAAAAAATTAAAAATTCCTTTTGTATGAATTAAGTCACTTTCCTGTGTATATTAAACTCAATAGATACGAGATAAAACTGTATAATAAAAAATTGCAAACCAAAAATGCAATGTTTTGTGGCTTTAGTAGTAATAAAAGGACCAATCTGAAATCAGTTTTGGTGAAAAAATTGTTTAATTTAGGTGATGATAAAACTTTTATTTAAAAATAAAATTTTCAAATTCGTATTATGGAAGTGAAAAACACTTTTACTTTGACCAATATCATTTACATATACATTTTAAAAGAACGAGTAATACTACAATAATTTCAGTTAACATTAGGGAGAGTTTAATAGCCTCCATTTTTAGCTTGTTTGCAATTTTTGCCAATTCACCAGTATTTTCTCCTCTTGACACACCTGAGAATTACAGTCTCAGTCATTTCCCAAATGTGGATCCTTCACAAATAACTCAGTGGGTCATTTTCATATTTAATATATCCAAGACTCTTTTTGAATGCCGTTAAACCAAACTCTTGCATGCTGAACGTCGGTAGATGTGTGGAGGTAATTTACTTGCATCTAAATATAGAGTCTGATGCAAGAGAATGAACATGTTTCTGGATGGTGAGACATGGTTGACGGTTGGTGGGGTGGGGTGGGGTGGGGTGGGGTGTTGGGTTAGGGTGTTTGGGAGGCTTCTCCAACGCAAATTGGTGTGAAGACCCTGCGCAACGTGCCAATACAGTGGTACACAATGAGCCGAAGTTATCTTTTTGGTGTCAGAAATTCTTGCATTCCAAATCAAATTTGTTCTTCTTTTTTCTAACGAGCAAATGAATGTACAGAGCGCGCTGTGACAGCCTAGCACTGCTCACACGTCCACAAACATGCTGAATGCAGCCGCCTCTGTTTGCTGTGTTGCCTTTCTCAACGGCACCCAGCTCCGTTGCCAAGCAACCCACACAGGGACGACGGATAGGTCGAAACAAAAGTGCATCGTATATTGGAAGAAAAGAAAAACAACAAAAAACAAAAATACAGACTTGTAGCATGTGTTCTATGTCCCTTGTTATTTGTTTTAGTCTCAGTAGTTTATGGTCGAAAACCATTCTCTTAGGTTAAATGCTATGCTTATCGATCTGTTAGGAATTTGGCCATCTTTTTTTGAAGAGTTTAGTAAAAACCTACTTTTTATGTGAAAGTTATCATGTCTGTCTTGACTAATTTACAATATCTTAATAATATAATTGAAAGAATCTGGAAAAATCTCTGTTGGTCAAGACAACTTTCTTTTAATATTTGATTTGTCTTCTGTTTTACTGTAAATATATAATGCTGATTTATGAAATACTGAAATCATTGCATTTTGGTGTCGGAATTGCAGTTGCATTTTTAGCTTTGGATGTAGCACACTACAGTTTTAATCGAACCTCCTTGATTAAATAGTACAAAGGAGTTTGGTGTGATTTAAAGCTCATGAGCAACTTCAGAGCAGAATTTGTGCTGGGATTGCTTTGTGAACTTTAAAATTCAGTATGTCCAGTATTGTAACTTTTATTCAGTATTTCTTCCGGTTGTTGAAAAAGCATGTTCTCTTTTTTGTCCTGTATTTCAAAGTATGTTATGTTGTAAAAGTAAAAAATAAAAAAGTTAACGCTCCTAATTGTCTCTGTGGAGTCATGAATACTTTTGAAGAATATAACTTTTAAAAAATCTGGTCTCTTAAAGTTTTAGCAAGCAGGACAGTCAATTCTGAAAAATGAATAACATCCAGGCTAAGGATCATGTGACTCGGTGAAATAAGACATCTCGTGTTGTGGTTGCAGTGCCTGTTGGACAAGGCTGTTAACTGTCTGGACGAGGGTCTGAGTGTGACCTGGCTCTCTTACCTCCAGGGATGAAGGGTTTGTAAGGGGCTGCAGGGGCTGCAAGGGCTGCATGGGCTCAGGAGGGTGGGGCTCTGGCAAGTGGGTGATAAACTGTAAGGCAAGACATGGTCGCACGGATTAGTGGGCTGACTCAACCAATTGGCGTCAGAGCTTTGTTCCGGGGTCAGGGGTGGGCACCCCCTCCGCGTTCTGGCGGACATTTCCAGCTTACGGTGAGAAACTCCCACCAACTGCGGGGTAAAGCTGCGGCCTGCCCGTTTGCACTGTCTGGATGCATCTGGTTAGCCGGCCTCTTGTCTCATATAAACTCTGACAAACCAAAAAAAGTCAGCAACGTCACGCCAGATAGGAAATTTCACGTCCTAAAATGGAATATAAACCAGTTTGCATATCTACAAAAAGTGATGCACTATGCACTCCAACTTCCCCCAGAACGTATAACGTATGAACCGTATGAAATGAAATTCATGCAGCACTTTACGCCTCAGTGCACCATCTTTACATTAAAATATTCATACTGACCCAACTCAGCAACCCTCTGTCTATATTGTATTGATGCTGCCCCAGCACAGGGGTTTTTTTTTTTTTTTTCCAATCGATTTCCCTTCCCAGATGTGAGCTGTGCATGTGCTTTCCAACCTCCACAAAGCCGTTATTGTCTTGGTGAAGCAGAAGATTCTCAGCGCTAAACACAGTGCTGGCTACCACGGCACTAATGAACGTGTTGTCATAGTAATGCAGGAAGGATGGCAGGAAAAACAACTCCTCGCACAAAGCATCCTCGTTCCATAGTGTCGACTCATAATTATACAACGCATGCCAGTTCTGTTCCCTATGACACATGCTCTCCTTCCCTGAACCAAAGTCCACACTTAAGCCTCCTTTATTTACATACTGCATTTATTCCAATTCATTAATTAATACACACTTCCTATCTAAAGTGTAAAGCGAGGGGGAAATCTCAGACTCACTCACAGGTGACATTCACACCGAATCTCTAATTTTCTTGGATGCTCAAGGAGACTCAGGAGCGACTACAACTGGAAGACGTGAGGTTTGATAGTCTGAAGTGCAAAAGTTGTAGTCGTAATGAGCTCAAGCAGAATCAGAAATCTTAGCTTAGTCTGACACATTTTGGCCTATATCTTCTCGCTTTTGGCACATCTGGCTTATTTGTGGAAACACAATTTCTGAGTTGTCTGCCTCGAATCTGAAAAAGCGCATTGTACCATTCTAAGGAGAAAAATGAGTCAGAATAAAGACAAAAGTTCAGGATGCTGCTCGTGTTAATGGAAGTGCTGCATTTCGGGGCCTGTCTCTGGTGTTGGACCGGTCCAGCCATCACTAAAGCCCTGAACCCCTCCCTGCTCTGCGCGGGAACACACGCTTACACAGTGCCTAAAAATGAAAACGAGAGGAGAACAGCGGATGCTCAGCCGAGAACGCTCCACACGCAGAAGGCAGATGGACGGATCAGAGGACGGGGTGGGGAGCTGGGAGCTCCTACGACTTATGGATCAGCACTAAGTGGGCACCGCGTATCCCCCCTTCCTCACTATATAAAGAAAGGCAACATTTGCTCTGAAGGCAGAGTGGGCGCGCATGAGACGGCAGTCATGCCTTGTGATGGAGGCAGAAAAACAGGGTGGGAAGGATTGGAAAATCACATATCTGTCCACCAAAATTCTAAAAAGCCATTGAACTGCCGTTGTGCTGAGAAGGGGAGCATGTGATTCATGCAGGAGTCATGCTGGGAGGAGAAAACCAGAGGAGGAAGAAGGAAGAAGGACAAAATTCACAGAGGCACGAGCTGCACCTTTGTGGCCTTACATTTTTGGATAATTATACACACAAGAGATATTATTTCTTTGTGAAGAACAGGCAAAATCGACTTACAGATATTTGAATAGTCCGAAAGTTTTAACAAATGACTTCATCTCCCAACTTCACAAACAGTGTAAACATATTTCCAGTTCAAGGTTGAGATTTCTCCACTTCAGGTTAAAGATTAACAGACAGGCAGAAAAAGGTCAATATCGATTCTCTTTCTGGGTTATTTGTGACAGTGACAAAGATTAAGGTTCAGTTGAAATGTCTACTGATCAGACGCCTTTAACTTCTCAAGCATTTAAACTAAAACCCTCTTTCTATAGCGCCTGTGAGACCAAACTGAATCCCACTGCATAAACAAAACGCCTTGTCTGTGACAGGATGGGTCGTTTAGAGGTTCTGAACCATAACTTTTATGAATTAAAAGGGTGGTTGAAAGCTTCAACTGCAGCACAGCAGCAAACGCTGTCATTTCCCTCTTATTTGGGACCTCAAAAACACAACAGGTCCACACAGTTGAAGCGTCGGCCAAAAGATGAGAACACAAAAGGCGAAACTTACTCTAGAGTCAGAGAGGGGATCTTCAGTTTGTCGCGTCTGGACTTCATTGCTGCTGACCACCAGGCTGGAGCTTCATACTAGAGCGCAAAGCCAAACGATCTCGCAGCCGCTCATCGCTGTGTGTGGTGTGTGTGTGTGGTGTGTAGGGGGGGGGGACTCTAAATATAACAGAGTATCGTTTACCGGCAGCCTCAGCGGATTCCGACGAGCGATTTCCGTGGGAAAATATTCAGTAAAAAAAAAAAAGTGTAACATATACAAACAAGTGACGATCGTCTCTGTTTGGCAGTTTGGATTCCTCTTCTTCTCGCTTGTCGTCCGTCTGAGAGTAACACCAGAGAGAGACTGGCACAGAACGGAGGGAGCGACGGGTCACTGCTACCCTCAGTGCGACTGATGGGGAGGGAGGGAGGGGTGAGGAAGAGGAGGGGGAGCCAATGGGGGGAAGAAATCAATTTCTATGGTGGGTGACAGTCAGCAGAGGCGAGGTTGGGTGAGGACGGAGGAGTAGGTGGTGATGCCCCCCTAGATTTAAAATCCTATTGTTTAATTATTTTTTTGCGCTTATAATAAAGAGAAAATGTGGTTTGTTGAGCTTACATTAAACAATCGGCGTGTCTCGCACGTTTCCTCTTTGTATCTGTTTCCAACTGTAAGTCTGTCATGGTGTAAGACGGAAACGTGGCTGCACGGGGAGCGACGTCTCATTCTCCCGTCTCGTCTTTGCTCCGTATCTGAAAACCAAACGAAAAAAACGGAAGGACGGTGAAACATTAGCTGGCTGTTGATGGTGAGCGGAGCTGGGGGAATACCTCCACTAGAAAACAAGATGCGCTCTTCACTTGACTGCTCGTGCGTGCGCGCGAGCGCCTGTTTGGAGACTCGGGCCCCTGCAGCCTTTTTTTTTTTTTTTTTTTTTCGCGTGGTAGGAGGAAATGAAATGCACGCTACTTGTTTCCTCGAGGAGGCAGGAAACGTGCACACGCAGACGCGCAGAGACCTCCTTGCGCACGGTAGTCCCACCGCCTCTCGAGTCTGTGCGCACGTGCGGCCCGGAGGTGTTGACATGTTTCTAAAGCACGCTGCACAGTGAATCCGGCGCGTGGGCGTGCGCGTGTGCGAGCGCGTTTGCGAGTATTTGCTTTAGAAGTGGAGTTACTGCAGGTGAGCGTGTGGGTCATTTTTATCCAAATTGCGCATTTGAAAGTTAACTGTGCCATGAAATACACGCCGAACACGCGTGTATTTAATGTCACGGGGAGGATTCTAACTGTCAGTATTTGCAGGTTTCTGTGGAATGCCGCGAGGACACCTGTGTCCTCCTTGTTGCTAGGGAGCTGGTGGTTTGCATGGTTGCTAGGAAATGAGGTTGACACAAGTGCAGCAACAGACCGACCACTCCACTCTTGTCCCCTCACGCACACTCTCAAACACAAACGTGCACTCTGACAGACGTGCAAGCACGGTTCTCGAAGACACAGTATTATTTCTCTCTCACCATGATCTGGAGGAAGGAAGGCATTCCTGCATAACGTGACACGCACGTGTGGACAGTTGCGCAGTTTGCGTAAGGGGCCCTTTCTCTAAACGCTCCTAACGCTGCTATCTGTGCTGCAATTTCTGTGATGAATGCATCTTATTTCCCCCCTTTTTGAAGCCACTTGGGTATCCATGGTGAAAAAATGCCATCTTCTAGCACTCACTTTTGTTTTGCCACTTGCCACTCTGCAGCAAGAAATGATAGAGGTGAGAGATTGAACCAAAACAATACAGCAGGTTGAGAGAGCACGTTAAGAATATTTACCCACTAATAGGGCAACACCAACTCACACACCTTAATAACAGCTCTTCATTCTGATAATGCAGGGAGAAAACTGTGATTGTGCCTGATGGTGCATGATTGTGCATTTCCCCGCCTCTCATCTCAGTTTGTTCACAGTAATGCTTGAGTTGTTCTCACAGCAAAAAAAAAAAAAAAACTGATAATTTTACTACTTCTACAGGTAAAATGGCATCTCATCATGTACATAAGCAGCCAATTTGTAGATTGTCAAGGGTTTATTTTTTTCTTCCCCCAGAGCTGCTGCTTGAAAAGGTTGGAATGTAGCACTGGATGGATTTTCTGGTAAATGGTGCCTGTGTGAAGCCCCCTGCTGAACCTGAACCATGGGTCCGTGTGCGGTTTCAGCTCTGGTGTGTTATGGGTGGTGTGGGGATCCCATTCTGCGGTCGTTTCTTAATTGTTTTGTTATAGCAGCTTTTAATAACGTGCCGACTTCTCTGTTACCATGGTAATAAGGGCTTTCCTGCTCTTCCCTTCCCAACAGCTTGTGTGCTTCCTCCCACCTCTGCTGTGAGAAATGAAGCTCAGCTAAACGCTTTCACAAACGTCCCTCAGCAAACAGCAGCCCAGTCAGATGCTGAACATTACATCATCCTTTGTTTTGTCTGCTTTTCTGTGCAAAATATTTGGCAGGTTGCTGAAACTGCAGACGGCACGTTGCACGAGGGAAAAGTCCAGCTCACACTTAAAAAGCATATCCTTTTGCCACCTCAGTAGCTAGATTGAAATGATAAATGTTTCTGTTTGATATCGTAGAGAATTTGCTAACTGCGATGTGTTCTTGCATTTTACTCACCCCCCCTCGGCCTCAGCCCCCCTCAACAAGGAGTTGAGGCTTTTGGATATTACTCATGTCTAAAACCTCACCCACAGATATTGGAGGCTTTGATAACAACAGTGATGAGGCACTGTGCACCAAAACCTGCAAAGTGTTAGGAGAGTCATTGTTTCAGTCAGAGCTGGGAAGAGGGAAGAGAACTGTTAGCTCAAATAGCTCATTTATTACAGACGCAGCAAATTATTTATGCACCAACAGGTTTAGTTAGGTGCATGTAAATAGCCAAAAATGATCCAAGAGTACCATTAAGTTTAATAGCAACAACATGCAGATAGGTAAATCTTTCGACTATACCCACAAAATGTTGTTTATACAGGTGGTTTGTTCAGATATTTAAGTATATGTACAATGTCTCAGTCACAGTAATATCAATATGTTCACCGAATCTATCCCAGCATCACTAAAATGTCTTTTGTTTTGTTGTTTTTCCCTGTGTTTTCACCGCGTTTGGGGACATCTTCTTGTTTATAAAACACAAATGCATACTGCATATCTTTTTTTAAATCTTACTTTTCACCTTGTGAAACAAACTATTGCTAAGCATAACAAAATAACTATTGAGGAGTAAAATTATGGTAAAGAATAAGGTGTGCCATGCAGGCAAATTAAATCAGTTAAATTCATTCAACAGATTAGTTGTATTGCTGTAAACAATAATAGAGAGAAGCAAGTACATAACACATTCAAATGTAAGATATAAACAGGAAGTAGTTTATAAAAACAACAGCCTCACAGGGTAAAAAACAGTCAAACGTGTGAGTGTTACTGCTGAGTGTGAGAGGGATAAAAAAGTGTGGTGGATAATGTAAAATCATTTTCGTGTTCCTATTCAGGCCACTAGATGGCGTAAATGTACAATGAGGCTGGAGCAAACCTACAGCACACAGTCAAGGAAAAACTTTTAAATGCATAAAACGGAAGTTAAATTAACAGAAAGAGAAGTTGATGAATAAAGTCAAGAAACTGCAGATTAAACCAATATGAGATCAAACTAATGAGCGGTCTTTTCTGTGCATAGGATTTGTCTTAATGGATAAACGTCCACATGTGAATTATTAGGATTAGCATGTATTCAGTACCTTTGTATCTGTCAGATGTAACATTAGGCAAATCAAATCAAGAAGGTGTAGGAATCGGGTGTTTTTTTACAACTACACCTCTAATAAACCAGAGCAGGTATCCCAGCAGTAAGGAAAGTCTGCGCCAGAAAAAAAGAATGACTGATAGGCTTCTACCGCCTACAGATGAATCACAAGCTTCCATGTAAGCCAGGAGGTCTTTTGCCATCTCACAGGTTTTATGCGGTGATGCTGAAACCAAATATCAAAGCCACAGAATCCCCTCTCGTGCTTTTTTCTTCAAGACCCCAGCTTCCTCATCTGTGGTTAAAGTGTTGCTGTGTGTGATAAATACACATCTCTAGGAATTATACCCTCAATCCCCACACAATGAATAATTTTGTTTTCACAAATGCAGGCTACGTACCCACATTATGGTACATATCTTCTACTACTATACTATAAGGCTGGATCTGTGGGATATCGTGCGTTTCTGTTTTTTTGTTGTTGTTTTCCCTCCTGTTCAGCTCCTTCGTTCCACAGTGCTGTCTGATGACTCGTTCGACTCACCTGTACAGTAGAGATGTCTTCCTCTGGGTCTCCTCTTCAACTGCTGCCGGGTTTTTTTTGTTTGTCCTGTAAGGAATGGCTCCATACCCACCAGGAAAACTTTTCCCAGAATGTAAACTCAGTTGTACCTCTAAGCCCACAATTCCAAGAACCCTGGTGTGGAAACGACGAGAGAAAATGTTGCATTAATGAAACAGTGTAAACATGGAAAATCATGACACATACAGTAAAATGTAACAAGGATTTTTTTCTTTAGCTTAATGGGGTGCCATGTATAAATCTCAAACATTTAAAAATAAAAGAATAAATCTTTTTTCTTCTCGGTCCATAATTTATTAAATAATTTCCTGTCAGTTGCTTCAGGATGTTGGGTTCATGTTAAAGAGCAATTTCAGCTTACAAAAAAAAAAAAAAGAACTTGGTCTTAGACTTTTGCCTGCATCATGTGAGTGACAACCTTTTCATCCAAGTTCCTCACAGCCTGCACCACATGTTGATGAGCCACAGTGATGTCTTCCGTTTCAGGAGGTGCTTATGATTCTGTAGGCAGATGAATCGGTGTTTGTGTGAGTTCCTGCCTACGGTTTCCTCCCCCTCAGCACTAAAACTACTATTTGACATGATAAATACGATTTCAATGAGGCCTCTGATACAGATAGGACGATCAAAGACTCCAGGGCCAGTGTGCCGGGCCCACGAGTGAAACATTTCTTCTATCATGGTTGTCAACATTGTCAGGAAACCTCTTGGGTTTATTTTGATCGTTTCAGCTCATGTGATTTTCAACGGTAAGCAGCCTTTTTTTTTTAATTCTTGGCTTTCTTTAAAATGTATGTTTTGTAGGCTCTCCGCTGTGTGAGGTTTATGGTTAACAACTTCTTTACGCCAACGTATTTTTTCATCAATAACTGAGACTATGTCTGAGATGTGTTTTGTAGTCTGTTTTAGTTTTGGGCAAACAGAAACTAAAATAAGGACACAGAGGTTCATCGGTAACTTAAAAGCACACTAAAACATTACTTAAAATCCTTAATTAAGTTGACCCTATTTGAATGAATGAAACATCGATGCTGTCCAACTAAAAAAGAAAGTCCAAAACATTCAAATTGTTTAGTTGTTTACTTTTAAAGTAAAACACACTTTATGCTAGTGATATTCAACTACCACCTTTACAGTTTCCAGTTGGGCCTTTAAGTGTTAATCAAAACAGAATGGAATGATTTCAAAATGATTGGCAGTAGCTTCCCTGTTACGGTTTGGGAAAGTGGCATGCTTTAGTCAGAACATGTTCGCTGCTTGTGTGATGTAGGATTTGGAGACAAAATGACCATTTTTTAAAATAAAGTGTTCTACAACAGATTAACTCAGATTCTTCCCGGTTACACTTTAGGTTCAAATTCACTCCTTAAGTGTTTGCTGTAAATTAAGCAGATGGAGATATGTAAGACTTCCTAAGCTATAAATGAGCCCTGAATATAAATCAGCATTTAATGAGTTGTGTATGAAAACATCACACTGTGTAGCTGGTAGCACGTTTATAGAACAGCTGGGTCGGTTCATTTGGATCTGTTGCCGAACACCAAATCAGTGATCATCTCAGATATCTTGTTGAGTATGTTTGGTGCAAACTGTGGGAAAATAAATACCTTATTAAAAAATTCAGTCCATATTTCAGTAGACAAATCTCCATCCATGTCAGGAATGCATATTAAAAAACAACCATTTGATCTGATCTGACCCACATGGGGAGAGTATATACACTTTACAAAGACAGACCCGGCCAGAGTCAGACAAAATATAATATATAAGAAAGCTCATCATTTTTTAAAAGTAACTTAACACAAACTTTTGAGGTACTAGTATAGTATTGTTCTTTTCCAACTCTTCCAGTTGCAACCTTGAAATTATAAATATGAAAATATTTTACTTGGTACAAGAGAATATAACACCATAAGAGTGGCTATAATTTCATCACAGCAAATTCTTGTAAATGAATACTACTTGTGGTTTAAGTGTTTTACTTTCATATGGGATATTTCCATCCTGCCTTCTCACGTGTTTCTTGTTCTGTTTCTGCTCAGGCCATTGCCAAGACTGGGTCAGAGGGATCTCTGGGAAAAACATCTCTCTTCAGTTCACTTTCAATGTTAGTGTCACAAATGAGAGCAAATTTGCCGTTTATATCACAGGAGAAAAGAAAATCACTGAGTATCCGACATTCAGAAGCTGCTTTGACATTTACCCCCAAAACTCATCTGTGTTTTACCACATCTCAAATCTCACCTTGAATAACAGTGAGCTATATTGGGCCAGTTTGTTTGACAAATCAAAGCCAGCAGAAATGAGTAATAAAGTTTACCTGACCGTTCAAGAGGATCCCAAAAACCCCACAGGTAGGACATTTTTTCTGCTTTAAGATTAGGAAAGGTCAGTGTAGATCAGCTTGGTGAACTCTATAGGTCCAAAAATTGTGCTGCAGAGGATTGAAAATGTTCACGATACATTTTATAGGAAACGTTATTTATGCTTAGTTCACTTTGACATTTTTTAAACTGCGTGAGCCATTCTCATTTATTCATAGCTTCCCGCCGGCTTCATTTCCTATACTTCAAAGGAGCATGCTCCTCTAATTTCTGTTGTCTATTCCTTAGTAAAGCCTGCAGGAATGATCAGATTGCATCTGATTTCTTTTAAAGCATGCGGCTGATTCTTTTTACAAAGAAAACACTAAGGAAATAAAAAATAGGGTAAAAGACCAGTTGGAACTTTTAAAATAGATAGAAAATCCCTCTTCAGTCTCATGCTGTGTATTTGAACCTTACAAGGATAATGGTATTTACACAAAGCAAAACAAAAAACTATTGGGCCTCCAGAAACACAGTTCAATATGTTACACTTACAATAAAAATATGAAGTTGTATAATCAATAATTTAAGTTAATTCCAATCTAATATAGTCTCAAACAAAATGCACATTGTATGTTGAGAAGCAATTTTTTTTTTCTGCACTGATGAGTGACTATTTACCTGAAATTCTTTTAAACTCCTACAGATTCTTCGCTACCTTTTACACCCAAAATTGTTACAGGCAGTGGAAGTTCCGAGTTCATCTCCAATAGAAATTTGGCTGTCCTTGTGGTTACTCCTGTGATGCTGCTAGCTGTTGGGCTGCCGTTTCTTCTCTGTTGCCTTATAAAAACGAAAGGTAAGAAAAAGCATGATCCGGAATGTGTTGTTGTAGATAAGACATGACTCATTACACTGACATAAACTCAGCATCAGTTGATTAGACTGCAACAGGTATGAGATTCCATACATACTTTAGGACTTGCACAGTATAAATTATGGTGACGGTTTTATTAAGTGCTTATATAAGGCATTATTTATTTTCTATGGAGGAACCAGTTTGCCCCAGTTCACTATTAAGTTCCTTGTTTTTGGTTGTTGTATCTTCTGGAATGGAGAGAAAAGGGTTATTCTGTGGAACAAATGGCAATTGTGTGGTGAGATGCTAAAAATGCAAACCAGATTAGTTTCACATCCTTTTGATGCATGCAATGATTCACCTTTTTTTTTTTCTTCCAAAAAATGAAACCCTTTGAGATGGGTGGAAATAGTTTACTGCGTTATTTGTTTCTTTGTCATGAGCCTGCTTTCACTTCGGAGGCAAACCCCACTTTCCTACTCTGAGTGGGAGCATTGCACCTTTGAAATAGTCTGACTGTCCCCGCTGACCACAAAAGCCACATTTGATGATTTCCCGTACATGAATACACGTGCAAGTGTTTGCTGACTGTGCACTCCTTTGACATGCCAGGAGGACTCGGTCCAAGTATTGATGCAACCCATGCACCTTATTTACCGTCTCAAAGCATCTTATTTGCATGCTACAAATGAAGACATTTATTGTGTAACTTTACCACTGTGCCCCCTGGTGGAAACCTCCAGTCATCTTTGTGTTACAGATATTTTTACACCAATGAATTTAGTTGCCTACATTGGCATGAGTTTAGAAAATGAGTTTTAGAAAGTATGCATATTCTCAGCCTAAGGTATGATTCACACTGAAGCCATGCTTTAATGCTGAGCTGTGGACAGGCCTTTTGTTTGGAGCTGTTGCAACAGTCTGTGACAAGATCAGCGCTATGATCAGTGAGGCAATTTGATTTCCTGGTGTGTCTTCTGCTGCCTGAAAAAGTTGAACTATTGTCAGCTTTGCACCACATGCTGCTCTAGCAAAGTGAAGCATCGAAACCAGAGCTCAGTTTTGCACTGCAAGACGTTATTTCATTCAACTTCTACATTTGTTTTTGTTTGCCGGGAAACACGGTGATGTGAGTGATAAGAGTTCAATTCAGAGAAATGAAAAAATGCACACTCTTAGTAGCCGACAGTAGTTGTTGTGTTGAATAAAATCAATTGTCCTTAATAAATAACCCATTGCATTTTTTATGCAGATAAACAACATGAAGGACCACAGAGAAATTCAAATCCCACAGTACAGGTATGCAGGTTTTTCCATCTTTACAGGCATGTAAGGTAACAAACAACAACAACAACAACAACAACAACAACAAAGCAACAACATTCAGACAAACAGCAGGTTAACTTTTTCTGTATTTGCAGGAATCTATTGAGGGTTCCATTAATGCTCCTGGACCTTCGCTGATCTACAGTGTGCTGGACTTCCCCAAAAGTCCTCAAGCAGTTGTGGAGTTTCACCCCAGTGATACAGAGTATGCCTCTATCAGCTATGCCCCGGAAAAACGACTGTGACTCACATCTGCAAGCAGCCTTTATCAGTTTATACATACTGCCTAACAATAGAAGGATGATTAAATCTGCCTCATGGAACTGCTCAGGCTGTAGCTGATTTGGCAAAATGTCAATAAGAATTGCATATGGCCGATCTGAGCTTATGTTGTTCATGGTTAAGAAATACTTAATTTTTGTTTTCTTCTCTCTACTTTGAGGCAAAGATCCAGGAGAAAAAAGCAAAGTAATGCTATAAATATAAACACACTTCAGTAAGGGAACATGCCACGATATTAACATACAAATTATAGATACAGATCTGGGACAGACACTTTTACCCAAAATGAACCAATACATTTTTCCTTTTCTAAGAGGAGAGTCATTCTCACATGTGATTTAGGAACGATAATCTTCTTTTAATGCCATTTGTGTTATTTTTCATGTACTTTAAAGAGAAAAAAAGCCTGCCAGAAACTAAAGCTTAGGAACATTTCTCACATTTCTTATCAGTTTACTATCACAGTTTTGATTGTTCACCTTCTTTATAATGAAACAAAACTGAAAGACTAATCTAAGATGCTTTCATAACGTGCAAGCTGTGCCTAGCTAACGATTGTTCTGCCATGTCTAAAATGTTGTCTGCTCAGAGGTAACAGGAGAGATTTCCGTTGTTTATTGGCATCAGGTTTCACATACACATACAAATACATACATACAAACTATCGACACTATCTCACTTATATTTTACCCGGCATAATCTTGAAGGTTCTCAATTTGCTGGTGCTCACTTAAGTATTTGATTTGTCAGATAGATTTGTGCTGTTTTAGTTCTCAAGAGCGTTTTTTTTAGTGTTTGTGTGTGTGTGTTCAAATTATGCGATGGAGTCAGACTTGCCAAATAGTTGGCAGAGGAAAAAGCAGGCTGACTATGTGTTCCGGATGTTGCTCATTACTCAGGAAGGAGAGCAACCAACTCAGCCAGTAAATTATGTCAGTGGTTTTTAAGATAAGTGGTCTAGTAGGCATGCAGCTAAACCCAGAAAGAAGATTATTTTCTTCTTTGAAAAGGCACATTGGGAGAAAAAGCTGATTTTGTGTCAGGATACAAGCATCTCACATGTTAGATTTCTACTTCTGTTACTTCCTCCCAAACTCAAGTTATTTTGTGTTGTAGGAAAAATGCACATCTTTTATTTGTTTTTGTAGTGATATAATTGTAAGACATGCCCTGTTTGTGAGAAGATGTTGAAAATAAAGCTGCTTTATTCAGTTCGGTCTGCTATTATTTTCCCCTGAGAGAAAAAAAAAAAAAAATTATACTTTTTTTTTTGCGTCACTTTTGCACAATAAAAACATGTCCATTTGCAGCTTGAATATAAATATTGATTTGTCAAGTTTAAAAGGTTTTACCCTTGTAAATCACCTACAGGACAATTCATCATTCTATACAACATGACATCTGTTTGACAACATCCACTGCTGCAGACTGATGCTTACTCAAATTATGATGAACTGAAACTAGGGTTTGAGAAATGTATGTCCTGCCCAAGCTCACGTAGAGCTGCAAACCAGCTAACATCTGTGCTTTACTTGGTTTATGATGGCTGTAATTGTGCATTTACCACAGAGAGGAAATAATTGCCAAATGGAAAGGAACAAAACATCTTGTGATATTTTCTTTGATGAGACAACAGTTAAAGTTTTTATTGTGTATTATTTTTACAGTGTATCATGTATCTCTACACCTGGCAAACAAGGACCATGTTCTCTTAGGAAAAGTGCAAAGCAAAGGTTGGATTTCTTGTCATTATGCTTGAACCCAAACTTGATTTAACTGAGACAGAATGGTCTTTCAATGAAAACTTAATAGGAACAATAACTACTGTATGAGAGAACAATGCTGGTCTCTATTTGCATAAATATTTGTTGGCTTAATGCAGCAACCAATCATGCATTTTGTCAGAGCACACTTCAAGCAACCACAGGGGCCTGAATAGGAAATGTGGACATCACGTGGGTCACTAGATTCAAGAACATATAATTAACGAGAATAGTTTAAATATAAGTGAGGGAAGACTATGCTTATGAGGATTTAACTATGCTAACATTTTATAGAATACTGAATTGATTGTCAGAATGCATTTATAAATTATGGTTAAAAGAAACAACTGGGGCTGCATGCATTGAAGTAAAAAGAAAACTGTTCTCAATACTGTCTGGATTCATAGTAGAACAGGGCTTGCTTTTTCCAAAATGGTTGTCAAGCATTTATATGATTTGAAAAGCAAAACTTCAACTCTTGAAACCAAAGAGGGGCTTTAAATTTTTGCACCAGTTGTGTCTGCTCAGCACTTTAAGAGATAGATGCAAGCACCTCCTGCCCAAAACCTGCTGACTCCCACTTCTTTTAGGTGTAGAGGTTATTTTCTGGTTGACTGCAGTTTGTCTCAAGCAAATTATGTGCCTGCACTTTGCAAACATAACGCCTACCCCTGTCGTGTTGATGTGACGAACATAACCCCGATTTACCATAGATTAGCTACCGTGCTGTTGCATCTTCAAACTTATCAACATTTAAATGATGTATGGATAACAGATTTACAGATATACAGCATATTTCAAGAATGTCATGAATGGTATGGCGTTCCTGATTATTATCTAAGTATGCCGCATTACTACGTTTTTCAAATAAACATTTTCAAATGACTGTTATACTCTGGTTTTCATCCCAATGCAACATGGGAGCCTATCCAGCTGTGATGACCACAAGAGAGCTACATATGCTTAGTTTGATACCATCTTTAAAATAACCTGTAGTATTGGTGCACTATCCTGAGGAGAGATTACTATTTGCACATTATTACCCATGGAGTCTTGATTACGACTCCCATCCCCTTGGCAGTAGAGTGAACCATGTCTTTAAAGTCTTCCTAGAAAAGCTCTTCTTATTATTTCTAATGCACCTAAACTAGTCACACAAAAGGAATGGTGAATGTCACACAATCAATTCTGTATACTGTATTCTGTACTCATGTCTGTTGCGTGGTAGAAGAGCGCCCAGCAGTATGGGCCTCTACTACTGTTAGAATCAAAGCTCCCTCTTTTTCCGCATGTTGGTGTTTGCACTTTGCTTACAATTGATTATTAATTTAATACTTGCCTTTCTGTCAGCTAAAACCAGTCTGGACATTGTTCCTCACATTCCATGTCTGCCTTGTCAACAAGGTATTTCATAAAATTAACACTGAACAGTTACCTTGTCTTTTTTCTGGAAATCCTAAAGAAATTTGCATGTGAAAATCCCAGAAACACAGTCTGAGATGCTCACACCAGCATATCTTCAAAGGAAAGCCATGCGACAAGCTTTATCCCCCGCTTTCATGCTTAGTTTGCATATCATGGTATGCCTAAATCCACTGAGTCTCTGCTATGTGACGGGCTAATGGGATGATTTCTTCACAGAACATCTGAGACCGCAAGCAAGAAAGGGGCTTAATCAAATGGAGGAAAAAGATGGAAAAAAAACAAGCTTTGTAATAACAGATATGAAAAGATATGTTGGTTAACATTCAAATTAGTTGGACACCGATTGATGTTTTTGGCTACAGTTATGAGTTAACAGTGGGTAAATTTACATTAATGTGAGGGATGTTCCGAAGCCTGAAGTAAAGAGAGAGAGTGTGTTCCTCAATGATATCATACTCTGCTTAATCAGTCAGAATTCTGTTTATTGTTGACTTAAACTACATTTTGAGTTGAGCACCAATGCAATTGAAAAGTTTTGTTTGTGTGAAATGCACACAATCACATTGCACGCTGCCGTTGAACCGTAGGTGTGAACCTGACATAGATACCATCTTCATCTTTACATTAGCAGAATGTGTGATGAGCAGCCTGAATCGAACAGTGGAAAAGTTTCAGCAGTCAACACGGGAAGTTTGTGTATTTGTTTTGAGCTCATTTTCCACACTTTTTTTTTTTTTTCGAAATATTTTAAACGCCTCGATATAGGTTTTTTTCCTCTTCGGCACATTCTCATGAACTGAAAGTGTGAGTGATTGATCACGGTAGATTAAAAAAAAACCCTGAACCTATAGTGCTTTTTCCGTCCCAACCAGTGCCTCATGCTCTGAAACAGCATCTGCATAACTGAACACAACCATGAGGCAATTTCTTTTTTATATAATTTCTCACATTTTAATCACTGAGAAAAAAGGTTTATCCAACAGGTATCAAACTCATATGGAAAAAAAACATCATGTGAATTCAGGCTCATGATCAGTCTTGCATTTTTTAACCCTAATCACACCTCTGGCAAATTTAGACTTGGACACTTTTATTCGACAGATAATATTTTCTTGATTTGAAATTACATGGGCATCTCCCAGAAGAGAAGAGGATGTACAAGGGGCCTTTCTCTGGAAAAAGAGCTGCATGCTCAGGAAAAACAGCTAAGATCTCAGTTTTTATTCATATTTGAACAAAAAGTGTCAGGTTCAAAATTATTCGTACCCATCTCAATTATCGAGCGTTTATTGGATATTATAGCAATTGAACACTTTCCATCATGCCGACCAGCTTTTCGCATGTCTCCACTCGTATTCTTGTCCATTAACCTTTTGCAATTAGCTCCAACGCTCTCAGGTTGGAGGGCCTTCAAGCCGTGACCCTGACCTTCAGGTCCCTCCACAGATTCTCAGTTGGATTCACGAGAGAACTCTCAAAGTGTTGATGTTAATGTCCACAAACATGTTCTTCACCACTTTGAAAGTTTGTTTTGGGCCATTGTGGTGCTCAAATGTGCTCAGGGCCAAATTTCTCTGCAGACTGCATGCTGTTTTTGAGAATTTTATTAGTGGTGATCTTTGGGTTCTTTTCCCACCTTTCTCTCTGACCTCCTGGCTAGCACGGATGTCACTTTTGGTTGACGACCATGTCCTCCTCCACATGCCTGTGTGTCTTGGACTGCAATGAGCTACTGTTGAGTTGATTAAAATAGCATTTGCTAATCAGTCGGGTTGATTAGGATGCTTTAAACAAGCTTGGACTATTTGGAAAGGAATATAACCTTTGATTTCCCCATAGACTGTGACAGTTTGCAAAGGGTATGAATCATTTTGGGAGTGACACTTGTCAAATGTAAATAAAAGCAGAGAGTTTTTTTTTGCTAGAGGATGCCATTTCTAATTAAGAGAAAGATTCTGGTCTAAGAAAAGCTAAATTTGCTGTGGATATGAATAATCGACATATACACAAATACACGCACACAAACATACACACACATGTAGCTTGTGCAAAATTGTGAAAGGCCCAGATCTTAGCAAAACTGAAACTAAGACTGCTCTCTAGTGGCAGAGACAGAGCATTGATCTCAAACAAGCATAAACGATCCCACAAGGTGGCAGTGCCTTTACATGAAAAAAATTTCCTCAACTTTTTGTGAGAATATTTCAAAAGGATACAATGAAAAGCATTTTACAGCTCTTATGTGTTTAAATTGAAGGCCATTATACAAATGCAGTGTTAAAGATAAAATAGTAGTTGGGCAATGATAGACATCATAAAATTTTCAACATGAGAGTACTGTCCATCAATCAATTTTCCACCCATCTATTATCCATAACACTTATTCCTAGAAGGGTCACAGGGGGGTGAAGCCTATCCCACATGTCGTTTGGTGAGATGTTTGGAAAACCCTGGACACGTTGGCAAGTAAACATAAATGAACCATTCTATTAGATTTAATAAAAGTAGCCACATCACTTTTTAGACAGAGTTGCGGATATGGTGTGCAGTAAAATCAATGATCAGCAGGTCATGTTATACAGCACGACTAATTTAATTACTCTTTCTGGCTATGACTAAATGTAATTCTCATCATAACATTGGACTGTATTAAAGTTATCCTTACATTGATTTAAAGTATGACACAACAACGATACAAAGAGGAGTCTGATGTGTGTCTGTCTCCTCGTTTCAAGAGCTGACAATGAGCTAGAGGTGAGGCGTCAGACAGGAATATCATCATAAAGGAAGGAAGCTCTTCAATCAGTGTTTCACACATATCAACACTTCAAAGACCTGCTGATAACAGAGATAATACTCAATTCTCTGTCTGCATGTGTAGTTTCTGATCAACTTCCTTTCCTTTCCTTTCTCATGGTCTGTATCTCAAACTGAAATTTGATTAGAGAACTTACAGCCTGCTCAGTATAAAGGCTGTCACATGTTAGGTGAAGCCAACTATATCTATAAAACACTTTGAAAACAGCAGGAACTGAACCAAGTGCTGAACACTAAGAATTCGTTTCAGTGCTTGGAATTGCTCGGCCATGGAATGATGGTTCTCTCTGATGCAAAACAGAGATCCGATGTTCACTAATGCCATAACTTCTGGGTACTTACACAGCACTGTAGGTCTCAGCAGGTCAGCGAACCACGCTGTGTTTTTTTCGGGTCACGTCTTTATTATTGACCTGACATTTGAGCGCAGCATCCCTGCCCCCTGCCAACAGGACTGACACGGCTTGAACATTTCACACCGAGGGTGCTGCCCCCACAGTAGCTCTTTGAATTACCATGAGATGTCAAAATATGCACAAGTGAATTTAGATTAATCACAGCATGATCGCACTTGATTCAAATCAAATGCTCCTGGTGCACAATCCTTGTTTGGATATTAGCCACCTCCTTATTTAAACATCTTATACAAGTAAATTAGACATGATTATTCATGCTGAATGATCTAACACAGGGTCCTCTCACATACAGTAGGATAATACAAAGGCACGGATAATAATAGTAAAGGCAATAATTAACTTATATAGCTTGAAGTAGTAGACCCTAATTTGTCTACTTGGTTGCTCTCCAATTAGAAAGTGTGAGCATGCATGGTGGACCACCTCATTTGTCTCTGTGTGGTCCTGTGATGAACTGACAACCTGTCCAAGGGTACAATCCACCTCTTGCCCAATGGCAGTTGGGATTTGCTCCCAACTTGGATCAAATGAGAATAGTAACGGAGGAACAATTTGTCTTGCGTTTAAAAGAAAATAATTGCTGCATGTCATGGGAGCATCTCCGTGTCAACAATCATTGTGGCACTGGCAGTAGGTTCAAATCACAGGGATCCTGAAAGGATCAAAATATCCTGCAGTTCTTTACAGGACCAGAAAATTGTTGTGTTGGACCTGCGGCCGGCAACTACACACGTGCAATTATATGTATTTCGAAGCATTTGGTAACTGATAGCCAGCAAAAACCAGGCAAACACATTCATATTTTCATACATGCAAACATACATGATCAGACATGGAGCTCTTTGAATTTTTACAGATATCACAGTGAAAATATGATCCTTCAATGGATTTAAGGAAATGAAAATAATTATCTGTGCACGATGTTTCGTTTTCTTTTCAGCATTTTAAAATGTGTTCCTTGAACTAGGTACTTGAAAATTTGACATTATCTCGTGTTTTTTAACCACCAAGCACATAATGGACACATGACAGTAGTTTGTCCCTGTGTTGATCAGTTTATATGTCTGTTTTGTAGATAAGAGGCAAATTCTGGCATGAAACTGCAAGCACAAGAACTGGGGAAAAGATAGAGAATGTAATATCAGAGACTAGAAGAGTCTAATTGAGAATACTGCCATGTTTTTTAAGCAGTTTTAACCTTAAAAGGCATATTAAAACAGTTTTAGACATATCTTATTGAACTCACATCTAATGCCTTTCAGTTTTGCAGTCGTAACAGTGCTTTTCCTCAAAAAACACACGGGCACTGAAGATGAGTGAGAAGGAAAAATTAACAGCAACGTAAAAGCAATTTTGCCAAACATCAATAAAGTTCAAGATTGTAGAAAAATGTCTTCTCTTACAGATTCTATTTGAAAAGTTATTCAACATATCATACAGATAAACAAATAAACAAATAAATGGAGACAAAGAATTAAAACATTTTCCTTTTAGAGAGAAATAAGCATTATTCATTGAAATTCATTTAAAATAACATGACAATCTGTGAATACATCTCCACTGTAGCTCTCCCTAAAGTTTTAAAATGTAACAACATTTTCTTTGAAGATGTGATTATGATATTTATATCAAACTCATGCAAAACACCATGTTAGTGGAAACAAGAATTTGGTAACACATATACTGTATATAGTACATATTTATTGTAATGTTACTGGATGAAAGCATTGAATGAAAGTTTTTCTATAAACTGAACATAATTCGTTAATGATTTAATGATTAAGCAGTTGTCATATACTGCATTTTAGTGTCTTCAACAGTACAGGATGTCATTCCCCACAGCAGGAATCATACCTACTGCTTACTATGAATCACATGCAATCATACCTTTTTTTAAGAAAAGAAAAGGATAGCAACATTACAATTTACCTTTTGGATCAGTTAAGTATTTTTCAATTGATTTACTGCATTTTAAGGAAAAACATGAAAAGGACTCTTGCCACTTGTAGGTGCAGAAGATTCCTCCATGGATTGGGCTATAAACAAATAACCTGCATAGTGCTAAAGATAAGGTCCTTTTGGTTTGGGTCTTTCATGCATTATATCATGTTGTCAGTTCTCAAGGTCCAAGAAGGACATTTTTCAGCTTGTAAAACAATTATTACATTTTCTGTAAAGAAACTTCCTCTATATGTTGTAGAAAGAAGAAGTAATTCTAAGGATTTGTTATGAGTAAATCTTGGAGACAGATTCACTTATAAACCACTGACTAAAAGGAAAATTAATGCAAAATCTATTTATGACGATTGATTTAAGTTGTTCTTATTAAACAAGAACATTTGTAAAATGCCAGTACTTTTCTCCTCCTCTGACAACTTCATAATGATACCTAAAAAGAGCTTTCCGCTGACACATTACACTACATGTAGGTGGCTGTGTTCATTAACTTTAGTTTCCAGAGACCTCCAAAGTTTCTTGATGGAGAGCATAGAGAAGAAAAATGATTATGGGAAAATGAACATAAAAAGACAACAAATGACTTCAAAGAGAGACACAGAATTGCTGCTGTGTCTGTGAACCAGACTGACGGAGACAACCTCCCCCACCCCTACCACTTCTGGTTTTGGTGCAGCTCACGTATTATGACAAACCTGAAACTCCAATGACATTTCTGAGAAACACAACTTACTTACATGAAGACAGGCAGAGTGACTATTTCGACTTCCATTGTGAACGACAATCACCTTTGTTCACTTTCTATCACACTTCATGGAAACACTTAGGTGTTGGACCTCCCCACATGGATATTTTATACTTATGTTCCTCACATCTATCAGCAAAGGTAAAAATGCATGAAAAGTCTTTTATTTAGATTATTTGAAAGATTGTTCTTCTCCTGTCCACAGTGTTATTGTTTGTAATCCTAAAGCAGGCTACTAATAACGTTTAGAATTGGTAGTTAAGAATAAGAATATGAGCCACAAAACCTTGGTTAGCTTATCAGCATTTAGTGGTTTTCACTTGCAGGTGACATCCGCAATGCAGAGAGGAGACGCAGCACACTTTACAGATAAACTGGTTGCTGCTTTACAAATAGTAAAACACATGTCTACAACTCAGGTTTGCACCAACCACAACCTGAAAGTCATCATGTCTTACAAAGTTCTGAACTAAAATTAGGAAAAGCAGCTGAAAGTTGGGTTATATTCAGATGTAGGTCGACAAAAGCATTGTCACCCAAAAGAACAGGCAGTGTTTCAGTTCACCAAATATTTTGATGATTTAATTTACATGCTGTTTTTCCTCCAAAGGTTCAACTTGTCAGGCTCCCTCCAGTCCTCAGTGCTTCAGACAAAGTGTTCAGGAGACTATTTACATTTGTGAGTGGGACTTTGACACAGACGAAAGTGATGTGACGTTTGAGCTTTACACTAAGTGAGTAATCCTCTGTGTTTCAGTTATTCAGTGAAAACCCTGGAGAATTTTTTGGGGAATTTGGAAAAACGTTTTCTTTACCTGTAAAAAGCATGTTAAAAAATAATCAAATCTCTTCGGAAATCCATAACTGTAAAGACTGATGGCGGATCTTTTTGAACATAACTCACTATTTTGACCGTTATATTAAAAGAGATAAGATTTGGAATTAAGCACTCAATATCTGTGAGTCTCAAACATGATGAAATATTTGGCCAATAATCAATTGGCTGAATAGCTTTATTGTGAACAGTGTAATTATTATGGATCTGGTGCTATTGAAGTGTCCTCAATAGGGTTAATGTGCAATTACTGAAAATCCAATTATATCTGAAATATTATATACTTTTTAAGCACTTACAGCAAGGGGATTCCCAGTTTGTTTGTTCTCCTCATGTCTGAGGATGTTCTCTGGGTACTCCAGCTTCCTCCCACAGTTAGGTTCATTGGAGATCATAAATTGTCCGCGAGTGTGTGTGGTTGTGCATCTCTGTGTGGCCCTACTAGATATTTGGTGTGTAGACAATGAATGAATGAATGCACTTTATCTACATAATTTTGTGGTTTAGGTGAATTGTCTGCAGCAACTTTAGCAAGTGACAAGGCAACAAAGCACTGTGGACATACATTATTTTGCCCCCAGCACAGGTCGTTGAATGTTTTACTCTAATTTGCATATCACCATTAATTAAACGTGCATGACCTTATTAAAACAATTAGATATGCAAGTATGCTGATAAAATCCCTATAAGCAGTGTAGCTAAACTGTAATCCATCAAAAGCATGTTGGTTATTAATCTACTCCTCCTGAGCTTGAGGATGTTCCACAGGAAAGAAGAGGGATGTGAGTTAGCAATTCAGCATAGCCTTGTTGGAAGGTGCCACATTGCTGCATTTTTTAAAATAAGCCAAAGCATGGCTTTCCCCTTTTTACGGTGGCTTTCCTTTTTTAATAAGCACCATTGTCAGATATGCCATCATGGGTGGGGGTAGGTCTTCCAAAAGACCTTAGCTTAAGGTATGCAGGCGTCCTTTTCATATGTTAAATCCAACACAATCTGCACATGTTTGAGCATAAATGCTTTTCAGCAACACTTCAACACGTCCTCTGTCATCTAACTACCATGCCAATATTCTGACACGGTCTGACACTGTTCTATTCCAGCACTGTGACATTGGCATCACTTTCCAAAATGCAAGTGGATGTCTTCTTTTCTTGACTATTTTACTGAAAGTGAGAGTGAAATGTCTTTTTTTATATAGTGACTCCACTGTTATTGAGAGAAAATGTGAAAATGTTAAGGAGAAATACTGCACGATCCCTGAAGAATGTCTGATCGTTGGCATTGATGTGGAGCTTTGGGTTGAAGCTAACACTGGAGACTCAAGCTGCACATCTCCCAGACGAACAAGTACACTGAAGAATACAGGTAATAAATACCGGTAGATGGTTCCACTTTTTCGCTTTTTCAAGAATGAAGTACTACAGTAAAACCTTTTCTTAACAGTTAAATATAAAGAGCCACAAGATATTTCGCTGTTATGGTTAAAAAACAGCCTTAAGTTAAGGTGGCCAGCTGCAGAGGACAATCCAGCTGTGGCAGATGTCTGGTTTCGACAAAATGAGCATCCAACGGAAACTTGGGAAAAAGTGAGCAAAAATGCTGTTTGACCACCAGAAATTCACATCTGAACTTTTTTCCCTTTGTCAATTTGATACATATCTAAATCAATATATCTATTGTTCTTTCAGAGGTTAGAAAATACTACCTATGGGGCCTTAATGCGTGAGTATATTGACATCTAATATCCTTTAAATGAATGTCTTCAATATCTTGAATGTCTCTCTTTCATGTATGCAATACTCAGTAATTATCTGTGCTTTCTGTGTGTTTACTTTTTGGACTATTACACGTTTCATTATTCATGGATTTATCCAGGAGCCTAGGGATATGGCCAATATTTCCAACTCAGGAAACCTAATTTTACCATTATACTAAATACAGACAGAGTCTAACAATGATTTGCAATGAAGGAAAGGTGAACTGAATTGGTTACCTCATAACAGTGGCATCTGTTAGAATACAAAAGTAAAAATGTATCAATAGGTCTTTGAAATGTAGATCTGTGCTGAATCTGGGCAAATACATAGTTTAGGCAGTTCCTGATATTGACTTTTTAATGGCAACAAAAAAAGTTAAATGATTCAAGAGCAAAAAGTCCCAAAAATCACAAATGCATGTATCAAGATGAATGTTGTCGCTGCAGTTCCCACTAAGAGAAAAACTCTGCTGTACCTTCCAATTAAGTCACCACATTGCTCAGAATTTAGAACATCTGTGTTGCAACATGTTCCTCTGACCTAGTTCATAACAGTATAACACAAAAGGGACACAAGTCTTACAGATTCAGTAACCCGCAATGCCACTCACTAAAATTTTTCTTGCTAACATGTTTGGAATCCCTTTGACAGATGTCTCTCAAAAATGTTGACCTTGATGGCTGTAATTTTTGTGATTTCTTTACTGCATCTCATTAAAGTCTAAACTGGATAATATCAGGACAGCAAAGGGAAAACAAAGCATTTCTATTCTTGAGTTGTTATGTACTGAGATAAATTTCTGTCCTGTCAGTAATGTTACTATAAGCAATATGAAGAATTATGGAACACACGGAAGAACAACTTTTTTGTGATTCCTAAATGTGCAAGACCTCTTGTAAGGTGAGTGGTGAGAGATGGCACCTTGTAAATGTTTTTTTTCTTCCATTCTTGATAAAGATGAAGTCGTCATTGAGAATCTTTTGAAGACTTCAGCTTACCAGTTTAAGATCAGGCATCAGTCCACTACAGCCAAAAATCCCCTGTGGAGCAACTGGTCTCCAGTTATTACTGTTCCTGCAGGTAAACTCCTCTCATCTTTAGAAACTTAAATGTATTCGTCTTCTTTAAGATTTCATTAGACACACACACAATTTCAAGACAGTTAGACACAACATAGATGCAAAAATTAACATGCGATCAGGCCCTTTTGACCTTGTAGATTCCTTGAGGTACTTTATCTAAATTTTTCAATCGTGCGTACACGCACGTATACTGTATACAGTACATCCTCTCATTATGTCCACTACTCATTGTTATACAGTGCTCTTTTCATCAGTGACACAATCCCACATAATTAACATATTGGGAGCAATGTGCGGTTATGTTTGGCTGTGGGCGCTTTCAAGTTTGATCAATCTTCTGACTGGAAGAAGACTCGTCCAAGTGCAATTTTGGATGTACAAATTCTAATTTTAATCTAACCAGAAATTTAAGTTAGTCTCTAAACATTATGTGTTCTCACCACAGGACTTGAACATAAACCTGAAGTGACCAGTACAGTAAGACTTGAAAATGGCACTCGAAGGGTGGAGCTAACTTGGAAGGTAACTCGCTGTTGAGCAAAATGTGGCCCCTCAGGCCAATCACTCCCCACTTAATCTCTGGTACTGATACACCATAGATTATACTATTTTATGAAATGCATGTAGTTTTACCTGGTAATGAGGGGTTACGTATGAAATCTTGAATATCAGTCGCACACTGAAGGTATCTGTGCTCAAAACTGCAAAAGTATTTAACGGGAAAGACTCCATAAACCTTCGTCATTGCTTTACATTGACTTTTTTTTTTTACATCAGACCAGCCCTTTGCAAGTAATACTTGTGCAACATTTTTCATTTTTATATGTCTTGTTAAAGCTTTTGATTTCCTAACTAAGCTCTCTTCTTCTTTCAGCCAATGTCACATGCAGCAACAATCACAGGTGTAAACTACAGCATTAATGACACACAAAGATTCCATAAATGTCCTTGTATGAAGCAAAGACAAGTCAGCAACACAAAAAATTCCGTCATTTATGTCTCATACTCGGCTGTCAACATCACCATTATTGCCAAAAATGCAGCAGGACAGTCCCTGCCAGCCATTATTCAAGAACCAGCGGCAATCCCCACTGACTTAAAAAGTAGGTCCATAAGTTTTGTTTGAGTGTGATGGGACATGTGTATTCCTTTAAATTAAGCATCTAGGCTGTTATTTCTATCTTCTTTGGCAGTTTGCAGCGAAACCCAACCCCACATGAAAAAACTGAGGAAGCGGACCTGCCTTGAGTTGTACGAGCTTAAAAATGAAGATTTGATACCAGAAAAAATCATAATTTTGAAACAGAACAAGAAACAAGAAAAAAGACCAAAAGAGAAGCGTGAGATATCGGTTTTTTCTATTTTTTTTCTATTAATACTGCCATGCTGTGAATGCAATCAAATATGTCACACGAGGGGCTAAAGTCATTTTCTGTTTCTGTTGCAGAGTTGGAGGACTACATCCGTTACCTTTACTTTGAACACAGATGTGATGGTGGGAAACCACAGACAGTTAAGATGTGTCTCTTTTATGCCAAAGAGGGGGGTAAGTCTTCAAATAAGACAATGAGATGCACAGTGTCCCTGGAAACACAATCTTTTACCTTGAATTAGTAATCAGGTGGACACGTATGTTTTCACCTTAAAACGTATCTAAGTGGTGTGTTTTTTAGTCGAGTTTCTCATAGCCCAATCCTTCTTCTAACAAGAAGAAAGGAATATGTTACTTGGACATTCCTGTTAATGGTGTTCTGTTTGATACTGCAGTTTTAAAGTTTAAGAATATCCACAAATTCAGTAAAATGAGAAGGTGAGACAAGTTGAAAGTCTTTCTGTCACTTCCTGAAAGTGAGGCTTAGTGCCAGGCACACAACCGTAGAAACTGACTGGCATTGCTCATGTGAGCATGTGACATGAGAAGAGAGGTGGAGATGTGTTGGTGTTGAGGGATTGATTCCCTGTTTGTCTTTGCATACTGCAGGTGGATATGATTTGTGTATATGTTTTTTTCTAATTCAGTGCCCCAAACAAAACCTAAGGACTTCATGGCTTCTGATGAAACACAAAATTCTGCAAAACTCTCCTGGAAACCGATTCTGTATGAAGACCAGCAAGGGTTCCACACACACTACAACCTGTGCATGGTGAAAATCAGCTCAGAAAATGATATCAAGGGTAAGCATAACGCTATTTTTACTCATGCGCATTTAAAAAAAATCTCTGTATTTTATTGAGACAGGTTTGCATGTCTGTTCTCATTTGAGCAGAGTGCTTCAACATATCCTCATCTGCAACAAGCTATCAAATGGAAAATCTGACGCCAGGCTCCAAATACAACATCAGCCTAGCGGGAGCGACTCGGGTGGGAGAAGGACCTGTGGCCTCAGTAGTTATCAGCACATGGCCAGAGAAGCCCACAAACGGTATCAGATCTACAGAGTCACTTCTCCTTTTGAAAACTGTTGATTTATTCAAGTCATATCATTTGTTTTCTCATTTCCTATTTGATTTCTATTAGTCATTCTTTCTCTTTCTCATTTGTCCCCCTAATATCAGTGGGATTGAGTTTAGGGCTGATGCTTATCTTCTTCTTACTTTCAATAATGTTCACCGTTATCTGCAAAAGGTGAGTGTTTCCTCTCTAATTATTCAACATTTTTAATGGGACTGATTAAAATTCTGACTTTGATTTTTTCTGTTTAGTGGTGTTCATTTTAACCTAAATATTGTGACCATTTTTTAAATTTCCCTCAGGATCAAAGACGCATCTATCTATCTCTATCTATTACATGACAATGATATAATGACATTCATTCATTTTCTTGGACTCATCCTCTCTATTGTGTTAAAACTGAGCTGAATTAAGCTGAATCGTTTATGTGAAATGTTATAGCAGTGTTTTCAGAGACAAACGCGAGTTGCACAAGTGGCTTTATTGTCAATACTGTCCCTTCTGTTTTAATATTTAGAATTAAAGCTAAGATCCTGCCTCCAGTTCCTGCACCTGTGATTCCAGTTTTCGACATCAAAAAACAAGATAGTGAGGTAAAGGACGATGTTTGATTTGAAGCCTTTATTGATTTGGGACTTTTTTCAGTTTGATAGATTTCTCAACAACTAGATACTCTTTTATTGTATGCATTAGTTCCCTGCAGAGGGAAAAATACAACGGAAGTACATGTTTAACAGTTTACTTTGCACATCAGGACAAAGAAGTCCAATAATGTTTTCTTTGCAGGTTTCACAATATATTAATATGATCCAAACTATGAAAAGGCCAAACTTGACTCTATTCTGTTGTCATGTGACTTTCAAAAGGTGATATGGGAGAGGAAAGAAGAAGTGCATGACCTTACACTGCATCAGCTTTTCCCGGAGCAGAGATACATTTCAGAAGAAACCACCCTTCTCCAAGGGGAGAGTGATGGTGGGACTAACATGGAAAAGGAAAAGTACAGCAGTGACTCAGAAGGATCCAATGAAGAGTGTGTGAGCCCTGACTCAAACCAAGCACAGGAGGAAGAAGAGATGACAGCCATTGAGCAGGTGGACACAGTGCTCGCCATGCTGACGTACAGAAATGGTTTGGTGTTTGATATGAAGACTCAACATGAAAATATGTGAAGGTTTTACTGCCTCAGGGCATATACTGTTTATTTGCATATACTGCAAATAAGTTTACAAATGTGTTGTTTCGTGCAGTAATGTCTTGTTGTTGATGTTTTCCAGATAACCATTTCAGCAAAAGAATCATAAAACTATATTTTTGAAAGCTGCTTTGTAACAGTGCATTTCTGTATTGGGATTGGTACAATTAATCATCATGAACGTACAAAACGTTTGAAAGGGCCGCAGCGTAGCCTAATGGCTAGAGCGGGTGGCCCATATGCGGAGCCTCTGCTCGCAAGCGGGTGTCATGGGTTTGATTCCAGCCCATGGCCCTTTCCCGCAGATCTCCCCCTCTCTATCTCTGCCCCATTTCATGTCAAGCTACTGTCATTAAAGGCCACTAGAGCCAACAAAATCTTTAAAAAAAAATAAAAATGTTTGAAAGTTCGTGGTGATCAGTGTTTATGTAGTCAGATTAAGGTTAACAAGAAGATATTTTCAGATTATCAGTTTTAAAAATGATTGTTTAACAGAGGCTGGACTGTTTAATTTAAAAGTAAATATCAGTCTTTGAATGAAACAAAATAGCCTATAAAATCAGAATCTCTTGTTTAACATAGATGAACACTAAAATACTGTTATTGCATTATTTCTTTGCTTCAATAGTGGTATAAAAAACAAACAATTTAACTATATGATGCATACTATCCAAAAGAAATACATAAATGTAAAAATACTAGTGTGATTGTTGAGTTCGAAAACCCAAGAGGTACCTCAATGACAAAGTGGTCATAAAAAAACATCCAATGACCTTTTAAAAACTTGCTTTCAAAGTGAGAAACCAGATTACTCATTTAAGAAAAAAATTTTTTTTGATCTTCTTCACTTTAAACTCTGTCTCATTGATTTGCAAGAAGTGGGAACAAATTTCCAGCATTTTGCACTGAAGTACAGCTTTTTTTCTCTGTACAGAAAATACTCCAGGATGACTGCACGGTGTTCCACTCATAACATTTAGCAGTTTAAACCTAACTTTGGAGGTTTGAAATCCCCTCTTTAAGACAAACATGGGCTCTCCAGCTGTTTTATTCTCTTTTTTATTCTTGTCTTGTCAAATTCAGTATTAGTGTTTTAACATGTGTCTTTATGGATATAATGTCTCTGGAGCTGAAGTAGCCTGTTTTTGAACAAAGGTACATTTCAGGAAGACATGATAAGAGGCAAATGGCTATGAAATGGAACTCACACTCAGACCTGGTGCAATGTGTATTTTCTATCTCTTTACGTCAGATACAGGCTGAGAAAGTTGAGCTCCTCAGCACTTCTCCATCTTGCATTTCCCCACATTTGTCTCTCCTACAGAACATTTATTAATGTTATCCTAAACTGCTAATACATAACCAACAAAACAATTTAATTCATGCAGCCTATAGAAAAGTGTATATAATTATATTTCATTACATTATCAACCTATGATGTATTTATTTTAACTTACTTCTACTCTTGTGTAATGAGTACAAGTGTGGACGGGGCTTCGGCGCCCCCTCGTGGCCAGATGGCGGTACAGGTGACGGTGGCGCGGCTAACAACCGGTAGGCGGAGAGGTCACCACCGCGTTCACTGGAGGACCTCCGACAAACAGCTGTTCACCATCCGCCACAGCAACAGACGATTTGCAGATATTTTAAAAACGCCATGAACGGACCGGTGGTGCTGTTGGCCCCCTGTTAATAAAGCTGAAAATGCCCTATGCGTGCTGGTTTGTGCTAGAAGATGGCGGAGTCGGATGGTGGCGATTTTGCCTCGAAGCGTTCGCCGAGCAGGTGAGTTCGCCGGTCGCACGTTGCTGGACCTCCGCGGCGTTTGATACGGTCTCCCGGTGTTAGCCGCCTCTACAGCCTCGTAGCTACGACCGAATGGGCCGTGGTAGCTGTCAGGGGCACTTCTATGCAGGCAACACCGAGGCATTGCTCAGGCCTCCAGGCTATGGAAGTCCTCTACGTACTGTCACGGTTGCAGGGTTTAAATTGGTCCACATTTTTGACACATTACTGGGACTGTCTTACTTTTCTTTAATGACCTACACAAGCAACTGCCAGAACGTGTGAATATACTGTAGCCCTAAACATAAATGCTAAGAGATTTCTTTCTTTTTCGGTTATCTCATATCTTCTGTCCTCAGTTCAAAATCAGGTCCGTCAAGTAAGTTGACATTATCTTTTCATCCATTGTTGGACAAAAGTTAAACGGGTTGAAATGATAACAACCTGATTATTATCACCAAAAAGTGACCCAATTAATTCTATATGTGACACATGGAAATGAGATTTAAACTGATTTTGGAAAAATTGTTATGTGCATATATTTTTAAAAAGAAGTTAGAAAAGTTGCTTTTTTCAGGGTACAAAACAATCACCATTAATAGCATTGTATATAAATAAGGACAGGATCTAGGCATACCACTCATCCAGACATTAATTTAGGTATTTTTATTTATCCATGGAAAACACTGATCAAAACTAACAGACCTTTTGGTTTAAGTATCAAGAGTGCTTTCAGTAATGATTCTTGGCAGTAAATGCAATCTGCCAGCTGTCAAATTGAATGGATTTTTTTTGGTCTGGATAATCAAAACAGGTCAGCAGAGGTGACACTAATGTAGAAGCTGTCACGGTCCAAGTCTACCACACATCTGATGTTATTTCCCCCTCAGGTTTAATGGCTGTGTATATTCAAGTTGCTAGGAACTCCTGTGAGTTTTAACCTTCCATGCAACTCAGACATTTTCATTATCTTGTGTAATAATAATTTCCTTAACCATTTTTTGTACCAAAAAGTGGTATTTTGTGATGTTATTTGTGTGAACCTAAAAGTGTTCAAGTAGATGTATACCTTAGCTTTTACAATTACTGTATGCGTGTTGAGTGTTTAGACACTATGTCTGTAATACAAAAGCTCTGTACGCTGCTAAATGCGCTTCTCCCTGGCTGAGTAATAAATTCAATTACATTTCCATCACACACTAGCATTTGACGCGTTTCCACATTAGTGGCCTACAGAGCACATTTCATCTGCAGATAATGACTTTTAAATGTAATTGAAAAATATTTTGAGTCCAGGCTGGAGAATATTTGCACGTTTTTTATTTGAAGTTAAGTTTAACTATGTGTTGAGTCACTGATTTTGACGAGGCCTTTTTCTCTTTTCAGTATGGCTAACAAAAACAGCACCCTGCGCTGTACTTTCTCAGCCCCGAGCCACAGTGCCACGCTCCTCCAGGGCTTGTCAGTTTTGCGGGCTCAGGGTCAACTGCTCGACGTTGTGCTGGCCGTCAACGAGGAGCGTTTTCAGGTCCATAAAGCTGTACTGGCCGCCTGTAGTGATTATTTCAGGTTAGTCTGCACTTTACATGTGTTATGCAATGGATACATAACACATTCGCTCATTTCTACATCTCGCAAAGATCTAAACTCGAGACGGCTTCTAGCACTACTGTAGTTTAATCATCACAAAGAAATAATGCTACTTCTACATCCATTCATGACTTTATTAGAGCTGGAAATGCAAGACAACTTAAAGAAAGCTTCTGTGCTCTTGTGTTTCAGAGCTATGTTTACTGGAGGCATGAGGGAGTCAAACCAAGATAGCATTGAGCTGAAGGGTTTGTCTGCCCGAGGGCTGAAACACATTATCGACTTTGCCTACAGCTCAGAAGTCACTCTGGACCTGGACTGCGTTCAAGATGTTCTAGGGGCCGCTGTTTTTCTCCAGATGGTTCCCGTCATTGAGCTCTGTGAGGAGTTCCTTAAGTCGGCAATGAGTGTCGAGACCTGCCTGCACATTGGTCAGATGGCGACCACTTTTAGCTTGTCCTCCCTCAAAGAGTCCGTGGATGCCTTCACTTTCCGCCACTTCCTCCAGATTGCCGAGGAAGAGGACTTTCTGCACATTCCCATGGAGCGCCTCATCTTCTTCCTGCAGAGCAACAAACTGAAGAATTGCAGTGAGATCGATCTCTTCCACGCCGCCATCAGGTGGCTCCGATACGACCAGTCGCGCCGGGCTCGGGCTAGCAATGTCCTCGGTCACATACGATTCCCGCTCATGCGCTCCTCAGAGTTGGTGGACAGCGTCCAGACGGTGGATATCATGGTGGAGGACGTGCTGTGCCGGCAGTTTCTTCTTGAGGCCTTCAATTATCAGATCCTTCCCTTCCGACAGCACGAAATGCAGTCCGCGCGGACTCTCATCCGCTCCGATGTTGTGTCGCTCATCACCTTTGGCGGGACTCCGTACACCGACAACGACCGCACGGTGAGCTCCAAGGTGCTGTACCTCCCCGATGCTGCCTCGCGCCAGTTCAAAGAGCTAACCGAGATGGAGATGGGCTGCAGCCACGCTTGCGTGGCCGTGCTGGACAACTTTGTGTATGTTGTGGGTGGACAGCACCTGCAGTACCGCAGCGGGGAGGGGGCGATCGACAGCTGCTTCCGCTATGATCCCCATCTGAACCAGTGGCTGCGCATCCAGTCCATGCAGGAGGCCCGGATCCAGTTTCAGCTCAATGTCCTGCAGGGACAGCTTTACGCAACGGGCGGTCGCAATCGGTCCGGCAGTCTGTCTTCTGTCGAGTGCTACTGCCCCAAGAAGAACGAGTGGTCTTCAGTGGAGCAGCTGAAGCGCAGGATTTGGGGACACGCGGGGACTCCCTGTGGAGACAGACTGTACATTTCGGGGGGTTACGGGGTCTCGGTGGACGACAAGAAAACCCTCCACTGCTACGATCCGGCGTCGGACCAGTGGGACTTCAAAGCCCCCATGAATGAGCCCAGGGTGCTTCACGCCATGATCAGCAGCCGGGATCGTGTCTACGCGCTCGGCGGTCGCATGGACCACGTGGATCGCTGCTTCGACGTGCTGGCAGTCGAGTATTACATTCCAGAGAATGACCAATGGACCACCGTCAGTCCCATGAGAGCAGGGCAGTCTGAGGCGGGCTGCTGCCTGCTGGATGGGAAACTGTACATCGTAGGGGGTTACAACTGGCACCTGAACAACGTCACAAGCATCGTTCAGGTGTACAACACTGTGACAGATGAGTGGGAAAGGGATTTGCACTTCCCAGAATCCTTTGCTGGCATCGCTTGCACTCCAATTATACTTCCACAAAATACCACACAACGCTAAGCACCTGACCTTTGGCTGTGAAGATTTAGTTTCACACGCTCACTCTGCCATCCTCTGAGTCCTCTCAAGGTGTGCGCATCATTTATGAGTGTGTCAGGAGAAAGACCTGAAAAGCTACTAGGCCACAATACCCTGAAATGTGTATTATTCAACTTCTTTTGGGAAACACGCATTTTATTCCAAGGGTTAATACTTTTTAAATGATCTTTCTTGGGGTCTTTAGTTTTGATCATTTTAAATAAAAAATGTGAACGCTTTAATCTATTTAAAAGGAAAAGCCTCAAAGAAGATGGTGATCAGTGATTTCACGCCTCAGTATATAATGAATGAGATCTTATAATTATTGCACAGTTGTATGATCATGGGTAAATGAAGTGGACATGTAGTATTTTGGAATTCTCTTATCAAGTAGCATAACCTAATTTATAGCACTTTCTAAGTATTCCACTAACCAATCAAGGGCATATGTTACATATGGCACAAATAGATTTTTATACTATCATTAATCAGAGTGGCTGTTATTTGTTTTGTAGACATATTGATTGTAAAGTTGTGATTTTTTTTTTGTTTTTTGTCTCTTCAGGCAATTTATGATTAAACTTGACCTTACTCTTTGTGTATGTTACAACTGTTCAACAAACTGCTAATCAGAACTTATGGAGGATTGCACAAAAATGAGTAATGGGTGTTACAGTTTTGATCAGTAATGGTGTTTTAAATAATGAAAAAATCCTATGATTCCTGGGTTAAAAGTCCTAAAAGCAAGTTTTTTTAAGTATATTTTTCTCAATCAACATAACAAAATATTGTAGACCTCTTATGGCAGCTACACAAATGACTGATGTGTGTGTCTGATACAATATCAGTGTGTTTTTGTCATGGATAAAGCATTGTTTTGTGCACCAAACAAGATCAACATGAAAATTTCCAGATGCTCTTTGGATCTCAGAGAAAAAAAAAAAGCTTTGCTTTAGTGTTCACAAATCTCTACTTATGGACTGAAACCGACGTCATGGCTATATTCCATTTTTTTCTGCAATTGCTTTTCTTTTTAAAGCCTTGTCTATTAGTTATATAATGCTAAAAAACATCATATAAATGAAGGACTTGTTGTGTTTTCCTTTTGAGCATGGCTACGCACAGGATGGTGAGGAGAGTCCTCCATTTAACTGCCTCCCGGTGTTTAGTCCTACCTGTTAAAGCACAGTATATTGTTAAAGTGCAATATGAGGAAAACTACTTAAGTTAAAAGGGGAATGTACGCATTTGTGTCGCTTTATGTGTCAATTAAAGTGTTTCATGTTTTAAAAAGCACATATGTTTTTATTTTGGTTGAATAATATAATTGTATTATCTGAGCCCACTGAAGCAAAGCCTTGCTTTTAATAGGTAACGATGCATCCATACCCTCCCAGGGAAATATCCTTTCATTTTCTTAACCCGCCAAGTCCTATTCAGGGTCACAAGAAAAATCAATATGTAACTTTTAACTGACACTGTTTTGAAACGTATTACTTTTTAAATATTTTAACATGTTAATACTAAATTTGTCAATACTATTTGTATTGCAAATCCAGACAATGTGGTTATATGGTACTGGCAACATTTGATGTTAATATTTACATCTTTATTCTTATAGAGGTATATATAACAGTACACTTTGTCACTGTTAATAAATCATCGCTTTCTCTTTAGCAGGAACCTCTTAAACACAGTGGCTATGGTGACTCATGAGACTTTACAGTAACATCCTAGCAGATTTCATTTGAAGCTTATCTATTTATTCCTTCAAGAATGTAAAGATTGGAGTTTTTTTTATTATGCTAGTGTATCAAAAAAGGGTATTAGAATTATACTTTGGATCACTGCAACCGACATAAATCTAATAATAGATCAAAGTATTATTTAGGAATGCATCACAAAAAAAGTGTCATCTCATCCATCCAGCCGTTTGGTTTTGGTAAGTTTTAGCTAGGTGTTGATTAAATTCTGGTTGTTATGAATTTTCATCCTTATTAATTCATGTTACTATTCATAGCAATCATCTAGGGCACACTAGTCCCCCTGTGGAGATCTTATTTTTAGCTGAAACCCACCCTGCCTCAAACTCTGGCAACAACTGAAGCAGAAAGCAACAACATCAATAGACACGTCAGCTGTGCGTAATGACGACAGCAGCAGGCCTTGGCGCGGTGCGTAGCGTAACATTCCATTGAGAAGAAGAGGGAAAGATGGCGTCCTCTAATAATCCCCGCAAATTTAGCGAAAAAATCGCTTTGCATAATCAGAAACAGGCTGAAGAGACAGCTGCATTTGAAGAAGTGATGAAAGACCTGAACATCACCAGAGCCGCACGGGTAAGACCTCCACCCCATGGGTGTTGACAGTTTGTTGCACCGCTGTGTGGCAGTTAATGAACACTGCGGAGATCAAATTGAACGATGGGTCGCGAAATGGTTTAAGTTCATACTGACGTCCTCAGACTCAACAGCGCAGCATCACCATCTGATGTTACTGTGGTGGCTGAAGCATGCTTGCGCTTTTTCTGACGCGACGTGCGCGTGCAGCGTTCATTAGCTCGGCTAGCTTGCTGGTGGAGCGGTTAATATTGTGCACCTGCTCTCGGTCTGCGGCTGGTTTGAGCAGCCACCGCGCACACTTGGTCCGCTAACGGACGTGGAAAGAACACTGCTCGTTTGGTGAGTTGGCAGCTGGAAAAACAAAATTGGAGCAGAACTGAGGGGGGATCTCTAAGAGGACTAAGCCAGCCTAAGCTAGCCAATCAGGTGTTAACCATCCTCACCAGCTGTGGGTTTCCCCCCGCCCCCGGTCAACTATCCACTATTTACTTTGAGTGGAACTACCTCCGTGGCACATTTACTGATATTTTAAGCACGTTAAAGTAAATAAAGGTACAATTTCCTACGTTCGTAGTCTGCATTGTTGATATACTAAAAGTTTAGATTTTAGAACCGTGTTCGAAGGCTTGGTCTACTGTGACTGCTTAATTGAATTGTCCATCTACACTTCCGTCATGGAGAAAATTGCTGATCCAACGTAATATTATTAAGATATTTTAATATAATACAACATGTTTAATTTGAGGAAGTGCTTCTTTTCCTTGTTTTATATTAGGTTGCACAATAATTATATGAGGTTGTCTTACTGAATGTAGAGTTTTACAATAGCATGACTTCAGTGTGTCGTTAAAAAAATCATAACAATTATTGGAGTTTATTTCATTAGGAAAATACTATTTAAACCTTTTTTTTTTATCTTTTTGATTAAACCATCCTCTCTTGAACCGTAGCATGATTATTGCTACTGCCTATACTCAGGAGCAATTGCACAGAATGGCTTAGAAAATAGGTGACTGCAGGCAGAGGATTGGTCTACTGTCTCTATCACTGAGGGAGGGAGGCAATGGTGGAGATGTCCAGTATGAGCACAGTTACTTCTCTTCATTTTTCTTGGCCCCAAGTCATAGTGTAAAAGAACTGTTAAATCTAACAGGAAGCTCCATCTCCATTCTTATTAGATTGATATTTTGGCTCACCTCTCTGGTCAGTTGTTTCTTTTTCCAATCAAATTCTTCTTTTTTTTTCTCCCCCCCCGATTCTCTTGTGTTTTTTCACATCCCAGTCGGAGCCAATATGTCACATACTTACTAAACAACAACGTAATCTTGTGGAATGAGAACTGTGACAACTTTTGTTTGCATTGTGCTGCCAAACTGTTGTAACATGACTGTAATTGATTTACGTCTCTGGCCATGGAACATCCTGATATGTGAGTATAGTACTCTGTAATGTTAATGCTAAATACATCTCTCTTGCACAATGGCTAAGTGCACTCAGATATGGATTTAAAAGAAAAAAGAAAAAAAGGTTTTCTCTTGCTATGTGTACTTATAAAAAAGAATCAAATCCCTTTGGTGCCAGAAGTGTAAAATTTAACCAGAAAAACAGGATAGAAGCGTTGATTTTTGTCTCGTTATTGTCCAGGGACCACCCAAAGTCACACAATTTGATGAAGCATTAAAGATTTACAATGGTTTACATTACATATTTTGCTCCAGAATCAGTGATTTTGCCTCAATATATACTTTGAAACATGTTTAAACATGTTAAAATTATAGCCAAATGCAGAGAAACTCCAGCATAACAACAGAACCATGCAGCATATATGGAGTTTTTTTCTTTTCTTGGAATGTATTTTATCAATTGCAATCATTGGCAGAATAATATCTGATGATTAATAAATCAATGACGAAACTAACCGATGAAATATGTTGACAACTGTTGATCCGATTGCAGGAAATTATGTGCGCCTACTTAAGTGACTGATTAAGCTTTACTCTTATGCAGAAAGGTGGAGAAAACACCCAGTTTAATGGTCTTTGCTTGATTTCTTTTGTGTTCCATCCATCACATTCCCATTGATCATAATTTAACTGCATTTATGTTGGAGTACGACGGCATTGCAGTGTTTATAATAAAATACATGACTTTTGTAACTGATTGTTGTGTTTAGACATTTGGTAAATGTAATGGCTCGGTGCTCCATGCGAAGTATGACTGTAACTACACAAGCTGTCAGTCAGGTGTCATTGTCATCAGCTGGTTAGATTTTATTTGTTGTCTTATTTTTGTATTTATGTTGTCTGCCTCTCCATTACTCGTTTTTGGAAAAGCCAGTCCAAACCATGTTGCATTTCACAAGTAATGGAATAATAAATATTGCATATCACCACTATAGATTTGCATGGATCATTCATATTTCCTTTTTTTTCCCTTTTTTTTTCTTCTTCTGTGAATCAAATCAATCATTCACTCATGCTTTCATGCAATTTTATTTTGCACAGTTGCAGTTACAGAAGACCCAGTATTTGCAACTAGGGCAGAATCGTGGACAGTACTATGGAGGCTCACTGCCCAATGTCAATCAGATTGGAAATGGCAACATTGACCTGCCTTTTCAGGTGAGCCCTTAGCCTCTCTCGGATGGTGATTTGATGATTTGTAATAGATCAGTGTACCCATGTCAGCTGTTGGCGAATTTTGGAGAGACTTAGGTTGCAGTTGTCTGAAGTATTGGTGAAAAATTGGTTCCAAACAGATAGTTGCTTATAAACCTCTTTCAGAGAGTCTATTAAGTTTTCCTGTAGGTGTGACAACAGAAAAATGTTTAGAAATAACCTGCTGGTCAAAGCGGCTTTCCAACAGGTCTTAGTCTGCCTTTGGAGCGAAAGGAGAGGAGGTGTTTTAGCTTTGCAATCTGGTTCCAAAATTTCTAAACTACACCATTGCTTTTCATGGCTTTTCATCTTTAAGTACATTTGCCAACTCAAGCATCAGAACGGGGGTTCACCGTGGCTTGACTCATTTTGAAAAGAGGACATTTGTCCTATGTTTCCTTAAAACAAAGCTGTTCTCTACAAGTGTCTTTTTCTGGCCTCATTCACATGGTGTGTTCACTGTAGAACTCTGTGCTGGACACCAGTCGAACGACAAGGCACCACGGCCTGGTGGAGCGCGTCTACCGCGACCGCAACCGCATCACATCCCCTCACCGCCGCCCTCTGTCTGTTGACAAACACGGTCGCCAGATATCCTTTCTGTTCAAGCGTGTGCTGGTCAGGATGTTTTCCTGCTTCGAGTCTGCTCCATCCGAGTATTTTTAGACTAAATGCTTGTCATGAAGGGGCTGAGCTCACCAGGGGCAATCATTTACACAAAGCCGAGTATTTGTTGTTTATCAGTTATCAGGGTTTTCCATCTCTTATTTCTATCTAATTTTAATCTGCCAACCTTATTACCCTTAACTAGGCTCACATCGACAGCTGTCCATACAGCTCGGTTTACCTCTCCCCGCCACCAGACACTAGCTGGAGAAGGTAAGCCACCTCCATTTGTTACTTTGCCAAGATTGCAAGGTTGTTGCAAACAGCCAGCAAAGCCTTACTCTCCAAAAAAACAAAAGCAAAAAAAATTGCATGTGTTCGGGTAAAGCCAGCCAACCACAAAACATCCTGGACAGCTTGATGGCAAAGTTGCGTTCGGCGTCAGAAGTTCGATCCTTGAGGGATAGGCGGTGGAGCTGGCATTCTGCCAGTGCTTGGCTACGGCAGGGCTTTTGCTGACATCTCATCTTTCCAATACAGAACAAATTCCGACTCTGCTTTACACCAGAGCGCCATGAATCCGAAGCCTCAGGAGGTGTATTCAGGCGGATCACAGGAGCTGCAGCCTAAACGAGGTGAAGGAGTGCTGAGTTACAAACACAGAGCTGCCTTTTACTTATTAATGCCCCTTGTGCTAATCTAAGCAGCATGTGTCCAGTGGCATGAAAGGGTTGATGTCTCATAGCGGTAGATCTAGATCTTTGCTAAAATATTTATGGTGTAAATAGATACCTCATCCAGAGCAGCGCCTCAACATGTCGGTGGACTACGCAGCACAACACAACATCTCTGAATGAAACTGACTTGGGATGACCTGAAGGGCCCAATCTGTAATTTACTGGTTATCCATTGATTTTGCCTTTTTTTATGTGTAAGGCTTATATTTAGTGAAACTTAAATTTGCTGGCATCCATTCTCTCTGTCCCCATGCTATTTTTAGACTTAAGAATCTAGTGCATGGCAGCACTGTGTCTGCATGACTTGCTTCAGATGTTGATGAGTCATTTGTTAAAATATTAGCTGTATTAATGAAAGTAACTGTTGTGTTTCCCTAATTAGTGCTGCTGCTAACAGTACCTGGAACGGAGAACTCGGAGTCAGATGCAGACAAGGATGCACAAAAACAGTTGTGGAATGACAAGAAGGTATTTATGGGACAGTAATTTGCCTCAAATAGGCTACACTAATGAAGTACAATTTGCAGCTCATCTTTACATTTTGTTTTTAGGATGACACATCAAAACCGAACACATGCGATGTCCCAGGAATCAAGTGAGTGAATTATTTAAGATTAAACAGCACAGGAGAAGAGTAGCCTAAAAAGCTACAATGTTGGTGGGTTAAGGGATGCTGTTCATTTGGGGGTGTGCTAAAATGGATGAATATCCCGGCAGAACCTATTGTCTGATGAAGGATTAAATGATTCATGTTTTTTTTATGTTTTTGAAAGAACTTCCTTGTTGTGTTAAGTCTCACTGCGTTGATGCCTGATTAATGTTTGGCTAAATCTTTGCATTACTTGATCCTTTAAAGAGTTTGTTCATGTTTTTTATGAATATTTGTTAGCATTTTTATTCAGAATAACTTTGAATTTGGCAAAGATGAATTTATTCTCTCTTTCAAATATTTTATTTTTAAGTTGAATTGAGTTTATGAATTTCACTCATAATCTTAACAGGGAAGCAGCGCTGACATGTGGATTAAAGTAAAGCCACCCCTGAGAAGTTTGGGATGCCTGATTTATTTAACTGTTGCCATTTTTTTTATATCCTGTGTTCTTTATTAGCTACAAGAAATCAAATCAGTAACACAAAGAATCAGCTTTGACCAAATTCAAGTATTTGTGCATTTCCTGAAAATATGCAGATGTAGATTATTCAGGCTAATTGCTCGGTCTTTTTCTATAATTGATTTGTTGTATTTTCCTGTTTATGTGTTTGTTTTTTAGTATATTTCCATCACCAGACCAAGAACTCAACCCGCCTGTGCTCCCAGCGGCCCACAATACCGGCGGTTCGCTGCCTGATTTAACCAATATCCAGTTCCCTCCTCCGCTGTCCACTCCACTGGACCCTGAGGACACCGTGTCCTTTCCCTCTCTGAGCTCAGCCAACAGCACGAGCAGCCTGACCACCAACCTCACCCATTTGGGCATCAGTGCTGCCAGCCACGGTGAGATTAGCTTTTTCATGTTCAGTAGGATGAGGAAGCCCAGCAAAGGGAAATCATGCACTATTCTGTCAGCTCTGGATTTTTGCCAGTAACGTTCCATCAGCAGAGTCATTGTTGATCCTAGCAGGGAATTCCAACAGATTTCTCTGTGAAAAGCACGGAAGCACCAAAACATTGAAAATGAGTTGTTTGTTTCTGACTCAAAGCTCAAAATGTCTGCCAACGGTGTCCTAAAAGTCATAGAGACAGGGCAGTTGATTAAACACCCATCACCTCTTCTAGCACATGCAGTGTTGGCATGTGTGTATCCATGAGTCTGGATCAGCAGGCTGCTGGCGGGCCTTCCAGCGTTTCCGATTGCTCAGCCTCTCTGAGCTGAATAAGTTCAGTCCTACAACACCAATTACTCACTGCCACTCATATTGTCTGACTCACCGGATCTGATCCTCTACTGTAAGCTGACCAAATGTCTGTTCATTTGTAGCTACATTCCCAGTCTGCCTACTACTGAAGACTCCAAAGTTACAGTCTACTGCATGAAATAGCCAGGATGCAGGGCAGAGCAAGCCTTGCTGTGTGTCCATAAGTTTTAATTTAGTTGTGAAAAGCTTGCTCTGGTAGTCTGGTAGCTCTGACTTTGTCATTTAAACAAGTCTGCACGTCTCAGTTTAGTCTGACGCAAAGAAAGAAACCATTTATGTCTTCATCCGTTTTCCTCCTCAGGCATCCCCACCTCCTCTCAGTCTACCATGACTGTAACGGCACAGCGCCGGCAACCACCCGTGGTGCCGCTCACCCTCACCTCTGACCTCCACCTCCAGCAGTCCCCACAGCAGCTCTCACCCACTCTCTCCTCATCCATAAACATGACACAGGTGAGGCTCTATTGGATCACCTTAAAAGGGCCTGGCAGCCTCTTTTCCCATGACCATTCATCACAGCCGGGCTGATGAGCCAATGCTTCCGCATTGGCACCTTTTCTCATGTTGATAGTTGTGTCAATCTTTCTGCAGGCTGTGCCAGCTGAATCTCTAACCCTGGAACAACAGCTTTCTCAGTACCCTTTGTTCAATCAGCTGACCGCTCAGGCCCAGGCTCAGCTCCTCAGTGACCTCCAGAAGCATCAGGCCCTCCCTCAAGGCATCCAGCTCATCACTTTGCCAACTCCGACCTCGTCTGGTCCAGTGACGGCAAGCAGCCCCTCCCCAGACAGCCAGACCACGGCCAGCATGAGCATCGGCTCGGTACGAAACGGTCACTTCTCATTTGAAGTGGAAGCAGAGTTATTAGCTTGATAAAATGACTGGAACCATTTATCTTATGATTTATTTTTCAACTTTGTTCTGAAAATCTACACAGCACTTCATTCCTATACCTCTTTTTTGCGGCTTTCAAGACAGAAATTTTGTCAGCAGTTATTGTATTTTACTCTACTCTGGCCCATTAAAACAAATATTTTTCTCAGGTGGTTTAGTGATAATACACTGGTAATGATTCTGTATAACACGGCATCCATTTTACCATTAAAACGAACTACTAACATTTTGCTTTCATGGAGGCAAACTTGGCAAACACAAGGTTTTCCCACTGCCTGTAGAGGTCGTTGGGAGTTTAATTTCCCTTCAAAATCTGTGTGTGACAGGCATGAAGCTTAGTGCTAGCTAACCCTCTTCCCTCCAACAGTATCGCAATCAGACTGGCTCACCAGCCACTCAGTCTCCAACCTCCCCAGTCTCCAATCAAGGCTTCTCCCCCGGAGGCTCGCCTCAAGTAAGGGCCCACCCACCGAGCTAGCCGCTGTCTTGGGAAGGGCTTTGCTTCTAGGGGAAGGCTAATTGTAGCTAGTCAGGCTGCTTTTCATTCTCTGTACCAGCAGTTAACCACTCATGGTGCCAGCAGCTGCATAACTCATCTCTTCGTCACTGCTGTCACTCTTCACTGTGTGCATGACAACAATGCTGATGGTTTGTTGATGGAGGCCCTGACAGTCTGTTGGTTTAAAAAGTGAACTGAAGTTCACACATGCCTAATGCAATTTAGTTACCACCACACCAGAAATTAAGTACTCGACTAAAGTTGTTTAAGACTCCTCCCCAAAAAAGTGTTCTCTTGCCTTTTATAAGATCTAATTAATTTGTAAGACAGACACACAAATATTTGAATGATACAATGAAACTTAAATCCTTGATATTTATATTAATGCCGGAAAAGAAGGAAAACTCTCAGCGTTACAGCCTTTTTGATGAAGACAAAGTGTGCAGTGGTGGACATCAGTGTTCTGCCTTAAGATCCGTGTCCATTCTTCCTTTCTTTTGCAAAACAGACAATAAAAGGTAAAGTTTCGAGATCTGGTTACATAAAACTGGTCGAGGCCTCTTGCGTCTGAGGATTTTTTTTTAGATAAGGGTAAAAATCCAAAGAAAGCACTTTGAGCCAAACAGAGAGCTAGACTTTAATAGATTAGCTACCTTTTATTGGAAATAGTTAAACAGGGACTCCATCACCTAATAATAGCCATTCACACAGTGTTGACTTTGTGTTCAGTGGTGCTTTTCTCATTGCAAGAATATTATGAAGGGGAATTCCAGTGCTTATCACTCATGGGTGTTATTGTGATTCTATTGTCAGTCTAACCTTCTATGAGCCATGATAAATTTTGATTCACTACATCTGTCAACATTTTCTGCTGTAGAGTTTCTATTCATCACAATGGTGGTGAATGTCAACATAATCTTAAAATATCAGAATAACACCCCGGTAAAACTATTCAGGTTTCCCTTTAATAAGCATTTGTCACCATGAACAGGGCTGTCTTGGTATACTGTCGTCTTCCCTGCACCTCTACCTCTTATGTTCTCGTACTTTTTGCCATGTGTTTTTTTTTTTGTTATTTCTTTATTTTTTGTAGTGTGTATTTTAAATTAGAATTCTTAATCTCTCCGTCTAATCTCTTGTTTTGGTTTTGAACTATGACAGCCCTATTCATGAACTGTGTGCTTTTACCCACTGCTCAATCAGACAGTTGTGTGACTTAATGTTCTGCTTGAGTATTTGTTAATCCGTCACTGAGATGTTTGCTTGTGGACAAGGATAACCTCCCACTCTGGGTATGTTTTTAGCGTTTTTGAGCCTCTTTCTTGTTTCTTGTCCTGAAATATGTGGCATGTCTCTCGTCCTGCAGCACATCCCTGCGGTGGGCAGTATATTCGGTGACTCCTTTTATGATCAGCAGCTGGCATCGAGGCAGACCAACGCTCTGTCTCACCAGGTAAGCGAGTTCACAAACAAAAACCAGCAAGAGCCACAGGAATTTCCGTCTCGCTTTAGTGCTCAAACAATATGTCACGCTCCTGTGCTTTCAGCTCGAGCAGTTCAACATGATTGAGAGTCCCATTAGCTCCTCCAGCCTTTTCAACCAGTGTTCCACCCTCAACTACACGCAAGCAGCCATGATGGGCCTCACTGGAAGCAGCCTGCAGGACCCACAGCAGCTCAGTTACAGTAACCATAGCAACATCCCCAACATCATCCTTACAGGTAGGTATTCTACCACCAGATGTTTGGCCTCATTGTACTCTTGCTGCATCTGGTGTGGTCTTCAGCACAGCTGGGAGGCAAACATTCAACACCTGCACGGTGCAGCTCAGCGTCGTGCTCAGCTGCACCGTGCAGGGTGTGGTTGTTATTTTATATATGTATTGTTATCATTATCTATATAATGCATCTGTGTTTTGCCTAAATTGTCATCATTGCTTGATACACATGCAGAAGTTCTTCCTCAGGTTTAGTTTTAGGAATGCTCTCACGCTGTGCCAAAGCTGCCTGTGCCTCACGCGTCACCTTTCTCAGTCACAGGTGAGTCTCCGCCAAGCCTCTCCAAAGAGCTGACCAACTCTCTGGCAGGTGTGGGTGACGTCAGCTTCGACGCAGACTCTCAGTTTCCTTTGGATGAGTTGAAGATTGACCCACTCACCCTGGACGGTCTTCACATGCTCAATGACCCAGACATGGTGCTCACCGACCCCGCCACCGAGGACACGTTCAGGATGGACAGGCTGTAACCTAACGTAACCTACTTACTGAGCAAAGAGGGAAAAAAAAAAAAAACTGTCTTAGGAAGAGAAATAAAGGGCAGGATGAAACCCCTCCCTCAGTGCATGGCCGCCCAGCTGTCCGACCTTGCCCGTGACTTCATGAAGCCCCTTGAAACGATGCACCACCAAAAGACAACGGGGGAAAAAGAGATCCAGTGACTCATCAGGGAATGGGCAGCTGTCGTTTGGAATGAGATTGGTTGCTCAGCGCTTTCGCTAGCCTGCTGTGTTTACAGTGTACATTACATGCCACTTATATTCAACAAACGCACATTTGAGTTTTTTTCGTTTCATATCCACGTGTTCTTTAGTTTCTTTGCTCAAAGCAGGAAGCTGCTTAGGTATAATGTACCTATTTGATAAAAAAAAAAGGAAAAGAAAAGGCCCATTTTTTTTCATCACCCAAGTTCACCCAAATAACAGCTTTCTACTTCACACTCAAAGCTTTATTTTTAACAACCAAATGTTATTTTCATCTTTTAATATATGTTTTTATTTTTTGTGTATTTATACATTTTATTTATTTGATTAGAAATTTTATATTCCATTTCATGGATTTGATGCCTAATTGTTGTTTGTAGGCATAGTGTAAAATTGCACTGAAGTAATTTGGGTCTATTATTTATTGATTACTAACATATTTATATCTGTATTTGTTAAGCTACTTGGTTAATGAAGGAGTGTAAAACCTCCCCATAGTTGCTCTTTGGTGTTAGATGTGCCATTTTCTGACATTGATGTGCTGTAGCCCAACAGTCAAATCCAAATATTAGTTTTTAACACTAATTCAGAAACAGCTACACAATTAACATTTTCTGAGAAAATGATCAGGTCTTTCTATTCAACCAGAATGCAAGAAAAATGCAACAAAATTAAGTTAAAAGCCAATAGACATATATATATATGTGTGTGTATATATATATATATATATTTATATATGTATATGCATGTATGTATGTACATATATATATATAATGTGTTTGTACGTACATATATATTAGGACTCCTTCTAGATGAAGGACGGTGTCTGTTTTTAATCCAAATCTTAATCCTTTTAAGTCTTCACTGTGAAATCACCTGATTTTGCCTTACAGTAAAAATCTACTGTTCTACGTAAGTGTCTAATGTGACAACGTACTTTGGTAATTTATTGTATCCCGTTCTTGTACTTGACGGGAGCCTTTGGTCAGTGATATTTGTGGTTATGTTGTGTAAGGTTTGACCAATCAATGTACTGTATTTTGTAGCGGTACTCTTTTTAGCCAAATTGTTGTTGTTTTTAAGTGGGACAAAAAAAAACAAACAAGAAAACTACTTAAAGAGGCTTTAAAAGTGTTTTTAAAAAAAAGAGTGCAATTATGGGGAGGATTTTGCTCCTTAACAGGGAATCTCTCACAAAAACGCAAATCACCCTTGACGCATCAGTTATAAATCACAGATTGATGGAAGGGACAGTATTGTTGCCTCAAGCTTTTTCTTTTATGAAGCTGCAACATTGGAATATTTTGTTGCTGCGTGTAAAAAAAAAAGATCTATTGATTGTCTATATCCTGAATTAGGATACGCTGCATAAAGACAAGCTAAAGATTTTTAGATAACAAGTATACAAGAGTTGTATTTGCCTTCAGTCTTAGAGGCAACATAGATGGCCATAAAAACAATCTGGGAATTATTCTACTCTGTAGCCTGAAACAGTTTACACCCCGTTGTCTCTCTTGAATGCCAAAATAACTTCAGAACTGGCATAATTGACAGAAGCCTCGCATGCAGTGCCAAAACGTCTGCCTCAGCCTTTTGTCGAGAGTTTCCCTGAGAGGTTTGTGTAGGTGTGTGGGATCATTATTAGCATATTGCAATGTTTGTGTGCACAAATGCTCATATTTTTACTTAACTAAAGCGCTGATGGGAAGACTGTCCAACCCCTACCCCACCTCTCCTCAAAGGAATCCCATTTGGTTTACCTCTGCATTTGGACAGCTTGGTTCAGCGTTCACTGGCTTCTGTAAAGCTCCATCAGTGGTTTTGTTTGCCTTTAACACATGTGATTCCTATGCAAATGTAACTACTAAAAAATCTATCTTAAAAAAAAAAAAGACACTTAAAGAAAAAATCCAACTCTCCCTGAGCTCTGCAGAAACAGACCATCACATCAGAGGTGTGTGGCCGGCTCGAGACGCTTTCGATGATACAAAAGTCATACGGGTGGAGACACTTTCTCCACCTTTGTCAGTGATACAGAGCCCTGAGACGATGGAACTTTGTTATGTCTTACTTTTCAAAGGGCTCCATGAATCGGTGTCGCATCTTGGGCAGATATCAGCAGGGTGGTCTTTTGTAGAGAATCTGAACCAGGTGGATTATGAGTGTCGGAATTAAAAGGAGTGATGCGGTGGCGATATGACAATCAGCGAGTGAAATCGTGCTCTGATTTATTGATGAAATACGGAAACATAAATCCCTGTTTCCTCTGATCTTTAAGCTCTTCAGTTCATTTGATCTTTCGACTGTTTAACATACGAGCTGCTTTCGATGGACACCTTTTCTGCATCTCCCTAGGAGAATACAGTTCAGAGCCTGGCTCCTACATTTGACATTTTAGATCAGTCATTCACTCGCCACCTAAAACAAAAAAAGGGGGAAAAAAGGGAAGCTCAGTATTCAAAGAGTTTTCCTGAACGAAATGTTTTCGGTCAATGATGGATTTTTCCTTTAAGTCTCTGAATTAAATGTCTACATATTCCATGTTTCCAAAGTGTGGCGTACCGAAAAGAAAAAAAGTTAGCATTGCTGTCAGACTTCACAGTTGCTGCCAATAATGCCAGTGATCGGAGCTTTCCTGTCATCAGCTGTCTCTCGTCCTGCTGAAGCCCAGCCAGTCACCCTGACTCTGTACATACTATATGAAACAAAATGCATGACAAAACTGACAGTCTGAACCTCTAAATGAAGGCCTTCTTTTGCTCTTCAGGTTTGATTTGTGTAAAGTAACACTATCAAAACGTCTAAAGGGATGCATGTATGGGTTTTTCCTGTGCAACAGTGAACTCCTGTTAAGTGACGCTGTTACCTCCATTTCTGTACAATGCTACTTCACGAATGATTAACGAATGTAATTTGTGTGACAGTGTCCTAGTTTTAGCCTCTTGTCAAACGAGCGGAGGGGGTCAGGAGAGTTGGATCAGCCCCCCCCCTCCTCCCCACCTTTAAGAATCTGACTGTTGCTTGTTCCGCCCTCTCTTCCTACTGTAGCATCACTCTGCGTACAAACAGTCGATACTAAAAGAGCCTGCTCTCCATCCATCCGCCCCCTCACCGTCAGCACAAACTGTTGGCTTTCTTAACATTATGGAAGATCTTGTCCTGTAAAGGTCCCATCCGTTTTGCGTTTGTGAGCCTCCGATGCTTCTGCGTTACGCAGCCAGTCAACTGCATGACCCGATGGACACATGGAGCAGATTCTCACCCCGTGTTATGTACAGGACTTTGATATTGCTATGCTGAAGTGGAGTGTGTTTCCGACAGATATGTTTTTTTTTTTGTTATCGCCGATCATGTCAGGTCCTGGGCTGGGTATAGTGTAACTGTTTTTTTGTTTTGTTGTTTTGTTCTGTTCTTTTTTTTCTCTCTCTCTCTGTCTTTTGGTGCAATGTTTAGTCCACTAGTTGCTTCGCACTTTATTTGTGACTCCCCTTGCGTTTGAGCGGGGAAAGTTCTGCCCGATGTGAATGCTGACTGTTTTACACCAGAGATATTTTAATGTAAAAGAAAAGATGAACACTCTATTTTCCTTTGTAAACTGTTCTTTGGCTTGTCCTTTTTTTAACTGTTCAGATTTTAGGGGATGCAAAATTTGAAAGGGCTTACTCCAGGGCAGCTCGCGCTCTAGTGTTTGAAAGGAACAGATGGAGTCACTCCTATATTCCCACCGTCCTGTGTTCCCCAGTTCTATGTTACACTCAAAGGGGAATCTGATAAGGGGTCCTTGTTTGTTTCTCAGAGGTGGAACCATAAAAAACATCTTCCCCACCTCTGTTGTGATTGCTGTCTCTTAAGAGTTTTGTTTGGGAGTTAGAGTCTCATTAGGTTTTAAACACGGATATTTTAAAATGTGTCCCATTTACTTCAGGTATGCATAAACTGCATATTGAACTGGGGAACATTGGGCATTGGAAATATAGATATGCTCCTAAATGGCTCCGAATGTACTTGTTGTTTTGCCCCCTCCCTCCTCCTCGATCCCACATAAAATCTCACAGTGACATATTGGCCTTAGTTGTTACCTGCAACCTCAAAACTACAGTAAAGCAGTGCGTCTTTAACCACGCACACTGCCACTAACAGCAATGTGTGACAGCAGCCGTCTCACTTCCAGAAATAGCTTCAAACTGAAATGCAGGTAACTTCTCCCCAAAGCCTAAAATCCGTAGGTGAGATAGAATATATTTGGCAGTTATAAGCGTGTTGTGCCGGATCTCTGGTGTGCATCCTGAGTGAAGATGGTAGCGGGCAGCTGACGATTAAATCATTGTCACCAATTAGCCAACAGCAAATGTCACACCGGGAAATCACTTGATGTCAGATTAGGCAGCTACTGAAACCTCTCCCTGAAGTCGGCACGATCGAGTCAAAGGTGCACGTCTGCCTCTCTGAATCTGGAAGCGTGGGGTGGTTGTCCCTTTTTTCAAACTAGCACAGATGCGCAGCTCATCTCGTAAATGTAGTAGTGTGGACTCTTCTGCTTTTATCGCTCTGAGATACAAGTATTCTTAAGAAGTGAAGAGGGTGCAATCTGTCTCGAGCTGGTGAGTTTGAGGATGTGTTCACAGTCCCAGAACAGCAAGCTAGAGCCGCTGCTCCGTCTGGTCTGTACTGCAGAAGGTTTTAGGTGTCCATTACACGTCCCTTTAATGATATAGGGTTTTCTAAATGACTACATTTCATGTAAACTTGTAAGAGGCTGTGGACATGCACAGTTTAAGTTCCACTTCAAGCTTATAGTGAGAAAAGCATTATATCACTGTTGTCCTGTAAGTTGTAGTAACAGACCTGTAGTTATTTATTTGTTGCCATGTGATTCTCTTTATGTGACCATTTGTTTATAAGATGAAAGAAAACTGTCAATTAAATTGATTGTGGAAGACAGATTTTTCTCTGCACATAGTCTTGATTTGCATAAAAATGCTGATTGACAAAAAAAAAAAAAGAAGCCGTCCATTATTATCACGGCGTGTTGCTGTGGACATGCATGATGTTCCGATCCTATTGTACATTATCTTTGCTATTGTTTCTATTTTGTAATCTGTATTTCCAAATGCAAATTTAAAAGGATTATTTTGGATATGTGCATGCTTGTGAAATGTTCAGAATGTTGATTTCCACTAAAAAAAAAAGTTTGAGTTTGGAAAAACAAACAAACTCATGTCTGTTACTTAAAATCAAATGTTTAGCATCACGTGGAGCATAATTCATTCATGACATGCAAAGGCTTATGCACCCTTGGTCACAGTTATTGATATTTACTTTCTCTCTTGTTCTATCTCGTACTGTTTTAGAGGAAGAGTGACTTTTTTATAGAATACTTTTTTTTAGCCTGCTAGGATTCTTATGGGATTTGTTTAGTGGATTTTCCTGCAAATGGGCTCTGGACCAGGTTTGTAGTTCTTGTTCACGATCAGCCCTGAAAACATTTATTTTCTTATATCCTTCTTCAACTAGCAGCTTAATTTGATCGATTAATTAATTGGAGTTGAGATGCTGCTTTTGGGAGCCAATTACTTCTGAATATTTATTCAACGTTGAAAGTTTCCATACCTCTGTTTTTTTGAAGCCCTCAAAGAATACAATGGTAATACAAGAATTTTTACTTAATTGAAAGTCAGTGTGCCATTGAAAGACTTATGAGTCTACACAAAAAGAAACTTTGGATGAGACCATTTCACTAAAATAATGTATTTTCAACATGAAGCTAATGTGTTTTATGATAATCCAGCGGTAAATTTCAATGTTAAAAATATCACATTAACTCGTACAAAATAATTAGCTAAAATCTATAATTAATCTGTAAAAAAAAGCAATATAACAGAAATTTCTGAACATTCCAGGAACTCCATGCGATGCGGCCGCATCCTTATTAAGAGTTTTACTGCTCTCGTCCAAATTCTTCGTTTTTTTTCTTAAAACTGAAGAGACTTCACCCCCGATGGGGCTCATTTATTGTCGTCAGGCCACAATCTGGACTTGCTGAGCTCTGTAGGTGTCAAAGTCTTCTGGAAGAGTGTCTGAAAAGAGGCACATAAGACAGCCCGTTCACAGAAAATTCCTTTGTATCTCAGTGGAAAATTCTGAGTAAGCATTAGAGATTACTGCTTGATTCACTGCAGTAGGAAAAACCACAGACACAACGTCTGAAAGGCATCACTCACCATTGCAGCGGTAGCGCAGGTTGGCCCAGATGATGTTCTCCTGGGAGAAGCAAAATACGCCAAGCCGGCCTCCTCTCATGGTGGCATCTATGATGACACCTGTGTCCGCTACCATCTGAGTACCCTCAAAGAACCGAACTCTGGACACCAATTGACATCAGGATTTAATTCAAAATTAAAAACGTGATCAATTTATGATTTGGGGAGATGGGATATTCTGGTCAAAATGGACACATTTGTGATCCATTTTTATGGATATCTATTGTCCAAAGACTGATTAGGGAAGCTTTCACTTAGTTTCTTTCTTTCCTTACTCAAGATTTCCCATTTTGGACTTATGCAAGTGTTTCTTTACATCTCTGCCAAAGCACAGTTTTACTGAACACATAAAGATGAGAGCAGCACTTGTGTGGTTTAACCATGAACTCTGCCAGTACCTGATGTAACCGTCAGCGGGCCGGTGCTGCAGGAACCAGCGGTATGAAGTCTTGTCTTTCCAGCCAACATTGCGAGCATCTTTCCACAGGAGTTTCACCTGATCGCTGGTATCACCGGTGTGCCACAGGGCGTTCCTCAGGTTCTCACCCGGACCTGTGTCCGACTTTACAGCCTGTTAAATAGACAAGCATTTAAATGTATACCATTTCATTCTTTTTCCCTTTGGGTTCCCTTTTCCTCCAAAATGTCACAGCTTTATTTCTTTTCTTGGAAGAGAGCTTCAGTTGACTAGCAGTATTCTTGGAAAGTGAAGCAAGATTATTTTTCTTTAAAACATTAAGAGTTATTCTTATATAATTAGGAATGGTGCATGATAATGAACCCTTGACAGAATTTACAGATGTGGTTTGGGGCTATGACCATGCAGATGCCAGTTCTCAATATAAAAAATTTAACTGGGCTTCTAGCTTGGACAAATCAGAAAACAAGCTTCCACTGACCCGGAAGTGAACTCCTGTATCTTTTAAATACACAAACCAATGAGTGGTTAACCTAACCTCTTATCTGGACCCCAGCATTTCCACACTGACAACTAAAGTGCTGTGCATGGAGGCGTCGAATACCTTCAGTTGGATCCCGGGTTCTGCCACGGCTCGAAATGGATTTGCCTGCCAGTAGATCTGTTCCACCTGTTTCCACATTACCACGTAGAAACTGGAGCTGTCTTGGTAGCCAAAGATGAAGCCAGCATAGTCGTCATCAGTCACCGTATTTACATGAAACGTCCCTTCAAAGTCCACTCCGCTGAAAGCAGTGTAACCTGCAGGATAGATCATCACACACACCCCAAAAATGGGCCTAAGTCAATCCCTATTCTGCAGAAATCATGCTTTTAAAAAGTTTCAAACTCTTTCCTGAGATTCCATATATTCTTACCAACGGCCAGCCCAGGGTCACTGTTCATGGTCTGGACAATCTCTCTTCCCTGTGCAAACACAACAATGGATTTCAGGAACAGTTAAGCTGTCAGTGTACTTTTGCTGCACAATATAGTTGGAACTGGGTGGTCCTGACCTGGTTCAGCACTACCCAGTTGGGATCAATCTGTGCGTCTCCCTCAGGATCTAAAACGATGGTCTGGTACTCCCTGAAGTCAGTGAGGGTGACCTCGGCGTTTTCTGGGCAAACGTCGATGGTGTCGATTATAGTGTCGTTGTCAAAATCGGTCTCGCATATATTGCCCACGCCGTCACCTATGAGGAGGGTTGGATAGATCCAGTGATTCTTATCGGGTCATAAGAAAAACGTACACAATCTTAAGTCTTGGAGTTTTACCCACCGTCAGAGTCCTCCTGCAGTGGGTTTGGAATCAGACGGCAGTTGTCGGGACCAGGTGGCAGCAGGTCAGGGATACCGTCGTTGTCGTCATCATCATCACACTCGTCTCCTATTCCATCTTTGTCAGTGTCCAGTTGAGAGCTGTTGATGACAGCTGGGCAGTTGTCCCGAGAGTCTTGGTGACCATCGCCATCACTGGAAAAGGTTGGACAAAGCTTGTGTGGGAAAGAAGCTGAAGAATGTTTGGATGTGACTGGTGAGGTGCATTACCTGTCCTTGTTGGTGTCACACGGATCTCCGATCAAGTCATTGTCTGCGTCCATCTGAGAAGTAAGACATATCGCTCTACAGCTCGTTTCAACATAAAACGGTGCTGATACTCATCTGGATAATGAATCAGGTGATTTGAAACTCTTCTAGTTTTATTTCACAGTACGCATGATATGTTTGTTTTATATGTCTTCTCAAAGTCACTTTATCTGTTCATGATTCCCTGATGTTCCTATGAATCAAGATGCTCTATCAGCCCTGTATTCGTGTTTTCATTCATGCGATATTGGAGGACTCAGCAACTTTGTGAGATACAGAGGTACAGAGCACAGGAAACAGACTTGGGCACAAATTGCCATGTGTCCTGGAATAATAATCTATGAATGATCAAGGCCTTCACCTGATCAGGGTTGGGAACATAAGGGCAGCTGTCGCAGGCGTCGCCCACTTTGTCTCCGTCTCGATCTTTCTGATCAAGATTTGGAACCCGTTTGCAGTTGTCCAGGTTATTGGGGATTCCTGACAATAAAGAGAATATCAGTGAAGGTTAAGAAACCCAAAGTTTACAATGGCACAATGAATGCGTGGTTTCACTGATGGAATTAAGATATTTCACTTTAAAAGAAACAGGATAGCAGCCTTTAATGAAATTACCATCCCCATCAATGTCCTCGTCACATTCGTCTCCAAATTTGTCCACATCTGTGTCCTTTTGGTCGTTGTTTTTGATCGCACGGCAGTTGTCGCAAGCATCACCAAAGTCGTCCTCATCAATGTTACTCTGGTCTACGTTGGGCACCAGAACACAGTTATCCTAAAGAGAAAACGAGTGTTAGTCGCCGCAGGAAATATGGTGTTAGGGCTATACGGTACATGCCGCCATGGTGTTATGTTTGTGTTTGAACCTGTGCGTTGAGGATCCCGTCCCCATCTGCATCCTCATCACAGGCATCCCCAATTCCATCGTTGTCAGCGTCCTCCTGGCCAGAATTGGGCACAGTGAGGCAGTTATCCTGTAAAAGACAAGCACTCATTGTAAGTAAATGGGGAACGCACAGAATCCTACAAAAAAGACCATTTAAATGACCTTGCTTTACTTCTACATTTAAACCCTTCACATCGAGATGAACGTGCCCCTGAAATCTTTAAAGCTAAAAATTGATTAAAACTTATGTGCTGATGATTGTGTTTTTGTCGTTCATCGGAGACTCGCCTTGTTGCAGTGCCTGTCAGGACAGTTCAGCCTCTCGTCGGGGAAACCATCGATGTCAGTGTCAGGACCGCAGAGGTAGCCATTGCCAGCCCAGCCCACCCCACACTGTGTGGGTGTAATTGTTTTATTAGCTTTCCACACAAATGGAAATTACACAGTGTAATTGTTTTATTAGCTTTCCACACAAATGCTTTGCTTGCCCCAATAGCTCACTGATGTTTGATTAGTTCACCTGGCACTCGATAGTCCCCTCTCTATGGACTATGCACTGGGCACTGGCGTGGCAGGGGTTGGGTTGACCATTACCACAAGCTCTCTCGAGCTTACAGCCACGCCGTTGATCCCCAACATAGCCGGTCTTACAGGGACCACATCTGTAGGAGCCCTGATCATATACAGACACATCAGTGCAAACAGTCACAGGATCAAATCGTTGCCTTACGTGGTGAAATATAAACATTTTTAAAACGTATACATTTTGAAACAGCATTATACTCACAGGCGTGTTCATACACAGAGAGTTCTCTACACAACTTCCATTGTTGGGACCTTCACACTCATTGATATCTTTGCACACCTTGACAGCCCAAACAGAAAGACAAACCATGAGTGACTTCAGCTGGTGCAGATGACGGCATCCACATAGGAGGCTGAGGTTGTAAGAACACACTTTCTTTTTTTTTTGTTTATGAACAACCTGGTGATTTGTTCTTTGAGACAACCTGGTCCAATCGTTTGGATGATGTATACCACCAGACAAAATGGAAATGTTTTGATACAATCCTTTGGGTTTGTGATCTAAATCAGTGTATACTATTCTAAAGTTAAAAGAAACTAACTGTGATAATGTAACAGAGTAAGGCATTAAAACTGACCTGCTTGTTGGCAGTGGCGTAGGCGAGGCCGACACCTTTGACCTGTGGCCCGGTGTATCCGGCGGGACAAGAGCCACAGCGGAAACCAGGCGATGTGTTGATACAGCGAACACCCATGTGACAGGGCTTCACTGTGCACTGAAACAAACAGACACACACACACACAGTTGATTTAAGTTCTGGTCTGGATGGACTCCGGTGTGTCCACATCATCAGACTTTTTCTTAAGTGCTGCACTTTGATATGGAAAAAGGAGAAGAAATGGTAGTGAAAACAGAAATATCTCCCAATCAAACATTCATAAGCGATACATCGGAATGCAGAGAGGCATTTCAGAAACGTTGCAGTAGACTGTCACATTTTAGTAATAAGAACTATACGTACCTCGTCCACATCACTGCAGTGTGTACCATTCCCCTTCATGCCTTCAGGGCAGGGTCCACATTCAGCACCCTGAGGGGTCTCCATACACTTCACCCCCGGGTGGCAAGGGTTTGGCTCACATGGGGAGGAGGGAGGAGGCTGTATGCCGCCCATCCCTAAGAGGAGAGGATATCCGCTGCTTTTTGGTTCAGTGTATTTAAGGCTGTTATGTTTTTTAAACCTATCACCTTCTCTTTTGTCTAGATGGACTCTGTCCATGCGGTGACTTAATGTATTTTCTGGAACAACTGGGAAATTAGCTAAATATGGTATACATATTAAAGTATAACAATAGTCTTCATCGAAAACATTTCTCAGATGTAATCGTTTACAAACTGGAATTATGGTTAAAACCATATTAGAACTCACCACAGGCCTCACACTCCATCACCGTGTTCTTTAAGAATACTATCTCTTTGATCTGTTTAAAAGAAAACAGGAAAAAAAAGACTTTTTTACTTTTCAGCAACTGTTACAGTTTATATGTGTGTTTGCTCGTGGCTAATAAAGAATACATTTGAAAGTGAGCTAATTAGAACTGGGAAAATGTTTTGGTCAGTGTTTTTACTACCTGTTGTTTCAGCAGCTCTTTAATCTCAGACAGGGCGAGGTTTGTCATTTTAATCTGACTGATAATCTCTCCATCTGCATTTGGACACAACACAATTTATATAACAACGGAAAACCATTATAATGTCACGACAGATATTCAAAATAGAGAGTGTCAGAGTTGCCAAAAAAAACAAGGAAAAATTAGGTTTATCATTCATGAATGAAGCTGTGACTGGCTCGGTTTCAGTCTCTATTTGGTTTCAATTGTTGCTTTCACACAATGAATCCACATTAAATCTGCCATTTATTTATGGTAATTTGACTAAAAAGCTGAAAAGCCTTTACTTCTTAAGATAATGTACAAAATACATACATCCATATAAAGACAATATATATATATATATATATATATATTTCTATTCTTGTCTTAAATTTTTTAGTCAAACTTAAAAAACTTGCACTTTTTTCATTCATAGAATTACATTATATATTTGAAAAGACCCCTGAGACCCCAAACGGCACTGGCATGGTGGTTTTGAGCATGAGGAATCTGTCAACATCTGATTACTTACTAATATGCACGTGACTGTTCTGCACATGTTACATAAATAATTTCTCTTTTTTCTCCATTTACTTTCTCATGCTCTAACTTTTTTACAGATGGTTGATAAATGAGGGCCCAGGTCGGCCTCCAGATTTTCTTTTTCTAGTTAGACCAAGTTTGCTTAACATATGGGAGCAGGAACTCACGGGGGATTAAACGGAAATGTGTATGCGTGCAGTGTGGCGGTGGTGATGGTCTTGCACAAGACGATTCTCTGTCTGATGGCACAGTCTGATGCCTGGCATTCTTCAGCCACCGCAGGCCTCGTTTGAATTCACGACCCACGCTTTCACTCTAGCCCGCGATATTTTGATTCCAGCTGCAAAAATGATTTCCCAGATATGGACTGATAGAAGATTTTCTGGAATATACATTTTTCGGGGTCACATGTTTACAGGAATTTAACTTAGTGGGCGACTACAAGTGCTCAAGGACTGAATATGATCCGGGTTTTCCATGCATATTGCTCTAATTTTTTAAACCTTCTGCTTCCCATTCAACAGAACCTACTTTCTTCAGAAATGCTGCAAAGATAATATTCTAAGTGCGATTGGAACAAATACTTTTCCCATGCTTGTAGGAGTGGGTAAAAAATAATGAAAATAAGGATATTCAAAAAATCCCATTCAAATTGATTAATCTAACAGTTGATTTTTCCCAAATAGTGCATATATAGAAACTTTTTATCACTAGAAGTCATGTTTACGACCGTCTGACAAATGTCAGTCCAATATTAACTTCCTTTTTAGCTCTATCTCCAACAATCCCTGTGAAGAACATCTGGCTAACATCTAGAACCCAAATGCTCCCCTGTGTTCACCAGCTTGTTTTGTGTCTGTGTGTGTGTTTCGGCTGTCTACCTTGAAACATGTAAAGATGGTTTTAAAAGTCTTTCCTCTTAAAACAGCTACACCCTGAAGCCAAAGACAACATCAGCATTTCTAAAGTTACAGCTGTAGAGCCAAAGCAGTCAGATTAAATCTTCAGAGCTGGAAGGAGCTGTATGTTCAGGTTACAAGTCATTGCAACCCCCAATTTTATAATAGAGTTGCAAAATATAGCTGGTTTGAAAAAAACACTAAAATGCCAAATTAGTTTGAATCATTATGAGCTGATTTTGAGGTTTAGCTGAAGTTCTATTTATGTCGGTTTGGCTAATAATCAAAAACCCTGAACACTGCCACCACCACCCCAGAGGACTCATAAAGGAACACAAATCTCCTGAGCAAGAAGTGTAGGACATGTGTTCTTCTCATTAGCAGCAACTCTGTTTACTGAGTAAATTCCGCAGCAAAAAAGAAAAGATAGTGGAAATAAATCACTCTCCCTGCTAATAGAAAGGTCAAAACCTGGACGACAGAGGAAACACAGAAATCATTTTACCTTACTGTGTTTACGTAAAGCTTTACACAGAATGTTCTAGCTCAGGGGTCCCTTTTACAAGGCAAATTTGGATGACGACTTGTCTTAGCAGATACTAATTTTAACATAAAATGAAGAAGATAAACGAGTAATTATTGCAGAGCTGAAAAGAATATTCAGTCACTTCTCGTTCTCCTCTGTCCTCATAGTTTTGACAAAACAACTTCATTTTGTTCGACTCACATGTTTTTATAATCACATTTGATATTTAAACCTATAAAATCAGATACTATAAGCTATAATACAGAGATTGACCATTTTATTTTTCTTACACATCCTATAGAGATTGATTTGTACTTGCTTTCTGAAAGCCTCAGACATGTACCGAATGACCAGCTTGTCACATGGTCAGTCTAAGATGTAGAACAGAGACATTGCTCTCACCTCTCTGTCCTGCCACAGATCTCCCTCCTATGCACAGCACACAGCTCAGCCCCAGAAGCCACAGCATGCTTGGATCGCTTCAGGTTCCCCAGCTTTGTCTCCAGGCTCTCTCAGTCCTTCGGTTTGCTCTCAGAGCTCCTCCTGCGAGTCTGTTTCCAGCAGCACACTTGGAGTGTTTCCTCCCTCACCATCACCCCCTTTCAGGGTTTACATGTCCACCTCTTCCTCTAAAGCTCCAACAGGAATTAGAGAGGAACATGAGTGCACATGACAAAACACACACACTGTGTGTAAAGGCGGCATCTCCGAGATCTGTGATGCTCAATTTAATGAAGACTAACACTTCTATGTGCACTGAGGTTTGATGTGTGGTTGTTGGTGTTTGAGGTGTATCAGACACTACTCTTTAGTACAAACCGGTTTTGGGTGTCTGGCAAGCTGGATTTTTTTCTTTCTCAGCTAGTTGTGAATAAGTTTTTCTTTTTCAGACTGCTTCTTCATTATGGTCCATTTTCTTTTTCCCCAAATATATAATGGCACAGCGTGACATGTCACACATGGCTGTTTATCTGAAGATGTCATTTAAAAACCTGCCATCAGCCTGAAAACTTTTTTAACATTTTGTCCTCTTACATAAACCATATTCTCCCAAGTGTAAGTGAGTGAGTTCATAACTGATTCCTGGAAAACACACATTCCAAAATATCTTCAGAAGCTCCAACAAATATAATTTAATTTCACTGATAAATCAAGTTGTCTTTGTGACCACTAGGATACACCTGCTGTGCTACCTATAAGCACTTCAACAAATGGAAAAAAGTCAGAGCAAAATTATTTCCTTCTTAATTTAAAGATGCAGGCCTCAGATCCGGTGTTACGTCTACAAAAACCTGTTTACTGGGGGATCTCGTCTGTATCTGAAGCCCCGTGCGTGTGTCCGCAATGGCATCAGCAGATGGCAGTTACATTCTTTATGCTGAAGGCTCCTGGTTTTGATTCATATCACCTTGGCAACACTCAACACCTCCATGACTCTCTGTTCTCTGTCCCCACACACCGACACAGGGGAGTCTCACTGGGGGCTTCTGCCGGGAAACAGCAGATTGTCTCTTCGGTCAAGCAAAACTCAAAATGCATCACTGTGTGTGTGTGCAATTCCACCTTAACCGTTCAATGAAGCGTTTATGAAAAGGAAGAAATAAATAAATCATTAGCACATTTACCAAACTGCAATTTGACCTTTTAATGTCCTCACTGAAATAAGGAAAAGGTTTTTATTTATTTTTTAGGAAACAATTTCTTTTTATGCTTAAAGGTAGATTTTTATATTTATTTTTAAAGCAAGGCATGACATATACTTATCATACTATATCAAAATCGAGCCTCAGGTAATTATGGGTAATTGTTTTTTCACATGTACTTTCTAATGCAACCACGGACCGTGCTGAGTGAAAAATCTTATTCCCAAATCCACATTGCTTTACAGGACATGGTGGTATAATGGCTTCTCATACTTTACTGCCTCAGGATTGGTTCCAGATCCTAAAAAGATTTTGCATTGATTATTTTTGTTATTATTCATGGTTTAATATTAATCTATGAGATTGAGTAAATGCAACTAGACTTTTTTTTTGGTCTATGTTGTTTGTGTTGTTATTGTTTCTTTTCAGACCTGTTCAAGTTTTAAATCATAGAACTAAATGTTGTATTTCAGAAGTAGTTCTAACTTTTATAACATTAACATTTGCATGGAAAAACCATGAGGGTGTAGATATGGGTTTTCTGTAAATTAAGTCTGCATGTTTGCCACAAGATGTCACTAAATCTCCAACTCCAACCCAAAGAGGAGACCACAACTCAAAGAACAGGCAGACCAAAGTCTATCATAGGACCACCTGGAGAGTTTAATAAAGTCTTGTGGCTAGAAGCACAGGAGCACCTCTCCCCCACTCGGCCCTCACCATGTAAAGGTTTGATTCATCCGTCTTCTTAAAGGTAGTTTATTATGTGACACTAAAGTATCATCTCAAACTGGATTTGAAGAGGAGACTAAAACTTGAGATCACATGAAGCCAGCTGATTGCTTCATTTAGTCGTCTTATCAAAGATCAGAAAAATGACACAGACAAAACCAGGGCTCAATATTTCTCTTGATTTTATTCAAAGATATGAAGGGTTTTTTGTGTGTGTAAAAAACAAAAATGTTCTTCCACATAATACTTTTTTCAAATTTGAATATTTAATTTCCTCAGATTCACTTGTTTTCTTCTGTTTCTCTCTGAGCTGCAAAGAATTTAAACTGACTAAGGATTTTTATGGACTAAAAGAAAAAAAAAACTGGTAAAACAATTATGGATGTGGGGGGGGGGGTGTCCACAGGCCACTATGCAGCTACTGAACATGGATAAACACACAGCTTTAAGCACAGATGCAGATGTTCACAGGCACATACTGTACATAAGTAGGCTTAGAACATCCAGGTTGGGTTTATGTGTGAAACATTTGCTTTGTATTTACAGAGTCCTCGAGCTATGTAAAATGCAAACGGCACCATGTTGCTCCAATAGAAAGGGTCTCATTTGGCAAAAAGATCAAACTGCCCCTTTCCTTAGAAAGGAATGGGTAGTCCCAGCATGCGGGCAGCATGAGGGCGAGTCAGATGCAGTTTCACCAGTGCAGCACGGTGTCCTACTCAGCCTTCTTGGCTTTCCTCTTGCGAACACCTTCGCCCTGCTCCTCCTTTGTCTTGAGAGGTGAAGATGGGGCAGCGGCGGCGGCGGCGTGATGGTGGTCCTCCTCGCTGCCAGCCAGAGGAGAACCGAAGAGCAGATGGCAAGTCCAGGACTCAATGAGGGTGAAGGGGGAGCCATGAGAGTGTCGGGCGGTCATCACCACCTGAGGGGACAGAGGTCATGAAGATTAGATGGGATTCCTCTGGTTTATTTTTTGAGGTGGGACTTTACTGATTTAGCACATCCCAGATCACTGAGATTCATGTGTGAAAAAACTGATTTACATATACTGTATAATAATCACAATAAGACCCCAAATAAGGCAATCAGAAAACACAAGAATATTTCAATATGCACATGTTCAGTAGAACTGGCTATGGAGTTTAATGCATGATCCACAGGTCCTGTGGATCAGTGGATTATCGAATAACTGATAAAAGAAGTAAGAGCCAATAATAACAAAATAATAACATAATGCCTTCCCAAGACTTCTTACCTTATACATTTTTTTAAATAAGGTATTTGTCCTTGTAACTTTGCGCTCACTTTCCACAAATGCTAAAACAACATTTCCCATGCAGCACAGATCCAGAATCTTACCTTGCTTGTGGCCATGAAGAGGGTAAAGACGACAATGAGGGTGCTCTTGGACACTGGCAGCCACTGAGCCTCTTGCAGAGTAAAGAGGATGGCGCCATACAAGCTGGCTTTGGTCGGACTGCAAAAACAAAGAATGGACCGTCATTTAAACATTTTTCACCAAAGAATTGATGATTTCTTTTTATGAAAATAAAATAAAAATATTCCCTTTGCCTTCTAAGATCAGCAAATAAAAGTCCCATTCATTTTTTTAACCCCCTCTTTTTTTAAGTCTGGTCTCAGGGGGGCTAAGGCCTATCCCAGCTGTCACTGGACGAGAGACAGTGTACTGTACACCTTTGATATGTAACCAGTCAAATACAGAGCCACAAAGCTCCCCCGGATGTTATGCTAAGCCCCTGCTGCCACTTAGAGACATGGAGTTAAAATGTCACTGAAACCAGTCTTGATCTCATGAATCAAAGTTTCCTTTCGACTTGAGGAGGCAGTAATGAGCATATTTCCCTAGCACACACTCACAATGACATGTTGAGGATTTCGTTGGTGTCAGGCCTCCACACACCACGCAGCAGCTGCTCAAAGTTGGATATAAGAGCCACTCCAGATCCTGGGAGGATAAAAATAGACAAAGTGGAAAAAAATGAGGACAAAAAAAAAGTTTGGGTCTCATGGCACTGCTCTTATCCTGCTTCCGCTTATCTGGATATTCTTAGCATGGATGCCTTCAGGCAGAGCAGACAGACCTGGGCCAGGAGAAAGCTTCACTCACATTTTCTGAAACCACTTTTTGTTTACCAAAATAGGTGAATAATAAGGAAATACAAGATAAATTAGGTTTAGTCTATTTGTGCGGCTTAAAGGAAATGGCCAAACTGATCCAGAAGTGTACTTAACTTTCTACAAATTGATGCCATGATGCCAAACAATAAGAAGTTCATATTTCTATTATAATTCATCATGAGAGCCCTTTCCTGCAGTCATATTCACAAAAACGTGTATATGATGCAAAATCAGTGAATGTTGCTCATGATGACTAACATATTTTGGATCCCGAAGGCTTCTGATGGGATTAAATCCGACCCCCGGTTTACTGTACTAAAGTCTGAGGTGTTATTCTATTTCAAAAGTATTTTTAAAAATCTAATCACCGCAACCATTTGAAGCCAGAGTCTTCAGGGGGGCAGTTGCCATGTGGGGAATCCAACCCTGCAGGCCTGCACATGTGCAGCTCATTCATGTTTAAATCTGGTTGCAGTGCTGACAGTGTTACCGTTCATCCCTTCATGCAGCTGTCAGCCACCATGAAACACTAAAGCCTGCAAAGTAAAGGATCTCTGTTTGTACAAACAGAAGAAAAAAAAACAACCTCCTTTATTTCAGCTTGTTCCACACTGGCAACAGGATGGTCTTCTAGCTAAAGGATTAAAGCAGAGATTTATTTTTGGACAAAGATGAAGTGTTTGACTGACTCCAACCTCTCGGTCAGTTCTTCAGGCATCAGCTGCTTCGGTGAATGCACAGATGACACAGATGAACTCACATTCTCAACAAAGCCTGTTTTGTTATAGTCGGAGATAATTAAATGAACAGCTGACCTCAGCCTAACTGGATTAAAGAAAGAAAGTCAAGCACGGCCAAGCATAAAGACTTACTGCACTGCAAGATTCTCCAAAAGTCCTCTTATTCACATCTTAAGATTTTTTATTGTGAATTAAGTGTTCATAAAGGGAAAAATGGGCATCCAGTCACTAACCTTTCAATCATTGCATAAACAGCTACAAAAGATATAGACTCTGAGTGTGACTCAGGATGAAGTACGCAGTATGTTCTGTTAAAGCATGAAGACGTTTCCAGCCACAACGATATTCCGCGACACCAACCTTTGACGTATCCAACGATCACCATGATGAAGAAGCCGTGGTGGTAGGCGTGGTGGGCGTGGTGAACCCCGGCGGCGATCTTACGGGTGCGGACGACCTCCTTCAATGCGACCAACACCAGCTTCACAGGCAGGAAAGCCACGCATTTGTAAAAGAGGTTCAGCGGGCAGTAAAAGACGAGATACCTGTGCGCAGAAAAAATAGTGGAGGGCTCATTAGAGTGGAGTTTTCATAAAAATCCTGTTAAGGTTTTATGGGTCAGGTCACCAGAGGACTCTATTGCTTTGTCCATGGAGAGGTCAGACTGGTGTAAAGGAGGTGAGTTTATTCAAAAAGCTGCTTCCCAACAAAAAAGTCCAAGAAATAATGTTCCTGTGTAAAAAATTCAGCCAAATTAAAACAAGCCCAATCACAAAATAGGTCAATCTGCACATGAAACCTCCTCCAGGATGTAAACACGAGCGTCTCAGCACCCTGGCTGCACTGCAAAATGACCAGTGGCAGAGAGCTGGACCGGGAAACATCTGATAGTGTATCCACATGTGAGCGCAACGGATTCTCTTCCCTTGCGAAGAGGAAACTCGGGGTATTGAGTATTTTCTCACCAGACAGCCGAGGCCAGCAGGATGTGGCTGTTGTGTTGGAAATAGTCGAGGGGACTACTTCCAAGCATGACGTCTGCCAAGATGTAACTTCCAAAGCAGTAGAGCATGGCGCAAAGCCACGAAGCCACGGGACTCCTGCGAGAAACCTCCACAGAGCCTGAAACACATCAAACGCGCTCTCAGTGGAGTGAAACAGACACATCACAGCACTGTTATTGGGGACTTTCAGAGAGGCTAGAAGAGACGGATGAATATTTTGTTTTACCTGCCTTAAGAAGCTGTTAAAAACTTTACAGTCCAGTCAGAGATTTTTGTGGAAATATTTATTATTTAGTAGGGAATAATTCTCAACCAAGACACCAGGAGTTGAAAAAAGCCAGATCTATTCACTAAATCCATCCCAAAAACTGTCCGTTCTTTATTTAACTTGATTTGTGCCTTAAACGATTATAATAAACAAATATTTTGAGCAGAGAATTTTACTATACATGCTTTGCAGAAGCATTGGAGATTAGACTGTGATAAAATATTATGTTTGTATAACTTTTTTAAAGAGAATTGCAATTGTGTGATCTCTGGTTTTCGTCAGAAATACACCTCAGTCCAAACTGACCGAACTTTTGCCGCCAAACTTGAGAATGTTATTATCAATGGGGCCCGTATGTGCCTGAGTCCTGTATCTTCATCTCCACCCAGCGCCGCATTTCTGGTCACGCCCTGATAATGTGCATAAACCAGTACTCACTGGAGATGATGGCGGTCATTTATTTCACATCATCCGATGTCTTCAGAAGACAAATTTCCGACTTGACAAACTCTCTGATACCAACCGATTTTTGTCAAATAGATTTTAGTGTCAATGCTAATAAGTTACAAGCCCATTTTATACAGTTAGACCATCAAAGGTTGAAAACAATTCAATCAATTGTACAGTAAAATACTTTTTTTTCCAAAACCAGAGCAATATATTTAGTTGGTCTGGCTGTGGTACAAGTATTACACAATATTGCAGAATCTCAGCATGAGGGGAAAAGAAAGAGGAAGTCAGATTCATTTAGGAACAGGAAGTTAAGTAAAAGTTCTCCATTTGAAGTTGTTTTTATTTATTTATTTATTTATTTTTGTTACTTGAGTAAACATACTAGCAACAAACTCATGCAGAAGTGAGAAACACCCCTGTTATGTACATCTAGTCACAGATCTGATTTTTTCACAGTTTCACAGCTTTTGGCTTATTTTTTATGATAGTCTTTGGTCTTTTTGCCAAAATTTCAGACATTTGACCACAATTTATTCCTTTTGTGTCCCTCTGTGATCATTTCTACACCTCAATTTAACATTTTTATAGATTTTTATTTCTTCTGTTGTCATTCTTATCATTCACCTAGGCCTGTTAACCTTTTACAAAATTATGTCCTCAGTTTCAGTGAATCTTGTGGGCATTAAGCATAGTCATTTTAGGAAAAATATCTACCCTTTCAATGTTTATGTGCAAAGCATGATTTAATTCTGAGAGCACACATGTATTTCACGAGGCTCGACGCCTGTTGTTACTACATTGTCAGAGCCGTGCAGTAAATCGAGATGTGAGCAAATCTTTGACAACAGGTGGGTGAATGTGTCGACTGGCACTCAGCGTGAGTGCAATCGGACCCAAGAAATGTGGTCCTGCCTATAAATACATTCCGCTAAAGGGCTCCTCCTGCCTTCCAACTGTCGGGCCTGTCACGACCTCTGACCCCAAACTTGCATCCCCTTCCTCCAACATGAAAACCCATTCATATGCTCCTGTAGCATGTGGTGTGACACTGGACTCCAACACACGCACGGAGTAGTGAACATAAGTTGTTCTGGTCTTCGCTGACGGCATGAGTCATTTGACAGTCAAACTGTATTAAAATTAGGTAAATGACGGCAGCCATATGCTCAGTCAGTCTGAGCACAAAGGGCTCTATTTTGAGCTCTTCATACAGGAGACCACCTTTGCAATACATGAGACAAACCTAGATACAAAGACAGAGTTCCATCTTTATTACTCAATAAATTCAAAGCCCTGTTTAACTGAAGTGACATCAGCACAAGCAGTTCCAATTACAGTTACTGCAATTGTAAGAGGTGAGACTCCAACCTATATTTACTGAAGATGAAGGTTTATTTAAACAAGTTTGACTTTCTTTTTTTTTTACGAACATCACCATCATGATCAACACACTGCAGTCAATTGTAGAAACAGAAATTGTGTAGTAACTTTCACTAGACCAAGTTGATTTAGATCAAGTCTGTCGAATGCTAATCCTGGAAATGGTTCATTTAAAATGCTATTGTTGCTTGGTGTCCCTAACATACACAAAGCATAATTGTACATGCTTCTGTAAAGACAGGCGATTGCTATATCAGTCTCCTTTTGTCCCATGTGCTTTGGGCTAATGCAGCTAAAGGTTTGAGTAAAATATAAGAAGGACGACAATTCCTGAACTTTTACTTCAGGTCAATAAAATTATTGGAGAGGTTACAGGCACTGTAAGGTTATGGCTGGCTGTAAGCGCCGCAGTATACTTTAAATTGAATCTTAAATATAAATAACACACCCAACTGCGGCCTTAAAGAAGTGCAGCAGAGAGGCTCTGGAGGCACACTGTCTATTTCAGGCTCTTCTATTTATTGCTGGTATGTACAGGCCTTTTACTCAGGTTTCATCCACCTTCAGTCTCTGTAGCTCAAATGAGATAAGTTTTAGAGAATACCAATCCAAATCTGAGAGGTTAAATCTCCTCTGGTGGTTTTCCAGCAATGTAAAAGAGGTCAAGCTGCGGCTACAATACACAGTCCCTCACAAAAAGCAAGCAGAGCTGCAGAGCTGCTTGAGTTTATGTAACAGGTCATGCTTTATAAAGACTGAGAAAACTGCAGTCCAAAGTGCCTTAAGGGCTATCCGAACATAAATGTCTTGAATTGGGAGTAAAATTAAATCAATCTCAGAAATTATTTTTTGTTTTAGTCATTTTATCTGAGCAATTAAATGTTTAAATTCAAATGTGTTTGGTAAGACACTCTGCTTCTTGTGAATATCTGATTATCTGTCTGGTGGGTTTGGCGCCATGTACCTGCTGGCTGCATGAATTCTGCATGATAATGATAAAACAGTGAAGCAAAAACATGATCACTCTAGCCAATACTAACTGAGAGCCAGCAGAGAAGTGTCAAATGCACTCACCTGGCTCATATTTGAGGTAGAGGATGGACACGATGTAATAAGCTAGATCAAACACGGGAAACATTCCCATTTTGGAGAAAGCCTGGGCAAAATCGCCCAAATTAAGAACTCCAAGCACATTATCCATGTTGAGCGTCCGGTGAGCTGCGAATGGCGCGTTTTTTCTTCCCTTTTAATTCCAACTGCGCAGTCGTTTTCAGAAGCCCCCCCGACCCGGTGTCCACCGACTCTCCACCAAGCCCCCCGGTCTTAACAGTGAAAGCCTGTGACACTCAACCCTTCCTATTAATACCCCTCATGCCCACAGCCTCAGCAGCAGCAGATGCAGCAGCAGCAGCATCCTCCTCTGCGCTCCGGACCAGCTGCTCCGCGTTTTGCGCGACAGGAGGCTTCAGCTGCCTGGAAAACACCAGGACGGTCCCTGTCATCCCAGCGGACGTGGGACACAGGGCATTGTTCGACGTTTAGAGGAACTGGGAAAGCCAAACAAAGCTCGAGACACGTGTGTTCACGCTTCACGCGGATGAAGGTGTCCTCGCTGGTCTCATGAAAAATATTCAGAATCCGGATCTTTACATCTCCTTGTGGAGGCTGAGTCACAGTTCGGTGGTTACAGTCCTCCGGATAAAAACAAAACAAGATGTTGATTTGAAAGGTCCCGTGGCAGCAAAGCTGCTTAGTGTAAATCTGACCTAATTTACTGCATAGATTAGTCCCCCTCCCTTTTATTTGCCTATTTCCTATGTGCGCTGTTGTGCCCAGTTGCAGTGCGGTCACTTACCACAAGAGGGTGCCAAATCCCAGTTTCTTCCCGTTTCTTAAATGCTAAAAGATATTCATTTGAAATTAAGATGGCCTGTAATTTAGGCTCTCTCCCCTAATATTTTCCATTATTATAGTTTAATTTGAAGGAAAAATCAACACGTTGTTAGTAATTCATGTGATTGATTTGTTTCACTGTGCTGAGTTTATTTATCTGGTCAGTGTTTTTTATCTTTGTATTTAGTGAAACCCTAAATATTTCTGCAATATGATCCATGCTCTTGATGACTTTAACAGTGCTTGATTATTTAATGTGTGTTTCGAATTAACATTGACCTTGACCCTCCTTCTAATTGGCAATCAAGTTTATTGGTATTTATGGAGAGCTGCTCTGTTTCTTTTCATTTCTTTCCAACGAGATATGAAACAGCAAACTGTGTGTGATTTTATATTTATATGTAATTTTAGTATCCTCTTTACCGGCTTTTGTTGACTCTAAAATCACACATGAGCATATGAACTAAGGCATTTACTTTTTCCCCGGCACGATGCTTGTACCTTACAGTCTGAACATAGGGCAAAAACCATTCACATTCTACCGAAATGCTATTGGCCACATTGTCTATTACGTCAGGAATACGGAAGAAGGACATCTCTGTGTTGTGATGTGAACAAGATGATCGGAGATCTCTTAATTTTCGGGTAAACGTTTCATTTTCTCAACGATTTTCTACAGCAAACGTTTAGAAGTGACGCGAGCATCGTGTCTTTGTGTTGTTGACTCTGGTTTAAGTGTTCGCATAGATCTATGTAGCCAAATGCTAGCTAGCGCTGTGCTAATGCCACCTCAGCAGCTAATTGGGTTGCCTCTCAGTAAACACTGTCTCTCCTGTCTTTAGGACATTACTGGTGAATGCCGGGGCAGTGCTGAATTTCAAGCTGTAAGTATGACAGTCAGCCACCTCTGAAACAGAGCTGTATGAACTGTTCGAGGGTAACTGTGGATGTTTTGCAGGAAGAGGAAAGACGCGCAGGGATTTGGAGATGATTCCGGAGCACCCACAACAGGTGGATAAGCTATGCTGTTGTCGAAAGAGATAAGATCATTCCTACATATGTATCATGATTTGCTAAAGATTTTACGGTTATTTTCCACCTTATTGATCAGTTGACAACCCGTGGTGAAACACAAAGCTGTAAAGAGGTTAGAGAACAGACATTTCCCAGTGAGTTTCTTCTGAAACTGGCTCGTTTCCTGTATATTTGTTGCAGCCTTTTAATCACAGCCCCCAACACAGGGGGGTGGTTGTCCACTGCAGGAGGGCAGCAAGGAATTTATCAAAATGGCTCAGATCCCTTGAAAAACCCGTGTGAATCTGAGTGGATTTTGCCTCCAGCAGGTCCAATACCCAGTGACCACTCCCATGTCCACAGGGTCCCATATTATGTTATTTGTCCATGCCTTGTGTGGTCATAATCTGTAAATACAAAATCTAATTTCCACTAGGCATCTAGTGGTTTTGTTACCTCAAATGAATGCTTAAGTTATAGTTCAGAGGTCTCTATAATCTTATGTTTTAATGCAATACTTTGAATCACAGTTTTTATTGCAGTACTAGTAACACTACAGTAGTTAGTGATCTAAATGCATCCCTTGCCTTTACTTTCAGGTGACAACATCAGAGAGTTCCTGCTCAGCTTGCGATACTTTCGCATCTTCATCGCTCTGTGGAACGTCTTCATCATGTTCTGCATGATTGTGTGAGTGACCCAGAGCTACTGAAGTGAACTGAAGACCGATAGAAACACAAGCTTTCTCCTGTCTCCAGAGCTTCATTACTTTTGCTAAGCTTTAGATCTTTATCGGAAGCTGGTTGTACAGACGAAAAAAAGAAATGTAAAATGTTTGATCTAAAATACCTAAATGAAGATAAAGCGAAGCTCGTGACTTTCTGCTTTTGTAAGTTGCCTCTTTTAGCCTTCCGTACATATTATGGCATAGAAAGAAATATTTAAAAATATTTTAAAAATTTTTAATTTCTGATTAAGAATCTTTTTATGGTGTTCCTAAAAAACTACTCGGTAAGGGGCATTTTAACAACACCCCAGTGACAGAACGTCTACATTTTACCGAAAATCTCTCAATATTTTGAAAGATATGGGGCTGTAACTGTTTTTAACCCTCCGAATGTCTTTATTCTGCACAGACTGTTTGGATCATGATCAACATTCTCCAATGAGTGGACCTCCACCAGGATGCTCACTTCTCCAGATAAATGCAACAAACTTCTCCCAGACTGGACCCCTCTGCTCTATTGGCCCTTTTTAATTACAGTTATGCATAATTTTCATTAGATTTCTGTCATCGTAACTGCTCCAGGCTGATCGGGCAAAATGGAAGGTTGTTTTTCTTCTCTGTTAAAGGAATTGTTGTTACACTTCTATTTTTTCTGTTTTGGCTGTAATTGTCCAATCTTTTGTGGAAATGTGTTGTTTTATGCTTTATAAACAGAAATCAGACCCCCCCCCCCGTCAATGATAATAACTTACACCTATTTTATAAGTGGAAAATGGGAAAAGCTCAGTAGGTTTGCGCACTCAGTTCTACAAGTGTTTGGTGCACCTTCTCTGTAAGTTAATGCATACATTTGCACTATTTTGGAAATCAATCCCAATTCATATTAAAAATATTGTTTTCTTACATGCAGTTATTAGACTTTCAATGGGATAAGAACAAATAATCGGTATGTGTTTCCATGTATGCCTTAAAAACAGACCTGTTTTCCTTCCACTGTTTTTGTGGATGTGCAGTAGTAGTAGCAGACAGATTTTCTTTTATAACACAGCAACCACATTCTTTATAACTAACAAAAGGTTATTGTAATTGAGTTTCTCCTACTACACAAAAAAATGCAGTTTCTATCACAGAAAACAGACAGAATAATCAGAAAACATGTTTTATTTTAAATTAACTTCAATGCTTAGAAATACACCGAACAACAGTAATAGTGTATTCATTTCCCATACCGGCAGTTTGAAAAGCACTCAATATAATTGTTTTCAGCCTATGTACAGGCATGTTATGTTACACAAGTCAGGAAATTAATTTAATGTCCTCTGGTTGGATAGAGATAAGACTCTACAACATGGGCAAATCAAAATATCAGTATTTTTACTCTCAGTTTAGTCATAAAATGTTTGATAGTTTGATTAGCTTTTCTAACATACTAGTTTGATAGAAATTCTCTTTTCATAAGAGTAAAGCGCAAAAAAAGCTGGAATCATAAAGCTTCTTTGTCCTAACATCCGTTTTCACTGGATTTTCTTCCTTTGCGTGCGGTCTCGGTTATAGTTTGATAACATAGCTTAAGTTTTCAGTTCTTGCATAGTTTGTTCCTGACTGTGCAAGTGTGTGTACTTAGTTTGACATATGTTAATAATCTACGTTAGGATAGTCGTTATCGTAGATATCTGAAACAGAAAAAATACATGTATGTCATTTAAGGCCTTTATACAAAGACTCATGAAAATTGCATATGAAATTACAGAGGTAGGATAAACGTTTTGTGCAGTTTTTTAGAGAACATATCAATTTAAACTCACCGGCTGGATAATCAACATCATCGTATATGTCGCCTTCCCTGGAAAGAAAAACAGCACGCATGAAAGTTACTTGTGTTATAATTCCTTGAGATTCAAAATGATAACACGTTTGTAAATTCAAAGAAACTGGAGTTAATTTTCTATTTCTGAAAGTTCTTGAGTCCATAAAATATGGATAAATGCAAACTGACATATCAGCCGCACACTTAATGAGTACAGATCTACAATCTAAAGAGCGAGCTGAACATTATCTGTTACTGAAATACAAAAAAATCATCAACCACACATGAAGTGATGGACATATGCTTACATTGGGAGAAGAAGAGATCTTGACACATAGCCATCTGTGATAAAGGAAATAAAACACAAGTAAGCATTAGAATTACTGGAAAAAGGTTTGTTTATAGCAGTGTAGGAGGTGTTTTATGTGCTGTGCTTAATATTTTTTATGGACAATAAAAAATCGAATTTTTTCTTCTTGACAATAAGAAATATTAATATTTCTTATGGACATCTATATATAAATGGTGGTGTTGGGATGTGGAGTTGGTTGGCAAACGGATCAAATAAAATACACCAATTTTAGAAACCAATGACTGAGAAGAAGCTCTTTATAATGAACAGATGGATGGAGATATGGAGGAAAAAATGCAACACACAAAATAGGAAACTAACATTCGAGGAAAAAGGCGTGGAGTGTTTTTAATCATGTACCTGTTCCACACTTAAATCCCTGACCTCCACTTGGTTATTAGAGATGACAAACATCTGGTAACTCTTACACCATTTAATAAGCGCTCCTTTTCATTTTGAGACCTTATCTTTTCAAACTGTTGGTCAGAGAAAAGAGAATCTGAGAGGGGTCTAAATGGTCTACTCACATTTCCCGTGTCTGTTTCGACAAAGAGCTTTCTTGGCGCTGGTGAGCTGGATGATGTCCAGGACTTCTCCCTTATTCACATGGAGTTCCTTGTTTCCTGGTTTCTTTATGATGGCGTTAGGATTTACCATCATACTGTGCAGCACAAGGAAAGGCCCTTCATACTGGAAATGAACAGTCACAAGAGTCACTTATTTCATATATCATATGTATAATTATATATACGCACATGGTCAATGAAACAACCTGATAGAAAGAAATTGCTTTACCTTGAATTTCTTTCTTAGCTCCTTTTCCATTTTTGGATCCATGCTGTGAAGACATGAATTTGTCAGTTAATCATGTTGTATTCCCATGCTAGTGATATCAAACTAATCAGTGGAAACACTTCTATTCTATTGTCTTTTGAACATGAGCCAGTGACCACACCTCACAGGTCAGCTATGATTCTGCAGCTGCATAACTGCATCGATCTCACATTTTCTGTTCCCTCTCAGAAAACCAGATGTGAAAACGTACCTGATTTCTGGTGGAGGTGGGGGAAAATCAGCAGGCAGCGGCTGAACGTCATCATAGCTATCTGTGGAAAAAACACAGTAAATCTGAAACTAAAACTATTCTGTTTTCTTGTACATGAACAACCATCAGGCTGAAACAAAGCAGTTCCATATTTATGGTGGAAGACGGTGTAAGGGTAAATTATGATCATAAACAATTTTGTTTTTTATTTGTATTTATGTTTGAAACCGAGGGCCTAGAGATACTTTTAAAAATGGTTGAACCAAATTGGACTTGAAAAAAAGCACTTACAAAAGATTTTAGCTGAGAAATCAAAAGCGGAACCTAATAAAATCTGATGTGTTGTAACATCAAGTACCATTTTTATTTGCTCTGCGCAAGCAGCAGGACACTTAAAGTTTTCATATATTTGATATACAGCTGACTTTTTACAAACTAAAAAAAAAACATTAGTGAACAAAATTCTAACAAATTAATCATAATTGAAATGGATGAATAATTAATCATAATTAATAACAGTTTATAATCAGTGAACATGTTAAAATTTTACCAAAATATGAAATTCACTTGAAGACAAAAGTCTTCAAAATGAGCATCTCCCCGACAAACAAGAACGGCAAAATGCTGAATAACTCTACAAGGAATTTGTGTCTGCATTTTGTACTTTTATCAAAATATTTAACATTTAGTCCATGTTTGAAATGCTCATACTTAAACGGCCTCCGTAGTTGGAAAACCTGTTGTTATTATAATGTACTGATAATGTCGGTCATTGGAATGGTCACTCACCATCATCTTCAAGCATGCTGCAGATCACAGGAAGCACAGACATTAGTATGAACAAGTAAATCATTTGTTTACATCCATAGAAAAATATTAATGAAAAGAGTTTGAATGTTTTTCTCTCCATTGAACACCCTGTACCTGTCTCTTTTGGGTGGGTCTGGTGGTGGTGGAGGTAATTCTGTGTCCCTTTTCCTTGACTGGAGCGCCTTTATCTTTACTGCCTCGTAGTCTATATCCACACACGTGTTGCTGATGTATCCGTCTGTGAGCAAATCCACCGACACAATGAGGCTCTGTGGCTCCAGAGGGTCACCACACTTGTATTATTGGGAGGTCACTCCTCCTTTCTATCAAACTAGTAAAATGATAGTTTCCTTAAACCATGACTCTTCTGTAGTCTAAGAACTGTTTAGGCTCAGACCTCTACCTCGGTGTAATCAGGACCATAATACTGTAAAACTTTTTTAAAATGAATTCAACACAAAACCGAAGCGACCAGCAGAGGGGATTGTGTGGTGGCACGAAAGTGTGCAATTCCATGAGGACTACAGGTGTGAGAGGGTAGGGCAATAACCACGATATTTGTTTTTAACTTCCTTGTCAGAAACTAGCATATCAGGCTTGGCTGTGTAAGAGAGTTTACAAAGCCTGGCTTAACAAGAACTCATTTTCCAACCTCAATAATCTAATGTTTAATGCCAAGCTTAACCGTCAGAAATCAGAAATGCAGAGGATCAAAGGTTTTATGAAGTGGTCTTATTAATGCATCTGTCCGCCAACCTGCTTAAAGTAGTTGGAGGCTAAGATGACATTGTGGAACATCAATATCTGAGATGTGGAACCCCATATCTTCACAAAATATAGAACGATAAAATACAAGATGCAAGATATATAAATGCTTTTAAAGCATTGATAAATCATTGCATTGTAAGAAAATAAAGAAAAAAATAACCAAGAATACTACTAAGTTGGTGAAATGGGGAAAAATACAAAAACAGAAAAAACAAAAAGAATATATTTTCTAACAACATATATACATAAATATGTGTGTCTTTTTATTTTAACACACTATCAGATGTTTTGCGGGTCATCATGAGAATCTTTTACAAAATCATCTGGATTCTTCTAAATAAATAGTTAATAAAGAGATAGGAGAAATGATCCTCTTTGTTGCAGAGCCTCTTCAACAATATGTGATAGAAACACCTTCAGAATGATTTTTTTCATCTAAAGGGTAATTTTGGAAATGATGAAAACAGCTATTTGCTAGGAAACTGTATTAGAAAACCTGATTAGTGGGACGGATGTTCTCAATGTCAACACTTGAGTGTTTGATGGTGAAACATTTGAGTGCTTTAAAATGGTGTAATCAAAGCTGCAACCTGAAGACAGAGAGACACCACAAGTGGTTTTCCTATCCATGTAATCTGCAGATTTCTAAATATCTTGTAAAGGGCCAGGGGCAACAACAAGCCCATTACTTTAAAAAAGTAACAAATACATAAAGCATCCTCAAACTAACATTTAAACTCCACTTAATTCAAATGCTCACAAATCCTTAAATTCCGACATTTAAAAACACAGAGTATTATCACCACAATCACAACAGGAGCTTGAGAAGACAGACGCCCATTATCTTCCTTTTCTGTCATCAAACATCCCAGATTTGTCCACACAGGCTTAACATTGTGGGATGGCGGGAGAAGCTGTTTTCAAATTATAAAATCATCAGCCTACAAATTATTGGAATTGAGGCTGTTACTCACAGTTTCCGTTCAGAGAACGAGCCAGCCATTTGCCTCCAGGGTTATCCTTCACTCGCATGATCTCCACACTCTCTCCCTGTCGAACACTGAGGTCAAGTTTTCCTCCTCCATTCCAGTCGTGCCGAACTCTTGCTGTGTGAAGAACCTCAGAGTCGCCTTGTAACTGCAGACAGACAAAATGTGTTGATTTTTTTTTCAAAGTGTATTAAAAGAGCCTCATTGGTGAGGAAAATGCACATAAAACAGAGTCTAACAGCGTCTTTTTCCTGTTATTTCTCCACCTGAAAGTTTTTCTTCAGATCATTCAGTCTTTTCTGACGCTCCTGCTGCTCCTTTTTTATCTGCTCCTCTTGTCTCATTATTGCATTCTTCATCTTAGGGTTTGGCTGCTGCTGGTTTGTCAGATTCCTATAAAGATATATTCCAAACAAAAACATTACTTGGCACCTCTGGTTCTCTGATTTTCTTCTCATGTCGTAGATTCTGGTTGCTTTCCTGAAAGCATGCATTTCATGTTTTCAGTATACAAGTGTTAAACGTTCCCTGGAACACTCTGAAAAAGACCATGATAACTGGTTTCCACTGGTCCTCATAACTAAAGCTGAGTACTGTTATTTATTTTCAGAGTTTAAAAGGACACTACTTTACAGTAGAATCACTGATGAGTCCATTTCTGGAGGATCCTTTGAGGCTCTATACGAGAAATTCATCGTGATTCTATTAAATTTCTTTCATTTTCAGCTGTATCAGCAGCTGCAGGTGCAGTTTACACAAAAATAGCACTAGCTGTAGCAGACAACCTGCAGCTGAAGCCACAGTCTAGCTCTGCAAACAGAGAACGTAACACTAACCAAAAGGATCAGTGCTTCGATCAGGAAGTCTTAAACTTACTCATCAATCTCCTCATACGTGTCTTCATAATCATCATCGTCGTCCTGCAAAAGCAAATAGTTTTATCAGCACCTTTAACGAATAGTCAAGTGTCGAAATACCAAACCAAATGTGAACTGTGACAGGGCTCAAAGCAAACATGATAACGATTGTTATAGATCTATGTATGCATTGTTTTATTGATCTGTACTCACCCCATCAATACACTGTGAACTGTTTTCACTGCAGGATTCTGTAAAGGTGGAAAGTATTCAGATTTTATCTCAACTTACAAATATGACGTGCTTTTTCACAAGGCCAAAGACTTTTGAATAAATCGTTTTAATGCGGAGGTTTATGAACTATGGATTTATTGATTTTTTGTACCATTTTTATCAAAACTTCCGATATCATCGTAGGTGTCCTGTTCATCCTCAGGGCCTCTGGAAAGAATAAAAGAGTACACAAAGATTAAGTTAGTTCGCTATGTCCTCACCGCCAAACTGAAATGCTGAATCTCATGGTACCTGTACACAGAGGAGGGGGAAGGAAACCAAAGACATAGAAAAAAGCTTCAAAGAACAACATGAACTGAATAGTATCAACCCAGCTATTAGGCGTTATCAGAACATTGTGACGATCATTTTTTACGCTCTATAGGCTACAGATTGTTTCTACCTTTCCCTTTCCAACACAAAACACTGAATTGAACAACAAATTGATTCACTTTTACAGAGACAAAAATCAACGGGGGGCGAATCTTCAGAATCCAAAGGTTTGATTTCTCCTTCACTTGTGCTCAAAACTGAAACGTGCCAGACATCATTATTATACGTTGTGTATCTTTGACAACTGTTTGGGTGACACTCACACAGAGGCGACCTGACGCAGCAGCCTCTTGGGTTTGTTGCTTCGCAGTGGAGGATTTGGCGGAGGGGTCAAAGCTGGTACAGACATTCTTCTGTCCTCGGAGCCTGACGAGCCACGGAGAAGAATGACAAATATGACCGAAACACTGTTGTCAGCAATAGTGTGGACATATTTCCTCATTAAACTATAGCACAAGGCACATGGTCATGATTAACTGTGTCATAAACACCTTTTCGTAAGTAAAATGTTAAGTTAAAATAGTCGTCGCAAGCTGATTCCCCCTTTGTAACTCGCTTAACTTCCATTTGCATGTGTGATTTTTTTTTCTAATCTATTTTGTCTGTAACAAAAAGAATGATGAACGTAAATCAGCAAATTTACAAAACAGGAGTTTCTGGATATCTTGCCTGATCACCTTTTTCAAGAACTGTTACCTACCATTGCTTAGCCTCGGGGCAGGAAAGGCAGGCCCTCGCTTGGTCTTCCGAAAGGGTTCCAGGTTGACCAAAGGAGGTCGTTTTGGTTTCAAGGGAATAGGCCCTTCGAGGGGCAGCGGCTTCCTCAGAGGGGTCACGTCCCCGGCACTCCTCTGGCGGGGCTGTTGGTGGATAGAACGTGGTGTGGCGGTGGGAGACGACCCAAGGATTTGAACTGGACTCGGAGCTAGAGTTGGCATTGGTCTGGCATCTGCTGGTCCTTGGTGCATTCGTATCATGTTCTGCAGCAGCTCCCCTGTCTGCTTGATTTTATTAACCTCTGTTGGCTGAAAGGGTGCTCTGATGGCAAAATTGGGAGGTGGGCGAGGTGAGGAAGCCGGTTTTGTGGGAATAGATGCCGCCATCGGATCCGCCCTTGGTAACCTCACTAGACCTGGGCTGGCCAGAAGCAGAGGAACAGTGGGTGAATGTCTTTGAGCCCGCTGGTTCTCTGTCACAGGTAAGATCCCTCTCCCAAAGCTGGGTCTCGGAGATTTAGGTGAGCCACTGTCGCGACTGCTTGTGTTCGAGGTACCGGCCTGGTTGTTGAACCTGTTCCTCAGAGCCTTCACATCGATGCTCTCCCCCTGAAAATAACACCAGAGCACATATTCAGCTGCAGATGCTCTGTGTCTGAAGCAGGAAGTTAGCAGCGTAGCTTCAGGTAAGTCATGCCACCGCACAGCAACACAAAGATCTCGGCAAACTCCCCCGCAGCCTTTACAAAGTTTGAGTGCACCGTGCAACAAGCCCGTTTCCTGGTTTTAAAATACTAGTTTGCAGTCTGAAGTCCACAGGATTTAGAAACACACTCAAAACAATCATCAAAAGATTTTGAAGAGCTAGATTTTCAAATACTTGAACTCAAATAATAAAATGTTACCCCGTTGTCATTTTCTTCTGTAACTTAATATGATATTAAGGCTGCAACGTTATAAACTAACTTACTGGGCACTTTCTTTTTTTGCTTTTACTTTCAGATAAAAAAACACTTTAGCAAAAAGGGTACTGATCAAATATTAGATGCTTAGCTTGTTATAAAATTTGCTGGCTCTGGCTTTAGTTCAACCACAAAGGGAAACCAGAACTGGCAAAGCTGCAGGAATGGCATGCAAAGGGCTGCCAAACAGGATTCAACCAATTTCACTTATAAGAATGCGACTGAGAATTTTTTATTGATAATATCCATCTTTGATATCCAGCATGTGGATTCCACAGTTATTCCACAGAACTGCCTGACGAGCAGAGAACAATTAAAATTTAATAGAATAAGAATAAGTATGCTTTGACATTTACATCAGAAAAGTCAGAAGCAGATTTCACAGACATTTAAATGCCAATAAAGATGTGACTTCTTCCCAAATTCTAACACAGGGCTGCCTCTCATATCTCTTAAAGAGCTTGTCATATTATCATTTACTCATCATCCTCGGATACATCCCATTCTGTTCTGTAAATGATAGTATGACCTCATACAGGCATTTACCAAAAGAACAAGCAAATCCCCAGAGGGACCTCAAGAGTAGTCTGAATCATTTCCACCCAACAGAGTGTTTTTCAGGCATTTTCTAATGAGAAATACTCTTATGAAAATACTTGCGGTGATCAGTTGTTGCTGTGGCTAATTAACCATTGTAAAAGGTTTGAAATGGGCAGGGACGTTAGATTTCACACAATCCGATTCTGTAATATCTGAGTGTTTTCGAAGTTTACTTTCCTTTTAATGCTGAGAAAATAATGTGAAGTGGATTAAAATAACTGGACAAAAAAAAGAGAAAAATAAAGAATGAATATCTTCAATTTAAAAACCACTTATCTAAAAGACTTTTCAGGGTCCATATGGCTCAACACACTTTTATACAAGAATAAATCTAATTAGTTTCAGGGCAAAGTCAATACAACGTATCAGGACTAACCACATTTTTATCTCCCGCTTGATGTCAGTTTAAAAGTTCTTGGATGTTTGTTTTCCTGTTCATATCTACTGCTTTTGGTCAGTCCTTTTATGAATAGTTGTCGGCTCCATAAGTTTACTTCTGATATGCTAAGGTTTTTTTCCTCAAACTGCAGAGATGCCACCAAATCTTCAGGCCTCATTGAAAGGTTTCAAGATGAAGACCCATGCAGATTAGTTATGGTTTTGTTAGAGTTTGTTAAAGTTTGTTAAAAATTAAGATTTTCTTATGTATGTATGACAGACAACGGTTGTAAAAACGTATATTTTTGGGAGATTTTTCCAGATATGCTCTTGTTTTTTTTAAATAATGTGCAAATATGACAAATAAGGTTATTCTGAGGGAATGTTCATCCTTGTTATGTAGAAACTTGCTTATTTTTTGTTTATTCACATGTGTGTTTTCTACCTGTGAGAAGCAGGTGCTTGTCTCTTCACTCGCAGTGTGTCTCTGAACTGTGAGCAAAGTTGACTGGTAGCTAACTCTGGGCCATGTAATTCTCAGTCCTCTCTGATTTCAAAGCAACCTGAATTAAGCGAGGTGAAAATATACAGAGCACTGGACGCTGTTGTTTGTGCGACTGCTCGCTTCAACCCTCTCGCACAGACCAGTGAATCATGGGAGAGCAAAGTAGTGTGAGCATTGCACTCTAGAAAAGGTATGTGAATTTAATTTCCTATCACTGATTTCTACTTTCAACTAAAGAATTAACACACACGGATCAGGAGTCTAAGACATGATCGAGAGCAGGAAGTGCTCACAACCACATTTTTTCTACCTCAGCCAGCATCCTGAGCTGGTTACCATGGAGGCACCCTCTGTACCCAATAAGCTGCAAGCTTTGCTAGCCGTTGTTTGCTTTGACAGGGAACAAAGGAAATATAAAAGTGTAAAAAAACCACAAAAGGTTCATATAGAAGCACACGTGGTTCCCCTTACAGGCAGTCAGTGAGCGCCCGGAGAAGAGGCAGTATCTATGTGTATGTGTGTTATGGCACTCCAACAACTGTGCAGGTGTGCCAAAAAGTAGAACCATGAATTTAGAACAGCTATTTAGGGGTGCAACCAAACGGGAACATGAGCAACTAAACATTTTCTCCTTGATTTTCAGTATAGTTTAGACGTTATAGCAAGAAAGATCTTCAAATCTATACTTAAACCTCCAACAATAATCATGAATAAGTATTTTATGCTGTCCTTATCCAGCTCTTTTGTTGTGTAATAAGCATGTTGAAGTACAGCAAACTACCCGAAACTTGGTCTACAATCAAGGATATTATTACGAGGATATTACTTTTTTCAGGAGTCAGTCTGCTATGGACTGCTATGCAGCTGATGTTGAACATTAATCGAATTAATTAACTGCATATATGAGGCTGTGATTGAAGGGTTCTGGTCTCCTTTTGGAATCTTGAAGCCTTCAAAGTACAAAAACTGAATCAGATTTTAACTGGCACTTTTCTCTGTGACGGTAAATATCTTAAAAAGCATTCTATAAAATGTTACAAACTGAGTAGAAGCTATGTACTCATTCCATAACAGTGTAAGCCAGAACTGAGCACACGGTGAATAATTAACCAGTCAAAGCTGTGAAATAATGGTTTCTTTCATCCGCTCCAGAATGAGCATTTTGTTTTTCCTATTCCAGCTTCCTCTTTTAACTGTAAAAACTATTAGATTTTAAGTCATTTTTGTCAGAGATACAGACCGACAGCAAAAGCTGTGTGAGACTTTCTGTTACAGAAACCTTGATGGACAGCTGGCAATGGGTGATTTAAACAAGTACAAGAGATGCCTGAAAGAAGCTATCTACTCGTCTGTTTGGTGGTTACATTTAAGAATAAAATCATCTCAATCAGCTCACCATGTTTTCTTCGGCCAGGATTTACTGATGAAAGAAGAGATCCATGTGCAGTAATTCCCTAGTATCCAGAATGCTGTTGCTGCTCTAACCGTGACATGACAACTGCCAGGGCGCGTACTGCAAAGGGGGAAATGCTTTGTAATTCAGCTTGAGCAACAGGGTGACTCACAGAGCAACAGATCGAAAGAAACAATTTTTACACGATGACTAGCCATGTGGCGTCTTTTTTTCTTCAGAAAGTCATGTGTTGTAATATGCAGGATATATTGTAGAAATAGGCAGAAAAAATGCTCATCTTACTGACAGCACACATTTTCTATATTCTTTTAGCTTTATTTCCTGTATGTAAGTGCAGAACGTTTAAATGATACTCAATTCAGAGATCACAAGGGACAGATAAAAGTTCAAGACCAACAAAAAAAAGACGATTGGAGAAAAGTGAAGTATGGGGAAGCAAAGATTTGGGTTTTCTCATAAAGGAACTGGAGCTTGTTCAGGTTAAATAAAGTGAGTTTCAGTATCAAAAATAAGGAATTGCCCATATGACGTTTATTATTTTTACATTTCAGGTACAGAGAAAAAAACTTTTGAAAAGAGTAGAAAAGATAGAAGCTGGTTTAAGCCAAATAATATGTTTTATAAGAAGTCTCACTAAAAGCTGTGTACAGTAAAACATTGTTATACTTTATATGTAAAATCCATCACAGGTTCCAGAATCATCCAAATTATTCATATCTGAATTCATATCATGTTTAGAGCAGAAAAGCAGAATTGTTGAGTGCAGAGTTTGACACAAACAGATCCGTTTTTAGATGATCACCAACTCATTACAGGAGAGAGTTATCCAACTCTCCCGTTGCTCCCATGGAGGTGTGGGCAGAATTTAAAGGAATGGTGTATCCATGAAAAGATGGAGGCATAGCAGGACATCCCACTGTGCTGCCCCCCACCACGAATCCCAGTGGAGGGTTCTCAGTGGCGTGAGCCTGAGGTTGAACTCCTACTGGGGTTGCTGGGATGGTTGTCTGAGCCCACACGGGCGTGTTGCCAGCCATGGTGGGCGTTTCACCCCCCCACTGATTCCCCCAAGGCCCCTGCTGACCCCAGGGCACTGTGGAGGGACAGTGTGGTGTAGGGAAGTATGGAGCGCCTCCCACTGGCTGAGCGGGGAACATGGAGAGAATCTGAGCTGTGGAGAACATTTGCAGGGGAGACTCTGGGAGAAAAAAAAGAAAAAGAAAAAGAAAAATCAGTTTAGGTTCTGAAAAATGGGACAAATTGGAATAAGGCAATTATGTCACATAAATGTTGACTTAAATAACACATAGCTCTGATCTCAGGGATTGTAGATTTGACTATAAACCTGTTTTTTAGGTGTTTAATATGTGTTTATAACTGATCAAATACAGAAACACTGTTCTAGTTTTTAATTTATCATTTAATGGAATCTGTAAAAAAAAAAAATCACTTTTGAAGTTACAAATTCAGTTCCCGTTTTCAGGCTGCCTATCTCTTCTTGAGTTTTAGTTTCGATCACAGCTTCAGTATCAACATCGGCTTTGTTGTTCGATTCCATATGAATGTTACCCCTTTTTTTAAAAACTATTTTTTTTTTAAACTTTCTTCTTAGTGATAATGTATTAATTGGATTTGATTCCATTACAGTGAATTAGACTCCGATTGGCTTGAATCGTAATAAATCTTTGAAGAGCCTAGGGATAACATCTACTATAATTTGGCACTATATGAATACAATTGAACTCAATTGTAAACTGTTTATCTTTCGTTATTACCCATCTGTGATGGCTAAGGTCAGCCAGCAGCGCTTTGCTCACAGTGCCACTAACCTGATGGACTGGTGACTGCGTTTTGTGTGGACGACAGAGGGTCCTCTAAACGGCTGGAAAACACCTCCATCAGTTCATTGCTAGAACACTATGGATGGAAAGACAAGACAACCGTGTCGCACTGACAATTAAACACCAATAAGTGGGCTATATTGAGTTGTGATCAGCATGGAACTATGCGTGAAAATTCGAAAAGGTCAAAAACTGTGTTTTGGCACCTGGTTTGATTGTTCGGAGAAGGTGCTGGGTCGTGGGCTGAAGACATCATTCAGGGCTTCTCCCTGGATTCACAACAGGTGACACGTAACATCCTTTAGTCAATGAATACTGAATCTCATTAAACATTTTAGGAATTATAAAAAGCTTTTGAGAGCTATTAATCTTTCATTACCATAGCTGGAGGGGGTGAACTGTGATTTAGATGAACTAAAGGGACAGTCTGAGAAAGCAAAACAGGCAGTGAGTCAAACATGATGAACAAACCAAAAACCAGGCAGATACCTGGGTGGGTTCTTACTTGTGTCTCTGCAAGGGTCTTTGGGGTCTCTTGCTCGACTTTCTGGCAAACCTCCTTGATGTCAAGAAGAACCGGATCCGCCTAAGGGATAGACAGAACAGACACCAAAGGCACTCAGTGTATTGTCACACCGTGACAGTTGAAAGGGTGCAGTGGTCGCCATGTAGTTTCCTCTTAACCTGACTGTACCAAAAGTTTAATCTGAGGATCTTCTGGGAAGGACGGAGTTTAATCATTGTGCCTTTTTGTAATACTTGCTTGAATGAATCAAAAACAGTCTTTAATTGGGGAGAGCTGGACAGTGGATGCAGAACAGGTGAGACAAGGACACAGGTACAGGAAGCTGAACTGAATGAGGAAAGGCAGAAGAAACTGAGGGACATGAATGAAGGTGGGGGTGACACAGGTAAATCATGACACACATCAAAATAAAACACAGGACAAAAAACTATGAATACAACACAAATGTAATGAACATACGCTTTATGTTATTCCGTTAGTGCTGTGTCCCATCACCTGATTGGCCGTCTTGATGTAGAAGAGGATGTATGCTTCTTCATGTTGGTAGATGTAGGCCAAAGCTCTGGGGTCAGACGCGTCTTTAGTCAAAGAGCTAATTTTGCTCCTGTCATGGTCGTGAAGAACAATCTGAAAAAACAGCATAATACAGAGGATGTAGGAACACTGTCCTGCACAAACGCACACACACATTCAGCGGCAATGTGAAATCATTCATGCTGCTTAAGTTTGTATGTAGAAAAACTAAATATTGAAATTAAGTAAAACAATTTCGGGATGGGATAAAAACATAAAACAACTAATCTTGTCAAATTTGATGCCCGTTTTTCCAGAAACCCTTCCGACACCATTGATCCATCTTGATTATTAAAAACAACTTCAAAGCCCATATTTGAAGATTTTAAGTCTTTCCATAAACAATGAAGGGCCATACGACGTCAGCAAATGGTAAACAAAAATAAGTATAACAAGTGAGAAAAAAGAACTCTGCTAATTAAAGCGACTCACCCCACTCCTCTCATCCACAATTTTCAAACCACTGGAGCAAATTTTCAGCCATATTCTCAGCTTGTGTTTCCCTTGTTTCCTTGCTGCAGCCTCAAAGCCCTTAAACACACACACAGAAATATCCACAGGTGCAAGAAAGAAATATGAAAAGATACACAAAAATCCATAGTTTGAGCCAAGAATGTTCCTGTGGGACCATGAGTGCCTTAATGTGTGTTTTAAAACCCGTCATCTGTTAAATAGCTTCTTAATGCAACTAATTAAAGGAAACAGAAAATGCACCGAGCAACAGACACAGACTTTGGAATAAGTACATGTTGCTATGTGGTTAAAGGGAATAGATGGAGAAGGAGCACAGTGTTTGGTGTGCTCATAGTGTTTATTATAAAATACATTGATTTCACAGCATTAAACACAGTTATTTATGAGAATTCCAGTAAAGTCTACTGTCTTTTTTAACATTTTATCAAATATTTGGTACCATCAATTGAAAATGACTTCATGCCATTTTTTAAATCAATATTTCTCACTTTCAACACTGAGATGTTGCGTTTGTATGATGTTTATTTGAAAACAGGGTAGATGAACTCTGCAATTTGCTCTTTCCTTAGAACACACTGTACTGATAAAGTTTAAAAGAATAAGATATATATGACATTTTTAATCACACCAAGTCATCTCCCTAGAATTTTGAGCCTCTGTGGCTTCACACACACACACACACACACACACACACACACACACACACACACACACACACACACACGCACGCGCTGCTGGACATGAACTCTCACTGGATCATGCAAATCCCCGTGAGACCTAATGCTCTGACGTCACTGAAAGGAGTCAGAAAGATGTCAGAATATCAAAAGTCAATTTTCTAAAGCAGGATGTTTCCCACAATCGTCCTTATCTGATGGCACGGTTTTCTTCCTCAGAAGCCCCTAATCCACAGGAAAATGTCTGTTTTTCTAACACATGTACCATGTATCCCCGCTGCTATTATTGACTTATCTGATCTGATTATATTATGAGTGATTAAAGGATTAAGAATAAACAGAATTATTAGCTTGAGATTTATTTGACACATACCTTTTGTTCCATAAGCACGTTTAAAACAAAAGTCTAAAAAATTTCAAGCTTACGTGCAGCCCCCTCTTTACATTGGAGGAAAAAAGAAATCATGGAATTAAATTGGTTTATATTTCTAAAATTAATTGAATTGTTTCCATAGAAAATGAATGGGATGAATGAGAGAACAACTTCATTATTACTGTATTACATAGTCCTAAATTGTGAAATATCTTACATATGATCTGCACAGCAATACAAACTCTATTCAGTCCTCAAATTTAAAGAAGGATAATGCAACAGGAGACTATAAATAAAACGCCCTGTCTATCTTTACACCTGATTTAGCTCATGACTGCTCTTTTTTTCAACTCACAGTGGAACATTGATAAGAGAGGGGAGAAAATACTCTAAGTAAATGATTTCCTCATTTTTACTGTTTGCTTTCTTTTACCATGTAGCAGTATTCAGCTCTTTAATTTTAACAACTGATCAGATAAATCTGTGTCATGGTGGCCCCAATAAGCAGAGCAGCCGTGTAGACATCACCCACAACAGACAGCACCGCTCAACCCCTTAAAAATGGAATTAATGTAACTTCTTGTAACTGACAAAGACAAAAGTGCTGCTTTTTAGTACAATTAATGTTAATTTCAGTGACTAACATGCACATTTGTCAGTTGACATATCTAACTCATGAAAGATTCTTAGCATCCTGCATCTGACATTAAGTAATGACAGGGGATAGAAAAATACACTACAGTAGATGTTATCTCTGCACAGATCGTCCCACACACTGCGAGGAAAGATAAGAGGCTGCAGGTTGCAGTTTACTCTGTCATCGTACCTCGATGTTACAGATTCCTACATGCTGGATTTTCAGGTCTGTTATCAGAGACTGGGGTTAATGGAGCTGCTGGCTTAGCGTGTGACATGCCGTCAAAGTCTGAACAGCGTTTCAGTGTGACGGACAAAACAAACCCACGATCACTGAAAAAGACTTAATACAAGTCCAAACATCCGCCGATGTCAGATTTGAATCTTACTTGTCATTCAGCATCAAACTTGTATTTATCTTACATTTTCAGTCAGATTAAATGGCAGCTGTGAAGAGGAGTTGACAGGTTTAGGTTTATTTTGGCAGTGAACGAATTACTACCTTCAGTTTCATCATGCAGTCCAAGCACATTTTCTGTCCTTGTGCACCAGGGACCGTGTCCATGCCTATCAGCTTGGCCCTGTAACGAACCCCATCCCCATGGTAACGGGACTGAGAGTCAGACGTTCCTGGGAATCATGTTGAGAGTGGATAGAGATCAGAGAATGGGGAGAAGTGAAATGTGCATATGTGTATACTGTGCATTTGCGTTTGTTAATCATTTTTTGGAGTGATTTTGAACTTTTGCTCCTTATTAATATGCATATCGTTTATTGTGATGGTTGGGTTTTATTTACATGTGTTTGCACAAACTTCAGAACAGGCATTTTTGTGTTCAATGCCAGTAAATATTTGGGCTAATGTCCCTCCTAAAGTATGAGCGTGTTTACATGTTCTTAGTGTGCAGCAAATATGGACCCCGTGTTTAACTGATCTCTAGTGAATGTTTTATCTCATTTCCTGAAATAAAACCGGCAATCTTCTGATAGAAATGTCAGTATGTTTTTTGTCACTGAAGTCCACTCTTAAACTGCTCTACTCGTGTTACGCAGTAGTGTTCAACTGCTTTTAGTCATGAAGTTAGTTAACAACTTGAATGATGCTTAGTCAGCATGTTGTACAGCATTACACACCAGAATGTGAAGTCAACTTTAGACTCCAAAACACAAATTATTGGGGTCATGTGCTGCTCTGAGATTGATTCAGCTCACATGTTTGTCACTGTCCAACCTGCAAATAAATCTGTCTGCATGAGCAATGAGTCTGTGACAAGTGGAAACGGTTCAAGCATAGGGTTTGGGAACTCAGCCAAGAAATTCCTTAAAAGCATTTTATTCATTATGTTGGACCTTTAGATCTACCCACCAAAGATAAAAAGAACAAATAATTGCCAAAGAAAATTACATAGAGAAAACGTTTAGAACAATTAGTAGATTTCTATTTATTTGTTTTATATTTTGCTTTATATAACATTTTATATTCTGACTCACATTTGAAAAGATACTGGCTCTGTTTTTAGGAAATTCATCAGTGTCAAACCCACCCCTGTGTGCTTTTCTTTTCATTTACATGTCATGTCATCTAAACTATATTATTACACATACGTTATTTACCTTTTCCCAATTTAAACATTTTGTTAAAGCTAGATGTAAACATCTCATTTGCCACAACATGTTTGTTGTTTAGAAACTTAACTTCAGTGGTATATTACTGTCAATAAATGTAATCCTTCACTTTTGACTTTCAACTCTGCATCCTTCCACAGTGATTCAGGACACATCATCACATTCTTCACTTTTATTAGTTTTTTACAGGGCTTCTTTCAGTATGTAATTCTGAAAGTGTGACTGCAGAAGTGCACTTTGTTTCATATGAAACCCTCACTGTTTATAAAGGTTAATGTGTAAAAGATCTTGCTCAGAAGGATCCTTCACTTAGTTGAACTAACAGTCATTTTTCAAATGGACATTGCTGATGGAGCTAGGTTATATAAATGGAGTAAACAGACTTGAATTCACTTGACATGAAAGTTCACATCCCTGGAAGCATGTTAGAGGGCATCCAGGAAGACACTGCTCAATATAACCATGCCCTATAATGTCTCTAAAGCAGCTGGAACAGCTGGAAGCCTCTCAGAGGTACATAAACGAGAAAGTAAGGCAAGTAAGGAAGATAAAGGCAAACAGCCTTATAGGATTCTCGCTTTTCCCCTCCAATTAACAAACACACTGTCCCAGGACCCTCCTGGGCTTCGATTAGTCAGCCTTCCTTCCACTATTTCCATTTTTGGTAAAGTGGGATTTACTTTGATGTTGATATATATGATACTTCTTTACAAAGCAGCTCATTTTGCACAGAGAAAAAGTTTTATTCAACTAAATGTTTATGTTGTCGTTTCTATCAATTAAACCGGCATGACTCCTGTGATGTAATAAGTTGTACCTCTGGGTTTTCTCATATTTTTTCACACACATTTCTCTCTAAAGAGATTGATGAAGTAGAGGAAGGCTTTTGGCAGTTTGAGAGACTCTCGCCTTCCTATTTAAAAACAGACAGCACAGATTACCCAGCAATTAAATAAAGATTAATGATGCCACGTGACCATTTCAATATCTTACAAGAAATGTGGATTTGACTTCATTTTCACTGGAAATACATTCAGCAGCACTGACATAATATTCTCTTGAGAATAATATGACGGTCAACAGAAACCAAACCCAAATACCTCTTGTGTTGGGGGGCGGCCTGGCTGTGACAGCAGTTTGGCTGGCTGCCGGACAACTCCAGGCCTCTCGCACCGATTCCATCAAGTTGTTGTTTGGAAAATTACAACGTGGGGGCTTGGGACCCTGTGAAAACAAGGGAGCAGTAACATTGCTTGGCTGCTAGCAAGATGCAAACAATGCATAGGTCTCAAAGTGAAATCGGGATAAAAAAATAGAAGATTTGTAATCATTGTTGTCCTCCATGCCGAAGAAAAAGTGTTGGATCCACCTCACCTGCTGGAAGTGAGTCCTCTTTGTGAGACTGCTTCTTGGCTCGTCTCATAGCCTCAGCCTGCAGGAGTCAAAGGCCAGGCTGCATACTCACTGGTGATATATTAACATCCTCTGGGAGGCTCAGCTGCATGGGAAATCTTGTAAGACTGAAGAGGTTCCAGTCACAAATATAGACCATAGACTCTCCCTTTTCCGAGGATGCATTTGAGGTTATGTAATTCCCTCAAAGACCAACCGTAGGTCATATTTTGTTGAACATCAGCCCAATTTAAAGGGTATTGGTAAAGTATTTGGAGTTCATGGAAAGCCTGAGCAGGAGCAGGAGAGAAAGGTGACAATCCATGTCATGATGTCATGACTTTTTAGAGATCAATTAATCTAAAAAAAAAAAAAGTTGTGTAGAAACACTACATCCAGTTTGATACATATATTAGCGCAAATTCTCCTTCTTGATTCAGGCATGTATTTGGCCTCATGCAACCCTGGAGTCACAGGGAGTTTTGTCATTTTCTAAAATAGAAAGTCCTGATAGACGATGTCTTATCAGGCCATGTCTTCTCCAAAGTAGTTCTGATTGGCTTACTGCAAGATTTTGGTCATATCTATCATTTTTCACATTCTTAATGTGAAACTTGAAGAAAGCTCATGAAAGCAAAAGGTTTTTAATACACGGGGAAACAAGACAAGAAATAAATCAATCAAGTCACATGGGCTAAAACACACTAGAAAGAATATGGCTAACTCTAAATCAACTTTACATGATGGGACTTTCTCTCCAGGTATAAGCCTACCCTTCTGGTATGAGGTTTTAAATTACAAGTGATGCACTTTCCCAAACAAATATTTACAGAACGGATCACTTGTGACATACAAGGATGAGCAAGGAAGCTTCTCCATGCAAAAACATTTTCTCTGAAGGGTAGGACTAAATCATGAATCCTCTCTAAGGCAGGAAGTGCTTCATCTGAGATTAGATGCAGCTTTCCCAAGATCTCCTCAAAATTAGAGGGAATCAGAATTTTTGGAGAAGATGACTGATTGAAACTTTTGTAACCTGAGGACTTTACATACCAGATTTAATCATTTTAATAGACGAAATAGAAAGAAAAAAAGACAGTTCGGAAAAGGTCATCGAAAATGCTTTCATCTCAACACTGACAAGGTTTCAAATTTCCTCTGGTGTGTTTCTTTTTCTCCCGTTTCCCAACGTTGAGTAAAAGGGTAAAAAAAAGATGTGACGCATGCAGACGCACAGCAATGAATGGGCTCTTATGGGGCTGAGGAGTCAGCGCCTGAACTAAAAACTGTATTCACCACTTAGTCATCAGTTGTTTGTTTTGGGAATTTCGTTGTTCAGCTTGATAAAGGAATGATCTTGTATGACTTTATGAACTGGATTAGTTTCACTCACAATGTTATACCCTAAGGTGCAAATGCAGACTAAAGTTCCATATTTTGGCAGTCTGATGTGAAGTGACACATGATTAAATAACCTGTTCATCATTTCTACACGTTAGACTGAAAGGATGAAAACAAAAATGACTCTAAAAGGCTTGCAGAACAATGACACAAAATGTTTATCCAACATTTTTCCAAAGCTCATGGAAATGTGACGCGTAAAACTGTCTAAAAAGGATATGTTGTGACTCTTCCCATTGTCATCTTTTGACCCTTTCTCTGTGTTTCTGCTGAATGTTTCCAACAATCCCCTTTTGAAAATTTGCTGCATTTGCATGTTTCCTGATCAGACATCAACTTGAGGATTACATGTTCTGCTTTGTGTGGTGGAATCCCATAACCTTTTGATCAGATCAAACCCAGTCTAAACCTCATTTGATAAACAAAACAGATCAAATGTGAAAAAAAACTCAGTTTTTCCCAGAGATTGTGTGGCTTATTTTACCCAGACTGATGCTACAGCAAAATAAAGTGAACAAGTCTGAGTGGGATTAAAGACCAAAATTCTCTGCCCATAAAAACATAAAAGCTTTATTTGAAAAAAAGTGAAACCAACACCAGACTTCAATGCCTTTTATTTTTAACTAAAAATTCGTGCAGTGTGTGTTATTCATCAAAAAATAGAATGAATATATTTCACATTTTAATGTGCATCAAAATAACCATTAACACGTTGTTGTAAAAAATGACAGTGTATGTGACTCTACTCGCACAGAGGAGCATTAAACAGTCATCAATCATCTACCATGTTTAACAGAATATTTTGCATTACCGACTGAAATTCTAAATGTCGTTTTTCATTAAATGCAAATACAGATACAAATGCAGTCAAATGAATGAATTTAAGCACCTGTTGAAACTTTCAACCACAATGTACACCAAAAAATTAAAACTGAACTCTAAATGGAAATTCTCTCATGATTATTTATTTTAATTTTGATATTCATTACACAGAAAGCCCATGAGAATGATGGTTTGTATGTAAATTTTACTTTCAGGGTATTGGTATATTAACCTGGCTCAGTAAAAGTAATAATGAAATTCAACCCCTTACAGAACTCTGACTTTTGGAATTAATATCTGAAAAAAATCTATTAATGTAACTTTTGCCAAAAACTGTTGACATTTTAAGCCCAAGGATGCAATATTAAATTATTTTTGGAAACAAAAGAGTTCGGTTGTTCAGTTTTCCTTCTTCTTCAAATCCCTTCAGTCATCATGCATCAAAAGCCTTCAAAGCTGGGACAAAGATATCTCTTGGAACGCAAGGACTAGAGGACTTTCGGTTATTATCATGACAGCCAAAGAGCCAGATACTTCATCAAGCATTTGGCAAAGAATAACAGATTCAAAGAAAAAAAGATTAGCAGATTATCAGCCTAATCGTTGACAGACATGCTGCTCATAAGGCCTTTGAGAATATCCCCTTCACAGTCCCGAGTATCTCTTCTCTGTATCTCCTCAGCTATTAAACGCAGTCTAAGTAAAACCCTGCATTTGTACAAACTCTTTCACTTGACTCTTTTTACCCACTTATATGATTCTGTTATTATTCATTTGGGCATTCAAACGCATTAAAACCCTTCCATTAAAGTATTTACAACTCGCTGTGACACTTTTATTCCTTGCACATCAAAACACTTCCTCTCTTTTAATGTGATATCTGCACAAAATGATCTCAAACAATAACAAAAAACAGAAGCATCATTTATTGTTTTGATAGCAGTGAGTTTCTTTAAGTGCTGACTCATCAGTCAGTTAAGGGAAGGCGAACTTTTGTAAAGAGAAGATGACTTTTTTATGACCTTTATGGTATTGTGACTTGTATGGCTGGACTGATTACTCATCTAGCAGCATACTTTTACAGCTTGGGACCACTGCTGAGCCCAAACACAGATGCTATATTTTGCATTTAGACATTCAAGAACACTGTAAACTAGACAGGGAGGTCCTGAACATTCAGTGAGTCATAGTCAGTGCGTTTGACCTGTCTAAATCCTGACATCAGTTGGCTGTTCAGAGTCTGCCACCTTCTTTTTGTCTGCAGCAGCCATGAGAAGTGGCGGCTTACCTCTGGTAGGGGTGTTGTGTTTTGTGTTTTACGGTCGACGGCAGACACAGAACGCTCTCTGCTGCTCCTCAACGTAAACATTAGTCATGCTGTAATGAATGTGCGATGGCTGCGGAGCCAGAGTGTGCTAAGTGCACTGACGTCCCATATGTTCCCGCTATCACCGCGACCGGTTACAGTTATCTGCGTTTGGGACAAAGCCGTTCGGGACAAAGCCGGGAAACACAGAACACAACATGGAGACAATTCTGGAAGAAGGCTGTTGAGCATCATTCAGCACCTCATTCAGATCATCGCCGACCAAACAAACTTGAAGAAACTAAAGCTAGAACTAATCTGGGAAAAGTTTTTCAAAATCAGAAACATTTAGCTAATATGGAAATAACCTCTTTGGGATTTGGGATATTAATAAATATTTTGAAGAGCCAGGACAATCCCTGACACAATTCCAAGTTCTACCTTCTGTTTGTTGACTTCAATTCATCAAAGTAAAACCATACATAAGGTCTCCTTTTCTGGGAGAAGCTTGTTCATATTCAGATGGTAACAATTTAACTTCCAGAGGGAAGGATTTCTAAAGCGGAAAAAATCTTGTCCCGGTGTATTAGCAGAAACAAACATTTACTAATTCTGGGTATTCGGGTGTTCAGCCCAGTCTAATGTCCAAAACCTGCAGTTTCACAATTCACGGTTGGAAAAATTGGGGCAAAATAAAGTCTATGAGCCCCAACAATGTACATTTTCTAACCATCAACCAAAAAACATCAAAGAATAAAAGGAGAAACCTTTGAAATTGAGTTTGAATGAGAATCAGCAAGGTGATAGCATCTTCTGCTCTTTTTTTAAAAACAGCCTATTAAAATGGTCATGACTCAGGGGGAATGATGTCATGGTGGAACCCTATGTTATAGATTAATGTTATCGCGTAGAGATAATATGGGTGAACACCGGACGTATATTTCATTGCGCAAGTTCAATACTGTGAGTACACAAGAAAAAATACAAACAATTCTGGAGCGTTTTTCGTGACACCATGGGAATGTCTGTTTTTTACAATAATGTTAGATTTCCAGAGCATTTCATTCAAAAATCTTTCAGCCCTCAACTTGACCACTTTTGCTGTGAACTACTGCTCTAATGCTGTCAACAGCTACTTCCTGAAAATGATCTGCTGTCTTCCTGTAGCCATGCTTCATGAGCACCAATTTTATTTTGAGAGACGTTTTCATTTTCAGGCTTGTCTGCTTTTTGTTGGTCTGATTATGCTTTGAAAATATGCTTTACTTGAATTTCTCCATGTGTAAACCCTGCACAACTTATATCTAAGACTAGTAAAAATAGCTGGAGAGCTCACATTTAACCGGTTTGAGCTATGGACATTTGTATGGCTCCTATTTCTTTAATAAATAGATTTAGTTATTATACAAAAGACAAAAGTGTTTAAGAGAATGTCTAATCCTTAAGTTAGTACCTCTTTAATGTAACTTTTTTCCTGACTTTTAAACGATATCATATAGACAGTAGATACGACATAGAGCTTCTTACGTCTTTCTCTAGTTTCTGTATTTACGCATCCACCCGTCAAGTTGACCTCCTGAGCCTGCTGCAAACACCACAAGTCTGTGATGACGCCTGTACTAACTGTCAGATGATAGCTGGAGCAGAAACGTTTAAAGAAATTGTGTGTGTGTGTGTGTCTCTCCAAATATTCCCATCTATCACGGTGGGTTCATGACATGACGGTCCACCTCTAAGTTCGCGGCTGCGCGCAGCGACGCCTGTGCTCGATGTCGGTTACTGGAAAGCAGAGGGGAATTGGCTCCCACAGAACACCCCCTGTCGATTGCTGATAATCTTATTCAGAGAATTTAAGGGGGAAACGCTCTTCCAAGGACGCATCAGACCAAAGGAAATGTATCTCACGAACGACAGCATTTGGGAGTTCTTGGCTATGGAGAGTCCGAACTTTACGCACGGTCCAGTTGTCAATGAATCGCTGCCGCCGGACCTACCCACGACTGGGGAAAAAATCGCTTTACCGATTTTTATGTTTGCCGGTGGTGCTATTGGAAATTTGATTGCGATAGTCGTACTTTCAGTATCGCGACAGGAGAAAAAAACCTCGGCATTCTACACCTTGGTGTGCGGTTTGGCGGTTACGGACTTATTGGGCACATGTTTGGCCAGCCCGGTAACCATAGCCAACTACCTGAACCCGGGTGTACTGAAGGACGTGAACGTGTGCAAGTTTCAGTCCTTTTTGTTGCTGTTTTTTAGTTTGACCGGGCTGAGCATCATATGCACCATGGCAGCAGAGAGGTACTTGGCCATATGCTGCCCGTACACCTACCACCAGTGGGGAGTGGACCGTCGTTTTGCGCAGAAGTTCTTCTTCTTCATTTACATCAGTCACAGCTTCTTCTGCTGCCTCCCCATGATGGGCATCGTGGAGAGCCAGCTGCAGCAGTCCAGGACCTGGTGCTTCATCGACTGGAGGACTCGGGAGCCGGTGGCCGCCGCGTATTCTGTCCTGTACGGCGTGGTGAGCCTGCTGCTGATCCTGGGCACCATCGCGCTGAACCTGGCGGTGTGCGGGACGCTGCTGCTGATGCGCCGCAGGACCGTCCAGCGGCCGGTCACCAGAACCAGCGTCCGGGACAGGTGGAGGGCGCTGTCCTCCGCGGCAGAGACGCAGATGATCGCGGTGCTGGTGATGACATCCGTGGTGGTTCTGACCTGTTCGTCCCCACTGGTGGTGAGTGATTATCAAACGTTTCCCCGTGTCTACACTGTTCTTATTTGCTTGTTTGTTTGTTTTTGTTTTCCATGAGGGGTTTTGCCATGTAATTGGTGATGAGAATTATTCTAATATCCAAATGAATTACTTTTTCTGATGCAATAATAGTTAGAACTTATCCCAGTGACGTTTCTATTGTTAAAGTGAATCTGTTTTACCAGCTTTCAATATTGTAGTCTCACATTATGGTTAGAATATTAACTTAAAACTACACTTTGGTCATTATCTGTACTTCTAGAAAATACAGTGGAGCTCTTGATGTCTCTAACAAAACCGGTGATTTGAATCATCATGTATTCATGGTAAATGCACATTGAGTCTTGATTAAAGTAGGAATAGTGATGACATGTTATTGTTCTTTAGGTCCGTGTGTTTGCCAACCGCGTCAAAAATGACTACAAAGCAGATCTCTCTGCCATAAGGTATGCCTCATTGAACCCCATTCTGGATCCTTGGATCTACATCCTCCTCCGGAGATCCCTTTTTCGAAAGTTGCTCAATTTAACCAGGCGGCGCACCAACCCCGGCAACACTTCCTCTCCCTCGCCACAGATGGGTCTGCTGTGCTCTGATATGACGGGGGACGGCCATGTGTTCACTCAGCTGATGTGCAATGCAAACATCCTCACTCAGCTGCCTGCTACTGTAACGTTCACTCACTGTGGCATGGATGGCCTTTGCCAGACTTAAGACTTTGCCGACTCAGCACACGGTGAAACCTGTGAAAGTGTGCCCTAAGCAGCTTCACGACAGGCTGCAGACTCCGTTTGTGGCGTGCCAGCGCGACAGAAGAGCCAAGGATGAGTGCGGAAAGCACCTTTGCACAGGAGCCGTATGGAGCTTCCGGGTTTATTCATTAAATAAAAGCAGAACGGTCTCCTGACTGTGGCGCCGGCCTCCAGGAACAAGCACGGAAATAGTTTGACTCTAACGTAATCATTAAAGTGCAATTAGGAGACACTAACTGGGCTATATTTTGTGCCTCTCCGCGTTCCACGCAGTCACCTTGGGATTTTCACGTTACAGATACAAGTTTTACTCCAGATAAGCAAACTGTTTGCTATTTCAGCCTCTGTCAAATATTTATCACCGAGCCCACCTGCGTCCAGTCCTGTCTTCCACCACATCAATACGTTCATTTAATCAGCTCCCGCACAAAGGCAAGCAGCCTGTTTCAAACAGCATGGTTCGAATGATGTTTTCTGTACCAGGAGTGACGGTTTTAGACATCAATGAGGAACATTCTCCAACACTAGCGCATCTCTTAACCAGTTGAGACCAATGTCAGACATTGGTTTTAACAGGTTTCAGAAGGCTTTTTAAAGCCTAAGGGTTTTTCTATAATGTTTTCAAAAGGTCAACTAATATTATGTGTTACGTCTGTGCCTCCGATAACACAAAAATGGGATATAAATCCTTTTTTTTCTTTTTTCCTACAAAAAGGGTCAATATTTTTCCCTCATTGTTAATTACTAAGTAGAAAGAGCATTGCCAGAGAGCACAGCAAGGTAGAATATGTTCAACAAAAAAGATCAAATAAGATTTAAAATGTCACAAGTCAAGCACAATTTTCTAATTCATAAAGCCAAATACTAATCATCCAACAGTAAAATGTTTTGTTTCTGTTCCTTGTGCTTCGAAAGATAATGTTATGGTTTTGGTTACTGTTGTGATGTGGGTTTTCTGGCTTTATTAGAATATTTATGTGTTCTGTTGTGTTTTGTCCTTAAATTATTTTTGTATTAGGAATGACGATGAAAAAAATGTTTTGCACTGACCCAAACATGCTGCTGATATCTGTTTCTATTAAAGAGTACTGATTACTATCCAGTGAATCTGAATCAGACCGCGCTGGTTTGTGTGTTACCTATGTGAACAAACCCGAAAAGCTCTTTGTAGTCATGTTGAACTTATCTTACATATTTTGATCCTCACTCTTAATCGATAACCATGTTTAAAACTCTCTTGAGTTTTTCATTTTGTCTATAGCCAGTTTGTTTGGTTTTTACCAGAAAGACAGAATAAACCAACTAAGGAATTATCTTTAAGGATAAGGCTAAATAAATCAGTTTAAACTTGTTTTTGGATTATCTTGAACACTGCAACATAGATTTTATTCTATATCTACCTAAAGTGTGAGCTTTGTCTCATTCTTCTGACGTGGTTATGGGTTGTAGACCGTTTTTAGAGATTAAGTTTAGAAAAAAGAAACGAGTCATTTTCAATGTTCCATGATGCATTTATTCTCCAACAATCAAAAATATTTACTAAACATAAGCAGGCCAGACTGTGCATAGCTGCACCTCTGTACAATATTTTTGTACCTCGACACCATAAATAAAAATCTATAAACATCGTTTAAGTAAAAATTCTTTCTCAAGATCCATTGAAGACACACCAAAAATAATAATTTTACAAGTTTTACAAAGAATTCTTTCCCCTTTCTATACTGATGATCATTTACACCCAGTGAAAAGCTTTATAGCAGAGCCAACAAAGTCCCGTCAGCTCTCTGTACAGAATCCCACACCAGAAAAACAATGCAAGAGTCCTGCATGTTATGAATTCTACTTCTCGCCTTCTTGCAAACAAGGCCGCATTTCTGTGGGGCGTCAATGTGAAAGAAATTTACAACATGCTTTTTGGCAACAGGAGGAAAGTAAATGCAGAAATACAAGAGGATCTAGAAACATTACCGATCATAAACCCGTTGCCTGTTTCTGCCAAATGCCAATGTCAAGTTGAACACCAGCATCAAACTGCTGTTAATATTTAACCACATAACTTCTTATCTGATAAAATCAACTTAGCTTTAGGGCAGAAAAATGTTCCCTATTCTCTTAAATGTTCCAATTGATGTCCTGAGGCTGCACGATTTGTCGCATTAAACTTGATTTATTGCATACGATGAAGACAGGATTTCAGATCAATATTCTGCCTTAGAGCTTTTATCACTTAAACGTTTTTTGGTGTTAAAAAAAAATCTCTCTTGATTTCTATAATGCCAAATACTGAGAGGTTCATGAAGAAGTCCTTTTAGAACAGTGCTAGAAAGAGAACAGATGTCATAGCGAAATATCAAGAAATGCTTCTTGCAACAAAACAGTTTACTCTAATTCAACACTAGGATTTTGGTTTCTAAAATGGAAAAAAAACTTGGCTTCAAAGCTGCCAAATGTAGGTTTTGTAATATTTTTGAAGATTTTAAATGGCTATGTGCAGGAACTGATCAGACCATGTACGTGAGACCAAAATGCTTCAGAACAGCTGGGGTGGATGGGTAATTCTCCCCTGGATCTGCCCTTCCAGCAACACTGGCCCACTATACCGTCATTTTAAGCCATTTTGTAGATCAGTGAAAATAAAAGGATTACAATCCCAACATTCTATGAATGTAAAAAAAAAAGCAAGAATAAAGAAGTGACCGATATCTCTGAGACTCAAATTCGTTTTTGTTTCTTATTTTCATGCTGACCACATTACATTATTAAGTTTAGAATCATAAAACGACATATTAAAACCAAAATGCCTCCTCAACACATTCAACAATCAACACACGATTACAGCCGGGGCCTCGACAAAAAACACATCAGAATAAATGATAGACCTGCTGTAAAAGTCCAATGCGTCTTAAAAAGGTGTTTCAAAATCAATTTTACTTTATTAATCTATCCGTCTAAAATAAGATTCTACGTGAATCAAGAAGGAAATGATCTTTCATTTGAGATCACATCATTTCATCAGACTGAATTTTGTGACAGTGTTTCTGGTGGTCAGAAAAGGGAGGCAGAGAACCACATTACGACAGTGTAATAACAGTGCCCCCTAGAGCTATATCTTGAAAAGGGCACACCAGCAGAAACTAACAGGCTAGGGTGCACGCAAATAACATGAGCAAGTTCTGCAAGAAAAAAAATATGTTTACTAAGGTGTTCGGATCTAAAACCGCATCTAAAAACACTACAAATCAGTAATGATGGTGAAAAGAATTACAGTTGATGACAGAACAAATAAAACCACGCATGGTGGGGACCCAGAAAGGGTCGTTAGGAAGATAGCGATGTGCAAAAAACCATTTAGCTGTTTCTAGATGTGGAAACCTGACAGACATATGATTAAACAAAAAAAAAAAAAACATTTCAGAGCAACTGGAAAAGAAAAAAAAGAAAAGAAAAATGTCCTTATAGATCAAATTAATCTCTTCCACAGATGTTTAGCAGATCAAAGAGCACCAACAATCTTTTTATTGTGTCTAAAGCATCTAAAGCTTAATGGTGATGAGGGTATTCTGTGTGGTTGGCCTGTTTGATAAAAAAAAGAAGCAAAAGTCATCACTGCAGACAGCAGCTCTTCTTCACATTAGGATGTTTCGGGTAAAATCTACTCACCAACTAACTTTCTACAAAAGTACCACCTCGTGATAACGGGTGATGCCGTCTCTGTCCCACTGATAAAAAAGAGCCAACTGGAAGAGGTCACTGACCTTCCGAGTAACAGAACTGGTCTCGCTCTTCAGCCGAAGAAACAAACACTTTGTGTTTTCAAAAAGACTTCTAAGAGAAGCGGGTTCTCATAAATAGCAGGTAAAAAAAAAACAAAAAAAAAAACAGAGGACTTAACTCTGTCTGATCCGAATCTTCAGAGTTTATGAACTTCAGCTTCCAACAGAGACTTAAAAGATTTGTTTTCAGTATTTTTCTTTATTGTGTCATTTCAATGTGGACAGGCTCATGTAGATTTGAGTTTATAGTAGTCGAACTGAGTATACAGCTGAAGCTCAGGTTTATGCACACATCCATGGACGGAGCCTGTAAAAGTGTAGAAATTCATTTATTCACCTTCAATTTGCACTAAATACTGATGTCTGAATGCTAATTTTCAATGGTGAACCCATATTTATCCAATGCATTTGCTAATCACTTCCAAACAAAGATTAAAGATGGAGATTCAATTTTTTATTCAATTAGTTCTGTAGGCTTTATGTCACCAAACAAAATTCTCTGTTGATTAAAAGTAAGAATTTATTTTCAGAGACAGATATGATTTGATATGTTTTGATAGGTTTCGTACTGAAAACAAAAGACCCAAGTGATATTACCATCATTAGATCTATCTTCGATGGCTACAAAAACAACTTATCTAAAGGTAAGACCCTCAGACCGGAGCGGCCACGGCGGTCTGCACGTCTGGCTCAGATTCACAGAATCTGATGTGTAACTAAACTTATTTCAGATCACCTTACACTGAGGGCGCGCCACTTCTGATTTCATCCCACCTGATACAGGGACAAATGAGGGTTTAGCCAAGAACATTCACAGACTACAAGAGGAAAGAAACCTTTTATGTAGCCAAAGGTAAAGCCGGGTAACCGGCATCGGTTCTCCACAGAGAGGGCCGACTTGAAAGGCCAAACACAAAGCCGAGCCTGTCACTGCTGCAGAGGACAACTTGGAGCACAAATCGTTTTACTGGCAGCAGCTATACGAGCTTCTCTCCAATGTAACACACCATTTGTATAGGATCCCATCCTGTTCTCAGTTGTAAACAGCCTGAATCTGGCAGTTGTTCAAAGCTCATGCTCACCACAGAGTGGGATGCATTACCAGCCCACCCCCCCCCCCCCCCAACAAAAACAAAAAAAGAAAAAAAAAGAAAAAGACATTATCAGAAACCGTCCTCATGACTTCATAACACATTAAAGCTTTTTTAATGGCTCAAATAGAATTGACTTCAAAACCAACCTCATTCAATGTTGACTTTTGAATCATTCCCCTAAAGTTTTCAGATCTACTCATCAAAAGCAAACTATTTGTCCCTTCACAAATGAAGTGTTTCGCCGAGAAAAAAAAAAAAAAAAAGTAAAATGCAGAGAATATCGTAGGAGACTGATGACTGAATAATCCCACTCGGATCATGATTGGCTGTGAAAGCAAAGCCAAATTATTCCAGGAAACTGAGACATTTACACACAGTGGCACATCTAAATGTGTGGAGAACATGACTTAACCTGTCACCTAATTGTCTTCAATGGCTGATGAATGTTTAGCTTCCCTCCATCAAGCCTTTTTTTTTTTTTTACAGTCTATTCCAAAATAATAAATAAAAAACAACTGACAGCATGGCTGCAAGGAAATTAAGTTTAGAGAAGGAAGAACTCAAAACTCGGTCCCATCACAACCACCTCATCTCACTTTTACTTTTGCTTTCTGACGCAAACAGCACTTGCCTTCAGTCTTAGGTTGGGAGCGGGCGCACAGACCCGCTGCTGGGAGGGCAGCTAGGCGCAGGCGGGTCTGCCACAGCCGTCGGGAGCGAGGTTACACCACGTACTGGTGGTTGCTGCTGTACTCTGGCGTGTAGGTCTGCCTGCTGTACTGGAAGTGGTCGGTGAGCACGTTGTTCCAGTTGTGCTGCTGCTCCAAGCCGCGGGGGAAAGGCACTGACCCGTTGGCGTGGATCTTCTCCAGCGCCGGGTTGTCGAACCCCGTGGTGTCCTGTTTGGTGCTTGGCAGCAGCTTCTTGTGAAAGTTAGCGTCATACTTGGCCTGGTGACAGAGGGAAAAGAGCGAGAGGGTTTTAAGTGGCTGATCGATTCCTCGGCATCTAAATCTGCAAGCCAGTCGATCGGAACTGGTATATCGTCGCCCTCCTACTTACACGACTCACCTTGTTGTAAAGAAAGACCCCGACAATGGCCGTCATCATACCAAGAACATTTGTGAGGCTGACCGGATTGCGCAACATAAACAAAGATATGCTGATGACCATGATCCTCTTTGTGGCGTTGGCCACGGCGTAGCTGAGGGGGCTGACGAGGTTCAGGACGCTGAAGGCGATAACGTTCTGGGCAAAGTTGCAGAAGCCACTGATGAGGAGGAGGACAAAAGTACCCGTCCATCCTGAGATCTCCGACTGAAAGGAAAGCAGTCGGGGTCAGATACCCAAAAGATGCAAATGGGAAACTTTCAAGTGGCCTCGGACTTACCAGGTCCCCGTTCACAAGAAACACAGACAGGTCCACCAGAACCCATGTGGGTACCATGAAAATCACAGCGTTGAAGCCCAGGATGTTGAGCAGCCTCAGGTGGTGGATGCTGGTGTCACGCAACACCTTCCAAGGGGAAGAAAAAACATCCGTGACATTAAGTTTCAACATACATAAAAGCCACTATTTCTTCAAGAAATAAAAAGTATTGTCTGTTTTTCCAGCAGACCCAAACTGCATTCATAATTTAATCTTCACTTGAAAGCAGCCGATAAAAAAGTATTTAGCTGCTCTAATGGTTTAGAGGAGGCAGCAAAACCACCCTATTCACTGAAACAACACAAGGATCATTTACTTTTTTGGAGAAGATGTTCTGCAGGGAAAAGCAGAGCGTCGAAGCCAGAGCACTGATTAATCCAGAAACATCGAAGGAGAGCTCAGTCGCCGTGGCCAGCAGCACCCCACCGATGATGGGGATGAGCGATACATACACCTATGACCAGATACAGAGAGGCAGAGTTAGGTCAAACAGATGCTAACACAACACTTTTATGGCAGCTAGTTACTCATGGTTTCATTTCATGTAGAATTGTTTATGGCTGTTAATAAATTCTTACTTAACCATGAAAACATCCCATTGGGCTTAATGGGTAATAATTCCCCTCTCCCAATTTATAACACTCTTCTAAACATGTATAAAAAGTTATATTAAGGGGATTACAAAGATGCTTGAAAGGAAAAAGTGTCCAAATGTTGCCACTCACAGGATACAGGTTTCAAATAGCGACTGGATTTGCGTTATTCATGGTAACTTTTGTTTTCACATGGAATGAGGAGATTATTTTCTGCTAAACAGGCACAATGTGAGAATCTGCAGATAAACAGAAGCCTTTAAGGCAGCTGCGGCTTATCGTGAGCAAACTGAAGGTTGAGAGAAGTCGGGTGCCAAACATTCACACAAATCTTTGAGAGAGAAAAAACTCTCAGGTTAAGAAGTTGTTGAAGTTAATCGGAAAAAAGTTGAAGCAACGGTTAGAGCCCCACTAAAACGAGTTGGCAACAAGTACGTTAGCATCTGTAGATTTTATCCAAACTGCTCAGCAGGACCACAAGAAATTTATCCAAACACGATTTTGTGTAAAACTGGATTCAAATCAACAAGCGAGGACAAGTCAAAGACCATCATCTGAAGCGACCGCCTACAGATGTGAGCTTTAATTGCACAGTAAAGTGCAAATGTTGGAAAGAGAACAGGACGCGAGTTTGTGATGAAACCCACTGCTGCTCCCACTCACTGTGGAACCGAGAAAACACAGCACTAAATGCTGAATTCCAGCTGAATCCTCTCTTTGTTTGCTTCATTTATTCATCAACTGTTTCGTTTTCACACGCGAAAGAAACAAGGGGAAAAAAAGGTCAGATTTAAGTATTAACTGGTAAGTAGAACTCAGGCCCTTTAAACAGCTCCGTCGGTTGATGATTAAACATGATCATAACAAGAAGCCCGAAAGGATCCGAGCCCAGGAGCAACGGGTTCAAGCTAACAAGTCTGAAAGTTAACGAGGTTTTTGCGCATCACTAATACAAGTGCAGAGAGGCAGGCAATCCTGAACAAGCACATGGGAATTCTATCTCGTATCTTGTTCCAGCTGATGCCCTTTAGTGGTCTTTACGTTGAAAAGCTGGAGTCTATTCAGCTGTATTTGAGGGTGGTGTGGTCTTATCAACAAGTGATCTTTTACTGGACTGCAGTATTACAGTAATAATTAATTACAGTAATAATTCAGTAACTATCAGGTAGAACTTATTCTTTTATTACTACTCAGAGAAGTCCTCAGCTGCTCAAACAGGATCTCTGACACACCATAAGCACACACACACACACTCTGTGGGCGCGTCTGTCTGAACACTGAACTGTAAGGTAAACATGACACGCTTATGTTACACCCACAAGTCTGCTTACACACGTTTGGCAGCACAATGCACCTTCATCGGGATGGAAAATTCAGGAGCATTTGTGAGCTGCCAAAATGTTCAACATTTGTTGCTCCGGCAGCAGTTGGGGACCTTAAGCACATCAAATAAAGATTCCTGTGGCAGTGGGCTGCACTAGCCTTGTCTAAAGTATAAAGATCTCTATAGGCTATGAATCATGCAAGGATACTACACATTTCCTATCATTTTTTCTATGATTCAATAAAAAAATTCATTTTAAAATTGTGGACTTATTTTGCCACATTTCTTTAGAGAGTTCAGCAGATCATTCCCTTTATTGAATCAGAATCAGCCCCTTCGAGGCGTCTTTTTTACTGTGCAACCTGTACAAGTACAAGTGGCCTTTTAACTTTATTAGTCATGAGCTGTAACACTAGTGTTATTTCATTCATTTATCTGTTTGATTTTATTGTATTTAGGAAATAAAGATCAATATTATGATTTCCATTCAAATATATAAAGTTTGTCAGTCCATTGTATTAATTTTCCTTTCACATAGCTTTGACCTGACAGAATACGGTCAAATGATCAGTTCATATTGAGTAAACTTCAACTAAATCACATCTCCGTGTTCAGGGATTTACAGGGGGCGGGGAAAAAATACACTGTGTGTGCACATAGCCATGTGAAATAAAGTTGGTCTTCCTCCTCCCTCCCACAAAATGTCAGCAACAAAAGCCCCTGGACATGGGTGTAAGACGAGAAGCAGCACAGCCACAGTGTGCTACTGTGCCACATCACCACTGCCCGAGTCTCAGACACAGACTGACACAGAGTGGGTATTGTGTTGTGTTTTATGTGCTGAACCCACTCACCTTTGTGGTTTGCTTCTCCCTCATGATAATTCTTGATAACAGGACGACCCATATTGGCATTGTGGCTTTGACTGTGAAATGAAAATAAAAAAAGAACGTCAGTTTGAAATTAACAGAAACTATCCGCAACAGTGGGACCATAAAAGAAGGAAGTTTGGAGAATAAAATGCTTGTACGTCAGAGCCAGGCGCACACCTCCGTCAAACACTACACCTGTCAGTCAGGGATTGACACGCCCCTACTTCTCTGCCTAATTTTAGAGCTGACTGACATGCCACTGGCTTCATGCTGATGTGTCATCTACAAAGCATTTCTCAATAGTGTTGAGGGCATACTACCAGACATTAAAAGCAATAAAACCAGAAGAACAAGCAGTCAACAAGCGTGTTCTTATGTTCCGTTTCAGGAACAGGCTCACTTTACACCTGAGATACGCAGCAGAACTGAAAACCCCTTTCTCTCAAAATAAACTTTGAGTACAATATACACATTGATGGATCCAATTAACAAACTTAATGATTTGTCTGCCTGCCAATCAGATGTAAATAATCAAAACTACCAAGGACAACCAGAGGCAATATCTGTACTGATGTGTCAGATAACTGTCGTTAAAACACTAAATGACAACAGAATTACAGGAGAAAATGGAGTTTAATCCTTGGCCACTGAGTGAATTGGCTATTTCAAAACATGGATGAAGTGATACCAAAGCTAGGTTAATACTCAACTAGTGCCAATTTTTCTTAATTGTAGTTTAGATTGGATGAAATGTAACTGAGTTAAACTAACTGTTTATGTAGGGAAAACTAGCGATTTCAGTACAAATCCTGACAGAACATCTGTAGCTAAATAAGTAATGGGAAGGGATTTAATGGGAAATATAAACTGCATATAAACTATAAAACAAACTGTGATTAGTTTGATCGGTTGCTCGCAAAATTAAGATTATTTTGACAATTTGCATTATGGTGTAGTGTCAACCTCTGCAAAATTATTTTATGAGGAATCAAAGTGACTAGACTTTGGGATTTGGAAAAAAAAACTGTGCTTTGAGATTAACTTTGTAGCATCCATTTATGCAAACATCTCTGAAAACTTAAAAATACATGTATTAAGCTAACCTACAGATTTTTTAAAAATATCTTCTCTACTTGTAGTTAAATTGGATTGCACACAATAAAGAACCTTTAATTGATTGATTTTATCCTTACTGATCTGGATGAGATGGACATAAACCCAACGTGCGAGCTGAACACTGGAGTTCCGCTGAATTTCTAGTGAACACTTTTAGGAACCTAAACTGTTAACTTCATCGTTATTAAGCTGTAATTACTTAAAAGTAACTGGCACAAAAACAGCAAATCCACCATAGTGTTTACACATTGACTTTTTAATTTGTCACTATCACCATATTTCCTCATGCTGCTTTTCAGCAAATCATGATTAAAAGTCTATTCTTGTATATCATACAATATTATTAAAAAAATCGGCTTTATTCTGATAAAGCATAGTACCAGAAACCTTCTTTAAAAAACTGTTTGAGATGGAAGTAAAATATAACATTGCTTATTTTGGTGCTTTTCCTTCTTTCTCCTCTGAGCCACAGATGACAGTTTAAAGAATGGTTAAATTTTATTTAATTAATCATAGAATTTCCAAATAGCAATGAAGGAAAAATCGGTCACACAAAGTTAGGAGGCATGTCCCAGTTTGCAAAACAGACTGGGTTCTGTTTCGGACCCTGCTCACTTATGTTGTTAGCTTAAATCTGGTTGGCTAACAGCTGCCTATTACTCTATAAGGGAGTCAAAAGCAGGTTAATTTACACTTAAAGGGCTCAGTGTACGATAATTAGCCTCATGTGTCTTGTGTTTACGACCTACAAACTCAACAGGCCCTCAGGTTATTTAAATATCCGTGTGAGCAGTTGATAGCATTAGCCACAAAGCTAATGCCAGCTGACGGTACGTACACATCATCAGGTTATCCCGGCTGATTTGATCCAGGTGGCAGAGAAAAAAACCCAAACTGAGCTCAGAGCTGTCGTACTTACCAGTGTGAGCATACGAAACAGGAACTTTCCATATGCTGAAATGAGCCGACACGGATGCGAAGTATTTTCCAAAAGCTAAAGGCAGAATGTACCACCGGTAGTACCTGCTCGGTAGTTCTGTTTTGGGGACACCCCATGCCCGCAAGAGCGGTGGAAGGAAGACCACGATCGACATAATGTGGAAGAGAGAGACCGTGACCGGGTACGGGAATCCATTTAGAATAATTTTGTTGACGACGTTGCCCCCCGAGCTAACCGTATACCAAAACACACACAGTACAGCGATCCGGATCCCTTCCCTAACCGGGGTCCGTTCCACCGCAGCCATCTTCCAGCGCGGAGTGACGAGTCACCGGTGATGTGTCCGGTTGCACCAGGGGGCGGGGCCTGTCTGTGACGTAGACAAACATCCGGAAGAAATTTCAAAGTATGGCAATCATGCTTGTATAGGAACTATAATAATTAAGTTAAAAACAGTACTATTTTGTTTAAACTCTTAGATGTATTAGGGATTTGAAAAAAAATCTCATCACAGCAAGAAGGGAATAAGCTGTGTTCCTTTGTAGTATTTACCAAAAAAAACTGGAAATGCTAATTTTCTTTCTTTTCCATTTTCAGTATTGTGGTAATTGTAGAGATTTATCACAGATGATTAATAAGTTAGATTAATGTCTGCATATCCTGACAATCACTATACAAAGATAGAAAAGACAATCTTCTGTTTTTTTTCGTTTTTTTAATTAACACATTAACATGTCCACTCAAAGGACTAGGTAGCAAATCTTTTTCTTCTGTGTTCAATTGAACACAAAAGTTCATATCTGTACATTCACTAAGGCTCTGTCTTCTGGGAAATCACAAGTTTCCATAAGGCGAACGACATCTAAAGGAATGCTCTTAAGTAGTTTATCCAGCATGTCAATTTGTTTTTTTTATAGTTTTCCCTGACAGTACAAAGTAGCGATATCTGCTTTTCCAATTAATGTTTTACAACATATTCAACTTACACAGAAAAAAAGGCATGTTTTAAACTAAATCAGAACACATTTGTCAACGTAAAATATTTCTCCTGCTTAAAATAAAGTAGTATCTTGGTATATAACAGAGAAACCTGTGGACTATGACATCTCCATCACCAAAACCAATTCTGAAGAATTCTTTCCACATATAATTTAAAGTAGCCTAAACATGTTAATAAATCATAAAAATCCATGTGAATAAATATCATACATGTTAGCAACAAATCTTGCAAAAAAAATTGCTGACATTTAATTTGTGTATCATGAGCATAAGAGAAGTGAATTTTGATAAAAGTTTCTCTCAAATCTGTTTGGAAAACTACTTGCCGACAGTTCTTAACAGCTTAAATAGGCAAAATACCTTCTTCATGATGCAGATTCATTTGAGAGAAAAAAAAAGACCATCAGTACGAGTTTGTGTGTGAAGTGCATTCAAACAAAAGGGATTAAAAGCATGTGGTGGAAACTGACTTTTTTTTTTTTAATAAACTTTAAATTAAAAGATAATTTATTGTAAACTAAAAATGCAGGGAAGCAGAAGTTTCACAGATGGTGCATTTCGCATAGCTTGAGAACAGTGTAAGATTAACACAGGATGGACAAAACGCTGCATGTTTTCAAACAAGCTTTCCCATAGAGGCCATGCCGAGTGTTCAGTGCTGCTCCTCTGTGTGCCTTGTAAATACTAGCTGTTAAATGCCTGCACGTATGGTCAAAAAGATATAAAAGCTTGAAGAAAAGCTGATTACACTTTCAGTACTGAAAGTCACAACCACATAAGCAGCCTATTTACTCCCGTTTCCCAAAAACAGCACTGAACAGCAGCAGTGACTTCACACAGAGCCGGTTCTCCTGCACAGTGAAGGCAACTTAAAACCTCCAATAACAAAGCTGATAGTTTCAATCCAGACAGACGTAGGGCAGTATGTTGAGTCTGCTCTCATCCCCGTGTGGGTCTAAGGAGATGCACTCGGTCCAGTCGTACCACTTCCCTTTTGTGTCAAAGCAGCCGTTAACCCCAGACCAGTGTTGTGTGTGTAATCTGTTCAGGTCTTCGTTGTTTATTTCTCTGTTAACTCCTGGTAATTCTTTGGGTAGGCTGTCAAAAGCCAGCGTGTGCGTATTCTTTGCATCTTTATTCATTATTAAATGTTCCTCCTTTTTGAAGAACTCGGTCATGAAAAAGTGTGCTCCAGGGGTGTGGGTGCCTGAGGATGTCAGCACGTGGCTTTGCTGGCTGAGGTACGACTGGATGATTTCGCTCCGAGACAACTCTTTCCAGTCGGTTTGTTGAAAGGGACTGGGGACAATCTGAGGGTTCTGCTTCATCTGGTCTGTTGCCTGTTGCTCGGGTCTGTGGACCAGTGTGTCCTCACCCTCCTGGGAAGAGTCCCTTTGACAGGAGGCTTTGATTTGTCCTGTAACAGGATCAAATGTGAGTCTTCTGTCTTTTAACCTGACTGGCTTGGTGCCTTCTTCTACAGTCTGTCCATCTAAATTTACCACGTAGTCTTTAGGCCGGTATTTTTGTCTTTTCCTCTTCCCTATATTGCTCGTAGGGCCTTCATCTTCCAAACTGACAGCCTCACCGCAAGAGAAGGTGGCAGAGCTGTGAACAGATTCACTTGATGGCCTGCTTGGAGAATCCAAATCTGAATGGCCTGAACCACCAGGCTGAATCCCCTGAATGCAAACAGTGAAAGGCTGAGCGGACTCCCCCAGTCCAGGGGCTGGAGCTAGAGTTTGTCTGACTACAGCCTCGTGCTTTGGAGATGTGCGAGGACTGTGCCCTGAGCAGCGTGGGCTTCGTGGCTGATACTGCCCCACAGAGGCAGCTGCTTCCTGTCTCACTTGCTGTTGCAGAACAGATGATTTTATCAAGGAAGGGGTGCTAGGAGGCCTGCTGTGTCCTGGGGCACTTGAATGAGGTTTTACAGCATGTATGGGGATTTTACATAGCTTGCTTTTGTCCAGCGGCTCACAAACCTCTCGGTCTAAAGAAAGAGTTTCGGCGCTACCACTCAGTCCATTGGCTGGCAGCTGTTTTGAGTTCTGCGTTTTAACATTGAGTGTAGTTTGGGGGATCCTGGCTGACAGGACCTGACCATCCTTCTGTTCACCTTTAGGTTTCTTGTTGCTTGTTTTTTCTGCTCTTGAGGAGCAGTTGTTGAAGTCATTCCTGTTCTTCAGCTCAGGGCCCGTTTTAGTCGCCGGCGGTGTTGCTGTTGGAGTGGATATGCATGGATGAGCACTGCCATTGGACCAGGATGCACCAGTAAGTCCTTTGGACAGCAACTCATTCTTTCCGGGCTCAATAAGCTTCTGCCAGTTCCGAAGGAGCTTCTTGGCCCTTTTTGCAAGGTCCTCGTTCTTGGTTTTCTTTCGGACATCATTGATCAGTTTCCCAAGGCGGGTTTCCTGCAAAGAGGCACAATTGATGTTTTTTTTCTCCCAGACGTCACAAATTTTTTTAGATGCTGTACTGGAACACCGTATGCTGATTGAACCTACCTCCAGTGCTTCTTTGGTGATAGGATACTTCTCTAGATGAGATATCACTTCCATAACCACCACCATGTTGCGTACCTGCTGAGAAGACACAAATAACGTATAGCACCATCTTCTTATGCATCAAATCAACAGCATCTACAGGCCCCTCTGCAGTGTGCATACAGCAAGAAACTCCTCCAACAGTCACAGCCAACGTACAATGCACAGCAGAATGAGGCAGCAGTCTATACATTGCAAAGGTAAAGAATCCAAAACACATAAGGTTAGTTTAGGATTGAATAAGTTTGGGTCGTTATTAGTGCAGTGTTAAGATCAAACCCGGTTCTAGTTCAATTATAGTTGATTTTAACGTGTTAAGTCATAGGAAATTCAGGTCCCTGAACGGTGCATCATTTCACTGTGCTAATAAGCCAAACAGATTGATCCCTCTTAATGACCAACCCAAGAGCAGTTTGACATCACAATTTGGACACATAAAGCCTAAATGTGGCCCTACGGGTATGTTACAAACCAAAACAGGAATGCTAGGACACCCTCCAGATGTTCCCATAGTCTATTGTTGGCTTGATGTGTGAGACATATTTTTGGAAAACTGAACATAGGAAAGAGCTGTTTACAACAGGAAGTTCTTATTTATTTACAATGCGCGTCCTCTACTTGGCAGGCCAACTACAGTGCAGTCGAGGCAATCGAGAGGGTGTATGAGGGTTAAGACATAATTTGCCTATACTTTCAAATGTGCACCTGTGTGTTTTTAAATTGTTTGCCAATACTGGTTTTGGGTACACTTTGACAAACCGAGAAAAGAGAAATGCAAATGTGTGTTTTGTCCCATGAGGAAACCAAAAAAAGCAATGTCGTTAAATGCTTGTTAATGTTAATCTGGATTAGTAAACTAGGTGTATGCTATGTATCGCCAAAGATTTTGTAATGTTTTGCAGTCTTATTGCAATCCAGAAAAGCTAATTACCAACATCCAGGTTACACTGGCATGCAAAAAGACAAAGACCTCAATGTCGTGAAGTTATGTGATTAAAAGCTTTGACAGCACTGCCTTGCCTTATATTTTCATTTCCTGAAGTCTGAAAAAGATGTCATCTTTTGGTAATCAAACTGCATATATTCATAGTACGTCATCTTTGTGATGCATAATCCATGTTGAATTATGTGCGTTTAGGTTGTAACGTGAACTTCCTTTGTGTTGTCCCACAATAGGAATCACAGCACTCACCACACGTTAAGTAAAGGAAGATATACAGAGGTGTATCGTGACTTGGGCTTTCTGGAAAGTGCCTCTGTTTACGGTCGCTGCCACCACGGGACACTTGTCAGCAGGGGTTTCCTTAACCAGCTTGCTCAGTTTAGTACATTTTCCAGTCCTGATGCACCACATTATCATTACGTTCACTTGGATTCGTCAAACCGTCCAAATATGCAGGTTGCCAGCTTGTGGACTGGCACTAGTTACTTTGGCTAACTAGTAATGTTAGCCAGCTAATTGGCGAATAAATAACAACTGATCGCACACTGACTCCACTTTGTCAGCTCTCTGAAGAGACCTCCGAAAGGCTCGACCTTTATGTCTACGCGTCCCCGTCTTGTTTGTTCCTTTCCAAAGCAGCCCACATACTCACATTGCTCTGGCCGTCGATGGCCTGGAGCAGCCGGTCCCTCATCACTGTGGCCGCTGTCATCGCCTGGCAGTTTCGCGGGTCAGGGCGGACTCAGACAGCAGAATCCCCTGAAGAGGCGGCGAGAAACCTACCGACGCTCACAGAGCAGAGGAATGGTCTCGATAGAAGGCGGACATCATGATTTGTGATGCATTTCACTTTGTTGTGGTTCCCCGGCGACACCTGTTCGGTAATGTGAACGACGAGGACAGAATATCTTCTCCTGGAATCGGCTACCCCCTTCGGCTGGTAGCCTCCTCCTCCTGGGCCTGTTCATCTGGCTTTTTGTGAGGCTTTCGCGAGGTGCATGATGGGAAATTTTTACGTAACCGTTGTCGCCTCGCGTAAACCACTCGTGTGGTTCACGACACTGTATTGATATTGGAAAACGACAAAATTACACATAATTTTTTTAAGATAATGTCTCTCTATTATTTGTCTTTTTACGTTAATATTTCACTGTATAAATAATATACATATAATATTACACTGTATAATATATAACATAATCACAATCATACGAAACAGATACACTTCCATTTTTCGCATCCCATTAACAATAATGATGAATATTAATAATAATATTTTTCACCTTCCAGATTTCATGTTTAGAAATTAATTCAAAGCCTTTAAAAAAAAAAAAAATATTTCAAGACCACCAAATATTGTATGAAATAAAACTGCCCAAATTTAAATATTTGTCTGTTTATCCCTTTGCCAAAAAAACTGAAAACCATATCTAAAATGAAAAACACAATTACAAATAATTGGTTTCTTAACAGCCTCAATCGAAGCAAAAAATCATGTGGGCCACTAGGGGGCAGCAACTCTGCATTCAAGCTGATTTTGGAAGAGTCAAACATCGTTTGCTTTGGTCTGTTTTAGGTTCAACTTCCTGTTTCAAAGTCCAGCTGAGAGCTGGAGCAGGCAGTCCTGAACAGCTAAAACTGAAAATGTTGGACAGGATCTTCTTAGAATTTCTACTTTTTTATATCTGAGTGTTGTGAGAGCGTGTGTGTCCAGACATGCAGCAGTCACTGGAAGCTCTGGTTCGGTTGCTGGAGTCCTACAGAGGAAGAGATAAAGTTGTGAGTTTCTGACGAACCCAAATTTCTCATTAAGGCTGCAAGAAAACATTTATTTGAGTCATTATTTGAATATTTAAGTTCTTATGTGCTCTTTCCACTTGAGCCCGGTGATTTTTTGTTATGTGTTTAAGTCTTGTTTTGGCCAGAAAAAACAGGCACATGCTGCTGCATTGCAATTCTCAAATTGATCTGAGTAGTTTGTTTATCATTCTGTATCATTTAAATTTGAAATTTTGATTCCCAAAACAGCAAAAAAAACAACAACCCTGTACCAGTTTTTTTTTTTTAAGAGAAGCATTGTGATGTGTACCAGTTGTTAATGTAGGGGAAATGTGCTTTTCTTTACATGTGATATTATATTTGAAAATTGTTCATGTCAGTGCTGTATATCATTACTACTATAATTATTCATCATGCAAACAGAAAGAGTGAAAGCCAACTAGTGGCAGTCCTTGAACTGTCACGCAGTTACTGCTGTTTTTCTGTGTTTCTCTATGCAGATCAGGACAGTCTGTTATGGCTCTCAACTTGTTGGAGGAGTTCTCACTCGGCGTGCAGGGACAGATGCTCCCTCACAGCAGCTTGGGAAAAGTCTGCTGCTGTTTTCTGCACAGCTCAGCCACTGCCGGACGGTGCTGAGGCTGTTTGATGATCTCGCCATGCTGGCGTACTCCTACAGCTATGGGCTTGGAGCTTCGGTGATTCATGCACTGTACTCATGTGTCATTCACCTGACAAATCTTGTCCCAGAGACATGAGTTTGTGTTTGCCTCACTGGTACAGTTAAATACAAAAAATATAAAAAATAATTATGCTATTATCAAAACACTCTTTACTACAAAAACTAAATTAGCGAGTTAAAACGAATGCTTTTGACCGCATACATCCAAAGCAATGTTACCTTGAAAATCCATTTATAACACAGTATGTATTTCCCAGGAGGAGGACACCGGCGTTCGCTGGATATCCGTGCTGACCAATGTGGCGGACCAGCTCTACTACCCCTGTGAACATATCGCCTGGGCTGCTGATGCTGAGCTGATCAAAGTGAAGTCGGATAAGTGGTGGTTGTTCAGCACCGTGTTGTGGGGGACCTCACTGCTGCTTGGGATCCTGAGGTGAGAACGTTTGTGAACAAATTGTGACAAATTGTGAAATGGCAAACCTAACTGTACATTTATTTAGTTTAAAATAGTCAAATATTACCAATTTAGGATTTAATAATCTATTAACAGTTTTTTATCCTTTTGATGCAAAATTTAGATGCACATTATGTGAACATACTCTGTGCCACATTTAGTCAAACCAGTCACTACCTATGCAAAAAACAAAACAAAACATTGAATTGAAGTCATTTGTATTTGGTTTATAGGTCACTTCGAGTTCTCCTGCTGCTGAAGAAGAAGTTGAAGAAGTATGAGAGGGATGGAAGGAACAGCAGGTGTTGTATCTTAAGTCACCTTTTTGTTTCCGATGACCACATTTCTCCAAACTAAAAGTGCATGCAGAGAATGATCGCGTGTTCTCTCTGCAGACACTCTCAGCTCCGCAGACAGATGCGAGGAGAGCTGCTCTCCATCCTCAGCAGTATGGCTGATCTCAGCAACGCCGTTCACTGGATGCCTCCGGGCTTCTTGTGGGCAGGACGCTTCCCCAGCTGGCTGGTGGGGCTTCTGGGCACCACATCCTCTCTGATTGGTTTGATCCAGATGAACAGCGGTGACAGTGAGCAGTCAGACAGTACAGAGTCGTAACCACGGCTAGGAGATTTTGTGATACTTTGATTAGCCTTGAGCAAAGGTTGGCGATAATCAGTCATTACAGATTTTTACAAATTTGACTAGATGAAATAAAGCTAATTATTTTTGGGGGAAAAACATTAAAGTTCAAAACATCTGTACCTTATCCCGTGGAGTAGGGTAACAAGTAGTTTGTGTTTGTTTGCCAACATTAAAAAGCATCTTGATATATTTAGACTTTTTAATTACACTGTAATCAAAAATTAAATGTGATTTTTTTTGGTTTGTTTTACACATTAGCTTTTTTTTATGTAGCTCAGTATTCATGTATGTGCCATGACATGCACATTAAAGTATTATTGTGGTTCTTAAGTATATTTTAAAGGTTTTCAGAAAGATAAATTAAGGATTAGTTCTTTGCCTTTCACAGAAGAGTCTCTCTTTACTTTCAGACTCTTGTAAGCATTTTTGTTTGTCTGCTGAATTTTGTCTAAACTGAAAGTCACAGGTGAATTGTATGATTGTATTTAATTAAACTGGGTTGTAATTGGTTTGAATCAGAGTTGATGTGCCTTCAGACAATGTTGTCTATTCGCAGGTCGAACCAAGAAATTCGTTTAGATTAAGGAAAAAATAAAGGACTACGCTGCTGATTTATTTTTCTCAATCGACTATTTGACGTTTGATTAAACGGACCTTGAACGTTCAACACGTTAGCGCTGACGCGTGCCACGTTGCCTTCAAGGACGAATACGCATTAATCTACTATTTAAGACTGAACGCTTAAAAATTACACTACGTCCATTGTTTCATCTTTCAGGATAAGTTAGATGGAATGTAAAATATCGTATAAACTGTATTGCATGTACATGCACACATATATATGTAGTGTATAGGAGGGAGATAAGTCAATGGTGTTAAGTTGGGGACATACGTGAACACGTGAATGTAGCACAACTAAAGAGCCAGTCAATAAATAAAAACTGCCAGTCGACAGTCAACAGCATCGACAATGAGAGCTCACCAAAGTTACGGCAGCAGGAGTTTATCCTGCCAGTCTTTAGGTTAACTTGTTACATATATCAGAGTTGTTGTTGTTAGTATGACGAATAAAGCAAAGGCAGAGGAGTTTTGGAGAGGGTTCAAATTCCAAACGTCAACTCATCGGTCGAGGCACTCACAGGAGTCTCTATCAGAGCACAAAGAAGTAAGGAGCTTTCAGCATCGGGTAAGAGTACTTCTTTTAGCTCTTTTTTTGTTTGTTTTTTACTAATATTTGTTCATTTGCAGTGTGTCTGCTGGTCTTAATACAGCTACTTCGGTTTCAGTCAATGCTACAAAGCAGTTAGCTCCAAGCTACTTGGACTGCTATTCCAATTAGCTAAACTCTAGTGTATGGACTAAGTGTGAGATGAATTCCGTTATTTTACCCATTTCCCTTTCATTTCCCCTAAATTTCTCATCTGGTTCCGTTTGTCCATTGCCTTGATCTAAAGAAAATAGACTTTCAGTGATATGTTTTCACCATTTCTGCAGAACTGAATCAGAGAAGTGAAAGAATGTGTTACACCGTAATAAACTGAAAATGTTTAGCTTTTTAGACCACCTTTTGGAGTTAAAAAATCCTCAGATGTTTTTTTTATTTTGATGGTTAAAGAATGTGTTACACGTGATGTATTAAATACCTTCTTTTTTGTGATATTCATAGAGCAGTTGTTACCTCTATATAGATCACTAGGGATATTTCTGTGACTTGTTTTAGTAAAGAGTCTTCTAAAATAATGCTATTTATTTCCTAACAGGGTTTCAATCAAAATGGAATCGGACATTTTCCCTGTCGATCTGACGGCTTCTGCGGCTGTAGACCCTCCTTCTGATTCGTTGCCAGTTAATGGAACTTCAAGGCTTGATGCGAGTTTGATGACAGCAGCTCTGATTCGCTCAGAGGGAGAAGATGTTGATTGTTTCAACTTGATTGAGCCTCCCCCATTAGATTGGAGATCAGACTCTTCTAGCGAAGCAGTTTCAGCTGATGATCTGGATGACCCCAGCCTGCCTCCCGCTGCTGACACACTGGACATAGCAAGTCTTGGAGAATCAGTTTTGCCATGTTTGGAAGTGAGAGATATTTTGACACCATTTGATGCTAACCAACACATGCTTCTGGATAATGTAGCTGACCAAGTCCAGGATTTGGAGGCCGGATTTGAAGAGAGCAGTGAAGCAGTTGAGGAGAAGGTGGAGGTGGAGATGAGGGCTGATGGCGCAAAGCGAGAGCAAGAAGTGATGACATTTAGAGACGTCGAAGAGAGAATCAGTGAAGATGAAATCGAGGTTTCCAACAGAGGATCAGATGATGAGGACCACAGCCGCATCCACACACTTCTGAGCCACCTTCAGTTAAGGGACAAAGACCTCCATCCTTGTCATCAGACACCAACTTACCATCACTACTCCAGCGTTTCTGAGCAGCAAGCTTATGCTTCGTCCCTATTAACAGACGACAGCTGTGAAACCACAGGCCTGCTCTTCTCTGAACACCACCAGAGAGACCTGTTAGGACTGCTGCAGTGTACAGATATCACCGCAGCGCCCCATCCCGCCTGTGTTCCTCACAGAGGCGAGGTGGATGCCGTAGTGTCAGTTTCATACAACCAGGAGGACGCTCAGAAGTTCTGGAAGCAATATGAGAACAGACGACCGCAGCGACAAAGGGAGGACTCCATCGCCTCTCTGCCTGATGACGAGTACCCTGAACCAGTTTGGATGAAGCTGGGGGAGGAGCCTCCGGAGGATGAAGCTGCTGCAGAGAATGAACAGGTCGGTGCTGCATTCAGATGATAACCTCAAATTCATTTCTAGCTATGCATCTGCTGAATAACCCCCTCTTGATTTAATTTACCTAATTTGTGGTCAGTGGCCCTAACCCTAATCAAGAAAAGAGAGGCAGCTATTTTTTGCAATCATAAGTAAATCTAGGACAGGAAAATACCTACAGTTTATCTATCTACATTGATTAAGAATCAGAACTTTAAATTCATTTCAATCCCGTTGACCTTGATGGAGTTGTTATCTCGCATATGTTTAACTGGATTTGTTTAATTTGGTCTTTATTTTGTCATTTTAGAATTCTGATGATCAGCCCTCATATAAAGATGGTGAGTTGTTTCAGATTTAATCTTTTTCCACAAAAAGATAGATCTTGCATGTTTTACAAACAGCCGCAAATCTGATTACATTATTTGGTTTTGCTTTTTAGTACCTGGGCCTTGTGACCCTGAAGACCTGTTGGATGGAGTCATATTTGGTGCAAAGTATCTGGGCTCCACTCAAATCAAATCAGACAGGAACCCTTCGACAAACGCTCGTATGTCCCAGGCTCAGGAAGCTGTGGACAGAATTAAGGTAAATTTAAAAAAGAGATTTACAAAAACTGATGATTTTATTAAAGGGTAAACATCAGGAAAAGCAGACACACTCCGACATATGAACCTGAGCGGATTCATCACTTTTGCACACACCAGCAGGTTGTGATTTAAACCTGAGATTTAATCTACACAACATGGTCTTAACCCAGTACTGCAAGAGAAAACAAAGGATTTAGATAAAAACCAGAATCAGTCACCGTATCAGATCTGAAGGCTGTTTGTTTTTTAATAGGCTCCAGAGGGAGAGTCTCAGCCAATGACAGAAGTGGATCTGTTCATCTCCACTCAACGAATTAAAGTGCTGACCGCTGACACACAGGTACTGATCGTTCATATGGCCACTTACACTTATTTTCGTATCCTGTAACATTTTACTCTTCAAATTTGGTAAAATGTGTTCGCTCAGATGAAGCTGACAAATTGTAGTCATTTTAAAGGATGAATGTCTTTCAAAGATAATGTTAATATTACTTTATTACTGTATTAGTAATCAATGTAGTTATTTTATTAATGTTTTTTGATATTATGCTCTATTTTCCTATTCTACCATTTAATCTTTTAGGAGATACTAAATGCTGAAAAATCATCTAAGTCCTCATTGCATCTTATTTTATTGATTTACTACAGAAAGGGTTATTAAAGATTTGGGTGTTGAATTCTTCTCAGGCCTCTGAAGTAAGGCTGCAGTAGCAATTTCTTCTGTGTGGCTGAATTGTCTACAGAAACAAAGTGGGTCAGTTACTGTCACCTCTCTGCATGGCTGGTTTCTTCTCACTGAAATAATCGATGTGAGGATGAGCACAGTTTTCCTATTTTATCCCGCTTATGAAATTACATTTGACTGAAATGTGTTCCTAAAATTCTGTTATTGTTCTGCTATCCTAAATTTTAGTTTGGAAAAAATCTTTGGAAATGGTATTAAAGTAGACTGACATGTTATATTTGGTATTCAGCTGTTTTCTCAAATATTTTTCTTTTAGAGAAAGTAGCTAATCTCCTTGATTGATAAAAGTACCAACTAACATTCAGCCAGGAGCTTTATTAAAATCCAAAACTTTGCCTATATTTGTTTATATTTTATATAATGTCACTCTATTTAATTTTCTACTTCAACTGACTTTAAAAGGAAAACTAAGAGGAGGAACATTGTTTTGGTTCATTGAATGATCTATCCCTCCTCAGCAAATTTCACATCTGTTCATGCTGCAATCTAAGCCCTCTTATCATCTCTAATTCTGATGATATTAACCACCACATTTCCCCTCAGGAAGCCATGATGGACCACGCTCTACAGATGATCTCTTACATAGCTGATATCGGGGATATTGTGGTCCTGATGGCACGAAGAAAGCAAAAAGGGCAGGACGGTGACCCCACCTGTAAAGGCTCCTCTGCATCATCATCATCTGTGCCTCAGAAGAAGTGCTTGATGATCTGTCATGTCTTCTCCTCTGAGGATGTGAGTCTTTCAATTTAAGCTTTTTTTATATGATATTCATATATAAACAGAGAAGGAACTGCTGCCTAATGTAGCTTACGTGTTTTAAGGTTTAGGCTGTCGCTTGTCATTTTGCAAAGAAAATATTATGTCGTTACGCATGTTTCAAAACTCGCTTCATGGGTATTTGCAATATTTGACGACTGACTTTTTTTTTTCTTTAAATGGAGATCAATCTGCTGTTTACTGATATAGAAGCTGACCAAAACCTGCCCTTTTTATTATTCACTTACTTTTTCACAACACATCATGCACAAATGTGCACATTAGATCTTACCAGCATCACCAAATTCAACTCTTTCCATATGATTGATTGAATACTTTATTGATCTTACAAGTGTGTTCGTAGTTATGCATCAGATTAGCACTCATCCTGCTGTTTTCTCCCTGTGAAACTTTAGAAATGGCACACTGGGTCAGTTTAATGGGGTCTATCTTGGGAAGCAGTCTCTGCTCAGAATCCCTCCCTGCTGAGTGCGTGGTTTGCATTAATGACATTTGATGCCACTCTATGTTGACACCCTATCTGCTCTAAAGTTATTGTGTGCGTTAAAAGGGCTGATAGTACTGGACATAATTTGGTTGTTTCCTGCTCACAGTATTTCAGCTCGTTTTAGGGGTGCCTTTTTTATTGGTATCTTTTTTGTTTTTCCCCAACAAGAGTTTCAATGTCTGCCTGGCCTGATTTCCGCCCTCTATTTCTGCAAGCGAGGTCTCCTGCATAAAAAAGCGGTCTGGCTGCTGTCCTAGTTTCCCCACAGTTGGCAGCCCTGGACAAGAGGAAGAGGAGTTTCTTTTAGCAACTAATTAGCTGCAGGATACCGAAAGCCATAAAGCCACTTCTTGTGCTGACTTTTATTCCCAGCCGAGTCTTAAAAATCGAAAAAACTGTTTGTTATGCTGTAGAAGGTTTTTAAACTTGTCCCTATTTTGAGGTTTCCATTTAGGCTGGGACAGGACATGGGTTTACTTCTTTTTGCACTTGCTTGTACTGTATGAAGAAGATTTAAATAAAAACCTCACCCAGCTTCCTTTAAGTCCTGAGTCACCTGTTTTTCCTTTTTCCCTGTTCAGGCTCAGACCATAGCGCAGGCTATCGGACAAGCATTTGGAGTGGCTTACCAGCAGTTCCTTCAGACCAATGGCATCAAGGCCAGCGATCTGAAGCCAGGCGAGTACAGTGACTACCTGGAAAGTCAGGAGCTCTACAACGGAGACCTGGCCCATTTCTCCGACTCTCAGAACCTTCGAGATGTAAGCACATAGCCTGTCTTTATATTTCACAAAATGTATCCAACCTCTCATTCTATAATAATTCTCAGGCTGTTTTTTATTTTCTGTGTAACCATTCAATATTTTTCTGTGGCTTTAATATAAATAGAAAGCATGGGGAAAGTTCTGCTTTTCAAAGTCTTTTAAGAGTGAATAGCTTACTTCTTTTAGAAATTCTTACAAATATCATGTACTTTATCCTAAAATGTGGCACAGATTTACCTCAAGCGCTTCTATCCATGCGCTATTCATAATTTTGTTTTTCGTGGCCTGTAAATTGTCAGAAACATAATGATTAAGACTACCAACTAGTAAAGAGTTCAGTTTTTCTGATATCAACTCAGAGATCCAAAGAGGCAATTTATTGAAAAAAATATATAAATAAATAATTCAGGCATACATGTAGTTAAATGATAACATTTCCATTTCCACGCTAATGTTTCCTCAAAATCTTTTCGTGTTTTCGGTTCAGATAGCCATCACTAAGGCCCCTGGAGAGATCCTGGGTTTGGCAGTGGTGGAGTCAGGCTGGGGCTCCATCCTGCCCACTGTGGTTGTGGCCAACCTCCTTCACGGCGGCCCAGCAGAGCGCTCTGGTGAGCTCAGCATCGGTGACCGTATTATGTCGGTGAACGGCACCAGCTTGGTGGGTCTGCCTATCACTACCTGCCAGAACATCATCCGGGTAAGAGGGCAAAGTCAGGCCCAAACAAGAAGTGATGATGGTAAAATTAATGATAATACATTTAGTTTAATTCAACTTTGTCTAAATCAAAGGAAAAAGAAACAAAGTAGCATTTTTGTTGATGTCTTTTTTTTTATCATCATAAATGTGTGCTGTAGGTGGCACTGTGGTTTCATTTATCTATGACTGACAAAAGTTTTAGATTTGATTTAGACTTCCAGCGCCAATATTAACATTTGACAGTATTAGCTGTATATTTTTGTTGGCATAAATATCTTCAACTAAAAGCTTTCAGTCTTGCTCTGATTAACAGCCTTCTTAGTTAGTCTCTAAACCTCTAAGTTGGTATTTAATTAACTACTAATTGTGGAAAAATGTGGAAGAGTTTCTTTCACAGCTGGGGAGCTTAACAGCAATAGAAATGCTTGCCACATCCTTTCTTTCAATACATCAAATATAGTACGAATGAACTTATTTGCTCTGGCTACAAAGGGATTGGTTGAAAATACAGAAGCATAATTTGTTCAAGATATTGATCTTGCAAATGTCTAAGAGTGACACTGATATCCCCACAAGAGGGATAAAATCAAAATGAAATACATTCTGATAATTTATCAAAACGGTGCTCCTGTCGTGTCTATTTTTCACTTCACAAAAGGGAATTGAACATTTTAGCAGCCTGCTGACATTAAATTTGTGGATATTATTTCTACATTCACCTCTCAGAGCTTCATTGATAGTTTCTGTCTGTTGTCAGTGAAAGGGTGAATCCATTGATGTTCTTTGGCTTCAGTTGACCATTCAAACCCCTACAATATCTTACATTTCTTAAGGCAAATTTGCCCTTTTACTTAGACATTTATGCATCGCTTCATAGGCCAATGAGTTTTACTAGATTAGACTAGCACCCAAATAAACCCAAAAATTATTAAAGGGTAATATTGGTTAAAATCACCAATCAACTCCTCCCTCTTCTCATTTAAAAGAGCGTTACGTAAGCTAAAGATGCAGATAAAACGGATGGATGAGATACTTTATCACCTAAATTCACTGCACATTCAAAGCGAGGACAATCTCTTCGTTGCAGTTGAAATTATAGGACATGCTGACCTTTAGAGGGATAGTGTCCCTACCCCACTGCACTCTTTGTTTCCTGGTTAACATACAACAGACAGAGAGCCGCTTCAAGGTCTGCCATCCCTGCTGTCATCGCCATCAAGCGGGACAAGATATACTCTAAGCGTACATTTACTGTATCTTATCCGATTCCGGTTGTCAGACCTCTGACAGCTACCATTATTTTAAATTCCACTCCATGTTTGTTCTAACAAATTAATTTACTTGTTATAAGGTTTACTGACTCTAAGGTTATCCAAGACGGTTTATATAAAGGATTTACACTGAACAATTCTATTGTTTCTGTTTATCTGGTGTTTTTATTTTCCTAAATGCACTTTTTTGTCCTTTTTTTTTGTTTTTGTCTTTTTTGTTTGCACGCTATAAATGTCTGAATCTATTGAAAGTGTGAACGGGTCCAGCCTTATGTGTAGCCAACAAAGCCATATCATTTTTTTTTCAAATCTTTTTTATTTTCCATAATGCAGGACCTGAGAAGTCAAAAGTATGTGAAGCTCAGCATTGTCCACTGCCCTCCCGTAACCATGGCGATCATAAAGAGACCAGATCCTAAATTTCAGCTGGGTTTCAGCGTCGAAGATGGGATTGTATGTCCATATTCTTATTTTTATCCCCTTGTCTTCTGCTTGGCAAAGGTCTGTTTGCTGTTCAGTGACCAAAACTCAAGAATCACAATAGTTTTACTGCTAAACTTTATTAATCTGTTTATATAATGGAGCTTTGCATCAACATTGCCATGGGTAAATCGATTTATCTAAAAATGAATAGATTTTCAAAAACTTTTCTTAAATCTCTCACAGATCTGCAGTTTGATGCGCGGCGGCATCGCAGAAAGGGGAGGAATCCGTGTGGGGCACCGAATCATTGAAATCAACGGGCAGAGTGTTGTAGCAACCCCACACGATAAAATCATCCAGATCCTGACAAATGCTGTGGGAGAGGTAAGAAGAGGGACGGCTTTTTCACATTTTTCTTTGTCAAGCTAGGACTGATGTCACCTGTGAAAGTTCAGAGGCTTAATAAAGGCTCAAAGTTCCAGGTCCTCTGATCCAGCAAGTGTGGCAAAGCAGGCTCAAAGAACTCGTAACAAAGACTTTGTCGTCATTCAGCTGTTTCCATGACACCGCCTTAGAAATTACTAGCACACTGGTGTGCGGCCTTTGGCGTTAGCTGCAACCTGAATGTCGAATTGGAATAGACAAAAATTTAATAGATGATTTAAGTTTTGATTTTTCATTTTTAGTTACCATCACAGTATTTCATCGGTTTGAAAACTGATTTTTCTGATTTAATTTTATTCTCTGAGCAGATTCACTTGAAGACAATGCCCGCCTCCACCTATCGACTCCTAACAGGACAAGAACAGCCGGTGTTTCTCTGACCACCGCCCGCTTCACAAGGACATAAACGCTGCACAGTGTTCAAACTACACCAGTTGTTGCCAAACTCAAAAAATATTATGCATATCGTGTTGCACAGCTTAATGTCGACTGTTGCCACACCACAAACTGTACTAGTTATATATTTTTAAGATGTAAAGTACTTTTGAATATGAAAGCCCAATTTGAAACGACAGGGATAGATGCCAGCTCTCCACTTAAGTCTAACATATATTTACAATGTTTAACATTTTATGCATTAGTTTCTGACCTCACTAACTCAGAAGTTAGGTATTGGTGTGTTGTATCAAGAATGGTGAACTTCATTAGTCTTCCAGTCTGGCTTGTGCTCCCAGTGTGCCTGAGGTAAACGGGTTGGAAGAGGTTACTGTTCTGAATCAGGAAAAAAAACAATCTGTTTTTATTGTGATGCTCTTCCTGTTCATTACATACATATCAACTAATGTCTGCTACTAGCTTCAGAGTGCTCTGATCCATTTATGCATTGTCACTGGCTGTGCCTGATGTAAACCAGATTGCTGTATTTACAGATAAAGATGACTGCCTTTTGTGATAGAGATGTGCTTATATTTTTAAGTATACGCTGATGCCAGTGTTCATTAAAATGAGCTGCGAAAAATTTCTCATGGTTTTTATTTATTGGGATGCAGTGGTTGATATAATATATAAAAGTTTTGATACAGCATTGCTTTTTTGTTGTTGGTAAGAAAAATAATTCAATATTTTAAAAGCAAGTTACATTCTCAATGCAGTTAAATTAGTTAATTTAGCATTGCAATATTGTACAAGTTTTAATATTCGTTATAAAGACTGTAAAATGTTGTCACATACTTAAATTAATATTACTTTTAGTAGGTGTGTAATAAAAAGCTTAATGCATTATTTAATGTCTTTAGTACTTCTGGAGTTATTAGTCATTTGACTGTGACTGTGAGTGACTGGCCAATCATCTGTTCGTCAGTTACAAAAACATGGCTTTAGGCCAATCTGATCCTCGACCGGCATCTCAGACTCCGCCCATGAATTGTACGTTATCCAATCGGATCAGTGTATGGGCGGGACTCTACCACTTCCACCTGCTGTCACAAACATAGGGAAGTCAATGTCAAGGCACCGGCGGCTGTTGATGTTCGTGAATCAACAAGAGGACTTTTGATATCACCTTTACAACAGGAAGGTAATTATTAACGACAAGTTTAAACTTTCAAGCGTAGTAATCTGTTTATTGTTGTAGAAATGAGCGCGTATTACCGGTAAGGTTATCACTTAAAGATGCTAAGAAGAAGAGGCTAACATTATAGCCTAATTTATATGTTCTTTTCCATCTTAATTTTATGCTAACAGAGATAATTAATTTCATTAACTAACTGCTATGCTTCTATGTCAGTGGGAAATTACGGAGGGTAAAGCTAGCTTTTGTATATATTTATCAATTTTGCGTTTGCTTCAACGCCTGTACAATGTTTGTTTGTATTTAAGTAATAAGTTGTTTTACTGAATTTATTGTCTGCCATAGAATACAAGCGCTTATATTAGGTGCAATTACTGATAAATTCATTACAGTGCAATTATAATCTATTGACGCCTCTTCACCATAGGTGAACCTTTAACAGTGAAAAGAAAAAATAGAAAGATTTCAGGAAATGCAGTGATCCAAAATTCAAAGATTATTTTAAAAGTGTTGGAATGATCTCAGTGGTCTCTAACTCTAATGCTACACCAGCACTACTTTCAAATGAGCAAATATTATCCATTTGATTTGAAAATTGTCTTATTATGTGGGTTTCTTTGTAACCTGGCGTCCAAGACTCGCCACCATAGTTTATTTACAAGAGCAGTTGCTTTGTCGGGAGGCACTGGCAGGGCAAAAGTGACAGTCCAAGTGAAACAGGTAAGCTGTTTGGATCAGGAGGATTTCAGGATAAAGCAGGGGATTGTCCGTGTTGAGCAGATCTCAGCGGTCACGAAAGACAACCTTTACTCACAACACACACGAAAAAAAACAGTTTGAGACTTCTGCTGTCTCTTTCATATTTTTGTGGGACAGGAAGGAAAAATGTTATAAAAACTGATCAAGTTGAACTTTTTCTTGTCACAGAATGTCAACTTCATTTCAGTTTCTTATTACTGTCCTATGTTGGAAGAGTTAAGACTCGTTCTTTCCTTATACCTTTGTACAGTTGATGGAACACGTTAAAGACCAAGAGGGAAAGATAAATACAGCTAGCTGGAAAAAAACTTCGGAGGAGCAAATACCTGCACAACAAAAGCTTGGATTAAAACGTTCCCTCTGAACTTTATTTTTTCCTTTTTCGTATTTTCTGTATTTTTCAGCATTGCGTCATGGTCAGGTAACTGTTGGAAGCAATGGGGTTTTTCAGACAGCTTTTCCTCCTCCTCTGGAAGAACGTCACATATCGCAGAAGGAACAAGGTATCCACATCTTTAGCTTTACAATTTTTTTTACACTTATTTTCTGTAAAGACATGACAAACAAATGTATTATGTATCTAATAGGCTACTCTTGTAACGTCAGCAAAGCTGTGGATCTAATATTATAGTAAAGACAACATTATTTTAGGTTTAATGTGAAACTGACATGTATTTCTTGGTTATATAACAAACATGCAGTTCTTCTCACTCATCAGGAAACAGTGTTGTTCACACCGCTTGTTCTCCTCTTGTGCAGATCCAGCTAATCATTGAGCTCCTCTGGCCACTCTTCCTCTTTGTTATCCTCATCTCTGTTCGCCATTCAAACCCTTCTTACAAGCAAGGCCAATGTAAGTAAGACACTCGTCTTCCTACATCCACTGTGACCGGTCTGAAAAATGGCTTTCTGCCAACAGGTTTAAGAAGATTAAGACAGTGAGAGTGATGCATGTGCCATGCACGCACATTTTGTTTCCAGATTTATCACTTTATCATTTTACAAGTGCAAATTACTTTTAGCTGGCAAAATATGTATCAGTGTAAGTATCTGCTGAGTAACTGAGATCCGCTTATTCAATTTTGGGTTGATGTCATGAAAAGGGAACGGCTCGGTCTCTTGACCTCCTTTGAGGTATCACGTGTTAACATTTGGTGATATGTAACATGTTCACATAAGAAAACCGCTCAGTTTAGGTCAGTAGACCAGTGTTTTTAAATACTTTGTAGATGATAAAGCTTTGTCCTGAAAACCTTATCTTTGAGTACGTAAACTTTCCAAAACATTGTACGTTATCAATTTAAATTATTCACAGATGATAAAGGGTTCCGTATTTGTTGTAAACACATTTCAAAAGTGTCTAAAGTCAGTGTTTTTCTCTATACTCTTAGGCCACTTTCCAAACAAACCCCTGCCATCAGCAGGCACCTTGCCTTGGGTTCAGGGCATCATCTGCAACATCAACAACCCCTGCTTCCACACCCCAACACCAGGAGAGACACCGGGCCAAGTGGGAAACTTTGACAACTCCATGTAGGTCCACAGCTAGTGGAAATGGGCTGTTTCTTAAGACATTTGTTTACATATGTGGCTCATTTAATCAAGAAACCTTTAAATCAGGCAGCAGACTGCTCCCTCAGATTAGAGGTTCATAGACACACTTCAGTGTCTTTGTTCCACACACAGCATGTTACCAGATTAGACGATTTATTACATAGCTAACAAGCACGTGTAACAAAGCCCTGACGTATAGTCCTGCAAACTCTCTTTCCTATCAGAAATAAGTGGACGTAAACCCATCTTAATCAATCCTAAAACTTGATTTGGATATATAATTCCAAATTAAAGTAAATGGTATTATATTAGTTTTGAAAATGGACATACTTTTACCATAAAGTATCACCCCAAATATTTATGAGGAAAAACATTTTGGTCATCGTTGGTCCGAGGAGACAGAAAAAAAATACAAAGAGAATATTTTTTCCTATCTTTTTTCTCAGTGCAAGCTTTAAAGTGTGAAATGTATAGGTCAACGTGTTGGAAAATATTATTTTCCAGAGACATCGATATTAGTTTGGTACAGTCTGTACATCACAAAGTTAAATTCAATCCAGCAGCTCAGCTTTATGTAGGCAGTGAAAATGTCTCATACTGTTGATGTGGTCCTGCTCAAAGCCTACTGGCTGAGACTAAAGTTTAGCTTATGTGATGTGTGTGTCCGGTTACTGACACACACCGACTGTTTCCGTTACTGTTCAATGATTAATTGGAAAATAAATGAAAAAGTTTAAAAAGGTTGATACACTGTTATCAGTAGATATGGAACTTTAACAAGAGTATTTGTCCCAGTAAAGGCTCCTTTTGTTGTTTTTTTTCATCCAGCCTGTCACGTCTTTTGTTGGATGCTCAGACTGTTCTGTCCTATGGTGCAAACCGGAGCTTCACTGGCTACCAGGACCTGATGAAGAATGCCCGGATGCTGGGAGAAAGACTAGAATCATTGCCAAGTATTTGTTTAAATCTTTTTCTATTTATCAGTGACACATACATGTATGAAGGAGCTGTAGTGAATTTTACACGTGGTTACTGTATGTTGACGATCATAATTATGCAAAGGTTGAATCACAATCTGCACAAGGAATGATTCACCTTTATTTGAAAATATCTGTAAGAAGTTGCAAAATCTTTTGGATTCAAAACAAATCAATTGCTTTTTTATTCAGTTTATTAGATAATATTTCATTGAAACAGTATAAGAAAACTAAAGTCCATCAATAATCAGAGACAAGAAACAAATGAAGACTTCTTCTGTTTTAATGAAGTGCTGTTCCCAGACTCTTCTGAGCTGCTCTGACTACAAAGCAGCAGCTGATCTCTTTAAATGGTTTAAACACGTGTCGAGTGATCTGTTACCACTGTTATGAAAGCGCTGCGCACCCTGTTTGTTGTGGTCAGATTGAGTTACATGACTCGTACTGACAGACAATGAAATGGACGCAGAGCACTTGTCAATGTGTGTGTGTCTTATTTTTATTCTCTCAGCTGCAAACTCCACGTTCATGTTTACCGAATTAAACAACCATTTTCAGTGATAGCATAAAAAAACTCCCTTTGTAAAGTCCTCTGAAGGATGTTTTGGGTTGCATCTGGTTTGAAGGAAACAGTAACTGTAGTTAAAACAAAAACACTAAAATTTGATAAGAAAATTAATTTTACCAAGCCTGTACCTGTGACATTTCTGAAACTGCTGAATTGATAGTGAATTCAGAATATTTCATTAGTATCTGAAAAACAGACTCAATTTGTTTATTTTTTTAAATCAAAGAAACATTTGTATCCTCTGAGCAAACCAACCTACAGCTTGCATTCTTAATTATCTGTTTTGGTCCAAAGTGGTAATCCCACTTTCTGCTTCTATTCAGAATACAGCGTGTTTTATTAATGAGCAGTGAGCAGTGCTGATCCTTGTGTTTTCACTACAGGTGTCCCGGTGAAAGAATGCCTGAGAGCCAACCAGACGTTGTCCAGCTTTCTCCTGACCAATACCAGCCTGTCACCCACAGCTGTGGACCAGCTGATGAACGCTCGGCTGAATTTTCAGGTTTGAACCTTGCTTTTAACCTTAATAAATATTTACTTGCGTTGGTGCTTAAACCCTTGATATGATACGAGTTTCAACTGGAAATCATCAAGACTGAACGACTGTTTGGGATGACCAGTTGGCCTTTTTGGATGCCTACAACTTAATCACGTCAATTTGATCACCTCCAGGCCACGTTGACATTAGCTCAGGTGCAACCAAAGGACTTGGTGTGCAATCTAAGCACACTGGAACAGCTGTTGACTGTTGATGGAGGAGCAGCCAACATGACAGAGCTTCAGACTCAGTTGTGTGACCAGCCAGCCAACGTCCTGCAGGAAGCTGAGCGCCTTTTCCTCACCCAGCTTGACTTGACCAAGTTCTTCACAGTGAGTGTGGTTACGGAACATCTCGATTAGATTGCCAGAAACTGCTCAACAGACCTGTTTTTAAAAAAAAAAAAAAAAAAGAGAGATTTTTACTGATACTCGGCTGTGTTTTTTTTTTTTTTTTTCAATGAACACAGTTTTGATTGAAAATGACACATTCTTAGTGTCTCTATGTCTAGAAAGCCTGTAGCATTTACATGTTTGACCTCAGGCCCTGGCACAGAGAGCCTGGCTGTCCAGCACTAATGACGATAGGTTAGGGCCAACTAGACTTACACTCAAAACCAAGTTGTGTGACCATATGTCAGCAGGGAATTTTCTTTCTTTCAAAAAATTAAGAAATAAAGAATCAAACAATTTGCTAACATACGATGACACTTTTTTCCATGACAGGCAGACTTGCTAAGGGTCAGTGCTGGAGACCTCATGCTCATCAATCAGGCTGTCGCTTCAGTTTCAGAGGAACTGGCTGAACTCATGAATGATGTAAGAACTTTTTTGTTTCTATGTTTGTTTAAATGATAAGTTAGACCCCATTTTTGGAAACTGATAACAGACCAGATTTTGTGATTAATACGTGTCACTACGTACTAAGTGTTGTATGTTACTAGTATGCAATAAAGCATATTACATATCTAAGCATTTTTCTGAATTTTTTATTTTTCTATCTGTGCTTACATAAGTTATTTTTCATTTTTCCTAACTCACTATAACCTTTCATTTTTGTTCTCTCTATATTTCTATCCTCTTGTGTTGTATTGTTCTGCCTCCGAACCTTTTGCTATCACTTCTGTCTTCCATCAGCTATCCTCCCTCTCTAGTTTTGCAGAAATGAGCGATGCGCTTGAGCTTCTGTCACCCGAAAACCGCAGAGCTAAACCCAGAGAAAGTTTTAGAGCTTTTTCGAAGATCATTTGTGGCCATCCAAAGATTGGTGGCGAACGTATTCCATCACTTAATTGGTATGAAAACAATGATATCAAGTCTTTCTTGGGTAACAATGGCACAGAGGACCTGAATCTGGACAGCAACAATAACACAAGTAAGAATCGTGATATTTAAAAAAAAAAAACATGAAGTAAGGCTCCATTTTTTAATTTTCAGGTGGCTCAGGTTCATAAATATCCCAGGGCTCAACTTTTTGTGATAAAATCATTAAGGCTGTGATCAATTAGCATTCTATAGTGTGACAGTTTTAATTTGAACAACAGTATTTATCAATCAGTTGAAGCTACTTGTGGTTCTTCATTTATCTCAGTGATTGAAGTCTGCTCACTAATATTGAACATTATATTTTAATTGTAGACGGTGGCTCTAACTATTTCATCTAGCCGATGCCTCATCATTACATCTAACAAACGATATTTCATATAAGGTTGCAAATGACTTGCAATTGAGAAAGGGATGATGGTGCTGAAAAAAAACACCCTGTTTGTGTCATATTGTTTTTGTTGTCTGAATTGATCTGTTTGGTTGCTTTCTCTATTCCTGTAGCTCCGTTTTGTAGAAATTTGATCCAAGGTCTGGAGTCCAACCCCCTGTCCCGCATTGTGTGGCGAGGAATCAAACCTCTGTTTATCGGAAAAGTGTTGTACACACCAGACAATCCTGCTGTGCAGAAAATCATGAAAGAGGTAAAAAAGTCTAAAACTCACCAACTCTCTGTTGTTTTAAATCCTTAAATCCACGAATGACATGAAATTGAAATTAAACTCTAAACTGAACACTACAAGTTTGCTTGATATTTTCATACAAGTGCATTATATTTACCACTGCCTTGCACAACTTGTTTTCCAAGCCACCAAAGCATTCATTTTAAACATTTGATGCAAATGACTCGTGTCTTTATTTTTTGGGGTTCTTCAGTGGGTTTAAGTGCTTAAACCAATATTGAGTTGTGTCTATGAAGGTAAACAAGACTTTTGAAGACATGCAGATTCTCCAGGATCTCAGTGATGCCTGGGAGGAGGTGGGACCACAAATCAAGAACTACATGGAGAACAGTGCAGAGATTCAGCTGCTGCAGGTTTGACTCTCCTCTTTATTTCTTTTCCTGAGTGCTGATTGTGATATGATGGATTTGATATCAGAAAAAGATGGAGTACACATGTTGTATGTGTGTAACAGAATTTGCTGAAGCGTCCAGAGATTGCAGTACTGATCAATATGCGCTTGGAAGGCACGCCTTACACAGCCTCCCAGATCGCTCGTTTCCTGTCTACACCCCCACCAGACACCCCAAGAAAGCAAGGGGCATCAACTACGTGGTTGGACCTCTACCATGATGTCGGAAACACCATCACCACTCTCGCACAAGTCATTGAGGTGCTCTTCCTTCATCCTGTTTTGATTTTCTTTATGCTCTTTTAAAAAAATACAACCAAAAAATACGTTTCCAAAGCCAAATATTGATAATTTTTTCTTTTCCAAGCGCTAGTGTTTTGGGTTTTCTAAATTGGTGGAGTGAAACAAAAAGTAAAAAGACTGTTATGATCTTGGCCTCTACTTTAGTGTTTCACCTTGGACAAACTGGAGGGGTATGAAACAGAGGGCCAGCTGATTGAAAGAGCTATGGAGCTGCTGGAGGACAGGCATTTCTGGGCAGGTGTGGTTTTCATGCTCCCAAACACTTCCTCAACGGAGCTACCACCACATGTCACATACAAGATTCGAATGGATATTGATGATGTGACCCGGACCAATAAGATCAAGGATAGGTAATGAGGATGCACTATGTCTCACTTTGTGTCCTCGTCTGTGTTTAAATGCCAGTGTGAATGAAAACATCAGAACATTTTTCTGTGCAGCATGGGTATTGCTTTTAATGCATATTTAATCATAATTAACATTTCTCTAAAAAGTGAAGCCTTTCATTAAAAAATCCAATTGAGCCTTTTGAGGTAACTTAACCACTTGATTCTGATGTATTTCCCCAGTTTATGCTAGTTTTTGTCTTGTCTTGTTTTCAGGTTTTGGGATCCTGGACCATCTGCCGACCCATTTAGTGATATGCGCTACATTTGGGGTGGGTTTGTCTACATCCAAGACTTGGTGGAGAGAGCAGTTAACACCATACTAACTGGAGTAAAACAGAACATTGGAATATACATCCAGCAGATGCCTTACCCCTGCTATGTGGATGATGTGTGAGTGACTGATTCTGTAGTAGACTGTGTTAACAGTCATTCTGCCTTCACAATGCTTTACCTTTCTCATCTGAAAAATTAATTTTTTTTAGATTTAAGTGTGGCATTATGCGCAGAGATAAGAAACAACACTATCCTATGGAAGAGTGTTTCCATCTGAAATGAAAAGCAGTTTTCTTGTTGTTTCTGTGACTATCAGCAGATATAAGGAAAGATTAAAGAATATTTACACTTTTAAAGAGTGATGAAAAAGATTCGATATTGGGTAATCATTAAATACAGAGGTTTATATCTTTGTTCTGTGTTTACGGGAACTTAACCCACTTAGATCTGTTAATATTGTTAAAAGGTTCATCATAGTTGCCCTTGCACTCTGTAAATCCTGCCAGCCATGGATTGTGTCACTGTTACTGTCACTGTCATCATCATCATCTCAATTCTGATCTTGTCTCCAACAGCTTTCTTCGAGTGCTAAATCGCTCCTTGCCTCTTTTCATGACCCTTGCATGGATCTACTCAGTGGCTATGATCATCAAAGGTGTGGTGTACGAGAAGGAGGCAAGGCTAAAGGAAACCATGAGGATTATGGGTCTGGGTACAGGGACGCTGTGGTTCAGTTGGTTCATCAGCAGCTTAATTCCTTTCTTAATTTCTGCAGCACTTCTTATTGCTCTGCTCAAGGTGAGATGACCACTCATTTAGCTCCAATTATATGAAATAAAAAATACAAATTTAATTTCAATAGGACAACATTTTCACGTTTAAACAATTAACTTTCTGAAATTTGTTTTCAGAGGGAAGAAATTGTTTTTCTAGTGGGCACGGAAGCAAATGGGTCTCAAATCTTTCTCTCTCTTTTCTTTTCAGTGGGGTGACATATTACCATACAGCGACCCAGCTGTTGTGTTCTTTTTCCTCATGGCATTTGCCACTGCAACCATCATGCAGTGTTTCCTCATCAGCACGTTCTTCTCCAAGGCCAACCTGGCATCTGCCTGTGGAGGGCTCATCTACTTCAGCTTCTACCTGCCTTATGTCCTGTGCGTTGCCTGGAGAGACCACCTCAATTCTACACACCGAATTTTAGCTGTGAGTGAACTGTGGCTGCAAATAAAGAGTGGATTTTCTAAATAGTATTTATTTTTCACTACAAATAACTCAGTCCTATACTTTTGAACCATTTCTGTTCCCGTAAAATCATATTTTTTGTGATAATTATGAATAAGTAAATAGATGGTTGAGTTAAACGTTAAATATTGTTTTTGTTTTTTTCAGAGTTTTTTGTCGCCTGTGGCCTTTGGCTTTGGTTGCGATTATTTCTCTCAGTATGAAGAGCAAGGTGTGGGTATCCAGTGGTACAACCTCCGGGGCAGCCCAGTAGAAGGAGACACGTACAACTTCACTACCTCCATAACTATGCTTTATGTAGATGCTGCTATCTACGCCATCGCAGCATGGTACATCGAAGCTGTTTTTCCTGGTAGGTGTTTGTGCTTTGAAAAATTAACATAGTAGTAGAATGCACTCAATATCTATTTCTGTACAATATTTCAAACAATTATCTGTATCATTTTCTTTTGGCGACAGGTGATTATGGGATCCCCAGGCCCTGGTACTTTGTTTTTCAGATGAACTACTGGGGTGGAGTTCCTCTTGAAGTAGGAATGCCGATCCCACCAGCACCGGCAGACCAGGATGAAAGTATGAAAAGTTGCAGCTATATTCCATTCATAGTCTTCCTCTGAGAGAATCTTAGCTAAAGTATTTTTCTTTATATTTACTTAAATTCTATTTATTTATAGCCAAAATATTATAGAAGAAGTAACCTCGCTAAACTTAATTATATGTTGTAAATTCAATTTGAGATTTGCATTTGAGAGGAAGGAGCACCATTCTCATTACAGTGTTAGGCTTTGCTCGTCTTACCTCTTAAAAGACTGTTCTGGCAGTTTTGTAAGCTTAAGACCATTAACCTCAAATTAAAGCAACAAGCTGAGACTATAAACCAATTAAATGACAAGGTTTAAGAAAAAAGAAATGGGACTCAAATTCAATTTGAGACTAATTAATAATAGTAATAGTCAAATATAATTGTATTTTTGTAATCAGAAGTCACAAATATGTATACATTTTTATTCCATTCATTTATTTTTGTCTGTTTATGTCTTTATTTAGGTAACATCGAGTCAGAACCCTGTCACATGACACTTGGCGTGAACATCAGAAACCTGGTAAAGATCTACAAGAAGGGAGGAAAGCTTGCCATTGACCATCTCAACCTGAAGTTCTACGAGGGGCAGATCACCTCTTTTCTTGGCCACAATGGAGCCGGAAAAACCACCACCATGTAAGAGCGTCGTGCTGAAGATATATCTTGAAAATTTCTAACTCTATTGTGAAACTTTGTCTTTGCTAAATCGGATCCTAAACATAGTCTATATGTTCACTTTTTGTAGTCCAGTACCATTTTCAGTACTAATGCAGTTACAGTCGCAGTTTACCGGGATTGAGATTGGAATTTATTTACACATAGAAGGTGTTGTAATGAAATATTTCCCTTGTTGTGTTTTGACATTTCTCAGTTCTGTTCTCACTGGATTGTTTCCGCCCACCTCTGGGACTGTGTACGTCAAGGGGATGGACATTCGCTATGACATGGACATCATTAGGAGGACTCTGGGAGTTTGTCCGCAGCACAATGTCCTGTTTGACATGTAAGATTTAAATTCCCATGTGAAACCCAACAACTGTGCTAAAGAAATGTTTTTAAGCTCTTTATTTCTGTACTTGTTAACCCAGAATGCCACAGTAAAGTAATTTTTAAGGTTCTTTTGGCATGTTTAATGATCAAAAGCTTAAAAATGTAATCTGACACTTTTCTTTTGTTCTGAATTGTAGCCAGTTGTTTAGTTTAGTTTTATGTTAAAGTCTCCTCCACTCGACAACAAATAACAGTAATAAATAGTAAAGTACTAAAATCCAATAAATTCTTCCTTTTCCTAAAGTTTTGGAAGGCAAACAGTTAACCCAAGCAAATGCCAGCTCTTGTATATTGGGTTACCCTGAGGAAAACACAAAGGAGAGTCTGCTTCAAATTTCCCAGACTGATTTATATTCATATGAGGAAAAATATTGTCTTATCATATTGGTCATACATTAAACATTTTGGGGTAAAACTCCAATCCCTCTGTTTTTTAAACATCAACAGCTGCTCATTACTAGTCTCATACATCCTTTGGTGTCAAAAGTGGGCCCAAGAAAACTATTCTGCTACAGATCTGTGTACTGTAATGATGACTTGGGGATTCTTATAAAAGAATGTTCCTCATATGAAAGCTGTTTTCCACATTTTGTGATCATGTCTTGTGAAATTAAATGTGTACAAATACTGGGAAAAATGTGGGCAATCTGTGCCCACAGATCTCCATTTTTCTGTAAATTTAAATATATTTCTCTCTCCATCAGATTAACTGTAGAGGAGCACGTGTGGTTTTACGGATGTTTAAAGGGTTTGTCTGAAGAAAAGGTGATGGCTGAACTGGACACTTTGCTGGAGGATGTTGGCCTATTGCACAAACGCCACGAACAAACCAAAAACCTGTCTGGTAAAGTCACTAGTTTGGTTACTTTATACACATGTAAATGAGTCAGGTCATTTGTTTTCTTTTCTAACTTTGCATCTCTGTCTGATAGGCGGCATGCAGAGGAAGCTGTCTGTGGCCATAGCTTTTGTTGGTGGCTCAAAGGTGGTCGTACTAGATGAGCCCACAGCTGGTGTCGACCCTTACTCCCGCAGAGGGATTTGGGATCTGCTGCTGAAATACCGGAAAGGTGTTGTGGAGTAGTGATACTCATTCTGTTCTTTGTGTTGTTGGACAAGAGGATAGCATAATTTGAATAACCAAAAGGCAGAGCAGAGTTGTGTATCAATACTGTTTACAGAAACACTAAAAACTAAAATCATACAAAGTCAAAGTTCTGAACGCCAGACTAACTAATGTAATGTAAATCTTTTTTGCATTTTTCGGAGAAAACGCTAAAGCATAAGTGTATGTTATTAGTAGAGCAAAGTGATTAATAAAGCTACCGTATTTAGATATTTTTCTCTGGAGTCAGTAAATATGGGCAACTTAAGCAACTGCTGATTTTGCAGCCACAGCCATCTGACAGCATCACAATGCAAGGAAAACTATAAAGAAAGGATGCGCTCACAATTTAGCTAAGTGCAATGATCTCACAATAAGCAAATCAGGTACTTTGGGGTGATGATTTGTACCAAGAATGTTCTTAAGAAAGTAGAAATATACCTACTGCACGTGTGGTAAATGACCAAAAATTAGCCTGAAAAAATACACAAATATAAAAGCAGTCATGAAAGCATGTGTGCCTTTGTTTTTTGTCATTTTTCTGGGTCAGACCGTACTATCATCCTGTCTACTCACTACATGGATGAAGCAGAGCTGCTTGGTGACAGGATCGCAATCATCTCTAAGGGTAAACTCTGCTGCTATGGATCACCACTCTTCCTGAAATCTCGGCTGGGATCTGGCTATTACCTGACTGTGGTGAAGAAGGAAGAAATGACCACCAGTACTCCCAGTGATTCTAGTATCTGCACCAGCACCAGTACCAACAAGCTGCCTGCACTTGCAAAAGTAAGTGTGTTTGGTGTGCTTATTTTATGTTGAGTTGTTTCTGTTTTTTGTGGAAAATCAGACATTTTTTTAAAAAACAGCACAGTCAGACAAAGCAACGTTGTTGTTTTTTAAAATCAGACTATTAAGAGGACAGTTACTCACTGACTGCAAACTCTGCTGTTTCAGGACAGTGAGTCGTCCCTGAGTGACGACACTGGGCTTGGAAGTGAAGAGACCAACTTGTGTGAGTGTTCATCAAATTCTTTGCTACCCCAGAGACCGGAGTTTTTCATGTTTGATGCATTCACACATTGTACAGAAAACTGTTTAAGACAAGATTTTTCTTTTCTATGGCAGGTCTGGCAGCTTTGCTCTCTCTGGTGCAGCAGTACATCCCTTCTGCGAGCCTTGTGGAGGAGTCTAAACGAGAGGCGGTAATCAACCTGCCGCAGTCAGCCACGAAAGACAGCAGCCTGGCCATCTTCCTGTCTAAACTAGATGAAAGGCTTCCTGAGCTGGGCATCAGCAGCTATGGCCTGTCAGACAGCACACTGGAGGAGGTGAGTCATACCTAACAGCTAACAAGACCGGAAGAAATACTGAAATACAGGTAATGGTGAAATATTAGCAGTAATGTGGGAATAATACTCCCATAATATGCTCCAAAGGGTTTTAGAAAGCAAATATCAAGCTAAAACTATTAGCCGACCTTTGATATTTGGTCCCAAAAAAATCAAGTTTTGAAAAAACTGACTTTGTAAATAAACAAAACTCACAAGTGAATTCCTAAATGTGTGTGCCCTTTGTAAATTAAAAACGGAATGCAATGCGTGGCACATCTTATAAACCATGATTTTATTCACCATACGTAATTGAAAAAAAATGTATTACTGAAAGTAAGACAGTTATATTTTAAAAAAAAATTAAGCTATCTTGAATTTAATGGCAGCAGCACATCTGAAGAAAGTTGTGATAATGGAAAGGAAAAGATAGAAAAGTAATGAGCTCTCTAAAATAAAAACTAAACAATTTTTAGGAATAAAGTCTGGACTCTTCCCCCAAAAAGAATATTGAAATCACTGCTCAAGAACACTCAGAATTAAGTCTGTGAACAGAGTTCAGCGTGTCATCCACAAATGGCAAAAGATGTATCAGGCAGGAAAGAAAATTCACACACATGTTTTCTGGGTGATATCAACTGGACTAATGTAAAGTTGGGAATTATTCTGTAATCAGATAAATCAATATTTGGAATTCGTTTTGGAAATAGTGGATCCCTAGGGGCCATCTGGCTTTTTAAAAGCTCTCAGTTTAATAGGCTACCTGTCTGATTGTATGAGCATGCATCCTTGCTAATAGACACGCATATCTGAGAAGGTAACATCAGAGCTGAAAGTACTGTCTTTAGATCGATAAATAGGCTTTACATATTCCAGTAAGACCATGCTAAAGCACATTATGGATTTTTTACAGCAGCTTGGCCTTAATGTAGCACTGTCCTGAAGGTGGGCTAGCATGCCTGCAGTCCAGAACTGGTCAGCCTGCAGACATCGACACACTGCTTTTGAACGAATAGAGGATGCTTTATAGTGGTAAACATGGTGAAGTTACTTCAATCAAATTCTATCTAAACAAATGTACCACATTGCTGTATGAGGTTCACATTATTAATTACACACTGCACTTAAGGTCGGTCTCTGGTCTTGACGAATTAAACTTTTCTAAACAAATTAATATATTCCTAATCAATAAGGCAATAGTTTAATTATTTTTATAATAGATAAATATATATATAACCAAGCTCATGTTTTTTAAACCGCTTTGGAGTTTTGCTATAATGACAAAACGTTTGTCTTCGTTTGGAAAAGTGGGTGTGTACATTTATCAAGAAGGCGGGACATTTGTGTAACACCCATGTTCATAATGGGCTTAAAGGGTTTACTCTGTGTCAGTTAGCCTCTCACTGAAAGTTTCTCAAAACATTATGTAAAGCTGGTGGAAGTACTTTTACTGCCACCTGCTGTCTGCAACTTTGTGTGGTAGGGCTGTGAACATAAAGGCTTGGGACTTCTCATCATGAAAGCAAAGAAAGCAGTGATGACAGAGTGGGCGGGTGATGAGACCCGATCACTTTTATTGTGGAAAAATATCATCTCGGATAGAATCACTTTGGAGAACCTTAGATTCTGTGTCAATGGATAATATAATCCGTTCAAAACAAAGTTTGGCATGGTGGTGAAACGAATGCAACTAAAGCTAAATCATCGGTAAACTGATCATGCAGAAGGACTCACGAGTGACTATGTTTTCCTGAGTTTGAGTGCTAATGTAACAGATGTCTGTTTGTGTTCATTCTTCAAGCTGGACTGTTATGTGTAAAAACTTTCAATATTGATTTCTATAAATCTGAGTTGTTGAAACTGAAAAGTTCATTTTACACTCCTAGGATTGGCTTGTTATTTCTCTAAAAAGCCGTTCAGCTATTTTGTGATGACCAACTTGGTAATGTCTAGATCTTTCTACGAGTGGCGGAGGAAACTGGCGTGGATGCTGATCCAGAGCAGCAGGAAGAGTCTCCACCCAACCAGCAGCCATCAGAGCAGAAAGCTAGGGGGCAGCCCGCTGAAGAACCATTCGCAGGTGTGTAAACGCTCACTCATTCACAGATCACTTATCAAATGCAACCAGTCATCCGTTTCAGTTGTGACTGTTTGTTTCCATCATGCTGACAGGAAGGAAACGCCTTCGTAAACGAGGTACCTGCAGCTCACCACTCTCTGAAAATCGTTAGCATCAGTTCGAGAGTGTTTTTATGCAACTCTTAACAATTGTAGAAAAACAAGCTTTACGAGATTGTTTTCCAAACTTCCATTCCATTCCAAACTTCTCAGAAAGTCAGTTGTTTTTCTCCTCCAAGTATGTTGAAGCCCACTGTTTCATACCGTTTATATTCAGCCTTTGTCTTTCATGAGTGGGAGCCAAACGGGAACCAAATTTTCGTCAAGGCAAATATGTTCACTGACCAACCCAAGGTTATTATCCTCAATTTTTCCTCCTGTAGAACCTCATGAGACAGACCTACTGAGTGAAAATAGCCAAGGTGGAGTGCCTATGACAGGCTGGTGGCTGACCCTGCAGCAGCTGAGAGCTCTCTTCACCAAACGCTGGCTTTATGCTCGGCGGAGCCGCAGGGGATTGATCGCTCAGGTTTGTCAAAGCAGGGGCTTATGGTCACAATAAGGTTCACCAAATGTTTGCCATATGAACTGTCTATTCTTCCTCACTCAGTTTCTGACTCGGCACAAACTTTATTTGTGTTAAAGATTGTTCTACCGGCTATGTTTGTGCTGATCGCGCTGCTCTTCAGCCTCATTGCTCCTCCTTTTGGGAAGTACCCCGCCCTTCAGCTGCAGCCCTGGATGTACGGTCAACAGTACACCTTCTTCAGGTAGGACATTAGCCATCTGTTGGCCATGGCCATTTGTCAGGACTCCATCTTTACCATCAGTTATAGGTGACAAGCCACAAAATGCTGGTCATTTTCAAAACTTGACGCCTTGGTGTTGTAATTAGCACCATAGCCTCACGGCAAAAAGATTATATGTTCTAATTCTATGAGCTAATCATGTGGCTGTGCTTGGCTGGTTGTCTTGTTTTTCCATGTCTGATTCTGTTACAAACTGGCGACGCATCCAGGTCCCCAGTAATTCACCCAGTGGCTGCTGGAATAGGCCCCAGCCACCACTAACTCTCAGTTTCTCACAACTGTCCTTGTAAAAGTTGGACCAGAAAATGACAGGATGGAAAAAATGACCTACCTCTGCTTCGTCTTCAGTAATGATGACCCTGGAAACCGAGCTATGGAGAACCTGCTGGAAGCTCTGCTTGACCAGCCTGGTTTTGGTACTAAGTGCATGGAAAAAGAAGAAGAGGATAACAGCACGTAAGATCATCTCCGTAGACTGTAAACACCTTTAAATTAGTGAGAAAATGCTGAAAAAAGTGGAAAACATTAATCTGATTATTCTATCAGAGCTTTGAGCAAAGTTATGGAGATTTTTTTTTATTCTTAAAATTTGCAAAGCTTTGTCTTATGCTAAATTCAAACCAGTTTGATAACCAAATAATTGCTGTCCTCTCCCTTAAAAAAGCCTTCAGTGTAAAATGGAGCGGGGCACTCAGTTCATGAGGCCACAGATATCTTACTCCACCTGGCAGATGTTCAGCAGAGGAAACTGGAGCAGACAGAGGCCCTCACCTGAATGTCAGTGCAGTACTGACGACATCCGCAGGATGCTCCCCGAGTGCCCGGAAGGCGCCGGTGGGCTTCCACCTCCACAGGTCAGTCTCAGTCATTCATTTCTCAAGCAGAACTAGTTTCTATATTTCAATTATCCAAATGATTAATGAGAAAATGAAGAATAATCCGAAAATAAGGACATTTAAGGAAAAAGCCTCGTAATATTTTTATTTAATGTTTGCTTCATTACTGTAGGACGTATTTGCTAACTCCTTCCTCCTTCCTTCCTGTTTTTGGAGGGATGTCTTATTTGAATTCCCTTTGTTCCCTTAGATTAAGAGGCTGACTGGAGACGTCCTTCAGAATCTAACAAGTTATAATATCTCTGATTATCTGGTGAAGACCTACTCCCAAATTCTCAAGAAAAGGTACGTTATTATTTAGGCAACCAGCTAAATGTAATGGATCATGTTTCATTTCATTTGGTGAAAATGTAATTATCCTTCTAAGTAATCAGATTTCCTTCTGCTCTTTTCCTTGCTTGGTCAGTCTCAACTATAATTAGGAAAGGTTTAATAAATTCAGTTGTGAGCAACCACGACGGGTGCTGTCGTCTTTTCAGGCTGTTCTAAACTCTAATGTGTCCTCTTCTGTTTTTTTTTTCTTTATGAGCTGATTTCAAACAGCAGAAAAAATTATAAGTTCATATTTTTTAATAAATTGAGGCTCTTTACAACATATGCATTATCTTAACAATAGCTGGCTGTCAGTTTATGATTTGTAAACAGATTATCAGACATAATCGCATTTATTTACATTTGAATAGAATTACTTTGGAAACTCAGCAACCATAAGGATTGATAATAATTACAAACAATCTTAGACATTGTTTCCATCATGAAATTTGTTTTTTTCTTTCAGCCTAAAAACAAAGAAGTGGGTGAATGAATTCAGGTAAGCAGCAGAATTATGGTAATAGTTATTTTCATCCCACTGTTGTTGGCTGAAGTTGATTCTGCAATTTCTAAAAGTTACACAAAGTTTGATATTTCTGTTGCAGATATGGAGGCTTCTCTTTGGGGGGTAAAGCCACCCAGAATGTTTATGAGGTCCAGCATCTAGAAGATTCAGTCATGGCAATCAAATCTCGTTACCACGTTCAACAGGTGCAGAGAGATTTTGGGGCTGTTCAATAACACTTTGCTTTTGTATGGTTTATTTCTAATACGCTTAGATATGAACTTATTTATTTTGTTTTGGTTAATCACAGAACAGTTCTCTGAATCAACTACTGAACAAACTGCCAGATTTTCTGGGAGGAATGCACAGTCAAAACAATGTCAAGGTACATAGAGTCACATGTTAATGAAATACCTGTGTGAAACACAGCCATGGTGATGTTTTCATGACTTCCTCTTTTGCATTTTAAATGTCATTTTCCATCTTTGCTGTGTCCAGGTGTGGTACAACAACAAGGGCTGGCACGCCATGGTGTCCTTTGTCAACGTGATGAACAACGGCCTGCTGAGAGCGAGCTTGCCACCAGGTCCGGAGAGGAGCAAACATGGCATCACTGCCTACAACCACCCTCTCAATCTCACCAAGGAGCAACTCACAGAAATGGCCATGTTAGTTTGAAGCTAAGATTTGGAGTCACTGATACTAATTTCTTGAGTGTTTGTCTGACTCTCCTGTTAGCTGACGCTTATCTGTGTAGATTATTACAGTTTCCGAGCAATTTTGGGAAAACAGTTAAACAGGTCAATAATGATAAATTTGATATTTTTCCTCCTGTGTCTGTTCGAAAAATAGGTTCAGATAAATGAACTAAAATGCTTGGCTTTTGTAAATGCTGAAGGCTCTTTTTCCCCTGTTTTCTCTTTCAGGATGACCACATCAGTGGATGTTCTGGTGTCCATCTGTGTGATCTTTGCCATGTCCTTTGTTCCGGCAAGTTTCACTCTTTTTCTGATTGAGGAGCGAGTCAGCAATGCCAAACATCTGCAGTTTGTCAGCGGGGTCAAACCGATTATCTACTGGTTGGCCAACTTTTCCTGGGACATGGTCAGTCACATAATCCCATTCTTGTGTTTCACAGTCTTTATTTCTGTTCATTCATTCAACAACTGAATATTGAAATTATGTATGCATCTACATTCGATTCAATGTTATTTTTGGCTTAAATCTATATTTCCTGCTGTCTTTTTTTCAGTTGAACTACGCCGTCCCAGCAACCATGGTGGTGCTGATTTTCATCGGCTTCCAGCAAAAGTCCTATGTCTCAGAGACCAACCTGCCCGCTCTCATCCTGCTCCTCCTGCTCTATGGGTGGGGCTTCATTCCAGCATTTTTAACAGCATACAGCAGCAGATGTGGCTAGGCTGAAAGTTCAGTGTTTTATTTTCAGGATCGGCCGTTTCATTTTGCTCTTTGTCTCAATAATTGTAGGTGGTCCATAACTCCACTGATGTACCCAGCATCTTTTTTTTTCACCGTCCCGAGCACAGCTTATGTTGTGCTCACCTCCGTCAACCTTTTTATCGGTATCAACGGCAGCATCGCCACCTTCGTCCTGGAGCTTTTTGTTGATGAGGTATAGTTTGCAAAAGTGGAAAAATAATAATAATATTAGCTGGCTGCATCATAAAATATAAGGGAATGTAAATAAGACATCAGACATGTGTTTAAACTCAACAGAAACATCAAATCCATAAGTCAGAGTTTGAATAGAGACTAACTGATATCTCCACACACAGGGCTTTTTGTGACAATAGATCATTTATTTGATCATTTTTGTCTTCACAGCATCTGAACTATGTCAACAGGATCTTAAAGAAGGTGTTTTTAATTTTCCCTCACTTCTGCCTGGGACGTGGGCTCATCGACATGGCTAAAAACCAGGCCATATCCGATGCCTTCCAGAGGCTGGGTATGAATTTATCAGTCTGACATCCAAACATTTGTTCAGTTTTTAAGAATTCTAAAACAAATCTGTGTGTGTTCTCCGGCAGGCGCCAAACAGACTCCAGACCCTCTTCAATGGGACTTTGTGGGAAAAAACCTATTTGCAATGGCAGTAGAGGGTGTTGTCTTCCTAATTTTCACCATACTCCTGCAGTACAAGTTCTTCTTTTATTTCAGGTAGTTAGTTGTGGTCACTGTTTCCATGCTTGGATATCTGCAAATTATTTTTAGCTCAGAGTGCTGTTGCACTGACCGATTTTGGAGTTCTATGTGCTGTGGTTTCTTCATCCACGATGATTGTCAACTGGACTAAACATTCCTAAATCTGAATTTGATAGCAGTAACACGATTATTAAAAAAGACTTAGGACGTTGCCATGTTTACCATCATGTTGCACCTTTTTTTCTTCCTTGATTGCTTTAGGTTTTATTACATTTATTTCTTTTATTTCTGAAAGATATTTGTAACCGTTCTTTTCTCATTTTACACTGAGAAAAAAATTGATGATGTCTGTTTATCCAGACCATGGTGGACCAAGCCTCAGCTGCCTCCTCTTGGTCCAGAAGATGAGGATGTTGCCAGGGAGCGCGAGAGAGTCAAAAGTTGCAGGGCGCAGTCAGACATCCTCACCATGATAGACCTGAGCAAGGTACAAACAGGAGTCTTAAGTGGAAAGTAAAACAGGAACAGTTGTTTTCCACTTCCTTTATGCTACTGTAGTGACATGAATATGAAGAAAATGTAAGCCAGTCAAAACATCTGTTTTCTTTACTGGGGCTAAAATATTAATTGTCAGAACATGTAGTTTACAACTATTCTACAAAAAAAGAAAAAAAACTTCTGAAATGAACTTGTCCTACTTTGGATGTGGCAGCCATGCTCACATTGCAAGAGACTAACCCTCAGCTTTTTTCTGTTCAGGTTTATAAAGCAGGCAAAAAGCCTGCAGTGGATCGTCTTTGCCTGGGGATTCCCCGTGGGGAGGTAAGAGATTTGCACACCACAGATTGTATTACAGCACAGGGACTGACAGAAACACATGAGCTCTGTATTACAGAGATCATTTTACATTTACATCTGTTTTTTAAGCCACAGGTGTGGCTGTTTCTGGTGTCTCTCACTGTAACTCCCGATCCCCCACAGGGACTGACACAGTTTCTAAAAATTATCCTGTTAATCTTCCTGCTAATATTTCTTTGGTTGTTTTATCCTGTGCTGCTAAATTCACCCATTAGATTTGAACCTGATTTAGTCTCAGAGGACTGGTTTGAAGATTTACATAAGTCCCTTCTGTAGGCTTTTAAAAATGAGTCGTAATGGATTTGTCCTGTAGTGTTTTGGCCTGCTTGGAGTGAACGGAGCTGGGAAGACGTCCACGTTTCGAATGCTGACTGGAGATACACCAATCACACATGGCGAGGCTTTCCTCAACCATCACAGGTGCACCTCCGCTGCACTGATACAGGCCTCAAACATCAAACTTGTACTAAATCCGACCTGTGTGTTGGTTCTCAGTGTGGTGACAGAGATGGAGCGAGTCCACCAGCTGATGGGTTACTGTCCACAGTTTGATGCCATCAGCGACCTGCTGACCGGGCGGGAACATCTGGAGCTGTACGCCCGACTGCGCGGCATCCCGGAGGAGTCTGTCAGCAAGGTACCCTAACCTGTCCGAAAACTCTACAGTGCTGCAGTCTTTGTAGATATGTTTATTTGTTCTATTTTGCGTTGCGTTTAGAGAGAGTAACTTTAGATCTCAGGAAGGTTTCCCTTCTGTTCTGTAGGTGGCACACTGGGGTATAAAGAAGCTTGGATTGAGTCAGTATGGAGAGCAGGAAGCTGGAGGCTACAGCGGAGGCAACAAGAGGAAACTCTCCACTGCCATCTCCCTCATTGGAGCTCCGCCTGTTATTTTTCTGGTGAGGACAAAACAACCAAGGAGCAAATACCAACGATACAGCCTCATGAAATAACTCACCTCAAACCATAGCTGTACTGTAAAACACTTGCACGTCACTCTTTTTTTTCCTTAATATTAATATCGTTTGATATCATTTCCTTCATCTCCGGTCAGGATGAGCCCACCACTGGGATGGACCCAAAAGCCAAAAGATTTTTGTGGAACTGCATCCTCAGCGTCACCAAAGAAGGCAGAGCTGTGGTCCTCACCTCCCATAGGTGGGACAACACAGATGGACATTATTTGAATGATTACTTAATTTAAAACAATGTACATCTAATACAGCAAAAGGTTCATTCTTGTGTTCTGTGTCTGCATGTCAGTATGGAGGAGTGTGAGGCCCTGTGCAGCAGGATGGCCATCATGGTCAATGGCAGGTTTCAGTGTCTGGGGTCTGTACAACACCTTAAGAACAGGTGACCATGCTCCGCTCAATTTCAGTTCACACTCTGATTTACGTTAATAAGGTTAATGAGTCCCTTTTGAACATTTGGAGATCGTGTTGTTGAAGCTTTTCTTTTTGCTGTCCATGTTCTAGGTTTGGTAACGGATACACCATCATCGTCCGTTTGGCCGACCCCAGCTCTGAACCTGACTCGTGTCCCGTCAGCGACTACATGAGGAAATGTTTTCCCAGCATCGAGCTGAAGGAGCAGCACCAGAACGTTCTGCAGTACCAGCTGCCTTCCTACGCCTGCTGCCTGGCATATGTTTTTGATGTGCTGTCCAACAATTACGAGGACCTGGGTATCATGGACTTCTCCGTCTCCCAGACCACGCTGGACCAGGTGAGGGTGATTGCCAAAATGAAGACAATCAAACCTTTCAGATAATTAGAAATAAAAGAAGGGAAAGTATCCAGCTCAGGGATACAGAGGAAATCTATCCAGCCCGCCACACTGCACCTCGTTTTCTCTTAAAACAACAAAGTACAAGCTGATTTTCTTTTTAATGATATACATACATGAGTTTTGTCTTATAATGCTGTATCCTTGTTCCATGGCATCATGTCTGGAGTGCCAACTCTATTGAGCAGGAACAGTTTATACATTTTAAATCCAAACAAAGAGATCTTTTTGGCCATGATAAATCACAATACTTATTGTCGGGTTGTTTAACCTGAGAAAGCAATAACTTACTTCCTCCATCCATTTATCAGCTCCGTTAGCGTGCATGCACAGACATGTCCGCTGAAAAGACAGTGGCCTGCTGCCATTACCATGATGCCTGACAACACTAATAAGAAATAATTCATTTTTTCTTTTGCAGGTGTTCGTCAGCTTTGCAAAGGAGCAGACTGACGACAACTGCCTCACAGATGTTATCATCAGCAACGGGGCATTGCAGATAAACCCGCCCGCCATCCAGCCCCAGCCCCCCATCACCCCTCCACACCTGAGGAAGTCTCCGCAGCGTCCGGAAAAGTCCCCCGACAGCAAAACGAAGGAAGGTAAACCAAAAAAGGCCAAAGCCAGCAAGCCCAAGTCCAACGCTGAGAAGAGCAGCAGCGTGGCCATGAGCAGAATACCGCAGCCGGACGAGAGGGCTCAGGAGATGAGCAGCAGCGGGTCGACCAGCAGCAACGGTTGTCCTAACGGGGAGTCCAGTAAACCCCACGGGTCCAAACACAGGCTGCCCAGCTGCAGCAAAGATCCGTCCGAGCTCTTTATAGTCGGCAGCAACTTACAGGACAGCTCACTGTGAGGCGCGGTGATGCAACAAGAGCGGACCAAAGAGAGACAGAAGCATTTTATCCCTTCTTTTACGTTCATTTTAATGCTGCACGGCAACACGAAGCAACCAAACTCTGTGCAGTCCGTCGGTCAGGCGCACAGCAGAAAAAATGGACTGACTTCAAGAAAAATACAAAAGTCTCTCCTCATTATAGCTGCGGTGCCTTGTTCACCTTCTCACACAACTGTAGCTTTATACTCCTTACATTAGATCATAGGTCTGACCATGCCTCTCTCATTTTCCCAGAAAATCCACGTATTTATCCTAAAAGAATTCTGTGCAGACCTTAGTGTAAAAATCATGAGTTGTGTTCCTCAGGACTCAGTTAGTCGACCTCTTATAGTATCTTCTTTACTCTCCAGTGAGCACTTTAATAAAGAAAATGCTGCAAACACTCAGACAGTTGCTGAATCCAAGTGTTACATGTAATTTATTAAGAGAGTTTTATGGATAGATATAAAATGGATTGTCAGCATTATTTGAAGTATCAATTACCTCTTTACTATAACATTTTTGTTAATCCATCATTTACTTTGTCTTTTATCGGTTAAAAATCATTTTTATTTATTTTATGAGGTGTACTGTTGAATTTACAGTCCAGTAAAGCTTATAACTGTACGTTAGACCAGAATTAAGTCAGTTATTTTCTTTGATAATTAAACCATGTTTTGTTTTTTATCATATGTCACTTTTTTTAAATTACACAACCAGGTGTTATTCAGACTGTAAACGATCTGGAAACCTTATTTAATTGTTAAAATATTAAACAGCCAAAAAAGGCTTGTTTCAACTGTATTATGAACAATAATATGCCAAACACTCCAAATCCAGTCAAAGAAAAGAAGGACAACGACCAGTCAAAGATAGAAATACATTGCCTATTCGTTTTTCTTCTTGTAACAAATTATTTGTTGCTTTATAACAAAAGATGTTGCTGTACAAAGAATATCCAAAGTTGGTTGTTATTGCACTGTAAGGCACTGTTACATACGTAAAAAAGATTGTTACTCTAGTATCTTAAGTCATGGCATGAGACTATCTAAAAGTATCGGAAGGCATAGTGTTTCAAACACTTGTAAAATGAACTGCCTTCAACAGCAAAAAGATGCGATGTTGCTGCTGTGTTTTTGTTTTCCATGTTTAATGTTGTTTTCAGCCACATCTAAAACTGTGATGAAATATATCTGAAGTTTTTTTTTTTTTTTTTTTTAAAGGAACAGCTAAATGTGAAATTATGCAAATGTTGTAAAGCTGGACATCTCATTTTGCAATGAGAGTCTTTACTGTTGAATGAACTTTAATATTATCTGAACATCCACTTTAAAGTATGCATTTTATCTTCGAAACATAATGGCATAGAAAAAAACGATTGAATGTTTTCTTCTGAATGACAATTAAAACATTTGATTTTCATCATATTTTTTCAAACATCCTGCTGCATGTGGTGAATCTGTTTTGTTGTCTGACGTCTCACACCGAGGTGGAGTAGTTGAGGAGGTTTTTCTTGGTCAGTGTGAGGATGAGTGGGGGTTTGGGAGCAAATCAAAAAGTGGGGGGCTCCTCTCATCAGTCCGTTGCCTTTTCTGGTACAGACCAAAGTCTTTGTTGCAGCTTCTCTGTTTACAGGAAAAAAGAAGGAAAAAAAAAACTTAAGGATGAAGGTTTGTTCATGTTAAAATCTTCCTACCAAATCCTTTCTGTTTAGCAAAGTCCAAAAACTCTTCATAGAAAAAAAAAATGTTTTAGGAACTTGTTCAAATTTGAGGGGATGGAAGTTGTGTTTAGATCATTTTAATGGACTGATGATGGAGTTAGCTTAAAATGTGTAAAACGGGCCTGTCATTTGAGCAATATAAGGTAATATAACTTCTTTGAAAGGTTAGCTTAATTAGACATGAGTCAACATTCAGAACATAGATTTACATGTAAATTATTTCTAATCTCAGTTTACCATCCTCATCCTTTTTTGTGTATTCTGACTTAAAGTGAACAGCCTTCTGCAAGATTTGACTCAAAATCCACCAAATGTACATGCAGGCCTCACATCCATCCAGCTGCCGCTCTGATGGTGGATCAGGCAGGACTCTTCTTCAGGGTGCTTCATCGTTGCCTCTCGTCCTCCTCAGTTTCCGTGTCACCGTCTAAAGCAACGCGCCGAAGGTGGACGCCGAGATCTCCGGGAGATGAGACTCAGCAGATACCTGCTGACACGAGTGAAGTCCAAATCCTCAAATTTGCGATTAAACTGATTGATTTAAACCAACAGCAAGCACTCTAAGAAATATTGAATAGTTTTTGTTTTTTCCTCAAGTGTCAGATCCCACCAACGCCTTATAGAACTAATATAAACAGTGATGTTGTAAATCAGTTAAGAGCCCTTTAAACTTTGATTTAAGCACCCTTACGGGGACAAAAATTCCCCTTTAAAATGCTGACTTATTAATATAAATGGCGACTTGTTTTTGGAAGTCCACCAGTTTTGAAGTTGACCGATAGTGTTGGAGAGCAGCTGGGTGTCCGTCCAGGATCCGGTGTGGGTCTCCAGCTCTGGTCTGCCTGTTGTGACATTTGCTTGCTGGTATGAGCAGATTGGAAGCGGAGAATGGGGCTGTCTCTGTGTCCTCTGACGATCACGGCCCTCAGGAGTTGGATTTTGTTGAGTTTTAGGCCTCGGCACAAACAGGGGACTCGCTGGCTGTTCTCTCTGTCAATTCTAAGTCAAAATCACCTGATTTGTCTTTCAGCTCTAATGATTTGCTAACAGATGGGTTGATCTTGCTTTGATTTTCTGTTTTCTTTTGGCTTGTACAGCTGGGACCTTCCTCCTCCTCCTCCTCTTCCTCCGGTTCCTTGGCTGAGGCCAAAATGGGTATCAAGTTGACATGAAGCCTCCTGATGTTCCCTGAAGTCTCACAATCTGTGCTGATCCTCCTGTTCAGCTCAGTGGTTTTTATCCTCTCTTTCGGCCTCTCAGCCCTGGTCCTCGGAATTAACTTCTGAACGATCAGTGGACAACCCTCTGCCCGAGGTCTTAGCTGTTTTTCTGCCTCCGCCTTCTTCTCTTTCCCCGCGCTTTTTGAAAACTTGCAAAAGTTTCGGCCAAATGCTTCCATGAATCTTTTTTTTTTCTTCCAAAAATTTAAAAAGCAACGAGGAAAACGTGCTCGGACCTCAGAGCTCCTTTTCTCTCTGGTGGTGGTGAGACACACTAAACAATGAGGCTGAATGTGTTGGGCCTGTTAAACCTGCTGTCATGGTAACCAGCACACAAACTTCAGACGCCCTTAATGAGTAAAGAAAAAGTCCTGTGGGGTCAAAACGGTTGAATAATGCCTTATTCAAGTATTTCAAAGGGGTTAAACGAACAATTTAAAGTGTGATGGAAACTATTCAGTTTTTACAAGACACATTCATCTTTCATCAAAATTATAACAAAGAAATGCCCAGATTGTTAATAAACAAGTCCTATATGGGTGATATGGCTCAATAATATGTGCATAAGTGCTCTAATGGTGATATTTGATATGCTTTTGATATTTTATCTATCTATCTATCTATCTATCTATCTATCTATCTATCTATCTATCTATCTATCTATCTATCTATCTATCTATCTATCTATCTATCTATCTATCTATCTATTTATCTATCCATCTAAAATTGGGACGTAGTGAGCTGTCACTAGTTTCCGCCCATCTTTGGTTCATAGAGCTTCTATTTTCGCTCGGCCCCTGTTGTCAAGCTAGCAGCTTACTCGATACTAGATTTACAAATACTCAAGCTGTTTTTAGTCCTTTTCTTCCGGACAAACGTTCCTTTTCTGTGATACAATCTGCAAAAAAATAGAGTCGGCGGCCTTCCCTTCAGTTTTTGTCCAATAAGATGGTCGTTTTGACAAATTGCAATGAAGAACAGGATTATATGTGAGTCGAAATGACGGTTATATGAGCCTGCTCGTTAGCATTAGCATCATGTTCAGCTCAGTGTAACATAAATAGCTAGCTTTTTTTAATGGATACTAGGTCCAAAATTACTAGCTTTTTTAATGGATACTATGTCCCAGTCATCTGGTTAACTAACTTATCTCTGACAGCTTCCAGGTGTTGCTTTGGCAGATTATGAGATTTTTTACAGGAAGTTAAAGTCTGTCCTTGTTCGCCTGATGGAAGCTAATCAGCTAGCATGTTTGTTTTTGTTGTCTTGGGGTCTTTAAATTGACATGTTAAAAACACGTCAATTTGAATTATTATCCAAAAGGATTATTCCGTTGCTTTGCAATCTAGGGGGACACTGAAATCACATTCAGAAGATAGGATACAGATAGCGATAAGTCAGATACAAGATTTTGCTGTAAAAATGTGTATCATTTGAATTTGTCATTTAAGATAACTGACGTTTTAGGGGAGTCATTTAGGACACACTTTTAAAGAAAGACAAGTCGTGTTGAGATAACGGCTTGTCGTGATGATAGTAACCTAAAGGGCCCGGGCTAAATTTGGCATCAGAAAATCAGGCTGGCATCACACGGCACCCACTGACCTACATCTGCATGAGCTGTGGGGGGACGAGCAGAGTGGGATCCATCCAGGCACAGTCCCACCCCACAGCTGAGTCATGGAAGAGAAGTCATGTTACAAATATCATCAGCAGTCAGTCACCATTTGCTGCGGGAATAGATTTTAAAATGAAATTCATTCTTGTGTTTGGGGATCTTGATTTTTTTTCTTTTAGTTGAAGAGGCTGTAAATCTGAAAAATGCGTGTTTCTGAATTTGTTTTGAAGTATCTCTGTTGTGTTATCGTTCCCCTTCTTCAAACTGTCCCACAACGCCCAGAGGGGGCTGGGATACAGATGTTCATGGTTCCAGGGCCCGGCAGCACACGGTTTTGCCTGTGATTTGTTTGACATTTTTGCACCATTTTGTGGTGTTTCGTGGCCTCTTTCAGGTGATGACAAATCCAGTTCATATGCACGTGGATCACACAGATGTTTTGTTTTGTATGATATGTGACGTCCCAAAAAACTATCTACTCCTGCTTATCCATATTATATGGTTTGACCTATTTCCTAGATGATCATTTGGAAACAACCTGGCACTCTGTGATTTAGAGTTTCTAAAACAAGCCGATATGAATGTTTAGCCTGAACAGAAAAGTACACGTAACACGTCAGCAGTCACCAGGTCTGCTTTTTATGATAAACCAGACCTGAATTGCTAGTTTCATTTTACAATCCATTCACCACAAAGGAATTTAGCAGGCGTTGAAGAGGGAGAATGTGCAGCGGCTTCAGTAAATGTCGCTTGGATAAATCCCACCATGATTCAAAGAAACTGGTCGAAGAGGCCGGCAGTTCCCCGTGAACATGTGTCTGACTGAGACACGTTTTTAACAGAAGTTTGTTTTTCCAGCCTGATAGAGGAGCGCAAATGTTCCTCACTGCCCTGCTCTCCAGCCAAGAGAGTGTCCCCTGCCAAAAAGAAGCAGTTCTACATTAACCAAGCCATCCGCAACTCGGACGTCATACCGCGTGCCAAAGGCAAGAAGAGCCTCCGCCGGCTGGAGAACAGTAAGCTCACGGGTCCAGTCTGTGTTCGGAAGAGTGTCACTTGCTCCCGTCGGCGCTGACGCTGTGTCTCTTTGCTCTCAGCGCGCTTTCTTGCCAATCTCCTTGAGAAAGACGAGTGCACCAAAGATGATCTGGAGGTCTGCAGTAACCCGTCCATCCCGTCCATCTTCACCGAGGCCTGCACCAACGGAAACTACATAGAAGTACACAGCTCCCTCATTCGCTAGACGACTTCTTTTTTTTAAATTATTTTTTGGTTTTGTTTCGACGTGTTTTTGAAGGAAATAAGATAGTGATTTCCCCCCTGAGGCGCTTTGTCTGGCGTGCTGTCGTTTTAGCCTTGGAATGACTTCATGCAGTGCTCTGGCGAGGAGCAGGAGAGGCTGCTGTCCCTGCTGGAGCAGGAGGAGGCCAACAGGAAAAACTCCAACCAGAGAGACCAGAGGAATGGTGAGCATCCCGGTTTCCGTCCGTCTGCCGCCCCCCCCCGTGGTTCTTTGGCTGAGCGACGCTCCTTTTTCTGCAGTGCGTCCTGCCTTTAGCGCTCAGGACTGCTTCAAAAGAATCGACCGCAGGCTCCGCATGACTCTGAGACGGAAGCAGATACCCATGGTGGGTATCACGTCTGTGCATGCACGTTCTCACACTGTGCGACGGTCATCTAGCTGTCGTCCAGAGTGACAGTGAAGCCACATCTGCTGTTACATTTATTCTGATTTGAAATATAGAGGTTCTTAAACATTTTTTTTTTTTTACCTGGATGCTTTGTTTTACTCAGTAAATCAAACCTAGCAATGTTTAGCTCACCTCATTGTAACGGCTTGTTGTTGATATGTCTTTTTTTTTTCTATATATCTTTCCAGGGGATGCTGGTGGGTCTTGAGGAAAACCTTATGAGCTTCTTCAACGCCGAGCCTCGCTCAGTGTACACCACCGACCTCGGCAGCAGGTAGAAACCCGCTTTCTGTTGTCGGGGTACCTGCACTCAGGGACGACTCGTGCGGCTGGACTGTTCATGCTGGAAGCCACCTTATAAGAGCTTGTTTTGTCCTTTAGTTCAGACAAATTTCCACTCTGGCAAAAGATTAATTGAGCGGGAATACAAGTTTATCTTGAAATAGATATTGCTGTTATCCATCTGTAATCTGGCTCAGTGGGAGGCATGATACAGAATAGCACTATGCTGTTTACACAGAATGAATTACTTCCCTTCCAAGTAAAAGTCAGAGATGATGCGGAGAGTTTTGAAAGGAATATATTTGTTTCTTAGACTTCATGGTGAAAATGAAAAGCGGCCCGCTGTGCTTTGGCGCCAGAGAGGACATCAAAGCCATCAATACGTTGCTCGGACCTCAGTCTTGGCTGGTTTTCTGTGTCTGATCGGTGCCTGGAATAACACAAGCCGCCGACGCAGCTCTTTAGGCCGCGTTAACACACTTTAGTGGGCCGAGCACTTGACGAATAAGGCAGGCTGAATGTCCAGACTGATAGGCCTTAATTTCATTTGCCCACCTGGAAAACCGATTTCTATTAGATTACAGGAAAACTTCGTAAGATGCGCAGGGGGGGGGGGGGGCGGGGGGGGCAGGACGCAAACAAAAACAGGATGCCGGAAAATGGCAGCTGATTAGCTCTAAAGAGACGGACAGACCGACTAACCAAATTGATCTTAGCAGGAAAACTGGGTCACCGCAAGTTGATATTCACTTTGAATAGATTGTAAATGATTTAATGAGGCCGAAGAGGAGAAAGTCACGCTTCCTCGTTTTGTTTTTTCCCACAGTTTCGAGAGGCTGTTGCTGCATGCCATCTGCCAGTATATGGACCTTGTGTCTGCAAGTGAGTGGAAATGTGTTGATCCAGCCCCACGCGGCGGCGGGGTCACAGCGACCGCTGGTTTTTTCGGTGGTCTCAGATTATGGGCGCAGCCACAGCTGACGCTGCCCCGGCTGCTCTCACAGAGCCGGTTCAGAAGTGTTTTCAGTCCCGCGAGAGTGATCCCTGTCTTGTGTGTCTTGGACCTCCAGGCAGCGACCACAAGGGCTGCCGTCGGACGGAAGTGGTGAACAAGCAGGAGGAGTTCCAGGCCCCCGAGCTGCGGCTGTCCGCCTACCTGGAGCGGATGAGCTGAGAGGCGGGACGGCGGCCCACGTCTCCGGTCCAGTCGGCCGGCGGGACGGAGCTCTGCGGCAACAGAGACGCCGCGAGCCGTCCCAACACGAAGCCAGTAAAGCCCATAAAGCTTAGCAAAACAGCGCCGACAAAACCCCCCCTCCCCCGTTTGCTCTCTGCTGCTCGGCTCCCCCTTTAATTCTATCCACAAACTAGTCAAAAGGAGCACGTGAGACGTAGGCCGTCTCCACGTCGCCCAGCCCCAGACCACCTCCAAGTCAGGCCCCTTGACCTCTCACCTCTCGCTGTCCTCAGGCACAACATATAACTGTGCCAAGAAATCACAACATGAATCATGACGGCTCCCCCTCCCAAGTTTTTAGATTCAGGAGTTAACTAGCCGATATCATGAATGTGGTGCCGTGCTTCTCCTAACATCTCCCAGACTCCGTCACAGGTATGGATGACATGAAGTGCGTCTGCACAGATGGAGATTAGACCATAGTTCATGAAAATGAAATGATTCTTTTATGAGTTAAGTCCCCAAATTTTGTCCACACACATACACGTGTACATGTGTGTATACTTATGTATATGTATATATATACTGTATATACATACACACATATGCATACATAGATAAAACCACTTTTTTTTTGCTGCATGAAATGGTGCTTAAACCGCTCTCAAAATGTCTCGCTGTCTGAACGGAGCACCTGTAGGGTTTGTGTTTGTGAAGAATGAAGCATGAACATTACGAATTCCCCTGTATGCTCAAACAGACATTTGTTTTGGGATGTAAATGTTTGCCATGCATACATTAGGACGAAGCGTTACTCTTTTGTAACTGCTCTATTACGGTGATCTGTGCGATAAGCAGGCTGCCCACACTGGAGGCGCTTAAACGGAGTTTACAGTTAAACCCGTTGGGCTCCTCCTCATCCGCCGGCATCCACATTCATCCAGTTTAACCACTGCCGCCTGAAGCGCCCCGAACGTTTACGAGCACAGCACAGTAAATGCGCTGTTAAGAGAACGCCTGCCTTGGCGGTGTGCATATTCCCCGTGGCCCAGCTCACCGCGCAGACGTCTGTCAGAGAGCAGGGCCGGGACCTTTATCAGATTACGCCTCAGTTTTCAAATCGGGATTAGTTTCCCGGTCTTCATGTTGAGCCACCTAAATACGAGCAGGCTTACTTGGAATGTGACTGTAAGCTGCCCGCCTTTGCAGAACGAGGGAACTTTGGGGCAGAAGGGAGCGCCTTCAGGGCCATTGGAGTTAAATGTTAAATAGAGGCACGCAGAAGTGATTCAGCCATGTCGTCCAAGTGTGTTTTGTTGTTTTTCAAAGGTCTGCTTTGTACTCTTTCTGCCGGTTTAAGGTTTTTAAGACTTTAACGTGATGGTGCTTACTACTGCTTTGAGCCTCAGGTAATAATTCATCTGTGGCACGTTTGTCTGAATGCCTCTGAACCCCAGCAAAAAAGAAAAAAAGGAAAAAAAAGTAGACAGTAGTCTATTAGTGTCTTTTAGTAAAACTCAAAGGTGAGGAGCTGTAGGTTTGACATGGTGTCATTATGTACTGTACTGTGAGTACAGTAGCAGTTGTTACTATCAGTGAGGTTATTTCTGCTTCCATCTCAGTATTAAATATACCGCCCCAGAAAAGCACTTCTGCCTTACAAACACCACTTTCTATGTTTTCCCTCTACTTGTATTTCTACATTTGTACTTGAACGGACTCTGGAAATGTGCATCCAGGTTCTTCTTCCTCTTTTCTTTCGACGCCGTCGTCAGCGGTGCGACGACGCCCGTCTCGATAATTTTGGTGCATTTTGTCAACGACCAAAGTTTTGTTTGTTGTGTGAATGTCCGACTTCTCAGGCTTCCAACTCCTCACTCTGAATGTCATGCGTTGGCTTCACGCGTCGTCGTTTTTCTGTGTTCCCCGTCCTCTCTGGAGACGGGCCGCACTCGGAGTGCTGCCAACTTTTTAAACTCAAACAGGCATGCTGTAAATATTTGATTTGACTTGTGCCAACATTTTCATGAGAAACGGCTAATGTTCCGAGAGCTTTATACACTAAACTGAAACACCTTTGTGTATATATGATCTGGGTATTTATAATTATCACTGCAAGCATTAAAGCATTTAAGTTACTTGTTCCTCTTCTCATTTTTCATTGAACACTTTAAACAAATTTTTTTATTGCATTATAGCTCAATGAATAATTCAGCAAGAAGAACCAGGACCCATAAGGAAGATATAAAGTAACTTAGACACCTATAAATGAGTTCCATGTTTCATATTATAGTGAGGAAAATGAACCAGGTTGTTGGTGGCTGCTCAGTGACCACATTTTCTTCATTTTTATGGTGCTTGAGTAGTCGAGATGACGCAGTCAGCTTCGTCTAATAAAAAAACAAAAAAAAGCAGACCAGTTCAGGGACATTTTACAGACTGGAAACTGTATTAAAGCGGCTGGAATGCATCTGGAGAACATGTTAAGTAAGACGAGCCTAAATCTTCTATGAGGCCCCTTTTGCTCTGGGAGGAAAAGATTCCCCACTATAAAACCATCGACATATTATTCAACGACAACGGCTCCAATGGTTCTGAGACGGTTTAAAATAAAAGGGCAATATCGCAATTCTTTGTCAAATGGGACGACTGGGGTACATTTGAAGGGGATTGGGTCTGGTTGTAAGTCTCCCACTAGGTGGCGCCATCTTTCAAGCACACAAGGACCAATATTGATCAGGATTACAGTTTATCCTGGCTCAGAGACAGTCAGCAGTCTGTGCAGCCCCACCATCCCGGGTGTGAACCTTTCTAATACTGGGTGCCATATTTTTCTAAGAACTATTGGACCTGTTTCCTCATAAACTCCTTCATTTGCTTTTAGAAACTGGCAAAGAATCGCCGCGGGTTGAGAGACGGAAGTGTGAAAACACTTAATGGACAGTGTCTGTTTGCCACTGAAGGTTTATGGAAACAGGGGCCTTAATACTTTGGGAATTCAAGTCGTCATGAGACGAACTGTTCAGCAGACAAAGAGTTTGGGGCTGACATGAAAGTCCCATCCGTGACGTGAGCAGGAGGGCTCGTTTGTGGAGTTTTCTTTAGTCTTCTGTCTTCTGTGTTTATTTGGTCTACACGCCATCGCCATGCAGCCCGTGCTGTGTAACCTTAAACACAATAGCCAAAGGGATCCCACGTTTGGGTCTGAAATGCCGCGTCACAAATAGAAATATTTGTATGAGAGCAGGAGTAGGTCAGCTCATGCTTTCTATTGACATTTTGAATGGAGCTGACTTAAGTGACATGGAGAAGTAAGCTTGTGTTTTGTTTTCAGATGGCTCAGTAAAGTCAGCCTTTGTTCACTGTGTTGGAAAGTGTGTCTCAGTAGTGATTTCAGTGGCAGCATCCCCGCGGCTGTGAAAGCAGCGTGGGCCGCACCCTGACGGAGGTTCATTTGGGCTGAAAAGCATCAGTCATCTTTAATTATTTGGCCCCAAGTGTGAAATTGCAGTTGTCATCGCCGCAGAGCCCGGTTTTAATTTTAATTTAATCTGTCAGTGGGACGGGGCCAATGATCCGCACGTGTCCCCCAGATCCTATTTCACCTGGTGAGGCAGATGGAGGATCGGTTTGCCGTTTTAAAATATCTCGTGCTCTTGGTTTTCTTCAACAGCTGCAAGCCAGCAACTGAGCAGTCAGCACTGGCAGGCCCGGATTTATAAATGGTCAAATCCTAAGTGCAGATGGCGGATGCAGCCGGAGGCTTTTGGAAACTGTCAACGTTTAAGAGATGAAGACGGAAACTTTTGCTCAATTGACTCACCTGCTGCTGAGGGATTCATTTCCTGGTGCTTGTAATTCAAACACGACACCTTAACAGCTGGGGAACTGTTTACCTTGTGCTTCTGATCTTGTTTTCCGTCCTCCCATGTTGCACGGGCCTGTCACCGTGTTTCAAACGGGAGCAGTTGGTCTTCAACATGGGAATCTGTCACGCCTCAGTGTGACCACATGAACCCAGGTCCTTCGACCCTCAGCTCGTCAGGTGTGTTTTTATTCAGGACATGAAGAAGCAGACAGCAGCAAAGCAGCTGCTGTCAAAGAACACCGACCCCTCCACCGCGGGCCAAAACGCAACCAGGAATTCCAGAAGTGACATGGAAATAAAACACAACTAAGATCCTGCTCTCATGTAAAAAAAAAAAAACACCTGTCTCAGACTCATTCACCCTGCCACTCCTCTCAGAGAACCCACATCCAGAGAGTTCCCCTGCCCTCCCCCGGGTTTTCATTCTGAATGTCGATTTTCAGTAAATTGCTGAGAAAAGTACAAATGATTTAGACGAATCCCTATTAGCCAGAACTAAACCCAGACAGCAGCGTGTGAGATCACCTCTGTTCAGTCATGCTTCAACATGCATGCAGCTCTTCCACCAACTGTCACAGACTTATTGGTTCAAACCCACTGGCGTGTACGTCCAACTAGTCCAGACACAAACACGCAAACTTTTAATGGACCAACATGGCCTGTTGTTCAGAAACTGCTCCTCTTTCTGTAAAAAAAAGGGATTTCCTGGGACTTGGTACTTGGAGTGTTATAGCTGCTTTAATCACGCTTTATCCATCAAGGCGAGTGTGTGCGTACGCTAAGATAAAAAAACAAAAAAAACAAAAACGAAGTGTGTGGTGGCCGGGCGTCATGCCTCTCCACGGCCCTGCTCTCAGCCCCTTTTACAGTTCACACCCTTGCACTTACCGACATCCCCCGCTGCGGGGGAGGGAGGGGAGGGGGGGGGGGGGGCGGGGGGGGGGTTCGGGGGGCCGGCCCTGCTGATTCAGAGGTTAGGAATTTGCATCTGATTGCTGTTTGTCAACCAATGATGTGACTGTGCAGGCCGGAGAGACTCTCCACGCCTCTCTCGGCTCTGCGCGTCTCAGAGCGACACTTCCAACTCCGAAAACGCGATTTACACGCGAAAGCAGCACGCGTGGATATCATGCAGTCACATGAAACCACTTCATTTTTCGCCGACAAACGCACGAACGCCGTCTCCTTCTCCTCGTGCCGGTGCCTTTCTCTCTGATCGCTCAGAGACAGTGGGGATTCACAGAGACGGGGAAAACAGGAATGTTTCTTCCGGTTCCAAAGAGTCTGAAAATCGAACGGAAGCCGATGTGGTGAGTCGACACGTCTCTTTACGTTATTTATGCGGCGCTGACTTTCATAGATATTTACATGAAGCCAGCTTCTCCATTTCTCCTCGCTTTTTCGTGTGATTCGTAATTGAAAGGGCGCAGTTCCGAAAAAAATCAATTCGACATTATCAAATGGCTGATCAATAACCTATTGCCAAGGTAGCGGATGAACTCAACCGCCGTAGGTCATCTACGCAGAGTGGAAAGGTACTTTTCCTCCCGTCCGGTGTATCAGAGGAGTCGGCGTATGATAAATATCGCAGTGTCTTTAAAAAAAACAACTTAAACTGACAGTAAAGTCTTTAATTTGAACACATGTCAAAAACGTCTGGTTTGCATTTTTTGACGAACGAATTGTAACCGTTAGCTCAATTTTCTGTTGCCATGAAAACGCTGTCACCTCGTTAAAAAAAATCCTAACTTTGCCAGCTTCTTTGGGGAAGAATTACAATATGATAATTTACAGTATTAACAGCTGCTTTCGCCGCAGACAATTACCGGATGGACCGGCGTGTTTTGGCTATTAAATATTTACGAACCAAACAGCAGACGATAATAATGTTTGTTTTTGTTTTTTTAACGGAAAAAGTTCACGGTAGCTGCACGTCCGGTACAAAGTGAACGCAGCATTTTACAACGTCATTAGCTATCAAGCGCCAGATTGTGTAACAGAGGTAGCTAACATCATATCGCCCTTTAAGTTGGATTTTGAAGCCAGTGCATGTGACTTGAAAGAGAGTTCGGCCTAGCCATATGTCACCGTGGGGGTCACAGCAGAGAGCTGAAGGGGGCTTTATGAATGAATTTGAGGCTATTTGGTGCTTTTGTTGATGCTCTCCACTTCGTAAATGCAGCCAAAGGATGTGTGGAATTCCGCGTGGATGGTGTTTAAAATGCTAAAAAGTTTGAATAATTCCGAATCAAAGGTGCTTTTTTTCCTCTCTGGGGTTATGTGTCTATCTCAGTTCCCTGTCAAAATCATGCTATGCCATTTGGTGATTGATTGGCTTTAGAAATACAAAATAAAGCTTGATTAAAGTTTTTTCGTCTTTATCAGTTCTTTTTATGCCTCTGTTAGTTTTAGATTAGGGCCTCTATCACTTTTAACCACCACCCTCTTTCTCCAGTTCTAACAAACCCCCTCCTCTAAGTAAAAGGGCTCTAGTTTTTCCTGTCTGCTTGAGTGTTTGCTTTTACAACTGCAAAAATAGCTAGAGGAGACAAAAATACAGATCAGAAGTAAACATTTTAGTTCTGCGGTTATAGGCAAAATAATTCTCCTGCTGTTGAAGTCTCGTAAATGTTCTTGGGAGTGTAAAGCAAAGGAGAAGTTGGTGGACAACACGGTCGGCTTCCCTCTTTATTGGCCGACAGCACGACAAGTCCAAACATCTTGGAAAAGGGCCCAACATGTCAGGGGAATGACGGACGTGAACCCTAAACGCTTTCGCGGCCAGAGCTGCTCGGTGGTGAGAAAATCCACCGGACAGGCACGGAGCTGAGCATTCCTCCTCCTTACGTCAGCTGACATGAAAGAGGTCGGCCAGCATTTCACCCAGAATGCAGGCCTTTTTTTTTTTTTTTGCTGTGTTTTGCCAGGAGAGGACCCAGAGAGTTGACAGAGCTCGCAGCCATCCAGAGCTTCCCGGCATTTGGTCTGTGTTGAGTGTAAAAGTTGTCGCCAAGAAGTGGGGGGTGGGAGAAGCCTGACACAGGAAGCAGGGCCTGTTTAAAAGCCATGTATAGTTCTTTGTCATAGTGACCTTCAACATACATCTTCTCAAAGCAATCTCGACTGATCTGAATGGAGGTTTTCCGATTTCCTCAAAGAGTGTCAGTTCGGTTTTTCCTCCGCTAACGCGATGAGACATTTTGGCAAAAGTCAAACAACTTGGTAGATTTTTCTTTGGATATGACCTTTTGCCCCATAATTTCCTTCAGCCGTTGATTTAAGATCACAGGAATTCTGTTATGAAAAGATCCTTTGCTGTTCTCAGCAGTTTTGCACATGGACAGCGAACAGCATTGGGGAAAAAAAAGAAAAGACAGACCGACTGAGAAAGAGACCTGGAAGCTTGTTTTAGTTTTTCCATCAACCACAAGGCTTTAATGCCAAAACCCATTTGTGAAGCGTTGTGCCGGACTCTCTGTGGCTGATAAAGGAAAAGAAAGTTTAAGCTGATAAATTGCAGAACGTGGCATTATCTTAAGAAAGATTTCCAGGCCTTTATCACACCCGCACCCTACTGTGCGCCAATCACCTTAAGGAAGAAAAAAATCCTCGCTAATCTGTTTGGTTCAATCTGACATATGGTATCCTTCCTCTAACCAGCATTGCCTATCCGCACCATGGCTTCCAGAGGGGAAATATACTGCTACGGCAAGCCGGTGGGGGCAGGGCAGGGGGCACTTCCGTTGTGATTGGCCCAGCGTGGATTAGAAACGTATGGCAGGGCGATCAAGTTCAGGTCTTAAAAGGCCTCCCCTAGCTTTTGCATAATGTAGGCCGGACTTAATGAGCACACAGCCTGTGATGAAATGCAGTTAAAGACACTTGTTGCCGTCTTCGGTTTGAAGAACCGTCGCCTGTTTGCTGTGTTTTTGTTGAAACTTCTGTCTGATTTCCCATCAAAGGAACATGTTGAAATTGCGGCAGGCCTCGGCCTGATGCTCGTGTGACGGCACCGATTGCAGGATCGGAGGAATTAAACAATAATATGTTAAAACTGTGCAGGTTACACAGCGCAAGCTTGTTACAGACACACTTCTGGTGTAGTGGGAGCACATATTTCAGAATGTGTCTCTTTGCTTTTGCTTACTGCGTGAGAAGATGATGCATAGGAAAATATGTCAGGACACAAAGAATTATTACTTCAGTATATAACAGTTGAAACTTCATTTGAAATATTGCAAATAGTTGACCATAATAAGTGTAATAGATGATAATGAAATAGCTGATTGTGCGTAAGATACATCATAACTATTGGATGATATTTAATGTTTATTAATTATGAAGTAAAAAATGCCCATTTAGGTCCATCTGTACGTTTGTGTTTAAAATGTCTGTTTTCTTTTAGCAACTGTCCAATAAAACCATGAAAACCATTTTTCTTTGTGATCAGATAATTTTCTCTTGTCTGTTTGCCAAAATCAACACGACAAACAAGACGACGCGCCTAATTTTCCTATTGGCAGACTGATCGTGTTTTCTGTCATGTGCTGGCACCATTCTGAGCCTTGACACATGTCTGATTAAAAAAACAACAAAAGAGTGTTGAAACCCTTTTGTGTGAATTATGTTTTTGCTTTGCAGTTGGTTTATCCAAGACGTGAGGAGTTCCCAATATAACAGAGATGAAAGAGCCAAATGAAAGCCTGCTATCGGTTTAGAGCTGGAGTAATGGTGAATGATTCACACACTGTGTTTTCTCATGGCTTTGGGTTATGCTAATTCGTCTGCTGCCCCTGCTGATATTCTCCTGGTGGTTATTGAGGACTCTGGGTGGGTATTTGCTCTGCCCTCCTTCTTTTTTATCAACAGGATCCTGAGCTAAATTGGGTTAGCGGGGATATCTTTTGAAACGGTCTATCTAATCTAGCCAGAGTTGGGCCAGTTGTCCGAGTTACTCACACCTCAGTTTGCTGTCTGCTTCTCAAAACTTAAGGCCAGCCATGGCGTCATCTTAGAAATCCACCTGTGTGCACCGAATATGCATGGTCTTAACCCAAGGGTGTGTGCAACGATGAACACTTGGAAGCAGCCGGAGTGATACGCAAATAGTGCGCTGAGTTTTTGCCTTTGGGGATCATGGCTGGGTGAGCGGCAGCCGCTGGCAGTTTGCCACTAAACTGGTTAGTGGCTGAGGATTAATAACAGACAAACATGCACGGACAAGACGGACTGGGTCTGTTTGTTTTACAACAATCAAGCTGTAGTGTAATCCTTCCGATGTGTTGTTAGGGCTGTTTTTAGGTTGACTCGAGTCAAATCCATCTCCGAGGCTTAAGGGTGTGGGCTTCGGCTTTTAAAAACTGCGTTTTTTACCTGCTGAAAGTTTGTCAGCAGAGTCAGCAAAGGGGGTTACATCACAGCGCTGTCTTTGCACCACAAGCTTTCCTGCCATTACAGTATCAATGGAGCAGCTTGGTTTGGCTGCCTTTCAGCTGTTCGTGTGCCAAAAGCTACTCTTCTCTGAAGTCCCTGCCTGATATGTGGTGCAGGAGATTCTGCCAAAAAATGCAAGAAAAAAACGTGGATACGTCATTCCTTGGACCGGCATCGCGGGGGAATCCCATCTGAGCGGATGCTGACGCAGGAAGGAAAGCTCTGAGGTTTTGGGATGCCCCGCAGTCGCCCAACCAAGCTGTTACGTTGCAGGCTTTTATGCGTTTAGTGGCTGGCAGACGCCGGGTTCAGTGACAGCTCGCCGGATGGCCTGTAGTCTGCCCGGATACCGGCCCCCGGCTGCCACGCGCCCACACGTCCGTCAATCCTGAAGCGTTTGTGTTTTCCATTTGTGTCAGCGGACTGTGGCAGCATGCCCCAGCAATCAAAACTAATTTAATCATATCCATTTTCCATGTGAGCAAATAAAGGTTTTATTATCTGGGGCGACTGAACATAAAACTTTGACTTGCAAAGACCAGACTATCTCCGTTCTCGCTGTTTCCACGGAGGAGACTCAGAACTCCTTTTTTTTCATTTTTTTTATCTCTGATTTCTTCTCATCCGTCACCTTCATGCACAAAAGGCATGACAAGGATCACAATGCGATGATGTGACGGCAGAGTTGCCCTATAAACCAACAAGTTAATCCAGTTTTCATTCCATTCTATGAAAAATGCAAACCCCATGCTCCACCTTTCCTACACTGGATGAACTATTATCCTACCGCCATAGAAGTGCACTGAACTCTGCGAGCCGCGACACGCAGCCCGTCTCACCAGCCTTATCTTTTCACGTCAAAGGCAGTTTTGGCACACAAGACCTCGACATGGCATCCTACCTCACAATAGGCAAAAAAAAAAGAAAAAGAAAACTGCCATCTCTCACTTCTCTAGTGCATTTATTAATTGAAAACTAGTTCTGTGGCTACATTAGACAAGACTTGGTATGGAAAAGTAAAAAAGTAAGCAGAATAAAAAAACACACACACACAGCAACAGCTGTATCAAAGTAATGTGTTCTAGTACAGTGGAGTTTTTTTTAAACCTATGATAGAACTGTGTAACATTGAATTTTTTTTAAAATGGAGATAAATGTCACCTATTCTGGATATGTCTGGCCAAAAACAGAACTAAACCTTAAAACAATGCTGGCCGGCGGCTGTTCTGCCGCAGTGGGCTTCCTTAGAATGAGCCGGGCTCCCTTACCAAAGCTGTCATCACGGGATTTATGCCTGCTCTCATAATACTTGTGTCTCCATGTCGAGCTTTAGGTGGAGTTGTAACATGGCGAGGTCAATATCCACAAGTGAGGTGGCAAACATAACAGGCACAAGGCATTGTCCGCTGAGTCAGCGGATTTTTTTTTTCATCCAGCTTTCCAGCTGAGGACTTTTCCTGTTCATAGAAGAAGTGCAACCAAATATAGACCTCAAGTACTCTCTTTATTTTCCATTCAGAGGATTCACAAACACGCTCAGATACATCCAGCACATTTGCTGTTTTCCTTTATTTTATGGAGGGGTGGGGGCCCTTTTACGTGAGCTAATAGTTGCAATAATAGGAGATTTTGTGTATGTTGCCTCTTTAGTTCAGTCACACGTGTGATATATTGTGACTTTTAACACGAGAAAGGTTTCATCCAGCCCAGTAGCTCCAGATAAATGACATCCCTGAATTCCCAAACCCTCAATAATGGACATTGCTGTGCATGTTGTAGCATTTTTTTTTATTGATTTATTTTCTTAAACACTTAGGTCTGTTTTCTGTATATTTGTTTTCTCACAGTTAGAGCGCTATTGGGAATGAATTTGGTCCCAACAGTGACATTTAACACTTTCAGCCTGGCTCGCTTACACAGTGGAAATGTGCCGCTTGATGTCTGGCTGTAAATCTCTCTGCAAAGAGAATCGCTGGATTATTTTTTTGCTGTATGCCCACTTAATGTATGGCATAGCTGGGGCTAATCAGATTTGGCTCGCTGTATTGCTCGGGCTTGCTGGAAGAGGTAAGTGGAAAATGCGTGACCAGCCTGTGCGACACTTCCTCAATGATCTTGTTGTTGGTGCCCCGACGCTCAAAGGAGCCTGTGTTAGTGCCTTACGAGGTAATGCCGCAAGGAATGTGAGAGAGGGTCGCATAATCAAGACCAGCTCCACCAACCCTTTTTGCATTTATACTGTTTTCCTCTTTATGTTAATGTAGAAAGGATTACGAGTGGCTACAGTCTGGCAGCTCCATCGTTCCAATATCACAATAAGAACACGTTTATGGAGCCAGAGAGCTGAAATAAAATGATCAGCCTGGAGTGAATGTGCTGACATTTCTCACCAATAAAGTTTGCATGTTAAAATATTTTATGGTTTCCTTCCAGTTTAGTGTTTTTACGTATTAGCTAAATTAAAGAAAGTGATTGAAGAAGCTTGAAACAGCAGTTAGTGGGTTTTCAATTTAAGAGATTCTAAGTTAGATTTTTTTCATAGTCAATGTATTTACTGTAAAAATAAAAAAACACTCACAAACATTGTGTAAAACGTTTAGAGTCAAAATGCAGATGAACTCTGCCACTCGGTATTTGTAAAAGCTACAGGGGAAGAGTTAAACAATCCCCTGCCGGCATGTTTAATGGACATAGAAATAATCTACTTTCTGTTTTTCCTGTTTGTCCAAAGCAAATGGCAGCTAGCAGATATGTTAGAATGGTAGGTCTCCTTAAACGTCTTCAGTTTTCGTATTTCTGCAAATGTTATGCTGTGGAACCGGCTGTTTCTGACATCGTTTCTATTGGTTTCTCTGAATCTTCCTCGGATGGGTAAGGACAGACTTGTTTTTGTAGACTCCGGCTCAGTTTAGTCTGTTTCCTATTCAAAACATGTGTCGCGTGAGCATCAATGAGCGACACCTAATTTGATAAAGAAAGGACTTTACAGCAAGCGCCGCCCACAGAAACTCAAGCCAAAGAGGAGACGTCGCCCTGTCACTCACACAGATTTATACGTAGAGCAGAGACGTCGGAGACGAAACGCGGATTAATACTTTAACAACCTGACTCTGTGAGTTTCAGTGAAGCAGAACAGACATGCCTTCATTTAAATATCCAGTTTCAGGTCTCACGCAGACCCTGTTCTTCTTCATCAGGCAGGCGATGGCCTCTTCTTTCAATACATAAAAGGAAATCAGCTCTCTCATTCCAAAAGTTGAAATGGAGTTGACTGGCTACAGTGTTGTTTCGCACATGAAAATTAAAATCAGCCACCGAATAAGAAGCTCTTTTTATATCCATCTTCCTTTCTGGACTTCTGTTTTTTTTTATTGCACATTATAACACGCGTGTTTAAAAGTTCCACGTGTGCCTTTTTGAAATGTGCAGAACCCCCAGTGCTCCACCAGTTGCTAATGAGCTCTTTGGGAATGAAAAGGGTCCACTCTGTATCCAGAATGGCTCTGTTGTGCTTCCCAGCTTCCCATGCAGCCTCTCCTACATGTACTATATGCATACATACGTGTGTGAGGCGGTGTGGATCTTTTTTATCTCATTGGAATTAGACCCTTAGCTCTCCTTCTTATCGCTCGGCCTTGTTTACTCAGACCTTGCAATCTTCCACCTCTCATATGTGTGTTTGAAAAAAAAAAAGAGGATGGACCATATAGCTTTCATCGTTTTGAAGTTATCCTTCATTCCGCTGACCGCTATGCCCGCCGGTTCATCTGCTCCTGCCCCCAAGGGTAGTCCCTCTTTACCAAATGAAGGTGTTGCATGCACCCTAAGGGGTCTTATTGTGGTTTCCATTTGCACTTTGGAGTCTGCCTGGTAGGTAACCGAAACTGGAACGTCCCCTGAAGTTTGATTTCTGCCCCAGGAGGCGGGAGGAAAACTATCAGCCCGAGCCTCAAAATACACACAAAACATGGGGATAGCTGCAATATAAAACAGTTTAGTAGCACTTTAATTAGTTTCTGTCACAAAACATCAGCCACACATAGTCCAACTTCTGCCAGTGGCCATATTGGTGTGATATTTCTATGTGCAAACGCTACAGAAAGTATTGTTTGGGACTTCTATTTATGAACAAGCCACAGGTTGTGGGTCACAATCTCTCTTTGTATTTAGGAGCAAAATGAGAAAATGGGCTTGTATTGTGAGCAGAGCTCTCAAAAGCTGGCCTCCATTCAGTGCAAACTGCATTTATAGATGAAGTCCTTTGGTCTTTTTCCCCAGACAAGTTCAGACAGCCCCATTTTTGCGTGTTTTCGGCTCGTTAGCTCATTGTCTTCCATGCTTTTCTTGTGACCGAACCTTTTGAAGTTGGAGTTGGTCAGTGGCGGGGGGGTTGGGGGTTGTATGCAACAGGTTTTATCAGACTTAACCCCCGACTCACCTGTCTGGTCTATACTTAAAGCTGTTACGGCTTGCCGTGTCTAGCTTTACAATATGTTACAAGTTTCTTCCGATCCATTTGTGCTGCTCACCTGAGGGCTGAACAGGACTGGTCATTTATCTATACGCCTTCCCTCCATCGTGTCTGTTAAGACATTGCAAACATCCAACTTTTGCACCATAGGTGTTATTGCGTTAAAAAAAAAAGTTTAACCAAATCATACATTCGTTATTGCCCAAACAGACTCCCCGCTCTTTCCACGGGTGTCTTCCTTTCCAGGGTTTCCTCCTCTCGTGACCCATCACCTCACCTCTTTTGCTCCCGTCAGCCGTAACTCTAGCCGACATTTCACTCAACAGCTACCCGCCAACTCCTCCGAAACATCTAGTTTGCTAGATATTGGGTTGGAGTCTGAGACCTGTCTGCGACTCCCAAAAATCACCTCTCTGAAGCGTTCTCTCCGTGCAGTCGGTGACAGGCGAACACACGGCGACCTGCCGGCTCTTCGGCCCGTCTGCAGCCTACGGCAGCAGCTCAAAAGTATTGTAGCATGAATCTGGCTTTTGGTTGATGTTTAGATAACATATTGTTAAAATAAACCTATAGGAGACAAAATAAATACATCCAAATTTAAGTAAAAGGAATTATTTGTTTGTTTTTTTGCAGTAAAATGTGATACTGATCGTCGCAGAAATGTGTAGCTGTTTTGATTGAGTGTGTCATGCAGTCTCGCTTTCACCCTAAATAATGCTTGTAAGAATCTTTAAAAATGATTTTGTCTATTTTAAGTTATGTAGACAGGGTTAGCCCATGCTGCTGCTCTACAACCCCGTAGTTTGTTTTTAAATTATATTTCAGTTTCAAGATGTACTGATTTGAATGAGTGAATGAGAGAGAGAGAGGGGCACTTTCAATTAAACTCTCTTTTTGTCCAATATTTTTTTAGGTGTTCCTCACAGTTATTTAAGCAGATGGTTGCCCATAAAAGTCACCAGATGTCAACCGTCTCAGCAGGAGACTTGTTCTTTGGTAAAATATGCCAAACACTGACTTTGAAGCAAACTTTAGTTCGTCTGGATGATTGGTTAAATTTCAAATTTAGATGGAGCCCTCTTAAACTTGTTTTTTACATTTTATGAGTGACCTAGGGTTTAAAAATGACACTGATATTTTGTTTCCTGTTATTTAGTGGCTTAGATTTGTTCAAAGGGGGATAGAAACCCACTTATCTGCCCAACGTTACTCTCAGAACTTCTTTATCATTCAAATATGTGTAGAGCAGCATTTCCAAATAACTGCAGTTGGTAAAATTAAGGAACTACACCACAAAGAATGGTGTTTTTCAACTCTAGCCCCAGTAAAAACGGCATTCAGCAGATTTTTTTTATTTTTAGGGGGGTGGGGGGGGTGGGAAATGTAGCCCGGGCCACTAACACTGCTTAGCTGCTGTTTGGATGCCAAGTTGTGGTCTGGGTAATAAACGTCTTATCGCTTTAGCCAAAGCCTGGCTATTAATGTGCGAAAAAGAGATACCAAAGGAAGCCTGCATCCATTTTGTAGCTGAAGACTTGCACCCAAAAAACATGTTGCAACTAGATCGGCTCCGTCATACATGATTAACCCCTCGTGTTGGGAATCTAATGTCCGGGCTAAGATACACTGCACACCGAAACTTTTCCTTTCCCTTTCAACATTTTGAGAACTGGATGCTGACAGAACAAAAAATGGATATGTAAAAGTAAACTAACAAGCAATGCCGAAGAATTGAAGGTATTCTGAGGTTGAACGTGTGTTGGGAGGTGACACCAACTACTGTTGTGTTTGGGTTAAAGAAAACCCAGGACATTCTGGTTATAGTTTAAACCAGCTAGACTCCATTCAGACACGTAGAATAATAATTTAAAAAAAAAGGTGTTTCTCTGTTGAAGTAAAAACAGGTCCTGTCGGCGCTTGCTGTTCTGAACTTATATTAAAAGACGTTACGAGCATCAGAACATGGCTCTTGAATTAGGGTACTACATTGGGGAAGCGTGCAGAATGCATGTAGTGGCGCAACGGGATTTGCACCATATAGCATGTAGGAAATCGTGATGCTTGTGATCGACAATGGCATGAAACAAAAAGACCACTTCTGCTTCCCCCTGCACAAGAGGGCTCAGCTCAACACAACAGCTTTGTTGTAATCACTTCTGTCTTTTAAATGACATTCATGGCGCACACAGAGGGAGACGTGTCAGCCGCTCTTGGCTCCGGCACGGATTTTGCCACTGATCTTTTGAGTTTTTTAAATGTCAAGTGGTGAGAGAAAACAGAAAGTGCCTCAACTCTTTGCATGCATGTGGTGCTCGGGAATAAAAGGCTCTGTCATTAACTGTCAATAACTGGATAATTGAAGGTGTTAAGAGCCAAACTGCACCCAGTTTGGTAAGATGTTTTAATCGGGCTCGCACTGCTCCTCTTTTTCCCTCTGACAACTGCGTATGTACAGTTGTGTCTCTGCCGCCCGTGAAGAATGCAACAAATCAAAATTGACAATCTGTCCATTGCTTAGCTGCATCTGCTCTGTCAGTTGTCACTTCCTTTGCACTCTGAAGAAGCATTTGAGTTTCACAGCTCTTCTGCCCTTACGCAATAACGCATACGGCCATACTATGTGATGACTGCAATATTCTTCCTGTGGACAAGAGTTGGTTCTCAGGTTTGAAAAAAAAAAGAAATGGCTGTGACATTGTGGCCGTGAGTTACATCTACCCTTTAGGATTTTGACTTGACTAGTTCAGAAGCGTAAGCTTTTGAGGCACCTTTGCTGCACCTGTTTTTGCCTGGAACAAGAATCTGATCAGCTCAGAGGTGAGCTGCAGGTATGCTTAGGTGTGTTCGTTTTTACTCGATGAAAAACACTTTAATTTCTCTTTTTCTTTTTAAGGCAGTTTTTTCGGACTTGTTACGTATGTATTTAATAGTAAACTCCCACGCAAACATTTCTATGCCTTCCTCGCTCTGGACGTCATTATGGCTATTGTTGCCGAAGCGAAACTTAGATTTACGGTTGCGTGTAAACAGAGCCATCCTTTGACTACAGATACATTTAATAATTATCTACCCCGAGGGACATCACACTGGCAAATGTGACATGCCTCTCTGGTATGACTTGTTTTGGGTCTAATTCCTTGTGCAAGCTGTAAAATACAAGTTGGTTTTCCAGTTCAGTAACACTCATGTAATGTATGCACACTCGAGCAGAATTTTTAAAGTATATCTCATTTACAATGCTCTATTAAGTGCAGCTAGTTATAGAACAACAGTGTTAATCTAGAAGTGAGTGTTGCCTCCTTTTTAACAATAAGGATTCTTGCTTGTGTAAACAGAATTTAATTTGCCAGTGTGGGAGACTTTGGGCTTGAAGGATATTTTTTTTCCTTGTGCTCTTAATTATACCACCACGTCTCAGTGTAATTCCATATAGCTACATGCAGAGGAAAATACCCCCGAGAGAAAAAGAATCCCTGCCCGTCGTAATGATGGGGTTTAGTGTAAGCAAAGAGTGCTGTGGTGGTCACTTTTTAGGTAACTCAGCACGGTTTGGTAAAGCAGCACTTTGAAGTGTGGCAGTACCTTGAAAGTTTGCTGACTCAAAGATTGTTTTTGAAAGTAGGTTTTATTCAAGGTGCCGTCGTGTGTGTGTGGTCAGCTGTAATACTGGCAAGGGTAAGTTCTCAGAAGACGAGCATTTTGGGGCATAACAACCGCATCCTTGTGAATATCGGTGGCCTTACTCTGCACCTCGACACAAAAACTAGCTCGGTTTTGCTCGGAAGAAAGAAGCATACTAAAAGAATATTATTCCTGCTTTCATCAAACGTGAACCAATGCAAATCTTGGAGTTTCTGAACCCGTGATCGGGGCAGCTGTTGGTTTGCAGAGCTCTGCCTCTTCATGTATTAGTCAGCATAGCTGAATGAGTGATTGTGTACAGTCACTGCCAGCTCCTGTCATGACTGATACTTCAGCATGTCCACCACCTGCCCTGGAATCTAATTTGCCCACACACTGTTGACTCTGTGTGCTTCTTATTTTTACTCGGCCGCTCAGGGCACAGTCAACCCCGCGACCCCCCCCCCACCTCCTCCTCCCTTCTCTCCGGCGCAGGGTTGTAATGTGCTGTAGCTCTCGACTGTAAGGATCAGACTACCTTGATGAGCTCTTGGTAGAGACCGATTTAAATACCTCCGTCTTTTCTGCAGCAGGTGTGCACCAGATCTGCTTCCACCTACACATGTTTCAGAAAAACTCTCTCTTTCTCTCTATCTCTCTTTCTTTCTTTCTCTGTCACGCAAACAAAACATTTTAAAACAGGGGAAAATACCCAAATCAGACGTATCGGTTGTTTAACTGAGTCGATGCTCATGAGACAGTTTGATTTTGTTCCTCTGCGTTGATGAGCTGAAATTGATCTCGAGCGCAGACTCTGCCAGGTGAGGAGAGCGGCGGCTCTTCCTGTGATTTCACTTCCTCTTTTTGAGCATAAAACATTTTGTCCTGTGTGACCAGCTCGCCTCGCGTGTTTCACGTCTCGCTAAGCCCGCACACGCCGCATGCCAGATATGATCTGCGGGGCTGTTTGCACATGTGGCACTGGGATTTCATCTAGAAAATTTGCATTGTTTTGTGTGTGTGAAATTAAGCATTTCATTTCCGTGAGTTTTTTTTTTTTTTTTTTTTAAGCGTGAATTGAGTTGACAGAGCAACTCTGCAGCCAAACGCTGTTAGCTGGAGTTAGCTGCTGTTCCACAAGTCACAAATGATGTCAAGAGATGGTTGGTAATCGTAGATCTTAAACTGACTGATCAAATTCCTCAAACAAAACTCTGAACATTTACCGTCGGTATCAACCATTAACTTCAATTATCTATTGCGGGATATGAGATATACTAGTTTCAAAAAGGGGAACAAGGCCGGGGTAGTTGCAATAACACAATTACGACATACTCAGAAGAAAGAAGATTATTGTTTGAATAATAAGACCGAAAAACATCAGAGACGTTTAAGTGAAAGATAAGAAATGGGAAGATTACATTTTGCTGATCTGATGCTATTAAGAGAGCGGTTTAACCGTTTTGGCACAGCTACAGCTGAAAGCTCTCGCCTTTTAGCCGAAGTTGCTGATGTTAACAGAATAAAAAAGGGGGACTATCTGTCTGACACCACGCTCTTCTTTTTCTCCTTTAGGTCATTGTAGGCTGTCAGCAAAGTCTGTCTTCAGCGCTACGGCCGGCGCTTCACTGAAAGCTGCACGACTCAGCTCTGCCACCCGTTTCCCCCCAACTGCAGGGAAAACCAGCCGGACGAAAGAGCGGCGTCCGTCTCCAGTCCCGACTGCATGTCTCAGACCTCTCACCGACCCCGTTCCTCATTTTCTCTCCTTCCACTCCTCCTCGAGGACCCCCATTTCCACACGCACATAACAGCCGAGCACTCAGACAGCTGTGGGCCGCTTCACCACAGGTGCAGTTAGTAGTTGTTCCTCCTCCAGACAGAGTTTGACCGTTGCTCCCTAACCGCCCGACCCCCCCCCCCCCCCCCCCCCCCCCCCCCCCCCCCCCCCCCCTCCGCCCCCCAACTGGTGCTCCTCCATCGTGGGGAAGGAAGGGGAAGGAAGGCCGCTGAACAGCCAGCCACTTTCCCCCAGCGATGAAGCTGCAGGCCGTCATGGAGAACCTGCACAGGCAGCAGCGGGCCAAGCTGCTGATGGAGCAGCAGCTGCAGCAGCAGGCGGCCGCCCAAATCACCCACGTCCGCGCCGGCGACGAGCCCATGGGCAGCCCCGCCCCCGAGGCCGAGCAGGCCCAGATCGCGGCGCTGGCCGCCATGCGCGCGGCGGCCGCCGGCCTGCAGCGGGTTTCCGACAGCCCCATGTCGGAGCGCAGCAGCGGCGGCGAGGAGGAGGAGGAGGAGGAGCGCGAGGATGACAACGACGAAGGCGAGGAGCAGTACAAGGACATGATGGGGTCGGACGAGGAGGAGCAAATGTGAGTACGGCTTTTCCCGAATCCCCAGAAAGGTTGTCATGGTCCTGTTTTTCGAGACCAGGCTCTGTTTTCTGACCCGCGCACGCAGCAAGCAGAAGTGGGACGAGGAGGACTTCGAGGGCGAGATGGAGGAAGACTTCGACGATGACCTGACGGAGGAAAGCCTGCCGACGGGCCACGAGGCCGTGGCCCCCGGGAAGGGCATTCTCCTGCTGCCCCACCGTCAGCTTCACCCCCATTCCCAGCTGCTGAAGGTCCGTCCCAGCGTGGAGCAGGAGCCCCGCGTCGCCATCATGCCTCCCCACGCCACACACAGCCATCTGGGTGGGCAGGACCACGGAGAATGGACCTACGAGGAGCAGTTCAGACAGGTAGGACAACAGGGCCTCTCGCTCCTTTTGACGAGGGAAAATGTATGGTCTCTCTATTGTATATAAATAAACAGATTCAGACCACCAGTGAAATCGAGGACGGACGATCACAGCTCTAATGCATTCGCTGGGGAGTACCATGGAAACTAAATTCCTAAAGTGTCTTACAGACGCACCAGGGAGGTGCGTGTTTAAAAAAAAGTCCTTGTCCATTGAGCCACATCTGGCTCACGCACTCCACACGTCAAAGCCGCGTGGAACCTTCTCAGTAGCATGATGTAATCCGACCTGGGTGGGAAACTGACACCAGCCAGAAGCCAAATGTAGATAAAAAAACTCTCTGCTTTTTCAGTTTGCATTTGCCACCAAAATTCTGTTAAGGCCCACGTGTTCAAAGATTTTCACGTAAAACAATCGCTTTTTTCTGATGAAACTGCTCGGCGTGTGTTCAGGTTTGGTATTACTGGTTAAGGAGTCAAATATTTTTCTTGTATTGAGTGGGACTGGGGGAGAAATCCTCCGGGGAGCAGTTAGGGGAAGGGGGAAGGGCGTGTTAGGGAGCATTTTAACAGCTTTACCATGCAGGAGTTTACTGTAAACATGCCAGTGGGCTGGATATTATGAGAGAGGCCCCGGTGAAATAAGATGGGCTGTTTACATGAAGAGACTTAAGACTGTCAACAGCTAAGATGAATTTGAAGGCTGTTGTCAATAAAATGACTGTGAGGAACACATAAAATCCAGGATTCCTGATAACAGTTTTCTTTTATGGTATCTCTTTTACTTAGACCAACAGTATTTCCATCTCTTGAAATAATACTTTCCCTCTCAATTTTTGATCAAATTTAATTACGCGAAAGAGACTCCACAACATATTACTTACTCGCATTAAGTGAAATGACACATGTAGTTAAGCCTGAACGATGACTCTTCATTCTCATGAAGCCCTCATGTCCGTTTGTCAATTAACTGCTTCCTTGTTCTGAGATAACTCGTTTTTTTTGTTTGTTTTTTTTACTTTGTTCGCGTGAGGCTTTTAATGAGCCTCCATTTTATGTCTCAGCTTTTTACATCTTGCATAATGGAAGCCAGTATTGTAATTCAAACAGCCGTGACCCGAGGCGGTATTCAAAACCTTTAAACTTGCTGAGCTTTGTGCGAAACTGGTTAGCCAGAGAGATTACTGGGAATGTGCAAATTGTTGGGAAATATGTGGCTTTTTGTAAATGTTCATCTATAATGTACTATTAAATTGTCACAGTCTATGCAGCCTACATGTGCTTCACAACCCAGCCCAACTTAGATTCTGTAATTTAAGGCAAATGTCTTGTAATTAAAGAGCAAATGGAATATAACTCCTTTAAAAGCCATACCGTGCTTCTTTAAATAGCCCACCCCTCCCTCTGTAAAGTTTTATGCAAATGTCTCGGATTGATACTCTCAGTTGGTTTCTACATGTCAGGTGGGAAATGCGGGCCAATTTCATCAGGACGTGTCCGTCAGCAGTGGGTCACGCGAGCTTGCATTTAATGCAGCTGACAGTTACATAATCAGTACAGCGTGTAACTTGGCTGGTAAGACTGTGTTACCTAATCCAGTGTTGATTCAAACCTATATCGGACCGCTTCAACGTAAAGCTAATCATTGGGGCACGAAAGAGGGAAGTTGGAACGGCTTATCTCGATTTGAAATGGAATATACTGGCATGATGCAGTGTGAGGAACAGAGTCGTGTCTTAGGCGGGGTTTATGTAACTGTCAGCACTCACATTGCTGACGGTTTTGAGTATCATGAATAGGGGATTGTAGTTTAGCAAATTAGGCACATTCGTGGGGTACTTGAATTCCAACAGCTAGTTAAGTCAAGTCTGTCCGTCTCCTGATATTTCTGACACCGTGCCTCAAGAAAACCTGCTTTCTGCTCGACTTTATCTGGTGAGGGTTATTTTTATTCACCCTCTTTTTTTCACCTCTAACCTAGACAGTTGTGGCCCCTCTTGTTGAGTGAGTGTTGGAATAGCTAAATCTGCACACCGTAGCTTTTGGAAACTCAACATTCACATTGCTTGATCAGCAGTTTATGAATTCTGAAATTACACAGGAGCGTCTGTAATTTATGGTGATCTGACCACATTAGTTTCCCAAAACACATACCCTAATAAAAAAAAGATGTGTTTGAGGGGGATGCTTCTGAGTAAATATAGCTCTTGAAAGCTTTTTTCACAAACCCCCAAAATCTGCAAAACATTACACACAATACAGGTTTGAAGGTCAGCAAGCCAGTTTTAATAAATACAGCTCCAAAGTCTCCTCCATTTTCCAACAGTTTAGTGTTTATTTTAACAAGGCTTGTTCGTTGTATCTTGTATCTATGGAGCAGATTTTTTTTTCTTTATTGTCATTTTTATTACTTTCTCAGCAGAAATGATTTTATAGCTACAGTAACTCTACATTCTATAGAAATGACATGTCTGAGAAAGTCCAAACCCTCTAGAAGTCAAAGCTTTGAAAGTTGGTCCACAGACTATCTTGTGGATTCAGAGATAATTTACCTGATCTCGTCACACATGTGACCATTCACAGGTCATGTCCACATTGTGGCCAACAGAAAAGCCGTCTCAATGACAAAAAACAAAACAAAAAAACAGCTCTATATGTGCCGCGAGGTTCAGAAAAAAAAAACAGCTGGATTTATAATTACAAACTTGCAGAAAGGGAAAAAGAGATCAAAATGAGTTCCTCTAATTGATCAAAACAGCTGTAATCCAGTCTCTGATTTGTCTCTGTCGTTTTTCTGTGGCTGACTACGACCACCACATTTTTCTGGATACATTTATGCCTTTCAGGATAATTCAGTATTATTGCTTTCTCATCCCCATGTAGTTTTACTTGTCATTCCCTCTCAACAGGCAGTTTTTCTTTTCTTCTTTGCCTGTGCGTGTTTGTGCCTGATAATGGTAGGGGGACGTTTCGGCTTAGCTGAGTGAAATTCATAGATCTTGGTCTCCGCCTGGACCTTTGTGATCGGATTTCATTGTCACACTAGAGCATGTAGTGGCAGGCCAACGAAGGGCTTCTTGCATTGTTTAAAGAAAGGGCATCTCACAGCGAACCTTTAGACCAAAGTTTCATGGAAACATGCAGCGTATCTTCTTTTTCATTTCTTTTCTCTCATAAGAAAACACATTGTGTCCTGGAGAGAAAGCTTGGCTTTAACTCTCCCTGTATTATCTGTATGCACTTTATCAGTGACAGTTGTGCTTTTCACGCTTCATCTTAACAGTATATAGTACGATACAAATGTATTTTGTTAAGATAGTAATGTCTACACTGTTGCTCTAACTTTGACCCGAATACCAAAACTTCATTACTTAAAATTACTTGTGATCTGGTAAGTAAACATCTGACGGTTGAGTGTTTTGGAAGGCTCTGGGTGGGGAGGAAAGGGTTAAGACGGTACAGTTTATTTTGGGCAGGTGGGTGGAGGCTGTTGGAATGTGCCTGATGGAGGGTGATAATGTGGCCACTAGGAACCTCGGATCCTCAGCAGAAACTTTACATGCCTCTATCAGTCTGGAGCATAAGAGCTCCTCTAACTGAAAACTGTCCCTTACTCTTTAAAGGTTAAACTTGTTGTGTCTATGGCACATAAATGTTTATATAATGCCACATTACAGCCTCACAACAACCGTTTCCAATCTAACCCAAGGTTACAAGTACTTTAAAAATATCCTGTATGAAAAGAAACAAGACCAGCATATGAAAAAACATCTGTAAAACCAGTTGACATTGGTATATTCATGCAGGTCTGTGTGTTGTTAAAAGATATGTTGACAGGCCCAACTTTTATTTGAGATTTGCTCCTGGATGTGTGTTGCAAAGATATCAACCTGCATTCCTGGTGGATGACCCAGCTACCTTCCTTGTCTCTCTCCACTTTTAGCTGAAAGGTCAGACTAAATCCAGCCAAGAGGTGCTGTCTGGTCGGATGTCTGATTACGCTGTGGTTTAAGTGAATTAATCGAAATATTCAAGGCGCTTTGCCAGCTGCATCATATCTAGTCGTAGCAGAGAGCCACAGAATTAAATAAAGGATAAGGCTTTATACGGATATCAAAATATGCCAGCGTTGTTGGATTATTTTGTAAATCAAACTGATTTGTGTGTCTGGTGGAGATATTTCCGTGATATCAATGTGGTGCCAACAAAGCCTTCCCCCATTCTTCAGCTGTCCGGCCCTGTCTGCTCATTAAAACATCAGCGTCAGTGTCTTTATATTTTACGTTCCAAGTAATGCTGCCGCTGCTATTAAAGAACTGAGCTTGTAGCTGATAGACTCACATCCCCCTACTCCCATTAGCCCCCACTAATGCCATGGGAAAGTTGACTAATGCTTCAGTCACACAGCCAATCTAACATTGTGTAAGTCTGATTTGCTGCATGTCTAAATCAGGCAATAAATGAATAAACATTTTTAGAGAGAGTTTTTTTTTCTCCAAAGGCTAACTGTGTCCACGGTCTTTATAAATTACTAAGATCTTAAGTAATATTTAATCACCTCACACATTAGTTAGTTTAGCAGATAGTTTGCCCGCTGGTTGTGTTTTTAATCATTATGCGTGTAATTCATGCTTTGAACAAGAAATTATTTGTATATTTTCTAATTTATTGGCACCTTAATCTCACAAAGCTTCTCCTCTTCCACCAGTGCTTAGCTTCCCTTTGTAAACACTGAATTATTTAGCTCTGCTGCCTTTCCACAAAATATGTGTAATGCGTAATGACAATACAGTTTCGTCCTTGTATAGTCTCTTCAGCCTTGTTGTATAACCAAATACCTTGTCCTTTTTTTTATAAACAATATCCTTGCTGGGCAAGAAATTGTCCAGAGGCCACACAGAGCCTTTGATGTCTCCTCTTCTGGGTCCCTGTCTGTTTTAAACACCAGCAGCTGGACAGATGGAGCCCAGATGGACAGTAAAGTAGGGATGTCTTTAAAAATTCATGGCACTCACCATGATCAGTTCAAATGGAGGGAGGGGGTTGGCATTAAACATTAAATTGCTGTGACACACACACACACACATTAGAATAAGGGGGAGGGGGCTGTTAGTGACTACAGGAAGTGGAGCTGGAATAAGAGCCAATTGGGAGCGACACTTATTGGGATTGCCCATCAGGTTTCTGCTGATACAGCTGTCTGATAAGTGCTCGTTGGGTTTATGTTCCACGGAAGGGAAACCTTTTGATCTGTGTTGTGGCAGGTTATTAATAAAATCGTCCATTTTTCGCATTCTGTCAGCAAAACCAGAGACAGTTTCATTTGGACTTTTTCTTTCCTTTTTCTTTTTTATAACATCAATATATTCTACAACAGATGATATGTTAGAAGAAACCTTGCATTGTCTGTAGATTCCTGGCTGGTCCAGTGTGTAGAGGAATGGACTGTTTGCTGAATTTCATTGTCTTACACGTTTCCACCTTCTTCTTACTGAAGCTATCATCAACCAGTGTCTTTTGAATGGTCACCATTCCCTGTTTTTGGCTCTGCTCTCTCCCAAACAGCTTTCGATGGGCTGGTATTGACTTGCTGTCACAAGCCAACTATATTAGTATGATTGCAGAGGTGATGCTCAGCTTTGGGCCCTTCATATCCAATCAACTGACCATGTCAATGAATAACTGATGGCTTTTTGTGTGCCATGGCATGTTATTGATCAATATTTTTACACTCTATTGAGTTTTTTTCTCTCTCTCGATCTATTCATTTTGTTTTTGTTTGTTAACTCCTGAGCAGCAAAGTGTTGGAACCTTAATAAAGCGCGTCATCTGGAGCTGCAGAGCCATGTGCCGAGGGTTCCCATCCCCGCAGACTCATTGTGACTCCAGCCTGCGGGGGCTGCAGTAATCAGCGCAGGCCAGTTTTCATTTGACTCATTATGGGGTGCCCCGAGAAACCTTTGTTTTCAGCAGTTTGCACCTAACACAATGGCAACCCAAGGTTAATGGGAAGGGTTACGTCATGAAAACAAAAGGCCAAAAAAGGTGGAGGATGCATGGGAAGATATCTGAAAGTCTTCCTGTTGAGAGGGAAAAAGGAACAGCAGAGGAGGGGAAAGGGTAGGTGTGACTGAGGCAACAGGAAAAGTCTGTCAGTTGGCACTGGGCTTTGAACCACTGCCAAGTAGAGCGTGTCGTAAATGCTCATTTTGACTGTGAAGCACCGCAGAGCATTTGAAACGTGTCCAAGCCCGAGTGCACTGCATGGAGCTGATGTCAGAAACTGTACAGCCATGGGGATTCTGGAAATTGGCAGGCAGTCAATACGGAGCAGCAGAGGGGGCTGAGGCAGGAATGTAAACAAAGATTGTGTAAAGGCTGAAGTTAGCCCTTTCATCCTGTCTTTATATTTGACTCTTGTCTCTTTTCTGACCGCTTCGCATTTATTCAGGCAGGCTCCCGACTAACTTGAATAAGCTACTCCCTTAGGCTTAAAAACTGTAAGACAATATTGTGAGCTACCAAGAGCCTGTTAAAATACCTCACATTCTTCATTTGCTTTTGCACTGTTGTGTTTGCATCTCATTCGGATGTCTCCTTTCTTTCTTTTTAAGGGAAAAAATTATATACAAAGAACTCTTAACCGTAGCCTTGCGTCTTTGTGTGAGCATTGACAGAGATGAGCGTGAAGGGTCCAAGTCGTCAATAAAAAAAAACCCTTAACTGACATCCCTTCATACAAAGACGCAGTGGTGGGCATTCAACGGAACAAAAGCTGCTCATTTTTTTGCCCGCTCTTTCCTTCGTAGTCTTCTGAAAAGGTAGCGAGGGCTGAAAGCTTTCCTTCTCGAGGGAATCAATTATGAAATAGGTCAAACATAAATCAAGGTACTTAGCTGCACATTTTCAAGGTCCAAGGTGCTCTTTGTCCCAGTGTGAAGTAAAAAAAAAACCCACTGAAAAGAAATAGATCTGTGCGTTTGGAAATGCGTCAGTAGGCCGGGAGCAGGGAGGAAGCGCGCCACTCGGATCCATGTTTGAGACAAAAATCGTCAAAGGTGACGACTCAAACAGCCCAGTCTGGTTTTAATGATAACCGTCTTCCTCATGTGATCGTTTCAAAAGTCTCTCTTGATATCACATCAGTATGATCTGATGACAGAATGTTCTCACCGCTGATGTTTTTGACATTTCGATGTAGTGTCTGGTAAAGGTACTAAATCTAAAGTCTCACCTGCCAGTGAAAGTGTGCGTGTCTTCAGAGAGGAATGCCTAGTATGTTTAAGGACAGATCCACATCCATCCTGTTTCCCCGCTGTTGTACAAGCGGGATCCTGCTTGCTTACAAACACGGATTTAAAGTGTATCTTTCAAACTGCTCCAGAAGACATGTCTGTAAATGTTTACAGAGGAAGATGGACCGCAGCTCCTCGAGGAGGACGCAGCCGGGGCTAGCTTCGGTTCAGATTGCTGCTCGTCCGCGTATTAGCGGGGCGGGTTTGGCCGCGCGGCTGCTGGATCCCAGCCTCTCACGAGCCACACGGACAGCTATCTGCCCCCGCGTGCGCCTGGGTGGGCCAGATATGTTTTTAAGGGTCACCGTTGTCAACCATTAAACCGGTTGCTGCGTCCATCCATCACGCTGAATGGCAGAGCGTGCATCCAGCCAGGAAGGGTTCCCCTCCTCACTGTGAGGTGATCCACATTGAGTAGCAGCAGCGTTGCAGAATGGCCATTTTTAGTCCTCCCCAACACTTCCTCTGACTCTGGCTTGTAGACGTTACTAAGTGTTGATCTTGCCAAACTGCCTTCTGAAACTTTTTTTTTCTGGCCCGCTATCTCTGTCTCCATCTGTCTGCATTCAGACAAATGTTATCAAGGCAATCTGTTCTGGCGCTGAATAAATACCTTCAGCTTTCACAGGCTCTCATTAGATCATTATCTAGGTCACACATTTTCTGTTGGGTGAAGGTTGGTTTGAAAGACCGAGGTCTTATAGAAAAAAAAAAAACCCAAAAAGCTGCTTGTCTGTGAAATCAAATGTTTGTGCCATCACAAATAGCTGCTACAGCCACTTCCCCTCCATCTGTGCAGCTCTGCCTCACCCATTTTGGACATCATTCATCATGATACTACTCATTAGCAGTGTGGTTAGATCAGACTCTGGAGAGCCCTGGGAAAACTTGCTGCTATTTCTGATTCTTATCCAAATCCCCAAGCTGTGGCAGCTGACCTACCAACAGCAGGAAGGAGCGGTGCCTGTCATTTTAGCATTGTGTTCATCGGGATTAAATATCCGGTGTTCATCAACTGGTTTTCACCCTTTTTGTTGAGTAAACAAGAGGGTAGTGCATATCCGCTAGTCATTGTGTGAACATACTATCTGAGGTCTCACAAACTATATCATGGAGAAGAGGGATTCAAATTTGTATTGACTTTCTAGGGTTATTTGTCACATATAAGGTCTGTATATTATCTATTCAATATTATACTTTCTCATAAATTGCAATTCAAATAGAAGCTGGAACTAATAGAAAAACAAAATGCTTTATGTAGGATCGACAAGTATCCTAAATGATTTTAGTCATGACAGTGATTGATGATTTCCGGAATCCTTAAATCTTTTCCCTTTATAATCTTCTTTTCTTAAAATGGTAGCAATGAGGTATTTCTGAATCTTTGCACATTGCTTTTTTTGCCATAGTTGGCAGATCCAAGCATGTGGTTTTATACAAGTGCCGTGCAAACTGCATCTGTTTCATTCTTGCTTTGTTTTTCTAACTTGCTTATCTTTTTCTGCCATTTTGTGGTCAAATGTGACTGCTCCAGATAAAAGCGACATCAGTTACAGACACTCACAGCGGAGTTCTTTGTGTCGGCAGAGCCGCTGGCCTCACATCCTCGGTCGATAGAGTTGAATTCATGAGGTCAGCCAGTCAGTAAGGATTATGATGTGTTTGATTCTGCCTGTCAATAAAGCAATGTTCCGAGCCTGGGCAGCTCCACACCCCTGCTGCAGTTAATTGTGTGCTTGCTGGGGGATGGGAAAAAGGCCACGATTGAGAATAGAGGAGCTAAAGATGGCTTCATTAAAGCTGTCAGTTTATGGAGACATGTCGGAGCAGTTTCTGTCACGCTGCTGTCAGCTCTGTCACCTGACTGGATGAAAGGATGTTCCGGTTTAAGGTGAATCACACAGGCAAGCATTTGATATCTGAAGACGGAAGGCTAATTTCCACGCCTTTAAAACTACTAGAACTACTACTACCTATTAGCAATATTTTTTTTAAGTATTTTATTTTGTGTAGTTGCAAAGAACCTATATGATAAACATACTGCAATGGTAGATCCAAACAGCTTGTTGTGCTAATCAGATTTGTAAAGTCATGTGAGGAATTTGTTGTTTTCTTTTGCAATCATGTCATCTTTTTAGTTTCATCCAGCGATTTTCATAATATAGTTGTCAGGATAAAGTCAAGGCGTGTAATGTGTAGCTGTGGATGAGAGAGGGCCGCAACAACTTCCATGTGTCAGTTTCAGTTGTAATAATAGTTGGAAATGTCTGAATTATCATTTCGAAGACTCGCTTGCGTGGTAAACCCGTTGTCAAGAGTGAAGCATGAAGCAGGCCCAGACAGCCAGTCTACCCACAGGAGACATGCGTCACAGTTCGGCTTTCATTGTTTGATCAGCAGCTGATCTCTTAAAAATGGGTTGCAACTCAGAACTCTCACGGAATTTGAGTCCCTTTTCATTTCTTTGTCAATCGGAACAAAGAGATCAAGAAACAACATCAGTGTCTTATTCATCATTTTGTCCCCCACCAGTCCCTTATCAAGCTTTAAGTGGTCTCAGACTAACAGTAATGAGTAGTCCGGCTCTTTCTCAGCAAAATCTGTAAATTGATTATCTTGATAGAAAAAAACAACAACATATAATTAATCCAGGCAAAAACTATCTCTTCTCATCTCTTTTACATCACATCCTGTTTTTATAAATCAGCCTTCGGTGTCAAAGTGCATCGTGTCTTCATGCTGCACCATTTGATTGGAGAAAAAAGACATTTAACCGTCTAAAATAAAATTAGTCACGACACCACTGTGACTGTGTTCATGGTTTTACTCGTGGACCTCACTGTGATTAGATTAATCAAATAAGAGCATCAGCATTTGCAGTATGGCCTTCACTGCTGTAAAACTACGTTTTAGGGTTGCATGCAAGGCCACTCATGCAAATTAGAGCTGGATACAGAATAAACTTTGTTTTTGCTGAGACCATGTTTACTTCAACTCACAGCCGATAACCAGGACATAAGTTAGTCTCGGTGTCAGTGGAGCTTCATTTTCAGCATCAAAACTACAGACGAAAGGAGTTTTTAGGTTATCTGATGAGGAAAGTAGCTGTTAGTTTCATCCATGCCAACATTATATCATAATAACAAACATTTCCTGCTGTGACATAAGGATGACAACAGTCTCTTTTCTTTCTTTTTTTACGGCAAATTACATTAGTGGGGTGTTGGGATCGGGAATTAAAAAGTTTGCATGTAGGAACTTCGTTATTCATTCATGACAGTGCATTGTGGAATGATCCTGTCTGGCTGGCTGTGTTTTCTTTGTACATTAATGACAGTTGCAAAGGGGCTTTGACCAGGAACAATGCAGTGTTTGAATATAGCTGATCATGTGTTCATGTGTCCCCCTTCAACTCTTTTCCATGCTCCCCTCTATGACTGTGTGCATGTACGTTTTAGTTGTTTTTTTGGCTAATTTCACCCTGACAAACGTATTTTGTGTGACAGTCCACCCTCCATTAATATCTATTTTTCATCAGGAGACTTAATCTGATGTAGTCATGCTTAAACAATGCCTTAGTGGAGAGCAGCATTTTTTCCATTCCAGTTAGGCAAGGCAATGTAGAGAGAAAACAAGTTCATACTAATCTCTTTCATGAGAAAAGTTAACTGAAGGACTTGGATTAATATGCTGTTGGGAAACTGCTCCCTCAGCATTGGATAAAAGGGGATTTGGTCTTGGTGTAAGCTTGGTTTTCCTGCATCTACAAGAACAAAAATACACTGCAAACTTTTACATTAAATGAACCACATACACAAAATGGGGGGGGGGTGAAACACACGCTCTGTGCTTATAAACGTGTTGTTGTACATTGAAACAGTTTGCCAGTTCACTTTGTTTCTTGTGGTAAGGAAACCAAACCACTCGACATTTTCATAATTCTTTTTTTTTTTTTTTAAGTTGATGGAGAAACCTTGCTTGCTTAGTTGATAACCCACTTTTTTCCTACTCTGGTAAGAACTCTCTCAGCAGCTTCATGACATGCAAGAGCACCAAAAAGTAATTTCTACCTGAACTTCTTTTTTTTCAAAGCTACTAAATTTAGGTCAGACATTTAAAAGGATCCGGAGAAGTCATGCAGCCTTAAAACTGCGAGCATGCCTTGTGCACAAGATGGGAAAACAGAGCCTCAGTAATGCTGTTTACTTCAGCGTGTTGTGTGTGTCTGCCAGTGAATACAAATTTGTGCGTGTGTGCTAGCCTCAGCTCATGGTGACGGGCAGGTGTCGGGGAGCATGGAGGTGACACCCTGGACTTCACCGTTTTGGTTTTTAGTTGCAAAGGTTCGGTTGTGTGCTACGTGACACTCGCGTGCCAGCATGACTTACTTCCATTTGCATTAATGGTTGAGTGACCCTCCCCCAAACATGCACACACACACATACATCCTGTTACCTATCGTCACTGCCGCTTGCCTTTGAGGCTGCAAAGGCTGCTCTTTGGTTACTGATTATTTGCAGTATAAGGTCTGTTTACAATTTATCTACAGACGGCCTGTCGCTGACCTACATACAAAGCCCGGCCTGCTATCAGACAAGAGTCAAATGTTAAATAATTATTTATCTGAGGTTGTGAAATCTGAAGATTTACCTCTGTGGCAATTAACCGGACAGCATTTGGTCAACTTTGCAGTGGGGGAGCACACAAACAAATCCCCACAAAACTTTACAGCCACAAGTAGATCTATTCAACTCTTTACCAAATCATACAGTATATCAACTTTAGCCGTGTTTTGTGACTTAAAGGTTAAGAACCCTTTTTCCCATTGAACGGGAATGAACCGAGGAGCGCGAAACCTGCGTTACCAGTTGGCCCAGTTTCTTGTCATTTATCTACTTTCTTATTGTTTATCTGACTCGCAGAGCTTTAATCCAGGAGGGGCCCCTGACCCAGGGCGCACACTATAGACATGAAAAACCTATAACGGCCACACCCATGTCAGCCTGATAAAAGTCTGTATGTATGTCGGTGGGTGGTAGTAGCAGTGGCAGGGGAGTTATAACGTACACAAGGATTACATGCATGGGACAGAGATTGGGCAAAAGAAAAGACAGAATAAGAGCAGAGCCTGTTAGAGTTAAGGAACAAATGCAGGAGCAAAGCGTGGAGCCAAAAGGTTGGAAAGAGAGCAGATACAGAGACGTCAATAAAGCATATTCTGAGAGACACACAAGAGATACAGTGAGGGGTGTGGTGTGTCAGTGGTCTTGCCAGTTTGACTGGATCCTCGGTGTCTGCTTTCAGTCAGCCAGGAGTCCCTCAGTGCTTATTTTAGTTTGACAGAATTAAGTTATAGGTTAATCCTGACAATCCACATAATGGTGCTCATTCAACGGCTTTTCTTCGAGCCGCACGTCATAGTTTTAGGTTATAGTCGCACTGCGCGAGCGACCTGTTCCAGCCCTATATTTACATAGGCAGCTTGGTTAATACATCACTATCAGAATAACAATAATAATAAGACTGATCATCCATTTTACCAGTAGCACAACGCAGTCTGACAACAAACAGGGATACCTGTCAAGAATTGGACTTCACCTTTAATCCGTCCATTTTCATTTACATTTGTATTATAAATTAGTAGTCCGTCATGCAGATCAGTCAGTTTAAAGCCATTTATGGAAGATATCTGATGTGCAATCATGACTTAAGGTTTAAGACTTAATTTGAATAAATTTTCTGAAGTTATTACTACTCAGCGTAAGAATATTTGCATTTAAATCTCGTGTTGTTGACCATTTTTTTACAGATATGTTATGTATTCATTTGTACAATATGGCAGATTTATTATTATCACATGTTCAGTAACACATAGCAGGAAACAAGGGCAACCTCTGTAAGCACTGTATGAGATTTGAAACTGGATGAGCATAGATACTGATACTGAAGTGTTAAAACAGCTCACACTTTGCTATTGACAGCCAGCTCCCTCGGTGGCTGACACTAATCACCATGATGCCTTTCTTTTACAGTTACAAGTCTTTTAGAATTGCTGTGAATTGGAAATCATCACATGAGAACCGCAGCTTTAACCTTCAACAATAAGAGGACTTAGTGGGTGTCATCCACTGTTTCATGCATGACACTCAGTTGAGCACAACTGTGCTCTGTCACCACATCTTGAGGGCCCAAGTGAGTGGGATCAGATCACTCCCACCACACCACAAGGCAAATATTTATTGGTGTGATTAGGACAGAGAGACTGAAAGAGGGATAGGGAGCAAATAAAGCAACATGGGGGATGGGAGCTGGGGAGGGGGTAATTTATAAGATTTATGGTGCGGCACTTCACAAAATGCATGCATCCTGTAATTAAACCCCCCCCCCTTGCCTCCAGCAGGCCTCCACATTAGTTGGCATCCCCCCACAACAACACCACCACCACAACCCTCTTCGGTCCCACAGCCCCCACCCCTCAGTTCCTCCCCTGCCCACTAGATAATAGGATCCTATGGCAGCCTGGCGTCACTAATGAGGGCGGAATACCACAGCTAGGGACAGTCTGTTAGTGGTAAGAAGCCACTGTATACGCCATCCTACGTGGGGCCTTTCATTTTCACTTTTTCTGAGCCGATTCCCCAAAGAAAACGTGGATGTTCATTTGGAAATTGCAGGTTATGAGGATGTGCCACAGTCATTCTCAAGTCAGATTCAGTCTCGCTGTCCAACCTCAAGTTTCAAATGAGTAGGAAGTTCATTTTATCGCACTTCTAGGGACACACAGGTCCTTGTTGTAAGTGTTGGAGAAGGATACCGTTAGAAATGAAGACACTGAGTGTATATATATCCAGTGTGGTATGCATCTTAGCTGAGCAGGCAACATGGGAAACTCTTTGTCATTACTCTGTAGTAATTCCGGGTTTGTTCAACAGGCCCCATTAAGATGACAATCTCAGCCTTGTCTAAGAGTAAATAATCCAATAGACATATGTTACCATCACACGAAAGAAGAGGCTGCTGACCTTTTTTGTGTCAGCGTTGGTGATGTGCTGAGGAGTTATCAGCTCTCTGAACTGGAGTGTGCAACATGAGGCTTTTCAGTGCCTTCTCTGCGAGCTGTGAGCTAGCAGGCCTATTTAGCAACGATATGCTGGGCTCTATTTTCTGTGGTTTTGTTTGTTGGTACTCGGTTGCGCATTGTGTTTCACAACATGCTATTTTCAATAACGCATTATGAAACTTCCTAAACTCATTCCAGTCACTGTGTGATGTCGACAATACTATCATTTTATTGTTGTTTTCTGGGGCTATAGATGTAGTCGTGATCCCGCAAGACACTGAAGCTGCGTTGTTTCACCCTCGCATAAGAGATCAACAGACATCAATAGACAGACCTCTAACAACGTATTTCGCTATCACAGTGAATGGAAAAAAACAACAACCACAGCCTCAATGGCCCCACTGTACTCCTCCGAGCGGGCGCCTCATTTTTACTGCTAACTTTCACTGAACTTTCCGGAGCACCCCCCCCCAACACACACACACACACATACACAGACGCACACACAACTGGAACCACATCAGGTTCTCATCAAGCCACACTGGTCCACTGCATTTCTCTATTTTCCTCTTTGTCATCTCTTCTTTGGTCAGGTGACCAATCTTTTAAGATGTCCATGACTGTCCATGTGACTGCTTGGAATACTTTACTGTTTTGATAGGTTTTTTTTCATACACGCGGGAACCCACTTGTCAAACTTAATGGCACCGGTAGTACTGCTGGGTGGGCTGCCATCGGTACAGTTCAACAACTGGGTGCATCTTAACATGCTGAAATTGAGTTTGTGATGCCGGACCACTCTGACCGCAAGTGTCTGAAAATGTTTGTTGCTGTTAAACACAAAAATAAACTGAGGTTTTGCCTTCATTCTTTTTTTTTTGTTTGTGTCCACAGCTGTATGAACTGGACGGAGACCCAAAGAGAAAAGAGTTTCTTGATGACCTTTTCAGCTTCATGCAAAAAAGGGGTACGTAGCTGTCGATGTGTGAATCTTCCAAACCTGCCAAAGTCTGTCCGCTATTAAAGTGAACCCAACCAAGCCTTTTAACTCTTATCTTGTTAGATTGTATTTCCTCGCTTTATCCCTTCCAGTGCCATAGGCAGCTCTTAATAGTTATATGATGAGGAGGATCCCCCTCCCCCTTCTGCCTCTGACATATGACACAGCACCATCTACTCATCTTTCACTGTGTTGGGTGGGGTCTTTATTCATTTCAGAGATGATTGCTTCTTGGTTACACAGCAACTCATCGTTCCCAGGCTATTACTAGAAAGTACATGTTGTATCAATGCCTATGCATGTATAGGCTTACACTCCAATCTTGCCCACATTTAAAGCACCACACCGACAGGCACACAATCATCAATTGACCAGCAATTGGTGTTTCCCCTCCACATCTGGGTAGATTTTTCTGATCCCGAGGGGAATGCCGGACTGTTTTTGATTTTGTTTTGAGAGGTATTAAAAGACCAAGCAGTGGCTTTGACATGATTCCCCGGACTAAACCCTTGTCAGTGTCACAGGTGGTATCAGGGCTTAGTATCACATCAGGGTGCATTAACTGACATGGCAGACGACAGACATGTGCGCACAACTGAAACACGAGTACAAGATATTTACAGTGTCAGCCACTGCCGGTGGGTGGGTCTGCCATGCCTGCTCTGTGAATCTGAGAGCACCATCTGTAGGCCACACCGATAACTTCTTTGTGCTCATATTTATGTAGCTTGGGTTACTTTAATTAATCATTATTGTTATTTATTATTATTTTGTGAAAAAAGAAATACTGGTTTATTTAGCTTGTAAAACTCACTTAAACTCCATAGATAGATTTTTAAAAGTTATTTCAAGTATGGTAAAAATATCCCCAAAAAGATTAGTCCAGAGATTTTGGACCATTCTGTCCTGCAGCTGAATGTTATCCGAGGCTACTTCTGGTTTCTTTTACCCTCCAGAAACCAGTCTCAGGTTTGAGTTTTGATAACCTGGGTTGACGGAAGCCCACATCTGTGATGTCTCTGTTTATTGGAGGACAATATCTACCGCAATTCAAGTGATGAGGAATGTTACTGTACAAATGCACCAACTTTGGACCAACCACTTTCTGAACATTCTTGAAAAACAGTGAAATTACTTTGAAAATCATTTAAAGAAGTTAGCCCACGATGTAAAGACAAACTGACAAACTGTTTTCTCTCCCCTCATTTTTCTTTGATTATTTGTACCTGACCTTTCCCGTATGTTCGTGTGTTTGCAGGAACCCCTGTGAACCGTATTCCCATCATGGCCAAACAGGTCCTGGACCTGTACATGCTCTACAGGCTGGTGACAGAGAAGGGCGGCCTAGTGGAAGTCATCAACAAGAAACTGTGGAGGGAGATCACCAAGGGACTCAACCTGCCTACCTCAATCACCAGTGCAGCCTTCACTCTTCGCACACAGTCAGTACACGCACACGCCCTCCTGCTTTCGTTTGACTCGAAGTCAAAAGGTTACCCGGTTGCATTGTTTTGCTTGCTTGGTTTGGATTCACCCTGACAGTTAAAAACACAGTTACATGTAACCTGTTTACCGGACAGCTCTGCCAACTGTCACATTGTTGTTGCTTAAGGAAGATTTACCTGTCAAAGCTATATCCCTTAATCCTCATTTTGATCCGTGTTTTACATCTGTGGAAATGTTGCCCATCAGTAGTCAGCAGCTGCTTTGTTTTACAAATTAACCCTTGGGTGTTGAAGTAGCCTCCTGCTGTAGGTTTATATGGCAGGATGTTCTCAATCCTAGTTAGCAAGAGCTCAGATCAGGTCTCCTCTCAATCTCCTCTTACAGGAAGGAGGCTTGTCTGTGTGTGTTAGTAACAGTATTCATTTTCAGCCCAACGCTGAACTTAAATGTTGGAACCTTGCTTTTAAATCTACTTTCTTTTGCAGGTACATGAAGTACCTTTACCCATACGAATGTGACAAGAGAGGCCTGAGCAACCCCAATGAGCTCCAGGCGGCCATCGACAGTAATCGACGGGAAGGTCGACGACAGAGCTTTGGCAGCTCCCTCTTTACTTATTCTCCCAATGGGACACCCACCATGTTGTCCTCACCGAAGGTCTCCACGCCTAGCGTGGGAATGGCAGTGGGCACCAACGGGGCCTCGCTGACCCCCATCCAAAAATTCAAGAAAGGTGGGAAATATAATAAGTATAATTTGAAAGTGACTGAACGGAGACTAAAATTATTGGTATTGATATCGCTAACACAGGAACTTGCCTCAGTCTGAAATTACCTGATGTATGATTGTTTAGTTTCACATACACAATACCAATTCCAGATATAAATCCTTTTTAAAATCTTTTAAGTCTGCAGGCATCATATTAAAATGAAGTTCTCACTTCCTCGTGACTGTTTATAGCTACTTTACGGAACTTTACTTAATCCCAGTTCCAATCGTTTATTATGATACATGTATAAAAATATCTGAATGTATATTTTCTCTTTTTTTTTCCCGGAAGAGGAGGGAAGCCAGCCGCTGCCGGGGGTCAGCATGGCTCGGCTGCCACCGGGAGCTTTGGCAGGCCACTCAGTGGCTGCTGTGCAGGCAGCGGCAGCCCAGGCGGCGATGGTGGCTCAGGTGGCTGCTCTGGAGCAGCTGAGGGACAAACTAGAGGCCGGCGAGCCGCCAGAGAAGAAAATGGCGCTGCCGGCCGAGGAGCATCACCGACTATTGCAGAGAGCGCTGCAACACAACCTGCTGGCCATGACCACTCAGTTACCAATGAACATCCGCATCAACAGTCAAGGTACTGAAAACTTGTCTGAAACATTCAGCTCTCGGCTGAAGAACACAACCGGTCAGACATGATTTCTCTGCTCTCACGGCAGCTGAAAAGGTCTGAGCTAAGCTGTTGCTTTAGGGCATTCCTTTATGTCATCACCCATAGATAAGAACATTGATTGGCTTATTTGAATCTGAGTTTCCAAATATCCAAAAGATGAAGGATTTTGTTAATACATTATCAATATTTCAAGTTTTTTAGTTTGTTTTTTTGTTTCTTTGTTTGTTTTGGACATCCAAAGCCCCATAACGGATCAAATAAGATATAATTCATTTTACACTGATGTTTTTACGGTCACAGCTGACAGGATGAGGGTCATTTGTTAGGAAAAACATCAATATGTGACAATGCCACAGTTCCCAAAGGTACCATGTTAAGTTGACTTTAAAAGAGAAATCAAATATCCTTTCTTAATCATTTTGGGAAGCCCTGTTTGTGTATGCATCATTGAGAATTTTAATCAGTGTAGAGTGTCTTCTCTTAGAGGATGACTTGCATATAGAAGTCACATTTCCTTGTAAAAAAAACACACACAAAGTGGCTTTGAAAAAATCCACAGTATTTCCCTGTACCACAGCTGCTTAGGGCATCATTGTTATCCCTTCTTTCGACAGTTAGTATCTCTATTCACTCTTGTTATCTCGCTAAACCACAGCACCCGGCAGTAAGGAAGTAACTCACTGCAAGCCTATATGTTGACCCGTTTAGCTTATGTATGCACGCAGACATATAGAACATGTGTGTTTGTTCTGCGGGGATTCCCTGCTGCATGCAAACTCTTTGATCAAAAGCAGGGTTTGTCCTGGTTACAGTCTATCTGATGAAACACGCAGTGTTTCTCAGCAAGTGAAAACGCAGGTAAATTCTGGGAAACGGTCTTATGGACACTTTTGAAGAATTCAGTTATAGGGAAGCTTTTCTTATGCAAAATGACTGTGCACTTGCTCTCTTCAGTTCTATGAAATATTAAGGAAGTTATCAAGTTTGGATTTAGAAAAAAAAACAACAACTATTGCCTTCCTGACAGATGGCAGACAAGATTCTGCTCTGAACCTCACCACAAACGGCACAAGCAGCATCAGCATGTCGGTGGAGCTCAATGGAGTTGTGTACACTGGTGAGTATTGGTCATGTGGTACAAGATGTACACCTGATCACCTCTTTCCTTCTTGGTTAACACAACCCTCCATTTCTATTTTTTGTCAACCATGTCCTGTTCAGTATTAAGGCAGTAAAATTGTAACCTTGTAATCCTCAAATTGATATTAAGCTGAACAAAATCCTTTCAAGATTTGGATGTAAAGATAAGATACGCACATTAAGAACGGGGCAAAGCATCAAACAACAACAAGTTTGATGGCTTAGGTCAGCAAAAAGAAGCTCATTTCTTGTTCCTTTTATTCCAATATGTGTTTTTTATTATTACAAAATCTCTTAACCAAGCTTGTGTGCCTCATCATTCTGTTTGAGATGGTTCATGCAAATAGTGTGGTTTTCCTGCTTATCTATGTTAAAAAACATACAGAGAATTGTGGCAGTGTTGTGTCAAGTAGACAACTCCTCATTTGAATGAAGACGAGTGCTAGGCTGAATCATGCAAATGAGGAAAGTCCAGCACCACCTGACGAAGTTTCAATTTATCTTTCATAGTTGGTTTAGAAGAATTTGACTTAATAATAATAATATCATTGTGTGATTTGTGACATATTTGTCCAATTTTATAAAAGGTTATATTAGTTTACATAGTTTTTTTTAACGACTCTGCAAATTGACTTTTTATTGATATACCAGGCCAAATGTGTCCTTCCAGGCTAATGAAGTTCTTTAGTTTATGAACGAATAAATATTTTATTCATTCATTTATTCATTCTATTAAATTTCAGTCCTAACGTTGGAGATTACATTAAACCGGCACATTTCATATTCTGGCATTAATGGTTGGTCTTCCTCATATCTGTGTCTGTCCAGGCGTTCTTTTTGCTCAGGCAGCAGCGGGGGCAGCCTCGGCTGGTGCGTCTGCATCATCCCTCTCCAACAAGCCCGTCAGCAGTCGTGTGGCCCCACAGCAGCAGAACACACCTACCTCAACCTCCAACAACCCCTTGTCTTAACAAATTCCCAGCCTTTCCTTTTTTTTTATTACCACGCTAAGAAAAGCCAAAAAGCAACCTCATTTTCTATATCATCTATGCCAAAAAAAAAGAGAAAAACCATCATCAGTACAGAAAGACAAACTGAAACTCAGCTCACTTGAAGTACACTATCTCAGGTTTTCTCTCACAAACTCACCTCTTTTGTTCTTCATCGCCAAAAGGATTTTTAAAAGAAATATCCCAACTGAGAGCCAGTATATGCTAAACTATAACGTATGCACAATCTGTGAATTATTTATTTCTGCATAAATGTACAGATTAATGGAGAACAACAGAGACGGTAATAACTAGGAAGGCTAAAGAATTGTTTACACACACAAACACAGCTACTGACTGACAATAATGTTTTTATTCTCTAGAGGAGAGTTTTTTTTTTTATTTTATTTGAACTTTTCATTGTCATTATTATCATTATTGTTATTCTCTTTATTGTGTTTTATCATTTAAATCTTTAACAATCCTCTCACTGCAGAAGAAAAATCTATATATTTAGAATTCTATTAAAAAAAAGAAGTATGAATATCCTTTATTTGTAATCAGAAAAGCTTTAAAGGTATGTGTTATTTCTTCAGGGCATATAACAATGTACGGTTGTGACCTCATTTTTCTGTAAAACCAGATAACCTTATGAACATGGCAGCCATTTTGGATCTGTACGGGAGAACAAGTCTAACGCGGGCCTGCGCTCAGGTTGGCAATGAGATGCAAATCATATGGGTGCCACAGGGTGTCCTGTTGGTGCGAGGGGGTCTGCAAGGACCTATCAGAGCCCAGCCAGACTTGATGTGTTAGGCTACTGCACAAAACCGTTTTTTTTTTCTTTTTTTTTTTTTCTTTTATGTGCTTGTTCTTCCAGAGACAGCTGGCTAATATGTATCCAAAATTCACTCCTCTTTATTGATGAAAGGCCAGTTCGAAACGCATTCATGCTAGTCTTGCAGGTAGTTTTGTCAAGCTTGGTGTTCAGAATGGCTTCCTGTAGGAGTAAGGTCTGTGGTGCGGGTGTTTAAATGAGCTCCGTTCATACTTAATGGGAATAACAATAAGTTTTCATGATTGTTCTCAGGTGTGTCTGTTTTGTACAAATTTTCCGCTGTCTTCTATTACACTGGACAGAGTAATGCTTTTCAACTTCTTTGTTTGCTGAAGGATGTGTTTAATCTTTTTCTGACTTGGCCTTCTCGTGGACCGACCGTCTTAAGGTCGGATGCATGCATGTAAATGTAGATGAAAGCCCTCCAATCAGAAATGAAATGATTACCTGTGTTAACTCTGCAGAGAGTGTCCACTAAATCACTGTTAATATGGAGACACTCACAAGGACAATCAGGAGTCAGGTGACACAAGTTGGGCCTCAGGAGAAACCTGACAGATCATCGTCTGTCAAACTGTTTTCTTTGTTTTGTTTTTTTAATGTATTATAGATTACAGGTGCTTTAATCTTTTTTTTTTTTTTTGGGGGTTCGGCTTTTTGTTTTGCATGATGTAGGGCTTCTTCTGATCCAAGTGCTTCTTATCCTGAGCTGTGACGTGGACAGGGTCTCCACGTGAGCGGCTCACCACCTATCAAGGATATAGCAGAGAATGTCTTGTGATCCTCTTGACTGTGCAGCTGTTGCTTAATTGGATCTTTTGACAATATGAGCTGAGAGATAATCAAAACTGTGGCCGTGTGTTTGCTCGTGACTAAGTGTTTGTGCAACTCACAGTTTGATTTATGATGGAGGAGACATCATGTCGCTTCATACGTTGTTGTGTCTCTGCATTTTGAAATCAATCAGTCATTCAGCTTTTTGAACTTTAACCTGTGTTACCTCTGAGACAGGCTGTTAAAGATTGTTACTTACCCCCCCCCCCCCCCCCCCGTCCCTCCCCCAAACACACCCACCCCACTCCACCCCTGACCCCACAGCCATGCCAAGCAGCCTCGTTCCTACTGACGATAGGAAGTAAATCAGGCTTTGTCCGTGGGTTCTGCTCGGAGGCCTTAACACAGCATGAGATGACCAGAGAATGCGCGGTACCTCCATCTAATCAGTTTTTACTGTTCCAGTCAAATATCACCAGATGGCCGTCGCGGCTTTGATTCTGGACTGGCCCCTCAGTGGGAAATCACCACCAGCCGCTCCAAAAACTTTTTTTTTTTAAAGACTCTCCATACCCAATTAAGGGGCATGCTGTCATCCAAATGCCTTTTTTTAACAAAAGTAAATGAACTATCATGCACCATCAAACATATTTTGAAATATTCTTCAAATGCTTCGATCTGAAATACATGTTTTTCCATGAGGATCTATTTAAAAAAAAAAAAAAAAAGTTAAGACTTCAGCATTTGAACATTAAGCCGATGATAAAGGCTGTTGAAATGACACCTTAAACCAGTCTAAACTTTTGGATGCTACTGTTACATTGTAATGTACGCAAACCTTTAGGGAAACATACCAGAAAACAAGGCTTTTTGTGGCCTTTCTTTTTCTTCTAAATTTTGCTTAGCGTTAGCGTTTTGAATTAATTGTAATTATATTGTTTTCTGAATATTTGATTCAAACTGAGCATAGCATTTCTGTGATCTCCAAGCCCAAAGACATGGAAAGGCTGCTGCTCCCATATGTTCATTCTATTTTAAATGAATACCCAGCACTTGCGTTACGTTTATGATTAGACAAGCTCAATTCTCAAGACTTTAAAGCACTGAGAAAGATTTCTCTAGTCTAGGAAACAGAAGTGGGTAAATTTGCTTTGGCTAAATTGTTCTTTTCAGCTAGCCCGGCCTTTTCAGGGTTCTCTGTATGCATTTTTTTTTCCTGGTTTAAGTCCAGGCTTTTTTGTTAAGTATCATTTAATGCGCTGATAGTTTATGTGGTAATGGTGGTATATACATCCTGATTTATAAATAATGGTATAGCGTAAATGTGAATTACAACACAAATCATGGGTGGAAAGGACAGTGTCTCTGAATCTGGCTTATTTTCTATGAACGTACGCATACATTCTCATGGAGAGCAATGTTTCTGCAATTATTTTATTTATTGGTCTGATGGCTCACAGAATGCCCCGTGTTTTTCCTCACGAGTTGCAGGTGTCGCCCTTTCTGGTAATGGCTGACAATCAAATAGACATGCTGCCACTGAATGCACCGTCTGTAGGGGGAGGGCGGCAGGAGAAAACTAAATTCAATCAATCCGGATCTTAAGGATCAACATTGCTTTTTTAGATTTGACCCTGTGACCCTTGGCCCCCAAGGCAATATTCAAACACCTGCCCCCATTCAGTCGATCCTTGTTTATTGTATATCTATTGACTGCTTCTGTGAGATATTTGCATCTGAACAGCGGAGGTACCACAGCTCTCCTCTCTCTGTGTGCATGGCAGCATTTTCAGGGAAGGCTGGAATGTTTTTTAATTGCGTGGTAGCGACAATCAGGAGACATTAAGGCAAGACTGTATACCTCTTAACACTCGACATCCTCCCAACCACAACCAAGCCCCACTTCTACCTCAAGGACTAGAGCTTTTGCAGATTGCTTCTCAACCACCACAACAGAGAATCCTGCTGTAAGGTGCAGGAAAACCTCATTAAACTGATATTGATGCAGGTTCACAAAGAATGAAAGAGATTGTAATAACCACAGACAATCAGATATCGGCTTATATGTGATTTTCACCTTGAATCAATGATCATTTTAGTTATGCAAGAGGTGGAAGAAGGAGTGGGGGGGGCATCTTCCAGCCTCAGCCTCTTGGGTATGAGCGCCCCTCAGTGGTGTTTATTATCATGATGCACAATCAGTTACGTTTCTTTCTGAAATACCAATAGAAAAAAGTTGAATGGCTTCAGATATTACTTGTACCTCAATGAAAATATCAAATGTCAGTGTATCATCCCAGTGTTTCAAGGGTTTGTGGCTGTTTTGGTATAAAAAAGCCTCTGAATCAGTATTCAGATGATTAAGGAACACTAATACTCCTGAAACCAGACATGGTGTCTCACAGAGTCGACACCCTTTGAAGGCTATTAAATACCGAAGAAGGAAATGTCCAAATCAGTGTAATGTTCAGTAACCAGGCGTCCCTTCATTCTTTCAGAATATCCCCCATCAGAAGTTGCCGATTTCTAAAGTCACATCATAGCAGTGGAATTTTGCAGAGTAACTGTGTAGCACCTTGTGTGACACTTAGACTTCTTCGGATTTTGAAAAAGCAGATATCAGCTCAGGTTGTTTTGGGTTTTTTTTCCTGAGTTTTGCATCTGTTTGTCTGTAGGCAGTTCTTCTCATACAGCCTGCGAGTGTTCTTCATCTTTAGATGAAGACTCTATTCTATTGGCAGGGTTCAATCTTTGTTGTGTGGTTATGCAGTCAAAAGCCTGAATTGCTTTCTCAAGTCTGCTTGTTTTTCATGCTGTTGTACAGACTAAAACTGAGACTTAGCAAGTACATTTTGTTTGTCTTTGAAGTAACTTTCCAGAACAATAAATATACGCACAAATCCTCAGACTCTTGTGATTGGCTTGTGCTTTATGTCAAATCCTCTTAATTTAAAGAGACCATAACCTTTAAAAAAAAAAAAAGAAATAACTGCTGCTTTTCAACCCACCGTAGCTGTAGATAGAATCGTTTGTAGAAATCTTGCTTGGTCCAGAGCATCTTGCACGGAGAGTTGACTCCGACTCCCGCTCCCACATGCCTCTGTCATGGACATTCAGCCGGAGCGTTTACGGGTTGAGCTGCATGTGAGTTCAGGGCTCTTTAGACTTCATCACTGACTTGACTTCCATCGTGTGGACTGTGGGCAGGAACAATGATGATGAGAAATAAAACGAGATGCCTTCTGCTGTGACAATTGTATGAATTAACCTGTATTACTAAGATTCATTAAGTAGATTGTTTCTGAAATATGGCTTTGTAGGGCTATGGATTATATTGTGTTTATACTGTTTGTTTTTTGCTATTTCTTTGCTTTCTTTTTGACATGCTTTAGCAACTGAGGCACACAGAGATTACTTCGAGATTTATTAAAACAACAATGGTGATGACGATTTTAAAACAATGTGATTTTTTTTTTCGGGAAGCCTGTGATGTATGTGCGTGTATGTGTGTGTGTTTCTGTGTGTGTGTGTTAGGAGTTTCAGGTGTCTATTGAGTATCTTTTGAACGGAAACAAGGCGTGTCTATGGTGTCTTACATATTCTCAGGAAAATCTACCTCTACCTCCAGTTTGATGCATCTAACCCGGCTCAAGTTGCTGTTCAGTGGGAGGGGAGGGAACAAGGACGAGCACAGGGGTCCCAAATAAACTTTAGCTAACCAGAATGAAAATTAACACTGTTCTCTGGCATCACATGAGAGCTGGAAACTGTAATTGTGTTACAATCTGCTGGATGCAAACAAAGGATCCTGTCGCCCCGGATTCCCACGTTAACTTCTAACACCACGATGGCTCCTTTTGTGCTCGCCTCTTGTCTGTTACACAGTCGTAACACTTCTGCTCTCCAGTACATTTGAGGACCAACAGCGGGGAACCCAAAACTCAACAGCTAACTACTACTAAGTACTACAACAAGTACTGCTTCTTGTACCACTGTCAGTACAGCAAGTCTGTTTTTCGAGTTTTTCTGTCCGCTCTCTTCATGTGTGCTTCTTCCTCTTTTTTCTTTAAATGATTACATTTTTGATGAATGGGATATTTCCCGCCATCCACCGCAAAAGTGAAGTGGCAGCGGGCAATGCAAGTTTTTTTCTTTCTTTGTTTGTGTTGTTTAGATTTCTGAAGGGTGAAGAACATTTTTTTTGCCTATTTACTCATATGTGTTTGTGTGAATACAATTTTGGATCTGAAAATAAATAAAATATCACCTTTCTTAAATGTCATCAAAGCTTTGGAAGTTATTTACCGTCCTCTATGACGGCATCTGTAGCCAAATGTTCAGAAGTTTATAATATTATCTGATATTTATCTTATTAAGCAAGCATGCAGCATGTACAGATGGTAGGCAGAATAAAGGAATAAGCTGAGTGATGAGTGTTTTTAGCTGTCTGTGACAACTTGAACATACCATCAATAACAATGATACTGCTTTGGACTTGTTGGAAATCATATCCATCTGGTAGGTTTCAGTTTATGAGGAGTTCTTTCTCTTCATAGACTTCTTTTTTCTGTCCAGGGTGACCCCGCCTCTCGCCCATTGACCACAGGGATAAGCTCCAGTTCTCCCGCGACCCCATTAGGGAATAAGCGGTAACGATAATGGAAAGATGGATGGACTTCTTTCCCACAGGGGTCCTGCAATTGTCATCAAGAAACTCAGCCATTTCCTTCCATAATGTCCAAAAATCCTTAGAGATTCACTGTCAGTGCATTCATTTATTCTGGATGGTATTACTTATTCCTAAACTTACTAAAGGTATTGACCTGTGTATTTTTTTTCATATACATAAATCAAATCAATTGCCCTTTAAGATGCATGCCCAAAGGATTTTTTGAAAATTAAGTAGTAGATTGTTTTTGTATTTTTCTTTACATAAAGCTTTAACTTCATGCTTTACTGTTATTTAAATGTACAACACTGGATCGCACTTTACTTGAAGCGCTAAATTTGAAATATACATCATCATCTGCCTGGATGTCCCTCATTGATCTACAGGGTTTAGATTTGACCCCATGACCTGTGAATGGTAGCACTGTCATCCTGGAGGACACCACTTCCATCACAATGGAAAGGTTTCTGTGCTGAATGAAAAGACCACTTAGAAGAATTTTTCATTGATTTGCTGCAAGCCATCCCTCTAACAACCAATAAAATCCCTCTCACAGCGTAACCGTGCCATCTGATAATCTAATTGAAGGGTCAAGAGTTCATATTTCTGTGTCCAAAACCTCACAAATTAACTTTCTTTTTTCATTCTTTTAAAACATTCTCAAGGATTTGTTTAAAAACAGTTTCATCAATTTATATGTTTTTTTTAAAGAAAAAAACTATACAGAGAATATTTTGTGTTCAAATGTATTTTGTCCTATTGTTGACACCTGGTTACATCTTCGTGTTTACATAAAGGGCAATCATTCTTAGATACGTATTAGTAGTAGTAGTAGTAATGATAGTGTTTGTAGTTGTAATATAGCTTTCAGAAAAAAAAAAAGGTTTTAGTCACCATGGTTCTAAATGTAATAATTTGTTTACTAAAAATATTTGCTATTGAAAAGCCAAATTAACAAACATATTTCTATTTTCCTTTCATATATTTATTTTCATTCTCATAAGGCATGCTTTATCATCACGCGGAAAATAAACGGTAAACTGCTTTTGGTCTATGCCTAAAACGAGGCTTCTGTGTCGACCCAGATATTTCCTGTCACACGTGGTCTCATAAAAACACAGGACAACGTGACTTTTACCTCTTGTTGACGCTGGAACGTCACCGCCCCTCAAAAACTGTCCGTTGCGTTCAACCTAACCATAGACATGTATACGTAGATGCCGCGTTGAGCCTGTTCGTCCGTTGCAGCGATACGTCAACGAGTCCGCCATCTTGGATGTGGCAGAACTGCCCGTAAACTAATAAAATAAAACGGACTGAACTCCATAAAACGCCTTTCTACAAAGTGCTTTGAGTTAATGCACCTTATTTTCCCATTCACACACACAATAATTTATCTGGCAAATAAATAGGCACAAAAAAACGTACGTAACTTTTAAAGTGATGATTATACACTTTTACTCCTGATGTTTAGGATATAAGGAAGCACCAAACCAGCGTCTGCACTTTTAATGCTGAGTGTTTTCAGGTACTGATATGTGATAACCAGATCCTGAAAAGTAGATGTGGTTTTCTGGATAAAGAGCACAAACATTTACACTTAACTGATTTTGATTAAACCTCCCCTGACCGCACGTCCCATTAATATATATACACAGCTATACAATTGTAGTCTGTGTGGGTGTGCAAGTTGGAAACCTTTGAAAAGAACAATTTTGCTCAGATTATTTCGTATGTTGGAACTCGGCATCTTAAGGGTGTTCAGTTTGGCCGTTTTGGCCTTAGTTTGTGGAATCACATCCTTTGTTTTTTAGGGTGAGCAGCTCTGATGGTGCGGGTACAGCATCAGAGACCAAACTACCTCGGCATACTTTACAGGACAGCCTTTGGAGAAGTTGGCGGACATAAAACCCTGAGATTTACACCGGTTCACTGTCTGAGCGCTGACTCCGATTCTCCACTTTGCCACATTCAAGATGGCGGCAACGTCGACGTACGACGCAGCCCTCAATGCGGAGTCTATGTATATATGTCTATGAACCTAACGTATTCCAGAAATTTAAAACACGTTCAATGAGTCCAGATATCGCGGGGTTGAGCGGGGCGGAGCTAAAGTGACGAAACGCCCTCTGTCGGGACTGGGGCAAAGAAGAAAAGCAAAGCAACTGTAAAGAAAAGATAGGAAACAACGGAACCATTTGTGTTTTGGATGCTTGTATTCTACATGTGTGGCAGATAAAATGAAGCTTAGATCTAAAAGAATAATTGCTGCTTGTCCTGAGACGCCAAAGAGTAGTCGTCGACGGTCCGAAAGAGGGACACCAAGACAAACGCGTCCGTCGGTGTCTGCGGCCGAAAGTCTGCTCCAAACCAAGGTAACATTGAAGGGTTTAACACCGTTACCCACAAAGTGCGTTGCCTCTCATATTTTGATTGTAACAGTAAACACATTTGACGCAGAATGGGCTGTGATAGAAGTGGCTCCGTTTTTCGAATGTTCGATTAGCCGACGTGTGTTTGGCTAGCTAGCCGCAGCGTTTCAAAACAGCAGACTGTTGCTAACGAACGTTAGCTGGCGATGTGTTCAAGAAGCCGCCAGACGAGCCGTTCAATAACAATTCATATATTTACCAAGCCACATTTTTTTTCACATGGACAGGGTTAAGTCTAGCCACTACCTAGATAGCTTAAGTGTTGCCGCAAAGCTTTCTTTCGGTGGGGGCGTCTTAAACACGATTTGTGTCTGATGTTTTGGGAAAACTATTAGTTCGGCTTGTAGGTCATTTTGAACGCTTCCTCGTGTGGCCTTGTGGGATGTTTTCCATTAAAATGCTCAAGACGGAGATAAGTTAGTTGTTGACACGTGTAGCTAATAATTTCTGTAAGTGTGTAATGATAAGACAATACCTTTTCAAATCTACTCAGTATTATCAAAGATAAAGAAACCCAGTAAATGCACCTAGTGGAAGGTTTGGGGTTTGTTTGTTTCCATCAGCGTGAGCCTAACCTCAAACACAAAGGTGCATTATATTGGCAAAAAAATTGCATTGAAATTAATTTTAAGTATTGATTATTTCAATGTTAAAAAACCTGATATGCTGAGCTATCAGGTATGCTTTTTGTTTCTGCGCATCTATTTGTGCATTGACCTTTTTTCAGAAGATCGAAATTATGAGTCCTCGTGTTGTGGCAACAAGTGTGTGACAGGCTGTGCACAGTATTTCCCATACACATGAATCCTTTTCCAGATTTTTTTTTGTTTTTTGTCGTTAATGTCATTCACGATCCAAAGTTTGTGTTAATGCATCCAATAAAGCAGCTCTTGTTCACATATCTTTCTGGTTTGTTTTGCTACTAAAAGACTATATCTGTGCCGAATGCAATGGCGTGACAGCACGTCATGTGCATAGTGATGTGGAGTTTAGGTTCTGCCTGAGCTGTGGAGCCCCCACACTTTTGGGTGGAAGAAGGACAGTGGTCAAATGAATAATTTTGGCCGGTCAGATTGTTTTGAAGTAGTCAAAAATTGATTTTTTGCATTTTGCCCGCACAGGATGAAGACCCCTTGGAAAACCTCTCTGATGATGAAGTTCCCACATTGAGGAGGCGGGCGCTGCCTCGCGGCCGGGCAAGAAAGAGAGCTATTGCCGTCGGCGACAGAGAGTCCGGTATGTTTGCACCAACAGAGGACTCAATCAACAATAAGGTCAATGTGCTATTCTATCGATGATTGCAGCTTTTTAGAGTCTAACTGATCTCATTTTCCTCATGTGGAGTAGATCTTAGCTTCAAAACTCCTCTTAGGCCCATAAGCCATGAGCGTATCCCATCAGAGGGTGGCGTGGCAAGTCCCCGCAACTCCACCGCCCGGAACATCTACTCGCCCATTGTTCGTTTCCTCACACCCAGCAAAGAGAGTGAGTAAAAACGTGGACTTCTGCTCTGAGGAAAGGGAAACTTTGATCATCATTTTCCCTCTTTTATACTGTGGATGCAACCTGTTTACTGTGTTTATTGTCCTGATTCGATGACCTCGTACCAGAGTAGTATTTGCCAGGCTTGCAGGGAACAAAAAAGTCAAAAAGCTGTCTGCCTGTCTTGGTGTGGGAAGTTGACCTTTGAACTGAATTTTAAGTTAGTGAAGAGTTAAACAATCACCATGTGACAATGATGGCAACGAGACATGTTTGGGTGGGAGCTATTCGACGGGAGGCTTGGCGGTCTCGGCACATACGATTCTCATCACTCAGATTGCTATCTTTGTCTTTTTTTTCTATCCAGATTTAAAGAGTCCCGGAACAGGGAACAGCGTACTAATGAGCCCAGAACAAGGTGTGTTTGGATATGGCTCCATTGATCTTCTGGCAGGAGACGAGGATGATGATGTCTTTGATCCGTAAGTGGGATTTAAATATTATGGTCTGTTGTCTTGTTGCTTATTCCCTCATATTAGGGATGAGAGAGGTTGGCTCACAAGCTTGTTCATTCTCATTGTATTTTAAAAAGTCATTCAACAGTGCATTTATTATACCGTTTTGAAAACATCTTTGTAACATGGGGAGGATACTTCTCCAGAATTTGTGTTTTGGTAGTTAACATCAAGCAGATGAGTGCCTTAAACTTTGCCTCATTCCTTTCCACTTTCAGGTTCATTTTTATCAAGAACATTCCATCCCAATCTCAGCATTCCCAGCCACGTATCAGAGATATTCCCCCCAAGACCAGGAGCACTCCGGAGGGCACGCTGGTGGTGGACCTGGTGGGTTGAGTCCCCTGTTTTCCCATCCTCTGGATACACACCCGCTCTAGTGTTTGGAAAGCAAACGTCTATTTTTCTATAAATCTAGTTACTAGCCAGTGAGATGCTAACTAGTTATTGATTGGACAGCGATGGGGGGGAACGAACAGGCAGCAGTTCATGTGTCATCCAGTAATTTACTGCATCAGCTCCCTTTGACAAGCTGATGTGAGAGCTGATCGATAGCACAGCGAGGGGGCCAGAGGCCGGACAGCTCCACAGTTTGGCAAGTTATCGTTTGCCCTGCTTTGCACTGTTTCTGTTTTCACAAGATTTAGTTCTGTGTGTGGGACAACGTGTGTCCCGGTCTGAACGGTTTAGTTTCGGTGGTCGGTGACTGAGGGTTGCTGTTGTCAGTGCTCAGTGTGACGTTGCAGAGTAGTTCTTTAAAAGCCCCGGGAAGCATCCGGAAGCACATGTATAGCTACCATAGTCTTAATGGTCTTCGTGTGAGTGGTGAATCCAGATATGCAGCCACAAGAGTTGAGCTCAGTGTGCTCAGAGCCATTATATTTTCACTTGGACCCTGTTAATGTGGGGAATCGACAGGGCCAGTGAGGGAAGCAGCACGCCGCCAGTGTGAAGCCGTTTGTGTAACAAAGTCATGAGTCATGAACCGCAGCAGACGACTTCATTAGGGCGAGATTAAAAACAGCGGTGCGGGATCCCAGACGTGTCTACGGCAGCCTGGACGTGTCTGTGTGGAGCCCCCCCCCCCCTCTGTGCACTGGTGCTCAACAGGAAACGTCTCCCCGCCGTTGGCTCCTTCCACAGCCAGCTTGCGGCCAAGTGCGCTTCAGACGCCTGGAAGCGTTCCTGCTTCATCCAGAGGCTGATTACAGATAGAGAGAGGTTTTCTGTTGCACTGCAGCATGGGTTTGAGGGCTTGTGTCTGTGATCAATGTGCTGGAGTGTGGTTGCGAAACAGACAATAAGACTTTTTCAGCAGAACAAGTCTTCGGGTTTTTGTGTCAAAACTAACTGAGGCTTATTGGTGGTCTTCCCAGGAGGAAACCCTGATGTTCAGCTCTCTGACTGTGATCGACGAGGCAGATTACACCTTCTACACGCCTTTCCAGGATCACCAGTACAAGGTAACCACACCAGGGTGCTCTTTACAAACCCTGCTCATTGTTGTTTGTTTCTGTTTCATCATTCTGATCCTTCATCTGTCAGATTTCTAGCTGAATAAGATTGTTTTATAAGAATGTAGATTAACCCTCTTCTAAGTTGCGTTTTATGCTTAAAAATGCCAGTGAATCGGTTATTGATGACCTCTTTAGATCCGCCTCAGATTTCACGCTGTTTGCTCACATATTTGCACTGATGGAAAAAGTTATGGATTTAAAGGTACTTGTTTTATGGCAGAAGTGAAGCAGCAGTAAAAGGGAGATTTTATCCTTGGATATAATGTGTGTAACTTTTTTTTTAACGTAATTATTCCCCTTGTGTCTGATACAGGTGTACATGATCCTCCGCCCACACGTCAGGGAGTTTCTGCAGGCCATGGCTAAAGTCTATGAGGTACGTCTCATTAATTCTAACAGTTCTGCTAGCTTGGAAAGCTTCAGAGAAATGTGTTTGGCCTCCGTTTGTTTTCCCCGTCTTTGATCGTAGTGGCTGCTGTCTTTTTTTTTTTAATGTTTTTTTCACAGCTGTTTGTCTACACGTGCGCAAAGAAAGAATATGCAGAGAAGATCCTGGAGATCCTGGACCCTCAGAGGAAGCTGTTCCGGTACGTTCAGCAGCCGGCCGACCTCTGCGACACAGCCCCTGTTTTATTGTGCATTTGGGGGTGGGGGGGGCAGTTAGTTTTCCACCAGCCTCCTGTGGTTAGTGACACATTGACGGGTTCCCTTTCAGACACCGTCTGTACCAGGACGACTGCGCCTGCGTCGTCGGACACTACATCAAAGATCTCAACGTGCTCGGGAGGGACCTCACAAAGACGGTGGTTCTGGACAACGCCCCCCACACGTACCCTTACAACGTAAGCCCGGAGGGGAGTTCACGCTGATGTTTCTGATCCACTCAAGATTGTGACGGCTGCAGCGTGCCGTTTCTCCGTGCTTTTGTCTTCCAAATCTGCTGGTTCCCTGATAGGCAGCTGTTCTGTTAGAAACATGCTGCTGTTATCAGCAGTCCAGTTGGATTCCTTCAGACCTCCAATTGCTGAAATACCAGTGAGACGAGGGGTGGTTTCCACATCCATAGCATCAAGTATTCTGAAAGCGATTTTTTTATTGTAACTAGTAACTACTTTTTTTATTAGTAATGCGTTCTACAGTGCTCAGAACAGAACCATACCGCTGTGTCCTGGTTTGACATCGCGTTTATCAGCTTAAACGGGAGGTTCTTGGCTTTTGGAGCTGCCGCCTGCTGCACTGACTCTCTGCGGGATTTTGTCCGGCGAGGAGAGGAAGCCGTCTGTTCACCTTTTTGTGTCGTTTTTGCAGCTGATGAACACGATACCGATCAAGAGCTGGTCCGGGCAGCCGGAGGACAGAGAGCTGCAGAAGCTCATCCCCTACATGGAGAAACTGGCTGCAGCTGTAAGTCTTTTTTACAATTTAATTTTAGTTTGGTGTTAAACTTGTTAACTCTGCTTCTCATGCACAGGCCCTGATTTCCTTCTCTTTTTTTTTCCTTCTTCTTTTTTTTTTTCACTTTCAAAGCAAGCAGCTGTTTCTAATAAAAATAGATCTGAACCATGGCTGTATTTTACACGCTGGGCTCTGATCAGCCGAACAACAAGCTGCTGAACACAGTCGAGCATTTAGCAGCTCCAGATCTCTCCCTCAGGCCACGAGTAACAAACAGACCCTAGAGAGGATCTGCCAGACTTTCATCTGTCTTCTTCCCCTTCTAAGTTTAAAGCTTACGTTTAATAAATGTCTGATCTGTGAACGAGCGGATTGGTAGTATTCTCGCTTGTTTCTGCTGCCCGCGTGTGGCCACCATGTGTCCATGCAGGCGCGTGGAGAGGTCATAGACTTTCTCTCTTTAACAGAAAAACTATTGGCTTTATGGGTCAGTATTTTCTGAACTCAGCTTTTTTGTTTTGGTCTTGGTTTTATATTTGTACGTGTTTGTTTTTTTGTTTTTGTCCACATTAAACAGGCTGCAAGGGAATTATAGAGACAAGAAATAGACTCAATCAAAAGGGTCAGGAGCTGCTTGCTCTTTATGAGGAAGCTGAATTACTATGTCAGCATCGACTGTGAAAATAAACTTTTGGCATTTCAGATCTGTAGGAATTGTGCTCCAGTATTTTTACTTTCACTGTTTGAGCGCAGAAGTTAAACAATGCTGAGTGCAGCCTGAGGGGGGGAAAAAACTAAAAGCTTTTTCAGCCATCCAGTTGGGAGCAGAACAGCCGGTTATCTGCAGCAGCATCTGCCCGCTGTCTTTCCTCCCCCCCACCCCACCCCCCAGCTTCAAAGTTGGGCCTGAATATCTCCCACTGTGTTTTTTCAGGAGGATTTTCAGGAGGTGTTGAAGAAGAGGAAGGATCACATACACCGGCTGCTGTCGGAGGACTGATGACACGGCTCCCTTTGGCTGCTTCACGTGACTGTCGCAGCTCCTGTCGGCTATCATTTCTGCTTTGGTAAACAAGCGGACTCCAGGTGGACTGCGGTGCACTGTTGGGGTGTGACCGGCCCGCCTGCCCTCCTCTGATGTGGACCTGAAGCGGCAGCGCGTTGGAAATGTGCTGCTGAGCCACTGATGCTCCAGCTGGACTCATTCCACAAATAAACTGCTAACCTGTACATATATTTACAAAACAAAACGTGAAATTTCTTGTTTATAGTCATAATTTTCTATTTATTGATTATATAACTAATCAACTGCTGTTATGTGTACATTTTAGAAATGCTTTTTTATGCAATAAATGGACCCTAATACAGTCCTTTTGACTGTCGTCTACTTTTATTCCATCGCTTTCTCTTTTTTGGATTTATAAGTTAACAAAATATCCAGTTCATCTTTGTTTTGGCAACATTAAGACGGCTCCAGATGCACACAAAACATATGGGGGGGGCATGATCGAGTTACACATGTTCCATTGCACACAAGAGTGTAAAGGTAATTCTGAATACATAAATAAAAGCCCAAGATTGTATTTAGTACAGGAATTGTCGCCTTTTTCACATTTCTGGAATTTTTTACATTTTTTAATGCCACAAGTGAAAAGGTGGAAAAGAACAAAGATCTTACTGAGTGACCAGACTGAACATTTAAACACCACAACTTGAGAATAGCTGTAAAACTACCCCTCACCTCTCACGCCTGATTAAGCGGGCGTAGTTGTGCAGCTTTTAGATCTCTGCAAAGCACATAGAGGAGCTCCTCTGTGATATCTGAGTTATTAAGCCTCCCGTTGCAACTGCAAACACTCATCCTGTTTATGGGTCTTAGAGGAGAGCGGGAGTTTAGTCTCCGTGTAAATGTTTACTCTCGTGTTTAGACAAACTTGTGTTTGTGATGGATGTGATTGTTAATGTTGAATGTGAAGGTAAACTGAGAGGAAACGTCTCCTCCTCCCTCCGCCGACCCTCCTCTGCTTATTTGCTCCATATGGTGTTTGACATGGTACCCGGGAAGGGGGTGGGGGGGGCGGAGGGGGGGGAAACGTGTGTGGGCGGAGGAAAAGCCTAGTATTTTGTCCGTCCTGAAATTTGATTCAGAAGTTCAGGATCCTGAAAGACAAAAAGCAAACGGAGGGGGAGGGAAGAAAAGGCAGACAAGGACGGAGAGGGTTTTTTTTTCAACTGCGAGGAGAGGAAAACTCACCTAAATCCGTCGAAGACCCCCAAACCCAAGTAAGTTGACCCAAAGGAAAAAAGTGTTTGTGAGTCAGATACTCTCGGCTTGGTATTTCACTGAGACAAATAAAGCCGCGTTTATGTCTGCAGCCCCTCAGTCAGCTGCGTTAATTGCTTCTGAATGGCCACAAGATTGAGGATTTGTGAATGACCCGTGTGTACTTTACGCACGGCTTCACGCAGGCTCGGCGCCTCATGTGATTTATTCATCAATAAACGCGGCATTTCCTGCTCCACTGGCTTTGTGGAGCTGTAAAAGTTGGAAGTTTTTTTGGGTTGAAGAGTTGCTCGGCAGCGAAAAAGTCATTTTTTCTGCGGGGGAGTGAGGGCACGTTGGCCCCCTTCACGCGCCTTTCCCCATCCAAGCCTGCCCCGCGACGCCCGCCTCGAGATTTTCTCCCTTCCGACAGTAGTAGAGCCCGACGCCTCCTAATTGCGCTCTATACATGGTAAAGTCCTCATTTTGTTTGGATAACGATCGTCTCCGCAGACTTTTTGCGTGCAGACTCTGCGCCGCAGCTGGACGTGCGCCAAGGAGTCCGAGAGAAAATGCCCCGAATTCAATCTGCAGATGTGAAACGGTTCAAACACGCGCAAGCCCCTACAAAGGCGCGTGATTGGTGCCATTTTACTCACATCTGACCGATGCTTTTATCAAGTGGGTGATTGTTTGGCCTTTTTTTATTTATTCATTCAGGTAAATGAACTCAATAGGCACAATTTAAAAAAAGGGACCAATAAGCCTTAATTTAGGTTTAGTGCAAAGGAACTTTTGGGGTATTATTGTGTCTTTGTACTGATTATGCAGATTAAATCTGTCAAGTTAACTTTGCCTTAAAAAAAAAAACAGGTAATAAATCTTCTATAATATGTTTAAAAAAATTACTACAGATCACTGAATGAAACAGGATCAAATGTAATTATTCTCTAATAGAAAGGTTCAAGCCACTTAAAGTCATATAAGACAGTAATAAAAAGCTGTGTACAATATCTTAAACATATTCAAACATTATTATTGTATATTACGATAATTTAGACTTAAAGTTATCTCAAAGTCTGAGTATTTCTATCTATCTATCTATCTATCTATCTATCTATCTATCTATCTATCTATCTATCTATCTAT